>CM040124.1:131403842-132080595 GCA_022559845.1 Amorphophallus konjac | reverse complement strand
AAGCCATTTCTATTTAGATTTTTCAAAAATTATTGATATGCAGGACACAGCTCTTCATAAGGACTAGATCCATGGTTCTAGGTGGAGAACCTGGTCACAAGGACCATTCGAATTCAGTTCAACATATGACAAGAGAAAAACATCATATATGCAGAATTAAAACTCAATAGCTGAGTCTGGAGTGCAGACTGATCAGCTAGACATGAAGAGAATATCAGACATCAAACGAATAGTTCAACAATTTCAGATATCAAACAGATAAATCAACATTTTCAGATGATGAAATTTAAAAACAAGTTCAGAACTAACCTGAGATGTAGAATCCTGGGGCTTCCTTTTTGAGTGCCTTGGCTAAATTACCCCTTTTATTTCTCTCACCAAGGCACACCTGCAACATATCAATCAATATGATCTTGCAGGGACCCAAGCAGTCTTGGGTCCTGCACTACCCCTCTCAGGTGTTCTAAACATTCTTTTTACAACATTATCATCAAATTTCATAAAAGAACAATCAGACATAGAATGTCCAAAATTTCCACAATAATGACATGAAACAACAGATTGTCTGGTCCTATGATGCTTATCAAAAGAAGCATGAGACCTATGAGATTGAGCATGAGTTGTTCTGTTGTTTACATGAACATTATGTTTCTTATTCTTCTTTATCCAGCATTCAGCAAATTTGTGACCTGATTTACCACAATTAAAGCATGAAAAGTTCACAGGTCGTTTTGTAGAAAATTTAAAAACTTTGTTATTAACATGACTTACTTGGGCATGCCAACAGTCCTTGACTGTATGGTCATGTCTCCCACATTCGAAGCATTTAAGATGCTTGCTTCTAGATTCATTTTTACCCCAATGATTTCCTGACCAGCACTCAATAGCCTTGTGCCCAGGCTTATTGCAAGTGACACAAATGATATGCTGATTAAATTTGAGTTTGTTTCTTTTATGCTCATGATGATTTGGGGTGTATCTGGCATGCATTCTGTTATCAGATTTCAAAGCATAGCACTCATTCATTAAATGACCATACCTACCACAATAATAGCATGAAGCATTAGATTTCCTGAAGGCATGGTTTCTTCCAGATAGATTCCTAGAATGCATTATTTTATTTGCATGCTCATCCTCTTTTAATATTCTGCAATCATCCATGATATGCCCATGCTTACCACAGTAATAGCAAGAAGCATCAGATTTCCTAGAGGCATGGTTTCTATCAGATGAATTCACAGATGCATGTGAATGAGTACAAGAAGCATGAGCATTTTGCATTTACCCATCAGATTCAGCAGAGCTAACAAATTTTAGAGTATAACCAGAATTATTCTTTGCTTTCTTTGTTTGACTTTTCTTTTTCAATTTCTGATTATTATCAACAGGTTTTGTTTGCCTTTCAATTTTCTGAGCTTTGAACTGAAAGATAGATTTTGAAGGTGACTTCTGATTTTCATTTTGTTTTGGGGATTGCTTTGAAGTACCAGCTACATCAGTGCTTTGAACAAAAGTGGTATATAGCTGGTTTTTAGTGCTTTTCTTAACATCAGAACAGTAATTTGCTCCCCCTTCTGAGTTATCATCCTTCCTCTTCTCAATAGTTTTCATTTTTCCTTTAATCTTTGCAGATTTAATAGCTGAATTTTCTAGATTATAAAATCTTCCAAGCTAGCAGTGTGAAGTTCATAACTAGCTATTTCCTGTTCACTGTAATTAACACATTCGCTTAGAACTTGGTGTTGTGCCCCTGTGTGGTTTTGATGATGGCTGACACACCATGAGTCACACTAAGGTGTGCTAATTAATTTAGATGACTGTTTGACTGCTTAAATATCTGATTGTTTGCTTGAATAGCTAATTCATGAATGTGGCTAGATTGGGTTAACGAAGTGGCTAATTGTTCATGCAGTGCGTTGACGCAGTTGGAGATTGGGTTGACGCGTTGGCTGTCTGTTCACTAGCTGTGTTGACGCTACAAGGACACTACGTTGACGCAGTAGTTGCTGGTTTACTTACTGCGTTGACGCAATGGAACAACTGGGTTGACGCCATGCTGCTTTGTCTACTTTTTATTGCTCATTAAGTCTTAAAGTCTGTATAGGGTAGTTCATGCATCACCCTATTTGCCAAGTGTATACATTAGTCAGCATTGCATCTTGTTCATGAAGTATATACATCCACCGTCTATGTTAAGCTTCAAAGTCTGTTCATCCGATCTTCTCATTTGTGTTGAAGTCCATACATTGGTGGCTAAGTATATACATTGTCTCTTTTACCTACGTTGCTTGAAACGAAGTCCATACATTCATTTGCATTGAATGAAGTCTGTACATTGGCTTTTGTTATGCTCAGAATGCTTAAGTCTATACACTGCCTTTGTTTCAAAGTCGATACATTGTCTTTGTTTCAAAGTCTACATTGGCTCTTGGTCTTCAAGTCGATACAAAGTCTTCATCTTCTGAAGTCTGTACAGCCAGTCACTTGACAAAGTCTGTACAGTGTCTCATATTGACCAAGTCTATACAGTCTCATCCTTACCTTCGTTCCAAGTCAAAGTCTACACATTGGTTTTCATTCGAAGTTTGTACACTCACCAGTGAACGAGAAGTCCACACATTGGACTGCAGCTGTTCGTTCTTCATGTCTATACACTGGATTGTCTAACTTCAACTCTATACATCCGATTACTGTGGCAGTGTTCACCAAGTCTTTACACTGCTTCAGATCTAAGTCACAATGAGATATGAATGGCGTGTTTGTGATTAAGTCTTGATTCATTAATCTCTTCGTTTGAATTAATTCCTGATGCAAGATAGGAACAGGGTCGACGCTAGAGCTTAAGGCGTCCACGCACCAGTGAAGATGCATCCACGGATACTCTTCACAGCGTTAACTCTACGCAAAGACTGCGTCAACTCAGCCTCTCAAGAAGCAGAGGCCTTGTCTGAAATACTTCAACGTGTCAACGCCATCAACAAGTAGCATCGACGCAGCGGCAGAAGAGAGGCCAACACACACGTCTGATTTTCATCAGTGCGTCAACGCCATCAACAAGCAGCGTCAACGCAGCGGCGGAAGAGAGGCCAATAAACACTTCTGTTTTTCATCCGTGCGTCAATGCCACCAACTGGCAGCGTCGACGCATCAGTTCAAGAAAGGGGCGACTGATCTCTGGCTGTCTTCAATGCGTCAACGCTATCCACAGCAGGGTCGACGCAGTGGGGCAAATTCAAATATGTACAAACAAAGAGTAGACGCAGTGATGCCAGTGCGTCAACGCGGTCAGTCTCCAGAAACAGTAAGTGTGGTAAATTACTAGAATATTTCGATGCAGTACAAGGAGACCCCAATTATGAAAGGGCACATGATCCTATAACAAAGGACGTGCCAGCAGTCAGACACGTGGAAGCTGGGGCCTGCTACTTCACCACGTGGACCAACCCATCGAAGCTCTCTAGGGCGTCTCTGCCCTATCCTCCGGAGCCCCTGTTATTGGTATATAAATCCCTCTTCGTCTTCAGAAAAGGAGAGCTCACTCCAAGGAAGAAGTAAAGCAAAAGAGGCCATCTGAGAGAGGGAGAGAGCCATCGAGAAAAGCTGAAGAGCAGAGAGTGCCTTCACGATATAGAGAATAGAGAAGAAAGAAAGAAAGAAGAAGAAGAAGAAAAGAGAGTTCGTGCTGGGAGAAAGAGAGAAGCAGAAGAAGAAGCTCCTGCTGGACCGTGGATCAAATCCAGGCCAGCCAGCTCCTGCGAGAGCCACATTTGATTTTATCGTTTCTGCTTTCTGTTGCTGCGTTTTTGTTTTTCCTTTGAACTATTCACTTGCTGTTCTTCCGATCCTCTAGTGTGAGGTCGGGTTCCCTCCGGTGCGGAGGAAGAGAGACTTGCGTCTCTGGTTGCCTTTGACTGGGTGTCATTGGTTGTTTCCCTCCGGTTGGGAGGAAGAGAGGTCCGAGACCTCTAGTTTACAGGTGACTTGGGGTCACTTGTGCTGCCCTCTGGGTTTCAGACGAAGAGAGACTTGGGTCTCTAGGTTCCCCTCCGGTTTGGAGGAAGGGAGGTTTGGTCCTCCGGTTCTGGGCTTGTGGGTAGCAAGTCCAGGGGTTCCCTCCGGGTCTGGAGGAAGAGAGACCGTGTGTCTCTGGTTTCCAAGTGGCTGGGAGTCACTTGGGGTGTCCCTCCGGTTGGGAGGAAGAGGGGAGGTTGTTCCCCTGGTCAAGCTGTTTGGCAGCATTTGTTGCAGACTGAGTCTACTGTGCTAGTGTTACTAGTGGAAGCCTCACTCCGGTTGGGAGTTAGGGGTGGACGTAGGTCTTTGGACCGAACCACCTAAAAATCCTTGTGCTGTGGTTTGGTTGATTGCCTGCTTCCGCTAGATGCATGCTAGGACCGTGATTTAATTGATTATCTATATCCTAGAGTTTAATTGAGTTTGCATATCTTATGTTTGATCAATTGTCCCCTGATCTTGTTATTATCATCTCATGCGAATTTTAAATTGGGTAGAATTCTTTGAAAGATCCATTCACCCCCCCCTCTGGATCTGTGTTTATCAATCGCACCTAGCTAACACTTGGTTTGTAGTTTTATACTTCTTAATTTCTTGTTCTAGACTGTTCAAAATTTCTGAATTTTCATCATAGACAGCTTTTCCTTTTTCTATAGTGAGAAGTCTTTCAGACAAGCCAGTGTTCAACCACTTCAGTTTTTCAACTTCAGCTTTTAATTCAGTGTTTTCTTCCTCAAGATTTTTATCCTGAATTTCATTATTAGCACATCTCTCTCTTCCAGACATGTGCTCCAATTTTTCAATCAGTTCATCTTCTCTTTCTTCTGCTTTAATTTTCTCAGCGAGCAGATTTTTGTGATCATCTTTAAGTGAGGCAATATGTTTATTTAGCCATTCATTCTCACTAAAGAGATCTTCATTACGTTCTCTTAAAGCTGAGCATATTTTACAGTTTGATTTAGCAGAAGAGGACTGTGAAACCTCCTCATTGATTTCATTCATTCTGACCATAAGAGTTTTATTCTTCTTTTGAAGATCTTCATTCTCCAATTTTAGTTTGTCCAATTCAGAATTAACTTCAGTGAGTTCCTGCATGCCTTTTAGATGCTCCTTTTTCTTATCGTTCAACTGATTCTCTATTTCTGACATTTTATCCAACCATGTTTATTTTTTAATTTTTAGAGAATCATTTTGTTTCTTAAGATTCTGAACATCTAGCATGCAAGCATCATAAGACTTTTTCACATTTGGACAGTTTTCACATGAATCTTTCAGATTTATTCTATCACATTTCTTTTTCAATTTTTTATTTTTAGATTTTAATTTCTTGGAAACTTCTAACAAGTTTTCATACATCTCTATCAATTCATCGAAAGAGTATCCTTCTGATTTAGAACTTACCTCGGATGAAGTTTCATCATCAGCATTTCTATGATCAGCCATTAAGAACTTGATGTGATTCCTGATTAGCTTCAGTTTATCCAAAATGTCTTTGGCAGACCTGCAAGAAGAAATGCATTCAATTAGAGATCTGTCAATTGATTCTTTTAATAAAACTACAGCTCTATTATTGACAGAGTCTTTCAGCTTATCCTTCTTGGTCCATTTAGATTTATCCTTCGATAATTTGTATGGGCCGTGAGTCATTACCTTCCACAATTTTGGATCAGTAGACTTTACATACCAATGGAGGTTTTCGAACCAAGAGTCAAAGTTATCACCTCTGAATATCGGAGGATTAGCCATCGAATCAGATAACAACCAAATTCAAAGCACAAAACAATAGACAACAAAATAAGATAATGAAGACATAGCACTAACTCAGTGAAACTAAATACAGAACACAAGAGGCACACTTATGAAATGCACCAAACACAAATGCATTAAACCAGATGATCAACGTAAAGCACTAAGACAGTAAATCAAAACGATTCCAAATGACCCACTCTGAAATGCACTAAACAGTTAGCAGGATCCTCTGCAGATTGTTAGATCTGTTAAGTCAGAGACCGCTCTGATACCAATTGTTGGGTTCGGTGCAAGTATTCAGAGGGGGGGTGAATGAATATAGCCTATAAAAACTTTCACCCAATATAGACTTTCGCTCAATTAGAATTTCGCTCACTCAACATATTAAATACTTAGGACAAAATCTGATCAAATTATCTAATGAACCTGTGATCAAACACTTGGAGCGCCCCTATGCAAACATCTAGCGGAAGCAAACCATAAGCAATCAAACCACAATGCAAGAGGGGTTTTTAGGTGGTTCGGTCCTGCAGACTTACATCCACCCCACACTCAACCCGAGTGTGGCTTCACTAACAGCTGGGCAACACAGCTTGCCAACAGACGCTGATACATAGCTTACCCAGGGGAACAACCTCCCCTCTTCCTCCTACATGGAGGGAACCTCTAGCAACCCACGGTCACTAGAAACCAGAGACTCACGTCTCTCTTCCTCTATACCAAGAGGGAACCCCACTAGTAGAAGCCCCGCTACCAGTGAACCAGCCAGTAGCACTCTGCTACCAGCAATCCACCAAAGGCCTAGCCTCTCTTCCTCCTAGCCCGGAGGGAACCCACAAGCAGCCCCCCTGCTGCTTGCAAATCGGAGATCAGATCTCCCTTCTCCTGACCCACCAGGAGGAACCCGACCTCAGTCCAGAGGATCGGAAGAACTCAGTAAATCAGATCGAATAAAAAGAAAAATAAGGAACAAAAATAACACAGCAAACACAAGCTGTAAAAGAAGGAACATCAGATGTGGCTCCCATGGAGCTGACTGGCCTGGATTTGATCCACGGTCCAGTAGACAGATCTTCAGTAACTTTCTTCCTTTTTCTCTACAAACTCTCTCTCTCTCTCTATCTCTCTTTCTTTCTCTTCTGCTCTCCTTTTCTCTCACGCTGTTCTCTCCTTCTTCTCTTCTAGTCTTTTTCTTTTTCTTCTCTTCTGACCTATCTCTCTCGAGTTCTCTTTCTGCTCTCAGATGGCCTCTTTTGCTTCACTTCTTCCTTGAAAGTGAGCTATTCTTTTCTGAAGACGAAGAAGGATTTATATACCAATAACAGGGGCTCTGGAGGATAGGGCAGAGACGCCCTAGAGAGCTTCGATGGGTTGGTCCACGTGGTGAAGTAGCAGGCCCCAGCTTCCACGTGTCAGACTGCTGGCACGTCCTTTCTTATAGGATCACGTGCCCTTTCAAAATTGGGGTCTCCTTGTACTGCATCAAAATATTCTAGTAATTTACCACACTTACTATTTCTGGAGACTGACCGCGTTGACGCACTGGCATCACTGCGTCTACTCTTTGCTTGTACACATTTGAATTTGCCCCACTGCGTGGACCCTGTTGTGGATAGCGTTGACGCGTTGAAGACAGCCAGAGATAAGTCGCCCCTTTCGTGAACTGCTGCGTCGACGCTGCCAGTTGGTGGCGTTGACGCATTGATGCATTCCAGTGAACAACCAGCCTACCCTTTTTAACTGTTGCGTCGACGCTGCTGCACTGCTGCGTTGACGCGTAGGTAATCCAGTGATCAGGTCTTCAGCAGATAGATGTGTTGCGTTGACGCTCTCAGCATGCTGCGTTGACGCATTGGTGTTCCAGCATCTGAACTTAGATGGCTTCAGCCCTCTCACGTTTCGTGTGGAGTGCGTTGACGCATTGTGCAACTGCGTCCACCCTCTGGTCACCTTGTCGATCCATCAACCTGCTGTGTCGACGCCACTTGATGAATGTGTTGATGCACCAGAGTAATCCCAGTAAGCCATTGGCTCTCCCTTTGTAACTGCTGCGTCGACTCTGCTCCATTGTGGCGTTGACGCAGTGGAAGATATCGTGAAGGCTTCGTCAACGGATGCGTGGACGCTTTAAGCTCCCAGTGTCGACCCTGTTCCCTTCAGCAACAAGAATGAAGTCCATAACATTTAGGTATGTACATTGCAGTGTATATACTTCGTTGAATAGACTTGTGAAGGTGAATGCAACGTACAAGCTTGCCCAATGTGTTGATTTCAACAAAGGAGGCAATGGCTGTATAGACTTGTGAATCCTAAAGGCAGTGTATAGACATTGAAGAACAACAACCAATGTATGGACTTTACAATGCAAACTACAATGTATAGACATCATTTAAGAGCCCAATGTATAGATATTGAATTCGAAGACCAATGTGCAGACTTTGGATTTGAAGGGGAGAGTGTATAGACTTGAAATAGACAAACCAGACAATCAGTGTTCTGATGGGTCGACGCATCAGCAAGGGTGGGTCGACCCACTACTGTTCAAACTGTAGATACATGTAGAGACATGATATCTGACAGAATGCAATGCATATATATATAAGGAACAAATGGCATCAATGCTAAACATCATCATTTATGTTGCTATCATATGCAGAATGCTCAAGGATAAGAATGCACAGAAATGCACTTTGTTTGTTGCAATCATCAAAACACAATAGAATTGCAATCATCAAAATACAATATCAAATGCACTCAAATGCACTCATTGGTCTGGTCTGTGGTGCGTCATCCCCTTGTGCTGATGGGTCGACCCCTTAGTTCATTCATCGGTTGTTCACAAGTCCATACATTGATCTTCACCTGAAGTCTATACATTAGCTAAGTGGACTTTCAAGTCTGTACAACGATGCTTTGTCAAAGCCTGTACATCGCAGCTATGTTGAAGTCTGTACAGCCAGTCTCTTGACAAAATCTGTACAGTGTCTCATATTGGCAAAGTCTGTACAGCGTGAAGTCTACACATTGGCTTCGCTCCATCAAGTCTATACATTGGCCACTGTTCTCCAAAGTCTGCACAATGGTCTTTACACCTGAAGTCTGTACATCCACAGTTAAACTTGAAGTCTGCACACTGGTCTTCAAATCCTAAGTCTGCACATTGGTCTTCGAATTCAATGTCTATACATTGGGCTCTTACATGAAGTCTATACATTGTAGTTTGTATTGTAAAGTCCATACATTGGTTGTTATTCTTCAATGTCTATACACTGCCTTTAGGATTCACAAGTCTATATAGCCGTTGCCTCCTTTGTTGAAGTCAACACATTGGGCAAGTCTGTACGTTGCATTCGCCTTCACAAGTCTATACAACGAAGTATACACACTGCAATGTACATACCTAAATCTTATGACTTCATTCTTGTTGCTGAAGGGAACAGGGTCGAGGCTGGGAGCTTAAAGCATCCACGCATCTGTTGACGAATCCTTCACTGATATCCACAATGTTAACTCCACGAAGCAAAGACCCTCACAAGTTATTTCACTGCGTCAACGCCAAAATAGAGTAGCATCGACGCAGCAGTTACAAAGGAAGAGCCAATGGCTTACTGGATTACTCTGGTGCATCAACGCATTAATCAAGTGGCGTCGACGCAGCAGGTTGATGGATCGACAAGGTGACCAGAGGGTAGACGCAGCTACACAATGCGTCAACGCACTCTACACGAAACGTGAGAGGGCTGAAGCCATCTAAGTTCAGATGCTGGAACACCAATGCGTCAACGCAGCATGCTGAGAGCGTCGACGCAGCACGCCCATCTACTGAAGACTTGATCACTGGATCACCGATGCGTCAACGCAGCAGGCTGATGGAGTCAACGTAGCAGACTTGAGTTTTTGCTGGTCGAATGTCTTTGAAGGCTGCGTCAACCCTTTGGAGCAAGTGTGTTGACGCCACCTCAACTCCAGTTGCTGAGCGTACTAATGAAGGGCACGTGATCCGAGGTGCCTGGCTCGTGATCCAAGGATGGATGAGATACTAGGATGCTGCCACGTGGTCCGAATTTCTAGGGCAGGAAATGTGGAAGCCACACGCGCCCAGTGTGCCTACTGCTACTATATATACGAGTCTTCATCCTCTGTAGAAGACTGATCGAAGAAGAAGCCTGAAGAGCAGAAAGCCCTTCGATCCAGAAAAAGAAAAGAGGAAGAAAAAGAGAAGAAGAAGAAATAGAAGAAGAGTGAGCTGGCAGAAGAAAAAGGGTTGTAGACAAGAAGGAGAGAATAGCGTGAGAGAAAAGGAGAGCAGAGGAGAAAGAAAGAGAGATAGAGAGAGAGAGAGAGAGTTCGTGGAGAAGAAGGAAGAAGCTATTGAAGATCTGTCCTCTAGCGTCTGGATTAAATCCAAGCCAAATCTGCTCCTTTGAGAGCTACATTCTTGTTCTTCATTTACAGCCTTCCGATTGCTATGTATTTTTCGTTTCTTTTTTTTTCTTTTTCTATTGCTATTGTTCTTCCGATCCTCTGGATTGAGGTCGGGTTCCTCCTTGTGGGTCAGGAGAAGGAAGATCTGATCTCCGGTTTGCAAGCAGCAGGGGGGCTGCTTGTGGGTTCCCTCCGGGCTAGGAGGAAGGGAGGCTAGGCCTCTGGTGGATTGCTGGTAGCAGAGTGCTACTGGCTGGTTCACTAGTAGCGGGGCTGATACTAGTGGGGTTCCCTCTTGGTATAGAGGAATAGAGACGTGAGTCTCTGGTTTCTAGTGACCGTGGGTTGCTAGAGGTTCCCTCTGTGTAGGAGGAAGAGGGGAGGTTGTTCCCCTGGGTAAGCTGTGTATCAGCGTCTGTTGGCAAGCTGTGTTGCCCAGCTATTAGTGAAGCCACACTCAGTTGAGTGTGGGGTGGATGTAGGTCCGTGGACCGAACCACCTAAAAATCTCTGTGCAGTGGTTGGTTGCTCCAGATCTCCTATCTACTTCACAGGTTACATTACATTCTCATTTATATCTGTTCTGCTTCCGCTAGTTGGTTATTTGGGCGCCAGTTACCTATTTGCTCTTTTGTTTAAAAGAATATTCAACTTGTTCATCAGATTGCTTGTTCTGCCTGGATAGTGTTCGAGTTTTTTATTTAGCGAAAAGTTTTTTAAGGGTGAGATTCATTCACCCCCCCTCTGAATTTTCTTCATCTTCTTTGGAGAGTTTTCTGAGAGAGTCATCTTCAGATTTTAGCTTGTTTAGTTCAGAGTAAACACATTCAAGTTCCTTCTTCAGTTTTGCATTCTGATTTTTATACATATGATTATCAGACAGACATGCATCATGAAATTGCTTCGTACTTGAACAGTTTTCACATGAAGAGCTAGAACTATCTATCCCAGTACCCTTCTTTAACTTTTTATACTGTTTTCTTAACCTCTCATGTGACTCTAACAATTCAGCATATGCATTCTCCCAATCATCAAGAGAAAAATTCTCGAAGAGATTTACCTCATCATCATCATCTTCATTTTGGCTGCTGCTTTGATTGCTTCTGTCAGCCATCATGCAGCTGTCCTCGTTTACCCTGTGAAATTGCTTCAGCCTATCCAGGATGTCATTTGCTGAGCTGCAATTATGAAGACAAGACCATAAGGCTCTGTCAGTAGCTGCTTTCATCAGGTTAAATGCTTTCTGATTTTCTCCATCCTTTGATCTGTGTCTGTCGGTCCATTTGGACACTTTCGTTGGTAAGGTGTGAGGACCTTGTGAAATTAATTTCCACAGATCAGGATTAGCAGAATTAACATAAGCATGTAAAGCAGTGTACCACTGACTGAAATCAGAACCACTAAAGACGGGTGGAAGAGCCATTGAAAACAAATAGCGAGTAAATTCAAAGCAACATGAATATTTATGCACTAAAAACAAATTAGCACCTAAAACTACAAGATCGGATCTGCAGGTCGCTGGACCTTGTATGCAGACACCGCTCTGATACTAATTGTTAGCATGAAATCCATGTGCATATGCATGAACCTTTTTGTTGTTGACAGAATTAAAATTCTATTTACTAAGACCGGCCAGCCAACATTCAGCAGCTCTATGGCCTGGCTTCTCACAGTGATAGCATGCAGGAGACTTTCTGTTAATGGCAAGGAATTTAACAGTTTTAGAATTTAATTTTCTACCCTGAGCATGCCAATAATCAATTACCCTGTGGCCATGCTTTCCACAGTGAGAGCATTTGAGAGAATTTCTTTTAAAGGAGCCTGACCAGCATTCAGAGGTCTTGTGACCAATTTTATTGCAGTTAAAACAGATGATGTGCTAGTTCATTGAAACAGGTTTGTTTTTATTAGAACATGTTGGTTTGCAGAGGATTTAGCATGATATGGATAAAAGGTTTTCTTACCACTTGCAAACCAGCAATGAGTAATTGAGTGTCCTAATTTCCCACAATTTGAACATGTGACACTCCTTTTCTGAGGGACAGGGAACTTGACCTACGAATTCCTACCATCCATTTTTCTAGCTTTCAGATCATCTGATTTCATCAATCTACATTCATGCATCAAATGGCCAGGTTTATGACAGTAATGACATATCATTTTCTTTTTGGATGCATGTGAATGTGTGTGAGTACTGTGATCAATATGCACTGATGAACCCTTTTCATTTATTTTCTGATTCACAGTCCTTTTCTGATTTTTATCCTGTTTTCCTATTTTCTTAGCCTTGTACTGAGGTGGAGAAGAGGTAGAAGGCTTTTTCTGTTCAGAAGTTTTAATGAAAATAGTTTTCAGCTTGGATCCATCAACCCTTTTCAACTTTTCAGTTTGTTTTTGGGTTCTCTGAACAGTAGACTGAGAAATAGGTGACTTCTGAGAAGTGTGAGAAGTAGAGCTAGCAACAAAAGATGTACGAATTTTATTTTCAAAATTATTTTTATTTACAGGATTATAACCTAACCCCTCCTTCTGAAAATTGGCTTTTATTCCCAGCAGTTTGTTCAGATTATCTTGCCCACTAACAAACTTTGACAGAGAGTTCTTTAAGTCTTGGATTTCATTTTCTAAAGAGGTGATTTGTAACTCATAACTGGCAATCTCTTGCTCACTACAATTCATAGCTTCATTCAAAACTTTGTTAGCAGTTTTATATTTCTCAATTTCATTTTCCAGATTGCTCAGTTTATCAGAATCTTCAACGCAAACACTTTTACCTCTTTCTAAAGCTAGAAGTCTCTCAGACATAGTGGAGTTCAATATTTTCAATTTCTCATTTTCTTCCTTAAGTTTGTCATTCTGAACCAATTCATTTATTAGAAGCTGATCTTCTGAATTGACTTCATACTTTCTTCCCTTTTCAATTTCCTTCATATCTTTTTGCTGTTTTTCAAGATCTTTCTGTAATTCTATGTTTACAGACTTTATGGCATTAAGTTTTTCAATCAGCAATTTGTTCTCCTGTTTAAGTTTCTCTGATTTATGATCGAGATAGCCCATTGAAATCTTCATGAAAGGCTGATAGAAATCTGAAGCCAAATGATACCAATTGACAGGAGAGATTTTGAAGCTCAATGTTATCAAAAATATGTTCAAGGTCTATCAACAAAATCAATAAGAAGGATATGCAATGAATTCTCACATGAGTATGCATTTGACAACCTATATGCAATGCATTGACTCCCCCTGACAACATGTATTTAGACAATCTTTTTGGCATTTTCAGTTTAAGGAAATGCAATGCACTATATATATGCAAAAACTCAACACTGAATGCTATGCAAGGACATGCAATTTGTTTTCAGAGTTTATGCATTTCAACAATTATCAAACAACTATAATTGGCAGATATGCAAGAATACATCAAATCAGATATGCAATGAGTTTCAAAATAAGAAATGCAGAGAGTTTACCTGAACAGTTCAGAAGGGGTTTTTCATTCTTGAGTGCCTTGGATCATTACCCCTTTTATTCCAGTCCCAAGGCACACCTGCATAGCAATGTTATTTTGCACAAACAGGTACCCAAGAAGTCTTGGGTCCTGACATGAGAGTATCACTTCTAGCAGGTTTTCTCAGCAATTTTCGTGCATGAAGGTCATCAGATTTCATCAAATAGCAATTATACATTGAATGACCAATTTGCCCCAGGGTGAAAGAAACGGCTAAAACGGCACGCCCCAGGGAAGGTTAATCTGGCGCGCCAATTGGAGTTAATCCGGCGCGCCCAGGGCGCACAATTTTAGGACCCATGGGGATAGAATGGTTTTTGAGTGTGGGGCTAAAGCGGCGCAGGGGGGGTACCGCGCCGGAAAAGTGCGCGCCGGATTAGGAGCGCGCCGGATTAGGCTGTTTTATGCTTTTCAAAGGCTTGCAGGCTAGCAGATGGTTAAGTTGTTTGTTCACTTAGCAAACATAGGCGGATTGGAAGGTTTCAAAGTGTTTTATTCATTCTGTTAAGATCAAAGTTTAGATGGTTTGTTCAAAGGTGTTTAGAAACTCCAAAGCCCAGTTCATGCTCTGAAGGAACTCAGTTTGTTCTTGTTGTCCATGCCCCTGACAAAAATTGGGCAGCACCTCTCCCGGACTGAGGTTTTCTGGGGCGAATGGGGGATCGCCAAACGGAATACTCTGAGACGACCTCCAATATTCGGAGTGGTGAAACGACAGTCCGGTGCCCACAGTTGAGCGCAGATGCCCCAAGGACTAACCTTCAAGGGGTTCTAGCAGCTCATGGGTAGTAGCTTCGTAGGGGCCCCAAATGGGGCAGATGTTCGCCAAGGAAGGCTGTGAATATTCATCCCTCCGACGGTTACTTCGAAGACCATGCTATGGAGGAGCAAGCTTCAAGGCACCATAGATGAGTAGGAGACGGAGAGAAAGAAAAAAGGAAAAGAGGGTGAAGCAGTAGAACACCATACATTGCAAAATCTTTTCTTTTTATTCATCCGCAAAAGGAAGGGAGACGAGATACGGAGGGGGATTCACCCCGAAGCAAAGAAAGATACATCGAAGAAAGAAGAAAGAGATACATCGGTGGGGGAGGGGGAACAAAGCACAAGCTCCTCCCCCTCCAAGCTCACCTCTCTTCTCTCACACTCACTCTCTTCTTCTTCACCTCACGGGCGCAGGGGAACATAGCTTCTTCTTTTTCTTCTGAGGGAACTCCCAGTTGAACCGGAGTTTCTTCTCTGCTCTCTTCTTTTCTTCTCTCAACTTTTTTTCTTCCGACTCTCTCTCTTCTCTACCTTCTTGACGGGTTCATTGCATATATATGGAGGTGGGGGAAGAAGTCTCTGAATCCCCCTTCCTTTTTGTTCCATTCTTCTCATCCTCTCCGTGTCTGAAGCTCTCGAGTGGCTTGCAGGTGGAGAGGTTGATAGAGTAGGCATGGTGCCTCCACGAGATTGGCCGACGGTGACCGGCGGGGAAGCGACGTTCGGTGCAGAGCTCGAAGATTGCCATTCCAGGGAGCTTGAGGAGCTCAGGCAGTTGCACGTTGGCCGGACGCGGGAGGCCTGGCCATTTCAGGTAAGTTCTCTTTGTTTGCGCCCGAAAATAGGGGATCGGATTGAAGATGGGACAACAACCAGAGCTAAAGTGGGGCGGGGCTAAAACGGCACCGGGCTGTGTGCGTCGATTAGCATCTAAGAGGGGGGCGCGCCGGTTACAAACATTAGTAAGGGGCGCACCGGATTCAAGCATAAATAAGGGGGTGCCAGTTTTGGTAGCATATGGGGGGTGCACCAGTTTAAGTGCAGGTCGTGCCGGTTTCGGCCTCGTCTCGGCTTCGCGGCTATTCGGACGGATGGTTGTCCGCTCGTGTTGCTTTAGTTACAATGTACCACCTCAAGGGTGTTTAGTTCAGAGCCTCTGAGTCCCGATTTGGGATTTTGAATGATTTTTGGCACGTGCCGCACATGTGTTCGCATTCCCACATTTCTTCTGATTCGGCCTTCGGTAATGCCGACTGGGGAGCCGGGGCTGTCTCTTCTGCCCGAGGGGCTTCTCATTGGGTGGCAGAGCACTGAGTATATATCTATTCATCCTGCCTAGAGGAGGTGTGGGGTTTGTTCAGTCTTTCCATCTTCGACTTGCTCTCGAGGTGTCGAGACGTCTGTGCCGTAAGAACGTTCCTCTTCTTATCTTCTTTTTGACGTCCACACCTCCCCATTCTCCCAAGCAACCCTTCCCTTTCCCCAAGCAACCCTTCATATCCCAAAGCACCCCTCCCTCTTCCCCAAGCCCAGCCATAATTCCACCACCTCTTGGAGACCTTCCCAGCCCCCTCTCCCACCCCCTGGTCGCACACCCCACCTCCCACTCATCCTCCTTGCGGCTCATCCCCACCACTACACCCATCTTCATCCATAAACTGATCCCAGTTCGTAGGAAGCAGGTGTTATATCTGGTTGCAGCATCGCCACCGACCTCTCCCTAAGTCTTCTTGCAGCATACCTATAACGAAGGGAAGCTCTTTAAGTCAGCTGCGTAGGTGAGGTGATCCCGCCTCAATCCGAGTTCGGGGTTGTCCTGGAGGATCGTTCTTGTTAGATCGCGTATCAGGCATCCGAGTGGAGATCAGAACCACAGTGCAGAAGGTACTGCGACCACATCCCAGCTCCCCTTGGTGCGCTGTTTGACCGAGATGAACCTCTACCAGTCCTCTGTCCAACGCAGCAAGCGGAGCGTCGTTAGGAGTTCGGAGCTCCCCGTTCCATTTAATCTTCCCCGGGTGCGCAGGTCAGTCCAGTCAAAGCCAACAGAGACACCCCTCCACTCTACGGGCTCTTTCTCTCTACTCCAACCTCCCCGGTGACCTTCCTAGTTTCTGCTGGAAGAGGACTTGGCCACGTTATCATCCACTTTGGTCCTGCATCGTTCGGACTTCAGGAGTGTTCGTGGCAACTTTGTCTTCCTGCTACAGTGCTTTGGAACAAGTCCGAGCCAGAACCAAGCGGTCCAGTTCCAGAATCTGCCCCGGCCTTCGACGACGTCTGGAAATTCCAAAAAAATTCAGGAGCCTTCCTGGATCAATCAGCGAAGATTTGGCACTAGTTTTGGCAACTTCCAAGTTTGGTAGAGCCTGTGGCGGTGTCAACAATGACTACCTGTCAAGCAGTCACAGAAGCGGGCAGAACCGGCGAAGGGGTCAATTGGCTTCCTCTTTAGCTACCCTCCCTACCCCGCCTGGCCGGCTTAGCGCCCCTCCCTGTGTGGAGGTAGTGTTTAATTGTAACCTTAATCTCCCCACCCCTAGGTCCCCCTCCTGCGTGAGGAGTATTTCATGTAATCTATTAAATAGGGAGAAGCTTCATCGACGCAATGTGCGGGGAACCCACACTTCCCCGCTCGCCCCGTCTCCGGCCGGGATCGGCGTCCTCACGCCGATCAGGTGAGCTCCTGACCACACTTTTCTGCTGGATTAATTTTTCTTGCTTAGTATTGAATCTTAGTGCCGTCGATCAGTGAGTGAGTGCTCGGACTATATTGTAAATCACGTGAGTAACCTCCGCGGGCGAGTTGCGAGAGAAACCTTATATCCCACCACCTTGGCATGCCGGCCACCCGTGATTTGGGCATCCCTGGCCCATTGGGGTACTCCCCTTGCTAGCCACACCACTGGAACCCCAAGGTCCAACCCTAGACCCTCATCCCCATCGCCGGTCCACCTACGGACCTGGGTGCATGCTACGAGGGTGAGTCCGCTTGAGTGAAATCACCGGGTCGTTCTTGCTTGCTAATTTAGGTCCAAGGGGTTGTGTCACATCAATTTGGTATCATAGCATCATTGCATCCTTAGGTTATTTCACATCAATTGGTATCAGAGCAAGTTCTAGGCTTGTTCTCACAAGTCTAGTCCTCGAGCATTGCATTAGAGTCTTCCAAACCACTTCGTCATCGTGTCTAGTCGGGTCACCCTCCCCGCTCCACTATCCCTTCCCAAGATGAATGCATGGGACAAGCTTGTTATAGGGATGTTGAAGGAGCGTGCCAAATCACCTACAGCCTTTTACCAAAAATATGGCACGTGCGTGTGGCCATCATCCCCGATATCTTAGCCCACCAAACATACCCCTTTCACACCTACACCGAAACCCCACACCCTTCCGATGATCCCTCCGTCAACTCCCTCACACCCCACAGCATTACACCCACCAGTCCAAATTCCTACCATGATCCCTTTGATCCCTTCCTATGGGAGTCTAGTTCCCCATGTGACCCACCCACCTTACTCACCACCCACCTTACCCTACCCCCACCCACCATGTTGGGCCAAACCCCTCCCTTCCTAGAACCAGGTTACACCATGGGATCATTGACCTTAGGCAACATACAACTAGCGATTGAGGAATTGCCCCACTCCATGATGTCCCCCATCTTAGATCCCTGTGATCCATACAAGTGGAAGCTCAAGGGACACTCCACACCCACGCACATGGAAGTCATCTATGGGATAGGAATGCATGTGCCTAGGCATACCACACCACTTGGCATGATTAGTATGTTGGGTCCATTCATTCATATCACCCACATGTCAAGTAGGAAGCATGAGTGGTCCATATTCAGGTGTAAAGGTCTTCCCACGTTCATCATTGGTCATATGCATGTTAGGGGAATTCTCGGATGTCCGGGACCCCTGGCATTGGCTACGTCTATGCACACTAGGCTCACCTACGGATGCCCCGACCCTCCCAATTCCACCAAAGTCTTAATGGCATCAAAGCATGATTGGTCTACATATGGTTGTCCTGGTCCACCCTTGCATACCATACATTTCACCCCCACACTACATCGTAGTGCATGGCATTACCGTCTAAGCAAGCACCAAGCGACGAGCGGTGAGGTTCATGAAAGGCGGGCAAAAACTTGTGAGCGCCACTTGGATTTCTTAGTAGGCAGTCTAGTGATGATGATATTGGAGTGGCTCTACCTTTGGGTCACATCCAAAGCGAGGGCACGAGGACTTGGACCATGCCAAGTTCCGAGAGATTTTTGGCAACCCGGCTTACAGGTTAGACTTACTAATGGGTTTGGGGATTCACCCCATTTCCCACGTGGCAGAACCGGCACCCTATATGGGCACCACGGTGGATCCTAGTGAGTGCCTTGAGCCTATACCTTCCTTTGAGAGGGACACCATCAGAGAGCCACCACAAATCAGCTTGAGAGCCCGACGTGAGCATACAGAGGCAATACTGGGCAAGGAAGGTATCATCGTCAGCAAGAGGGTGTGTCCGAGCCACCTTGAGAAGCTAAGGCGTCGTCCCCCAGCTAGGACGAGGGGTCGAGTCAGAAGATCGCCATTCACTTGGAGCTACTTGGGCGTACCACTTCCCCGGTGGACCCATACTCGACGGGGTTGAGTTCTCCGCACCCCGAGGGTATGATGGAGACATCTCTGACCACTCCACATTTTTTGAGGGTCCTGATGATCACCAGCAGTGCTACATCTTGTTCGCCACTTTATTTCGAGTCATATGATGTATTTTTCATTTTCTTATCATGTAATTTTCCTTTTATTTGAGTCCAGTACCTAGGTATAAGGATCATTTACCTAAGTCTTGAGTCATAGGGTCAATTATGTAAGCTAATGGGCCCAATTCAATGGGCTAGGCCCATGGGCGCCCCCCTTCCCTTGGTTTCTTCTTATTAGTCTAAAAGTCAAGGACTTATGTTTAAATGTGGGATTCCTATAAATAGGACCCCATTCCCCCACTTGAGAACAATTGAATGATATTTTGAATTTGAGTTTCCACAAAAATTGTGTAACTTCTGCTCCTCCTTGGGTGAGATACCCTCCCCCCCTCTCTCTCTCTCTCTAAAGGGGGCGACCCCATTCTCTCTCCTCCCCACCCCAAATTTCAAATTCCCTCTCTCTCTCCCTCATTCAATCCACATTAACTCCCTCTCCCTTCCCCAAAAATCCCCTTCAATTCTCCTCCAACCCCAAGGGAGAATCCCCTTCTCCTAGACACCTCCCCATTCTCCCAAGCAACCCTTCCCTTTCCCCAAGCAACCCTTCATATCCCAAAGCACCCCTCCCTCTTCCCCAAGCCCAGCCATAATTCCACCACATCTTGGAGACTTTCCCAGCCCCCTCTCCCACCCCCTGGTCGCACACCCCACCTCCCACTCATCCTCCTTGCTGCTCATCCCCACCACTACACCCATCTTCATCCAGAAACTGATCCCAATTTGCAGGAAGCAGGTGTTGTATCTGGTTGCAGCATCACCACCGACCGCTCCCTGAGTCTTCTTGCAACATATTCTATATTGGCGGAAAGCTCTTCAAGTTAGATGCGTAGGCGAGGTGATGCCACCTCAATCCGAGTTCGGGGCTGTCCCAGAGGATCGTTCTTGTCAGATCGCGCATCAGGCATCCGAGTGGAGATCATAACCATAGTGCAGAAGGTACTGTGACCACATACTGGTTCCCCTTGGTGCTCCGTTTGACCGGGACGAACCTCTACCAGTCCACCATCCAACGCAGCAAGCGGAGCGTCGTTCGGAGTTCAGAGCTCCCCGTTCCATTTAATCTTCCCCAGGTGCGCAGGTTTGTCCAGTCAGAGCCAACAGAGACACCCCTCCACTCTACGGGCTCTTTCTCTATAATCTGACCTCCCCTGGTGACATTCTTGGTTGCTGCTCGAAGAGGACTTGGCCATGTTCGCATCCGCTTTTGTCCCGCATCGTTCAGACTTTGGGAGTGTTCGTGGCGACTTCATCTTCCTTCTTTAGTGCTCTGGAACCAGTCCGAGCCAGAACGAAGCGGTCTAGTTCCAGAATCTGCCCTGGCCTTCGACGACATCTGGAAATTCCAAAAAAATTCAGGAGCCCTCCTGGATTAATCAACGAATATTTGGCACTGGTTTCGGTGACTTCCAAGTTAGGTAGAGCCCGTGGCAGTGTCAACAACGACTACCTGTCAAGTAGTCATAGAAGCTGGCAGAACCGGCGAAGGGGTCAATCCGCTTCCTCTTTAGCTACCCTCCCTACCCCGCCTGGCCGGCTTAGCACCCCTCCCTACGTGGAGGTAGTGTTTGATTGTAACCTTAATCTCGCCAACCCTAGTCCCCCCTCCTGCGTGAGGAGTAGTTAATGTAATCTATTAAACAGGGAGAAGCTTCATCGACGCAGTGTGCGGGGAACCCATACTTCCCCGCTCGCCCCGTCTCCGATCGGGATCGGCGTCCTCACGCCGATCAAGTGAGCTCCTGACCACACTTTTCTGTTGGATTAATTTTTCTTGCTTAGTATTGAATCTTAGTGCCGTCGATCAGTGAGTGAGTGCTCGGACTATATTGTAAATCACGTGAGTAACCTCCGCGGGTGAGTTGCGAGAGAAACCTTAAATCCCACCCCCTTGGCGTGCCGGCCACCCATGATTTGGGCATCCCTGGCCCATTGGGGTCCTCCCCTTGCTAGCCACACCACTGGAACCCCAAGGTCCAACCTCGGACCCTCATTCCCATCTTCGGTCCACCTACGGACCCGGGTGCACGATACGCAGGTGAGTCCTCTTGAGTGAAATCACCGGGTCGTTCTTGCTTGCTAATTTAAGTCTAAGGGGTTATGTCACATCAATTTGGTATCAAAGCATCATTGCATCCTTAGGTTGTATCACATCAATGCGTCATCGTCATAAGACCACCTGGCATCGGGAGCCGGGGGTTGGACAAGATTAACTTGGGCCGGTGCCGACAGTGGTGGCTGTGGAGCGGGAGGATGATTCGGCATGGGGTTCTGATGGATCCCTAAGTCTTGAATAGGCTATTGTTGCTGTTGTGGCGGTGGTGCTTGTTGCTGCTGCACTTGCTGCCTCTGTGGCTGCCTTCTCTTCTCTTTAATTTCAATGATGGCCTTATGCATCTCGGCCCAATCTATACGATGTCCTTCATGCAGGTCATAGACCAAATCTCTGAACTGAAAACATCCTTCAATTGTATGCCCCGGCTGCCTGTGGGACATACAATACATTGTCTGATAAACGGTCGGGTTCCAGTTAGGCCGTTCCGGAGAAAGTTGAATTGCACTAATTGACATGAGAGCCGAAAATATGTTCGTGAGAGATTCGAGCAAAGGAGGGTACTGGGCTCTCTTCGGACCTGGACGCTTGTTGTTGGTGGTGTAGCCGTTGGGTGGAGGGACGTTGTGGTATTGCGGGGGTTGAGGAGGTTGTTGTGGAGCGGGGAATGCATTTTGCGGAGTGGTGAAGGTAGGGTGAGGGTTTTGTGGAGTGGAGAAGGTGGGTTGGGCGTTTTGTGGAGTTGAGAATTGGGGATTGTGGGGGTTTTGTGGGAAGCAGAATGGTGCGGGTTGGTTGGGAAAAGGAAATGCAACGGCTTACACCTGCTCATTTGTTTGGACCCCCTCAGTGACAGGCCCCTGAGGCTTCTTGTGATACTTGGGCTTTTGGGCTTCAAAAAACGTGTGGATGGGGGAGTCCTTGAACTGTGTTTGTATGAATCGCGCCCGGCTATATTGTTGGCGCATGTTTGATATGTCATTCATGGCCAGGATGTTGCGGAAGGTAGGGGTAGCATTTTATATAAGTAACTTGATCTTTTCTTCCTCCAGAATGTGACCCGGCACACGGACGGCCATCTGTCTCCACCTGTCAGCATAGGTGGCAAAATCTCATCCGCCTTCATCTTCTCGGCCACCAAGTCTGTAAAGGAATATTCTGGGCCGACCCGGTCTTGAAATCTCTGAATAAACTTTTCTTTCACCACTTTAAAACTCTCGGCATCCTCGAGTGGTAAAGCATGGAACCACTCCAAAGCCACTCCATCTAATGACCGGTGGAATAAATATGCCATAAGGCGATCATCATATTGGAATTGCGCCAATTCATACATAAAGTCCCTCACATGGATGAAGGGATTACTATTCCTGTCATATTTTTGGTACCTGGGGAGCTCGGACTGGGGAGGGAACCGGATGTTATGAAAGCTATGAACTGGAACATCCGCCAAAGATTGTGGGCCAACCCACTTTTGAAGAAAGTTGAGTTGTTGTTGCATGGTGGCCCATTTATCAAGGAGCTCTTGTTCCCGAGATGGTGCGGGCAATGTAAGAGGAGTGGGCTCAAAGCGGGGAGCCAAAGGATAGACCAAAGGAGTGGGAGGCCCATAAGAAGGATATTGGGCTGGAGGATGACCCAAAGTTGCATGGACTGGAGCCGCCCCTTGCTGAGGGTGAGAAAAGTTGGATGGGCCGACAAGAACCTGAGGCACTAAAGAGATGGGGCTATAAGACTCGGCCTGAGTAAATAAGGGAAGAACAGACTTCCCTTTATCAAGAATTTGATGGGTCGATCCAGATGATTGGCCCGCTTCTATATTGGATAACTGGAGGGTCCTTGGCTGGACCGAGGTAAGATCGATCGGAGTGGGGGAGGCGCCGGGCCCAGAGACAGAGATATTGGACAGACCTTGTATAATCATGGGAGATGGGGCATTGGACTCCTGCAAGGTCTGATAGAGGGCCTGAAGTTGGGCCGGATCCAATTGGGCCATCATTTGTAAGATATGGCCTGTAGGATTATTGGAAGCAACGGAGGGTTGGGCGCCCTCCATGGAGATAGCAGATAGAGGAGGGACGATCCCTTCTCCTGATTGGAATTGGGTGACCCTAGGTAGGTCCTCCAAGAGACCTTGAGGAAGGGATTCCTCATGAGAACATGGAAGATCATAAGAAGACAGGGCGGATTCGAAAAGAGGAGTGGAATAGGAAGTGAAGAAGGAATTTCCCCTATATGATGATTCTAAGGGCCGGAAGCAACTCCACATGCAATGGAACACCTTGACAAAAGACAAACAACACAAACAAACACTAAATGAGACACTAAAACAAAGACTGAAATCTATGAAGACAAAGAAGGGGATGAGAGGCACTCAAAGTTAACCAAGTTATAATGATGCACAAATTTTACTTGTTTCTTCCTTTAGAATCTTGATGATTTGAATTTAATGTGTTCTCTCCAACAATAGGTTCCTAATAGGAAAGGGTATGGGGGACTTGGTTGACTCTAGATGTAAACTCTCCCTCACTTACGCAACATAAACACGGGGTAGGCAAAGGTACAACCGGCCCGGCGTCCGTGAGGGAATCCATGGCTCGCGGAGACTTACGGAGGTTCCGGATGTGATCACCTAGTCGACCCCAAGGAATATGGAGACGAGAGGTTCACACACCAAGGTAGGAAAATGCAACTATGATATGAGCATGGATGATCCTATGTGCACCGGGGTGCATGCAAATTCTAGCCTAAAAACTAACAACCAAATATGCAAACAATGATGTAAATATGTATAACAACCAAGGAGGAGATCAGATAACACCCAAGCATGAAAGTCACAGCAAAAACTACAGAAATAAACTCAACCTCGGGATGCGTACCTATGCCTAGAGAAACGGTCTGATATGAAACCGCTAGAGAGATAAGACGGCCTATTTCTAAGCCGCTTTTAAGCCGTAAACGGCCGAACAGTGGACCACCAAGGTGACTAGAGAGCAGAAAATAGCAGGAAGTTAAACGAAAAATCTGAGAAAAATACAAGGGCAATTGGGTTAAATCAACAGCAGCGGGTCAAACAGAAGCTCAACACGATTGGCACTAGATGTCCCACCGTGATCGCCAAAAAATTAGAGATGTTGGTTTTCTAAATGGTTCCCTCAATGGTGAAGATATGATGATGAACAAGTTTATATAAATGATGTGAACTCATGAACAAATGCAACATCAACTCAAGCAACCAGCATGGAAATATAAGCACATGGGCATGTCATCTTCATCAGCAATAAGCAAAAGAAAAGAAAAACACACGTCGGGACGTGGAGCAAAAGAATAAAATCAAACACACACCGTAGGTGTGGAGTAACTAAGTTAAAGCCAAGAAAGAGAGATATGGGGAAGATAAAGAGGACTACTGCCCAAACTAAAGGAGTGTGATCGCCACCAAGGTAATTAAAATAGCAAAGCTAAGGTAAATACCTTGGAAAGAGGAGGATGAAACACCCGCCCATGGGAGATGAAAACCAGAGATCTGCGCTTTCAAACGGTCTAATATCATGTCGCGAACGAACCAGAAACGACCTTACGATAAGCTGCTAGAGCCTCGCAAACGGTCCAATGTAGAGCCGCCAGAGCACACAGAACAACAACTTGGGACTTGAATCTCCACTTCTCCTGGCCGGCCAGAAGAGCTGGGCCTCGTGCTAGGAACCCTGTGAACCTAGAAAAAAAAAGTGTAGAAGCACAGAAAAGTAACCCAAATTAGCCCTATGACAAGTGTAGCAACTATAATGTAAATAAACCAAAGTGCATGCAAAAGGAAGGGTGGATACCTGGGGTGGTGGTTTTTAAACCCCTGTGGGGCATGGAAAAGATGGAAAGATGTTTAAAAATGATGCAAAGATGATAGAACGTGGAAGAGGAAGAGGAGAGATGCTTGTGAATGCTATGAAGAGGGGGAAGAAACTAAAGAGGAAAACAACACTATTGAACCCTTGGAACTTAATACTCCCTGAACTTGAAGGCTAATGGATATAGACAACACTTCTCCTTGATGGGTACTCACTCCAGAATGCAACAGCACCTCGACGTAATCTCCAGAATTCTCCTCCTCAACCCATGAACTCAAGGGTTCTATTTATAGACCCTCAAACTCTCTGGATGAGTTGGAGAGATTCCAACGAAAAAGTAGGGCAGAGCTTAGTAAACTCTTGAAGATAATACTCCTAAGAGTCCATAGAAACAAATGAAAGCTTCTAAGGATCACTATCGATAGAGAAATCATCAAATCAAAACTCTAATTCGGCCACGGCGCAACAGAGAAAAGACATTTCTAGCAGGACTCTCTATCTGCACAAATGGTCTTACGATAAACCACCATTTAGAACAAACGGTCTAAGTATAGACCGCTAACCTCGATCGTTCACCAGAAGATAAGGTCAACGGGCAAAAACTTCGTGAACAGTACTCTGGAACTGGAAAATAGTCTATGGTAAAAATGCCACAATGCCTTTAACGGCCATACGATAAACTGCCAGAGCCTAACAGATAAGAAAGGATAAGGCTGAGAGAAAGGAGTTGGCTCTGGACTCTTGCGTCAGCAAACGGCCTTAAGATAAACCGCTACACGTCATCAAATGGTCATTCTATAGATCGCCAGAGACAGTGGCGTGGCAAAACAAATGAAAGGCCTACTAAGCTTCAACCCACGGAAAAACGAATAAGGAGCGAGACCCAATCAAGGAGAGTGACCCATGAAATAAGCCTCAAAGCTGACCAAGATGGCTAAATAAACGACGTATAACTCGGAGCATCATAAAGATAAATAAGGAGATGATCCAACTCATCGGTCATAAAACGGGTATCAAGAGTTGGCACCACTGATGCGGCGGAGACGTGGAAGAGATCGTCAGCACTCCGAAAATACGAACGGAATGGGATAACCACTACCTCGCGTAGCTCGGTCTCACACCGGATGGTCTCTCACCGGGCAATCACTCTAATCTCACAAAAGAGTTAGAGGGAAGGGAAGCAAGATGAGAAAATATCTCTTACGTGGGTTTCATTCAATCTTTCATTCAATCAATGAGAGAAGTCATACACTAGCCTCCTTTATATAAGGATGGCCAAATTATACTTGGACAAACATACCCCTAGACAATTCAACTAAGGACATCCATATCCTATGACTATTGGCCTAATAAAATAAAATACACCAACTTTTGACTATGGGCCAACATAAAATAAAATACTTTGACTAGTGGTTTAATAATACAATACCACCATAATACAAATAAAATACATAATCAAGACGTCGAGTCTCCGAGCCATAAGCTCGGTGGTGTCGGGGCGGTGCGGCGTCGGCTCCATGTGACTGGTCCGGTGTCCCCACCAACCGTCCCGGGATGGCTAGAACTTGACTCCGTCGAGTAAGGTGGGTCACCGCTCTGGTAGTGCTCCAGCAGGTCTGGATCGAGGTGCTGGAGATCTTCCCGGCTGATCCAGGAATCATCAGAAGGTGGACGGTCCCGCCAGCGGACAAAGTAGCGCTAGTAAACCCTACTCCGTGTAGCTGTTACCTACTCATCTAGTATCCTCTCAATTTGCTCGCGCGGTGTCACGCCATGTACTCTATACCATCGAGGTATTATCCACTTTGGCCTACCGGCCTCACGGTTTTGTCCCTTTCTAATAGTGATCGGCTCCAGAATGGGGGACTTCCCAGGAGGTCACCCATCCTAGTACTACTCCCAATTAAGCACGCTTAACTTCGGAGTTCTTTATAAGAACCGATCCGATACTTCAAAAGGCACCTCGGTCATATAGAGTACACCTTAGCTATATTTCAGGGTGTTACACGCGGTGCTCTCGAGGCTGGTGGACCCACAGGGGTGGGCTCACTCTCAATGGGAGGAGAAGGCTCGAAAGGGTCACTAGGAATCGCTGTGGGTTCCTTGTAGGCCACTAGGTCTGCCACATTAAAGGTAGAGCTAATCCCATATTCGGGAGGTAAGTCCACAACATATGCATTGGAGCTAATCTTCCGTAGTATTTGGAAGGGACCATCACTACAGGCTTGTAAATTCTTAACGGCTCCCGAGGGGAGTCGTTCGGGTCGAACCCGTACCATAATTAAGTCACCTTCTTGAAACTCATGGTGATGCCCATGCGAATCAGCCAAACGTTTGCAGGTCTCATTACTGAGGCTTATTTGCTTGCTAATCGACTCATGCAGGCTTTTGACATGTTGTGCTGATGGGGACATCACCTCCCATGCCCACGTTCACAGCTCGTCTCCTCGCCCCGGTTGCATCCGACATGGTTTAGTCATTTAATTTTGAGTCATATGTAATTTTATTTGAGTCATTTGATGTATTTTCCCTTTTATTTGAGTCATGTTCCTAGGTCTTGCATTTATTTTTCTAAGTTTGAGTGTCATTAGATTGTGTAATGTGCTATTGGGCCCAATTCTTCGGGCTTGGCCCATGAGCCCCCCCTACCCCTTCGGTTATTTGTTATTGAGTCTTTTGTAAGGGACTTATTGTAAAATGTGGGTTTCCTATATATAGGGCCCCATTTCCTTCATTTGGAGGTAATGAATCAATCAACGAAAAAATTGCCATTTGAGAGTCCAAAGCTTAGTTTAGTGGAGTGATTCCAACATTTTTTGGGTGAGAAATCCTAGGGGAGAGATTCCCCACCCTTCCCTCTCTTAATCCCTCTTTTTCACTCCACTTTCTCTCTCCTCATCACCCAATTTCAAATTTTCTTCTCTCTCCTCCCTTCCCAACCATCTCAACCCCCACCTACCATCATTAAAGCCCTCCACTTTCCCATGGCCTCCATTACTCCACCCCCCTAGTCCCAAGGAGATCCCTCATCATTCCAACACCACTTTCCCCATTCCAACACAATCAACCCCTTCCCCACACAACCCCACAACTTCCAATGCCATTTCAAATTTGAAATCCACCCTTCCCTCCACTCACTTGTGCCCCCCCTCACCTTCTCCTCTCACCCACCTTCCCAAATTCGTAGCTCCTCCTCCCACCACCTGTTAGACCCCCTTCCAGACCCCATTCTTCCCTTCCCCCACCTTAGAACACCCCCTCCTAGATCCCCTCACAGCCCAGGCTTTCACCACACTCATCCACCCCCATTTCCCCTCCCATATACCCCATTCCCCCCCATCATCATCAACCTACAGCTCTCAACTGAAGATCTACAGCCGACCAGCAAATTGCAGCGGCCACCACAACCTCCTCCGGACGATTTTGAAGACCCAAGAGCCATCGTCGGAAGCGTCTGCCAGTCGCCTTCGCAACTGAAGTGGTTTCGTCTTCTTCCGATCTCCGAATCATCCAAGAGGTCCATTCTCCCACAGCTGCGCGGTTCTGCCTCGGCTGAGGACCTGAGGCGGCTTAGAAGCTCTGGCACGACCAGGCCTGAAGGACTCAGTCCTCAAGTCCTTCTTCAAAGTTCTTCATCGGCCTCTCTACTTTCCGAATCAAGAAGTGGAAGCCCATTCAGCATCCGCCAACAGAAGTTACCAATTTTCTTCCACGGTCACGTGGCTCTGCCTTCCTCAGTCTGCATCGACACCTCCTCACTCTTCTGGCTCCACAGATCATCTCCGTTCTCTTCTGGCGTCCCTGTTTCTTTTTCTGCAAAGAGAACTCACCCACAGTTCTAACGGCGCTGACGGCATCAAATTTGGAGTTTGGGAGTAGCCAGGACAGCCTCTGCATCCTACTGTTGGTGACCTGCCCCTGCTAGTTCGAGAAACAGAGGCCCTATTCAAGCTTCTGCCCCGACCTGTAGCGACTCCATAAGAAATTAAAAAAAATCTGAGGCATTCCCCTTCCTGTTACGAAGATTTCGCCGCTGGTGTCGCCATCATAAAAATTCCTGAGCAAAATCTACAATAGCAACACCGACCCTCTATCCTGGTTCGCAGACAGCAGGCAGATTCGGCGTCCACCCTTGTTCCTCGTTCTTTGCTTTGGTTTCCCCACCCCGCTTGGCCGGCTGAAGGCCCCTCCCTGCGTGGAGGTAGTATTGATGTAATATCATTAATCCCCACCCCAAGTTCCCCCTCCTGCGAGAGGTGTAGTGGTGTACTTTGTTTGGGCAGGTCAAGCGACACCGCCGCGGCGTGTGGGGATCCACTCGTCTCCCCGCTCGCCCTCGTCTCCGACCGGGACCGGTTTCTTCAAACCGGTCGAGTAAGTGCTCAAACCTTCACTCCACTTAGTGCTTGTCTTTCAATATTAGTTCTTAATTCCACTGGTTATGCGAGTGAGAGCCCGATCCTCAAGCCCCGTTGTCTTGAGTGATCACCGTTGGAAGAGTGCAACCGGTGCCTTCGGCACTTCGTCGGCCCCGTTGAATTGGGCATCCTCACCCATTGGGAATCAAACCTTGGCCTTGCTGGCCCTCTACCATCAAGGGCCCAACCCCTCAACCTCACCTTGGCATTGCCAAGTTACCCCGGGCTTGGGTGAGCGACGATAGAGCGGTGGCCCAATTCGGCCCATTTGAATGCGATTGTGCTTGCTTGCATTAAGTCTGAGGTCGTTTCACATCAAGTGGTATCAGAGCAAGTCTTTGATTTGTTCTCACAAATCAAGTCCTAGGGCATGCTTGCATTCTTATCCGAACCGTGCATTGTCAACCCATCATTGTTAACATTGAGTCTTGGGTCACATGGCCCCTCTCCCAATCATATCACATGCATGCTTACCTAATGGAGAGCCCGTAGAAATTGATTTCATTGACCTAGAATCTGAAAATTGGGTGTCCCCCGATATCATTACCTCTCTTTGTAGGACCGGACAAATTGTGCACAATGGAGACCAAGTCTTTATTGAATTCCATAAATGGTTCGGGAAGACTAAGTATTTGGATGGGGCTTGGTGTCAAAAGGGAACATTGGCGGGTCCATGTATAATCCTAGGTAAGAAATAGTTAGATGAAAGGAATGCCGACATCGACCCAACACGTCGGACTTGCCTAGTGCATCCGCCACACCTTTCGGGAACCTTTAAATTCAACAACCTTATATTCTCCCACCCGCGGGAATCCCGCCCTTGTTCACCACCCCGGGTGCACCATACTCCGGCCATCATCACCCCACCATCAAAGAACCTTCCCGCTCCATTAGTTTTGGAAGAAGTAGTCCACACCACAACCATAGGTCCCCATACCCAATTGGGCCCCATGACCAACTCTCCACCTAGGCCCATGGTAACCCTCACCACTACCTCTCCATCACCCCCAAAAGGGGACACTCCTCCCAAAACCAATCAACCCAAACCCCTTCAACCCACCCATCTTCCTCTCCCTACCCCAATCCTATCCCAACCTAAGCCTCCAATACTTCCACTCCCAAACCCCACATCCTCCACTTGGCATCGCCAAGTCACCCCGGGCTTGGGTGAGCGATGGGAGAGCGGCGGCCCAAAATTGGCCCTTTTGATTGTGAATGTGCTTGCTTGCCTAAGTCTTAGGTTGTGTCACATCATGTGCAAACTCTTCGGCTGATTTGGAAGGCTTGGACTCAAAGGGAAGGGGAATGAGATCCACTAGTTTCCTAGGTTTGTATCCATGTACGACCTCAAATGGACTCATACCTATGGATTTATTGACAGAGCTATTATATGCAAATTCGGCTTTGGGAAAGAGAAGATCCCAATTGCCAGAATGATCCCCTACAAGACACCTTAATAGGTTTCCTAAACTCCTATTGACGACCTCTGTTTGCCCATCAGTTTGTGGGTGATAGGTAGTGGAGAATTTGAGCTTCGTGCCAACTAGGTGCCAATGTGTCTTCCAGAAATAACTAGTGAACCGAACATCTCGATCAGACACTATGGTTTGGGGGAGACCATGCAGACGCACGACTTCATCAAAGAAAAGGTGGGCTACTCTCGATGCATCAGATGTTTTGGAACATGTAATGAAATGGGCCATCTTAGAGAACCAATCAACAACAACAAAGATGGAGTCATACTTGTGAGCAATACGAGGTAAACCAAGGATGAAATCCATACTTACATCAACCCAAGGTCTATCAGGAATGGGGAGAGGAGTGTAGAGACCAGTGTTTTGTTTGACCTGTTTGGCCATCGTGCATGTCTGACACTGGGCTATAATTTTTGCCACATCTTTCTTCAGGCTAGGCCAACAAAAGTGCTCGTTAATAGAATGGATGGTCTTGTTTCGTCCAAAATGACCAGCAAGACCTCCAACATGCATTTCCCATATCAGAAAGTCCCATATAGAAGTCTTCGGGACACAGATGTTATGCACAGCGAAGAGTGATATAGAAGGGGGGATGAATAGATCACTCCCGATTTTAAAAACTTCATCGGAAAATTAGTTCTACGGTTTTCAACCCTTCAGAAACAGCACAAAGAGTATTGCTAACGTAGTCAATAACAAAGATAGAATAAGTAAGAGCGATTGAAAGAGCTGTCCACAGTCAAACAAAATGCCAAGCAGATGGAGACCACAAACGATAACAGCAAACCACAGAGGAGACAATAATTTTTAAGGTGGTTCGATTGTAGTCCACCATCTACATCCACCCCTCACTCCAACTAGAGTGAGACTTCCACTAGCCACGGCTAGAAACAGCAGACTCAGTCTGCGAATAAAATGTAGCCACACAGCTTGACCAACCAAGGGAAACAAATCCCTCGACCCAAACTCTGCTATCCACAGAGCTTGACACCTGGACCTGCTACCCGCAAGACCAGAACCGGAGATGGATCTCCCTTCCTCCAACCCGGAGGGAACCTGCTAGTGACAACCCGTCACTGGCAAAACCAGAGATCACAGATCTCTCTTCCTCTGCAGCCCAGAGGGAAACCGGAGTAGCTCTCCCTTCCTCCAAACACTGGAGGGTAACAATTCGGAATCAGAAATATGAAGAATGAAACAGAAAATAAGATAATCGGTGAAGATAATCGTTTCTGAAAACCAAAACAATGTAGCTTCCGAAGAAGCAAATTAGACACTTCTCTCTCACTCAGACTTTTCTCTCAGAACAATTCTCTCAAAGCATTTCTCTTTGTCTTCTCTCTAGAACGTGGAGGCTCTCACTACCAGAAAAAGCGGGATTTCAGACGGAATTTTCAGACGGAAATTTCCGTCTGAAATTTGTGACGGATTTTTTTCCGTCACAAATTCCGTCTGAAATATGCAATTACACACCGAATTTCAGACGGAATTTGTGACGGAAAATATTCCGTCACAAATTTCAGACGGAATTTGGGACGGAAAATTTAATCTGTCAGAAATTTATGACCAAGAATTTGTGACGGCCACATTTGTGACGGATCCGTCTGAAAATCCGTCACAAATGTGTCTTCTCACGGATTTTTAGACGAAATTAATCCGTCACAAAATTTTTGCACCCCCAATCCATCGCAAATGTGCCTTTGCGACGGATTGGGGGCGGAAAAATTTTGTGACGGATTAATTTCCGTCTGAAAATCCGTGAGAAGACACATTTGTGACGGATTTTCAGACGGATCCGTCACAAATGTGGCCGTCACAAATTCTTGGTCATAAATTTCTGACAGATTAAATTGTCCGTCCCAAATTCCGTCTGAAATTTGTGACGGAATATTTTCCGTCACAATTTCCGTCTGAAATTTGGTGTGTAATTGCATATTTCAGACGGAATTTGTGACGGAAAAAAATCCGTCACAAATTTCAGACGGAAATTTCCGTCTGAAATTTCCGTCTGAAAATTCCGTCTGAAATCCCGCTTTTTCTGGTAGTGTCTCTCTTTTCTTCTTCTGCTTAGGTATTCTTCTGCTCAGCTTTTTCCTCCAGTTCACTCCTCCTGTTCAGAGAAGACTTCCTTTTATATGGCATCTGACCTGAATTCCAGGACTTCACAAGAGTGGGGCTCGTTCCCTCCTTTTCCAGAGCATCCTCGATCACGTGCCAAGCATCATCCTCGGATCACATGTCCAATCATCAACATGACTCATCTGCAGGCAGAGACAAAAGAAATGTAAGTAGTTAGTTCAGGCTTTTAGCACAACGTGTATAGACTTTAGAAGCAGCAATTAAGCAAGTGTGTACAATGTGAGAGTGTGTAGACTTGAAGCCCTTCAAGCGACCTCAGTGTACAGACTTACAGAATGATGCATTAACATAACAGAGTGGAATGTGTAGACTTCTGTGTAAAGCATGAAGCAATCGAATGTGTAGACTTTAGAAGCAGTAGTTAAGCAAGTGTGTACAATGTGAGAGTGTGTAGACTTGAAGCCCTTCAAGCGACCTCAATGTACAGACTTGCATGGGTAAGATGCATGAACAAGCCATAGCCAGTGTAAAGACTTAACCGATGCATGAATAGTGCGCCGATGTATAGACTTGGAGAACTGATGCATGAACAGTGCGCCGATGTATAGACTTGGAGAACTGATGCATGAACAGTGCGCTGATGAATAGACTTGGAGAATTGATGCATGAATAGTGCGCCGATGTATAGACTTGGAGAACTGATGCATGAATGGTGCGCCGATGTATAGACTTGGAGAACTGATGCATGAACAGTGCGCCGATGAATAGACTTGGAGAACTGATGCATGAACAATGTGCCGATGAATAGACTTGGAGAGACGAGCGAGTGTATAGACTTGATAAACCAAGCGAGTGTATAGACTTGATGAAACACTCACGAGTGTATAGACTTGATGACACACTCACAAGTGTATAGACTTGATGACACAAGCGATGTAAAGACTTTGGAAAGCTTAAAGGCGATGTACAGACTTGGAAAGTTTGAACCAATGTGCAGACTTGAAACAAGTGAACACGGCGATGTGTAGACTTGGCCAATGAAGGATGTACAAACTTTGAAGATTCGAAGGCCACGATGTATATACTTTGAAGCATGCAGACTTGTGCAAACTCTGTACAGACTCTGCGATGTATAGACTTGAATGAGACGCTGAGTGAGACGATGGATGTACAGACTTGGGCTGTATAGACTTTGAGCGATGAATTGACTTAGGGAGCGCCAGGCCGATGTATAGACTCTACCAATGTGCAGACTTTGCCTATATGCAGTGTGTGTGCTAGACAGTGTAGATGAAGCATGAGACGCTGAGACAATGTATGGACTTTAGACATGATGCAATGTATAGACTTCTAGGACTGCATGCTGTGCGATGTATAGACTCTGAAGTCTTGCGTGCTGTGCAGTGTACAGACTTTGAAGAGCTCGTAGCTGTGCAATGTGTAGACTTTGAAGTGCGACCAAACAGGATGTGTAGACTAGTACAAGTGGGATGTGTAGACTTCGTAGCATGCAGTGAATAGACTTCATATGAAGAAATGCACAATGTCTAGACTTGATGCAAACGACTCTGTACAGACATGGCCAATGTACAGACTACAATGCAGAGACTTTGAACGAGTATGCTGGCAGTGTATAGAGTTGATCAAGTAATGCATGTCTATATGACAACCACATGAACTGCACTGTCCTAAGTGATGAAGCATGAATTGATCTAGAGATAGAAACTGATTGATTTATAGTGTGAGACATCATCAAAACCGTAGGGATGCAACAATCTCCCCCTTTTTGATTATGGCAACACTATGAATCAAGCAATATCAAGGCTTCACAAGAAATTAACAGCAGCTTTAACAATCAAGGCAAATTCAAAGCAAGCTCATGTAGACAATATAAACATTACTGCTGAAACACTTCTTTCTCCAAAACCACTCCCCCACAACTCACTCTCAGCTCCCCCACAACTCACTCTCAGAAATTTCAATGACAAGCTATTCTCCCCCACAACTCATGATCTACTGATATTGCAAAACCTCTCTCCCCCTTTGACATCGGCAAAAAGAAATGCAGAATATATGAAAGTGCTGGAGACATGAAGAAGAAGTATAGTAACATCTTAGTGCAGAAAGGCACGAACAAGTCTTAAGAGAATAAGTGAGGTGCTAATCTCAAGTGAAGATTCTTGAACTCCAGTAAACAATAGAGAAATAGAATGATAGAAAAGTTTATCATCATACATAGTGTATGATTTAGAACAGGGGTGAAAAAGTATGGCATGATTTAGCTGAACAGGCAACTATCCCAAAAGACAACAAGAGACAAAGTCAGAGAAGGTGTTCTCAAGGTATTGAGGACAAGCAATCCATTAGTGCAGAACAACAAGGGATTTTTGAGATGATTTTCAAGAAGACCAATGAGTTAGTTGGTAATTCACTCTTTTGACGTTAGGGAGACACCTTGATTAGAGGCCTGAATCCCCAGTTACTCAGTGTGAGTACCTCATTACCTCCTCCTTTTTTTTGTAAAGGAACAGAGTTAGTAACTGTGGCTTTTGACATGAGGAAACACCTTGATTAGAGGCCAGAGTCCCTAGTTACTCACCAGCTAGCCGCCATTGCTCTGTCATGTCTTTTCATTCATTTTAAGTATTTGACAGCTCATGACATAGGAGAAAAACTTCATTTCATTGATGAAGCTCCCAGTTTCTCAGTGACCAAAATAAGAGATGTTTATTCAGTTAAGCCCTTGTGTTGAGGAGATGGAATGATTGAAAACAATACCAGAAGGACTATTTCTTGAAGTGAATCTTGAAGTCTAGATTTCAAGTTGATTTGGTCAGATATCGAGACATATAGGTTTTGGCCTGAACCAGAATCATTGACAATGTAGGAAGATATACTTTATACAATTAATCCAGATCTCCGAAGGAATACCAAAGAAAAGATTCTAGCTGTACTTTAGTATCACTGACTTATAGACTTAAGAGATGAGTGAGATTCTACTGTCTGAGAGAACCACACTAATTAAGTCATGAAAACCAGCAATGACACACATCTGGTCAATCTTTTTGAATCTGTCAAAGAACTCTCCCTCTCATAGCTCAACTAGCTCCCCCTTAAACAAAGCAATTCTGAAAGCTAACCATCAGACACACATAACTCCCCCTCACAACAAGAACAGACTTCACAATTAAGACAATTTGAATAAGCCTAATTCTCTTCTCAGTGTAGTGAATTTCTCATTATCCAGAGGTTTAGTGAAGATGTCAGCAATCTGATTATCAGTGCCTACATGAATCAGTTCAAAATTATTCTTAGAAACCTCATCTCTTATGAAATGATGCCTTATCTCTATGTGTTTGGTGCGTGAATGCAAAATAAGATTCTTGGCAAGATTAATGGCACTGGTATTATCACAATAGATAGGTGTGCACCCCATGTCTACTTGGTAGTCCTGAAGTTGGTGTTTAATCCAAATGACTTGTGTACCACAACTCCCTGCAGCCACATATTCAGCCTCTGCAGTGGAGAGGGCCATAGAATGTTGTTTCTTGGAGCCCCAAGACACTAAACACCCACCCAAAAATTCACAGTGACCACTAGTGCTTTTCTTGTCTAGTTTACACCCTGCATAATTTGCATCTGTGTATGCAATTAAATCTAGTGAGTGTGTAGCAGGAAACCATAGACCAAGTGAGGGTGTAGCTGACAAATATCTAAAAATTCTTTTTATTGCAGCTAAGTGTGATTCAGTGGGTCTAGACTGATACCTTGCACACATTCCTACACTGAACTGTATATCAGGTCTAGAAGCTGTCAAGTAGAGTAAAGAACTAATCATACCTCGATAGAGTTTGGCATTTACTTCTTTACCTGTCTCATCTGCATCCAGTGAGGTGTTGGTACTCATAGGTGTTGTTATATGCTTCAGGTTGATCATACCAAACCTCTTGAATAGTTCTATTGTGTATTTGGTCTGGTTGATAAAGCATCCATCCTCCAATTGTTGTATCTGTAAGTCAAGAAAATACTTTAGTTCACCTACCAAACTCATCTCAAATTCAGCAGACATCATTTTAGAGAATTCATCACATAGTTCATACTTAGTTGATCCAAACACAATGTCATCTACATATACCTGAACTATGATGAGATCTTTATTTTTACCCTTGGTAAATAAGGTTTGATCAACTTTACCTCTTTTGTAGCCCTTGCTGATCAGAAATTCAGTCAATCTTTCATACCATGCTCGAGGAGCCTACTTTAGACCATACAGGGCTTTGTTTAACCTGAAAACTTGGTTAGGTTGAGGAGAGAATTAAAATCCATGGGGTTGTTCAACAAAAACCTCTTCCTTAATGACTCCATTTAAAAAGGTACTTTTAACATCCATTTGTTGGAGTTTTATATTCTTTGAACATGCAAAAGCAAGCAACATTCTTATTGCTTCCATCCTAGCAACAGGTGCATAGGATTCATCAAAATCCACACCAAATTCCTGACAGTAGCCCTTGGCTACAAGTCTGCCTTATTCCTAGATATGAATCCATCTTCATTCATTTTATTTTTGAACACCCACTTTGTTCCTATGATATTAACATTATCTGGTCTTGGAACAAGCTCCCAGACATTATTTCTTTCGAACTGGCCTAATTCCTCACACATAGCATTGACCCAACCTTGATCAGCCAAGGCCTCTTCTACTGATTTGGGTTCAATTTGTGAGACTAAAGCAATTAAGTCTTCATTATTCACATTCCTAAAATGAGACCTAGTCCGAAGAGGATTTTCAGGATTGCCTATGACATTATATATCAGATGATCTTTAAGAAATCTAACATTTACTGAAGACTCACCTGTTTCTCTTGGCCCTTCCTGGTTGGGAGGATTTGATGTTCCACTTGGCTGAGTCTTTTCTTCTTCTTGGTCTTCTAGGAATTCCCCATCGTGATTGGAATCCCTGTCAAAATTTTTAATATTAGAAACACCTTTCTTTTCACTGAAAATGATGTGTGGAGACTCTTCAACTTTCTGGTCTGTTTTGTTAAAGACCCTATATGCCCTAGACACTTCAGAGTATCCTAAAAATATTCCAGGGGAGCTTTTAGCTTCAAACTTATCTAAATCTTTCTTGTCATTATTATGAATAAAGCATGTAGCTCCAAAAATTCTGAAATGAAACAAGTTTGGTTTCTTACCGTTTAGTAGCTCATAGGGTGTTTTCTTGTGAATAGGTCTTACCATGGCCCTGTTGATTATGTAAGTTGATGTATTGGCCGCCTCTGCCCAAAACCTCCTTGGTAATTGACTCTCAATCAGCATGGTTTGGGCCATCTCCACAATAGTTCTATTTCTTCTCTCCACGATTCCATTCTGTTCAGGTGTCTTGGGAGAAGAAAACATGTGTGTTAGTCCCTCTCTTTCACAAAGATGAGAAAACATGGAGTTTTCAAACTCACCTCCATGGTCAGATTGAATTGTCCAAATCTTGTATTTTCCTTCTTGTTTGACGTTATTGAAAAACTGGTTAAACTTTTGAAAAGCATCACTTTTATTGGCTAAGAAAAAGATCCATGAAAATCTAGAGAAGTCATCAATGATCACATAGACAAACCTGTTCCCATTAAGACTCTGAGTCATAGTAGGACCAAAGAGGTCCATATGGAGAAGTTCCATTGGTCTAGAGGACAATGGCTCAGATCTTAGCTTGAAAGAATTCCTGGTCTGTTTGCCTAGAGCACAGGCATCACATGATTTTGAAATGGAATTGAACTTAATTCTAGGCATGCCTCTAACTAAATCATGCTTGACCAATTTATTTAAAGTAGAGAAACTAGCATGGCCTAGGCGTCTATGCCATTCAAAAGCATCATTTTCAGAATTAGCAGATAAACAAAGGTTAGATTCAGATTCTGCATCTAAGTCTACCATGTAGACATTATTAATCCTGTTGGCTACAAATTTAACCACATCAGAATTTATTTCAAAGATTTTGCATGAATTATCATCAAACACAACCCTGTGACCCTTGTCACATAACTGACTAATGCTGATCAGGTTGTGTTGAAGACCTTCCACAAGTAGAACTTTTTCAATGGAGTTTGTAGAAGACTTACCTACTGTGCTAACTCCAATTATCTTACCTCTGTTCTTTCCTCCAAACTTGACCAGACCCCCTACCTTCATCTCTATCTTACTGAACTTGGATCGGTCTCCTGTCATGTGCCTGGAGCAACCACTGTCGAGGTACCACTTGTTGTCTTCAGTTGCCAGGCCGACCTACACAAATAACATCAAGCAAAGTGATTTGGAACCCAAGATGAGTTGGGTCCAAAGACATTGTTCAAATCTGTGATCAAATGTTTAGGAATCCAGATTTACTTCAACATGGTTTTCTCTGGCACCTTTACTTCTGGTTTATTGAAATTATAGCTGGGGTTATGTCCAGCTAGTCTGGAAAAGTAAGTTCTATTCCATTCATTAGACTTCCCATTCCTAGGATATCTCCTGTAAGCTTGTTGATTAACAGATTTTTGAAGATGATAGTTATTTCTCCAGTAGGTCCTGTTTGGACCCATCTGATTGTAGTAATTCCAGCTTTTCTTCTGATCCACTTGCTTGGTCAATCCACCATTTATGTTCTGATGAGTGGGCTTAGTGAAGTTCTTCACAAAATTCATTCCCATTTTAAATGGTTGACCAGCACTATTTTTAGAACTTTCCTTCTGACATTGAGCTCCTTGACTGCTATTTGAGCTGGATGGTGTGTCCAGCTTCTCTTTTCCATTCTCTGGGCAGAAGGTAATGGTTTTGAATTGTAAGGGTCTCTTGTTAGTTGGGTCATAGCCTAGACCCTCCTTATTGAAGTTAACCCTAGTCCCTAGTATAGTATCCATACTAGTTTTTCCTTCGACAATTTTTTCCAAAACTTTCTGTTTGTCTTCCAGCTCTTTTTGAAGAGACTTAGAGTTTTTTAGAAGTTCAGCATTGACTTTCTTAACAGCTTCATATTTTTCTGAGTTCACTCTACTTTCATTCAGGCTTTCTTCAATTTTGATTTTGAGTTCATTGAGCTGGTTTTGACTGTCCTGGTTTTCTCCCTTGAGCTTTTCATTTTCTTTTCTTAGGGAAGTTACTTCTTCTAATTCTTCTTTTAGTTTCTGATTTTCTACACAGATTTGGGTTTGTTCTTCAACAGTGGTATTGAATTTTCTTTTTAGAACCCTATGCTCTTTACTAAGTGAATTGAACTTATCTAATAATTCAGCATAGGCATCTTCCCAGTCATCAATAGAAAAATTTTCAAAAACATTTGTTACCTCCTCTTCGCTGTTTGCCATTAGGCAAATTCCTTCTTCATGCTCCTCTGAGGAAGTGCTTTCCAGATCTTCTTCCTCATCGCTCCACGTGCAGATCATTGCCTGTGGCTTCTTCTTTTTATGCACCTTTGAGCTCTTCTTCTAAAAGTAGGGACCCTTCTTCTGGAGATCTGGGCATTCCTCTTTCATGTGTCCCTGTTTGTTACAATGAAAATAAGTCAGTCTCTTATTATTTTTGTCCTTATGATTGCTAGATTCAACATTCTTACTAAAGGAGTATGGCTTCTTCCTCCTAAAGGTCTTCCCCTTTTTCCTTAAAAATTTACTGAACTGTCGAGTGAGCATTACCTGCTCCTTCTGGTCGAGATCGGAAAAACCATCGGACTCACCGCTACTGCTGCTGCTACTGCTACTCTTGTTGCGGGATGCCTTGAGAGCTACATTCTTACCCTTCCTGTCACTTCCTTCACCACCTCCTTTGAAATTCATCTCATAGGTCATGGGGGATCCTATGAGTTCATTTACTATCAAAATCGTCAGATCCTTTGACTCCTCTATCACGATGGCCTTAGTGTGCCATGTTGGGGATAGAGATCTAAGAATCTTCCTGACTATATCTGCCTCAGCTAGCTCTTTCCCTAGCCCCTTAAGAGTGTTCGTGATCAAGGACAACCTGGCATACATTTCAGTAATATTCTCCTCTACATTCATCTTAAACAATTCATACTTAGAGGTGTAGAGATTTACCTTCGAGGCTTTCACTTGAGCTGTACCTTCGTAGATTAGTTGCAGCTCATCCCACATTCGCTTGGCAGTCTTGTATGCAGATATGCGGGCGTATTCATCTGGGTGAACAGCACACTGGATGATGTTCAGCGCCGTCCAGTTGAGTGAGGATAGCTTGACATGCTCATCTGTCCACGCGTCCTCGTTCGGTGGCAGATCATACGGCCCAGTAGTGATTACCCTCCACAGCTTGTGACTCTGTGCCCTGATGAACACCTCCATCCTGTTTTTCCAAAAGAGATAGTTATTACCATCAAAGTATGGAGGGTGACTAATGGATTGACCTTCAGGCATGAAAGTTCGAGGACCATTAGCATTTCCCTGACCGTTTGTCCACATGATGCAAACCTGCTCTGATACCAAATGTTATGCGCAGCGAAGAGTGATATAGAAGGGGGGGATGAATAGATCACTCCCGATTTTAAAAACTTCAACGGAAAATTAGTTCTACGGTTTTCAACCCTTCAGAAACAGCACAAAGAGTATTGCTAACGCAGTCAATAACCAAGACAGAATAAGTAAGAGCGATTGAAAGAGCTGTCCACAGTCAAACAAAATGCCAAGCAGATGGAGACCACAAACGATAATAGCAAACCACAGAGGAGATAATAATTTTTAAGGTGGTTCGATTGTAGTCCACAATCTACATCCACCCCTCACTCCAACTAGAGTGAGGCTTCCACTAGCCACGGCTAGAAACAGCAGACTGAGTCTGCGAACAAAATGCTGCCACACAGCTTGACCAACCAAGGGAAACAAATCCCTCGACCCAAACTCTGCTACCCACAGAGCTTGAAACCTGGACCTGCTACCCGCAAGACCAGAACCGGAGATGGATCTCCCTTCCTCCAACCCGGAGGGAACCTGCTAGTGACAACCCATCACTGGCAAAACCAGAGATCACAGATCTCTCTTCCTCTGCAGCCCATAGGGAAACCGGAGTAGCTCTCCCTTCTTCCAAACACTGGAGGGTAACAATTTGGAATCAGAAATATGAAGAAAGAAACAGAAAACAAGATAATCGGTGAAGACAATCGTTTCTGAAAACCAAAACAATGTAGCTTCCGAAGAAGCAAATTAGACACTTCTCTCTCACTCAGACTTTTCACTCAGAACAATTCTCTCAAAGCATTTCTCTTTGTCTTCTCTCTGGAACGTGGAGGCTCTCTCTTTTCTTCTTCTGCTCAGGTATTCTTCTGCTCAGCTTTTTCCTCCAGTTCACTCCTCCTATTCGTAGAAGACTTCCTTTTATATGGCATCTGACCTGAATTCCAGGACTTCACACGAGTGGGGCTCGTTCCCTCCTTTTCCAGAGCATCCTCGGATCACGTGCCAAGCATCACCTCAGATCACGTGTCCAATCATCAACCTGACTCATCTACAGGCAGAGACAAAAGAAATGTAACTAGTTAGTTCAGGCTTTTAGCACAGCGTGTATAGACTTTAGAAGCAGCAATTAAGCAAGTGTGTACAATGTGAGAGTGTGTAGACTTGAAGCCCTTCAAGCGACCTCAGTGTACAGACTTGCAGAATGATGCATTAACATAACAGAGTGGAATGTGTAGACTTCTATGTAAAGCATGAAGCAATTGAATGTGTAGACTTTAGAAGCAACAGTTAAGCAAGTGTGTACAATGTGAGAGTGTGTAGACTTGAAGCCCTTCAAGCGATCTCAATGTACACACTTGCGTGGGTAAGATGCATGAACAAGCCATAGCCAGTGTCAAGACTTAACCGATGCATGAACAGTGCGCCGATGTATAAACTTGGAGAACTGATGCATGAACAGTGCGCCGATGTATAAACTTGGAGAACTGATGCATGAACAGTGCGCCGATGAATAGACTTGGAGAACTGATGCATGAATAGTGCGCCGATGTATAGACTTGGAGAACTGATGCATGAACAGTGCACCGATGAATAGACTTGGAGAACTGATGCATGAACAGTGCGCTGATGAATAGACTTGGAGAGACGAGCGAGTGTATAGACTTGATAAACCAAGCGAGTGTATAGACTTGATGAAACACTCACGAGTGTATAGACTTGATGACACACTCACGAGTGTATAGACTTGATGACACAAGCGATGTAAAGACTTTGGAAAGCTTGAAGGCAATGTACAGACTTGGAAAGTCTGAACCAATGTGCAGACTTGAAACAAGTGAACACGGTGATGTGTAGACTTGGCCAATAAAGGATGAACAGACTTTGAAGATTCGAAGGCCACGATGTATAGACTTTGAAGCATGCAACTTGTGCAAACTCTGTACAGACTCTGCGATGTATAGACTTGAATGAGACGCTGAGTGAGACGATGGATGTACAGACTTGGGCTGTACAGACTTTGAGTGATGAATTGACTTAGCAAGCGCCAGGCCGATGTATAGACTCTACTAATGTGCAGACTTTGCCTATATGCAGTGTGTGTGCTAGACAGTGTAGACGAAGCATGAGACGCTGAGACAATGTATGGACTTTAGACATGATGCAATGTATAGACTTCTAGGACTGCATGTTGTGCGATGTATAGACTCTGAAGTCTTGCGTGCTGTGCAGTGTACAGACTTTGAAGAGCTCGTAGCTGTGCAATGTGTAGACTTTGAAGTGCGACCAAACAGGATGTGTAGACTAGTACTAGTGGGATGTGCAGACTTCGTAGCATGCAGTGAATAGACTTCATATGAAGAAATGCACAATGTCTAGACTTGATGCAAACGACTCTGTACAGACATGGCCAATGTACAGACTACAATACAGAGACTTTGAACGAGTATGCTGGCAGTGTATAGAGTTGATCAAGTAATGCATGTCTATATGACAACCACATGAACTGCACTTTCCTAAGTGATGAAGCATGAATTGATCTAGAGATAGAAACCGATTGATTTATAGTGTGAGACATCATCAAAACCGTAGGGATGCAACAATAGAGTTGCTATCCTCGAAAAAGAAAACTATCTTGGAGTAGATAGTCGGCAAATGCTGTCGAGGATCCATCAGACAAGGCAGAGTAGGCAGGGCCAAAATCTGAACACTCTCCATAGAGTTCCTTCATGCGGTCAAATCCGGTGACCTCTACCCGAAAAGTGGAAAGACGGGAGACCCTTCGACTCAAGGCATCGGCCACCTTATTCTCCTTTCCAACCTTATGTTTTAGGACAAAGGTGAAAGACTGGAGGAATTCTACCCATCGACCGTGCCTAGGGTTTAAGCCCTTCTGAGAGCTAAGGAATTGCAAGGCCTCGTGGTCCGAGTATAAGACAAACTCTTGAGGTAAGAGATAATGTCTCCAGTGTTTGAGAGCTTGGACCAGGGCATAAAACTCTTTATCATATGTAGAGTATCGAAGCTTTGCACCAGAAAGCTTCTCACTAAAATAAGCCACAGGGTGGCTTTCCTGACTAAGCACTCCTCCTATACCTACGCCCGATGCATCACAAGATATCTCAAAGACTTTGGAAAAGTCTGGCAGGTGGAGGATAGGGGATTTGGTAATTAGCTCCTTTAGGGTAGTAAAAGCCTAGGAGGCGGCTTTAGTCCACTCAAAATTTCCCTTACAGATGTAATTCGTAATGGGTGCCATATTGGTGCTAAAACCCTTAATGAAACGTCTGTAGAAAGTGGCTAGCCCATGGAAACTACGAACGTCATGAACATTCTGGGGCTCTGGCCAGTCGACTCAGGCTTGGACCTTGCATTGGTCCACAGACACTCCTTGACTTGAAACCACAAATCCGAGAAAAGTGACCCGGTCTGTCTTGAATTCAAACTTCTTTAGGTTGGCATACAGGGTTTCTCCCCTCAATGTCTTGCAGACTTCCCTCAAATGTTGGATGTGGTCTTGAGGGTTGTGGTTATAGATCAAAATGTTATCAAAGTAGACGACAACAAAGCGACCAATGAGAGGGGCGGAGGACTTCAGTCATGAGCCTCATGAATGTGCTGGGGGCATTGGATATCCCAAATGGCATGACGAGCCACTCATACAGACCTTCTTTTATTTTGAAGGTTGTCTTCCATTCATCCCCTGGTCGGATTCTGACCTGGTGGTAGCCACTTTTAAAGTTAATTTTGGAAAAGATGGTGGCTCCACTCATCATGTCAAGCATGTCATCGAGAAGGGGAATTGGAAATCTATACTTGACAGTGATTTTGTTGATGGCGCGGCTGTCAACACACATCCGCCAGGTGCCATCTTTTTTTGGTGTGAGCAAGGCAGGAATAACACAGGGACTCTTGATCACCCTGAGGAAACCCTTTTGAATAAGGTCCTCAACAATTCTTTGGAGCTCAGCATGCTCCTTGGGGTTCAGTCTGTAATGGGGAAGGTTGGGTAGGGTGGGCTCGGGGACAAGGTCAATTGCGTGTTGTACATTACGCATGGGAGGGAGTGTAGAGGGAAAGTCTTAAGGGAAGATGTCTTGGAAGCCCTACAAGATTGCTTAGACTTCTGTTGGGATTGAGACTTGGGACTCCTCGGGTGTGATGGTAATGACAACAGCCCAAACAGGGGCACCCTCAGCCACCTCTTTGTTTAGCTCTCGGACATTTATGAAGTTAAGGCACCTAACTAGGTCGTGACCAACCTTAGGGGCCTTGGGTGTGATAGGTGCAGGAGAATAGGGAATGAGAGGTTTCCCTTCATTGGGAGTTTGGGGACTCTCCTGAACCTTGGGGGTTCCAGTGGGGGTGGAGGTGGAGCTCTTTCCCAGGGTCACCTTTGGGGGTGTTGGGTACAATTGAATCTTCTTCCCGTTGTAGGAGAAGGAACACTGATTGGATCGACCAAATATTGTGAGGTTGATAGTTAAAAATGCATGCCGTTAATGCGTTCACTACCAAATTTAATTATCGGCCCACAAATTAATTAAAAGAGAATAGATAAGCAGTGAGTCCGAGTCGAGTCCACAGGGAAATTTATATTTTTAGGTAAAAAATCTTGAGTTTTATAATTAGAAATTTATGACAAATGGACACTAAAATAAAAGTTGACAAATTGAAATTAACTAACCTAGATGAATGGACTTAAGGAACTAAGACACCAATTAAATTAAACAAATGCACGGAAGACATCAAGCAAATTCCACTTAGAGAAGAGGGAGTGAGAGACGATTGAAGATCATGAATAAAAGTAGAACACTTTTACTAAATGTAAAGAAGAGTGTGCTTGTGACTTATTCATTAAATCTAAAATAACCAAAATTAAAAGGCTAAATAAATTATGCTCTGAAGAGATTAATACAATATACAACTGACTAACAAGAAACTGCAGATGACTCGTTAGGAATATTAATGAACAAAAACAAGAGAACGTCACGGAGGGGCCTCCACCCTCTCTCTGTCGCTTCACCACCGGTGTTAAACGGGCTGGGAGCGTCGCAAACTTCAGAAGCACAGGAGGTTCGCCACCGATGCCATGGACACACGAGCGGAGGAAGGCCGCCACGGACGGTGCTGGACGCTCGGCAGCAGGACGAGTTCGCCCCAGGAAGCCACGCTTCAAGCACGGCGGAAGAGGAATGAAGGCCCACGGTTCGCGACGGAGCTTTGCTGTCGTTGAGAGCCTCCCCACGCGAGGCTGATGCGGAGAGAGAGAGAGCTCGCCGGCGTCTCTCTTCACACCACGGACAGGGCTTCTACTGCCCGCTTTCTCTCGTGACGGGTGCCCAAACAGCAGCAGCAGAAGATGCGAACGGCCGACGCTCCGCCGTTCCCTTCTCAAACACGACCGCTCCCGTAAAGAGCCACCAAAGAGAGAGAAAGAGAGTTGCGACTGAGATCGATGAGGAACCGCCCGCCACGGCAGCAGAGGGAGCACGCACAGCAGAAGATAGCAGCTGGCTGCTACGCCATGCCAAGGACACTGGCAAGGGGTGAAAGGATGCTGCGTCTTGTCATGGCCTGTCAAACCCCGGCCGCGTAAAAGGTGCGGAGGGTAACTCGTGGAAGCGCACGGAGCCAAAACCTCCACCAAAGACGGCTGGATGCTGCACTTCTGTCCGCTGAGCTCCAGAGGAACGCACAAGAGAGAGAGAGAGAGCACGCCACGCTCGCGACGCACAAAAGCTAAGAGAGGATAAAAACCCAAAGAGAAAATCAAAGAAAACCCAGAGCCAATCCCCTCCTCCGTTCCTTGAGCCTCCCTTTTATAGGGGCATGGGCGACGCCAGGCTTCTCCGCGGAACCACCTCCGCCTTCGATGCCATCACGCGAGCATCTCGTCACAAAGGAAACAGATGCCACCCACTGCTCACGAATCTTGCCATGTTTATCCATTCTCGAAACGGCCTCCATGCAGTCGCGAGTATACTCCAACAATCCCGTATGCAAGTTGCACACCTCCCATCTTATCTCGTCGACGACATCTTCGGGAAGCCTATCGCGTGCCACTACGAACGCCACCACGGAGCGAACGGCTGCCTGTGCCAACACAGCTCATGCGAGCATCAACCATTTCCTGTTTTGCGTATTATTTGCGGATGGCACATCGAACAACAGCCTTCATGCACGTGCAGCTCAATCCCTTTATAAATGCATGTACGTGTATTTTTGCTTGGCCATGCACTCCCAACACCTCATGCATCTCACATATGCATCCAACCATGCACGTGCAAATCAAGCCATGTACGTGCAAATCAAGCCATGCATGTACGTGTATTTTACATTATATTGACGCCACCTTGCTGCTTATGCATCCTACATGGCCCTCTAGTTAAGGGAGGCCCAATGTCCATGTATGTGTTTCATGCAAGCCTTTGAGCCCATTAAATAGCTACCAAAGAAATTCTCTCTGTCCTTTTGGTTCAGGCTTCCGATCCCTCATAATCATTGCACCTGTCATTAGAGAAATGCATATGTGATATCAAACATTGTTAATCACTAACAAATCTCATTACACAAATTACTCCCAAATATTTATCATTTTTCATGAAAGCTCAAGTGTTAATAAAAATATATTATTGTGAACATTTTCACACATAATTAACAATTTACTTAAAATTTTATCCAAAACATGTGAAATTAGCATGTAAAAATATGAAGTTATCACACCCCCCAACTTACTCATTGCTAGTCCCTTAGCAATGCAAACAATTATAGAATTAGGACTAACAAGAGTTCAAAAATCACGTTTCATGACATGAATGCTGAGCATTATGATTTGAACTATAGAATATTACAAGTTCAAGCAGTAAATGTCAGGAATAAACTTCGTCAATCCATGTAGTTAGACACTTCCTCAGGTTACACTCACAATTTTTGTATCTCTTTGTGTAAGTGTTCTAATTTGATTAGTGGACATCAGACAACTGGATGCATGAGCCTTCTATTTATCACTTTAACGATGATTTCCAATTCTACCTATTGCAAATCAGACTCTCGAATTACAGGTAGCTTTACTCTGCCTTATTTCATCATCATTTTTTTCTCATATATTTTTTTTTCTATCATGGTGCTGCAAATTCCTTCACCGTTTGACGCGAACCTCAACTCTTGCCTTAGGAGAAGCAGTCCCGGTTACTAAGATCAGGAGCATTTTCCATGATTTTTTTTCACATATATTTCAATTTTTTCTTTTGGTGCTTTGCACTTATTCGTAGGCATGTAGCTTTTTCCCCACGATTGATCTTCAATGACTAGGCAGAATTTTCAATCATCACCTAAGTATTAAGCAAAAATCTCATCATCCTTATGTTTAATACCCACTATTCTCCTTAGTGTGCAAATGTGTGCGAGTCCAAGAATCTGAGTGTGTTCCGAGGAAGATGCTAAAAACATAGCAAACTAATTCACCCTTTAATTCAATGCCGTCACAAGCGGATATTCTAAGCCTTATCATTTTGGTAAGTTTCTTATCATGAAAAATGACTCTGAAGCATTTGTTAGGGGAATGTCATGAAAAAATTTATAGCATTTTGATGAAATTTAAGTACAAGCTTGAAATTTAAGCACAAGCTACCCCCCAACTTAAGTGGCATTGTCCTCAATGACATGATTAAAATAGAAAGCTAGGACAATATGGAATGAATGTATTGAGAGGGAAAGGTACAACCTGGGCAAGAGGTAGTATGTTGGTAGGGACATGCTGCTCCATGCTCTTTGTTCCTAAAAAGAAAAGCAATCAGTCATTTATTTTTAGAAGAAAGAATTGGGTTGCCTCCCAATTAGCGCTAAGTTTAATGTCTTCAGCCAGACACCAGTGAGTTCAACTTGGTTCAACTAATGCAACTTCTTCCCCAATCATTTCATTTGAGACTCCTTCAATGAAGGGTTTGAGTCTCTGGCCATTGACTTTGAAAGTCTTGCCACTTTTGGGGTCACAGATCTCAATAGCACCATGGGGAAATGAATTAACCACAATGTATGGCCCATCCCATCTAGATCTAAGCTTCCCAGGGAAAAGTTTCAATCTAGAATTGAACAACCAGACCTTTTGATTAGGCTCAAAAGTTTTCCTAAAGATGTGTTTGTCATGGAAAGTTTTCATCTTGGCCTTATAGATTTTGGAGTTCTCATAGGATTCCTCACGAAGCTCCTCTAACTCACTTAATTGCAAGGCCCTGTGTGATCCAGCTTGGGTCAAATCCAGGTTAAATTATTTGATTGCCCAATAAGCCTTGTGTTCCAGCTCCACTGGGAGGTGGCAGGCTTTTCCATAAATCAATCTGAAGGGTGACATCCCAATAGGGGTCTTATATGCTGTTCTGTAGGCCCATAATGCATCATCCAATCTCTCAGCCCAGTCTTTCCTATCAGTCCTCACAGTCTTTTGCAAAATATTTTTGATTTCTCTGTTGGAAACTTCCACTTGCCCACTCGTTTGGGGATGATATGGTGTGGCCACTTTGTGAGTGATCCCATACTTTTTCAGCAAGCTTTTGAATTGGTAGTTAGTGAAGTGACTACCTCCATCACTAATTATGGCCCTAGGGAATCCAAACCTAGAGAAGATGTTCTTTTGCACAAATTTCATGACCACCTTGTGGTCATTGGTTCTAGTTGCTACAGCCTCAATCCATTTGGAAACATAATTCACAGCCACTAGAATGTATTCATGCCCAGAAGATGGTGGGAATGGTCCCATGAAATCAATTCCCCATACATCAAAAATTTCCACCACAAGAATGGGGTTCAAGGGCATCATGTCTCTTCGAGATATATTCCCCATAGTTTGGCATTTTGGGCAAGATTGACTAAAAGCATGGGCATCTCTAAAGAGAGTGGGCCAATAAAAACCACATTGGAGGACTTTTGCAGCAGTTTTCTTTCCAGAGAAATGACCTCCGCAAGCAAGAGTGTGGCAGAAGGTGAGAATGCTTTGATGCTCATTTTCAGGGACACACCTTCGAATGACATTATCCGCACAGATACGGAATAATTCTGGATCCTCCCAAAAATAGTGTCTTATCTGAGCATAGAATCTATCCTTCTCATTCTTAGACCAACCTTCAGGGGTCAATCCAACAGCCAGATAATTGACAATATTGGCATACCAAGGGGGTTGGATGTGGCTAATGGACAAGAGTTGTTCATCAGGAAAAAAGTCTCTTATGGGCTCCTTTTCTTGCACAAGAATTCTAGAGAGATGATCAGCCACCACATTCTCAGACCCCTTTTTATCCCGAATTTCAATATCAAATTCTTATAAGAGTAAGATCCATCTAATCAAATGGGGCTTGGCATCTTTCTTGGACATGAGGTATCTCAAGGCTGAGTGATCAGAGTAGATAATGACCTTGGATCCTAAGAGATATGATCTGAATTTTTCAAGGGCGAACACCACAGCCAAGAGTTCTTTTTCAGTGGTGGTGTAATTCAGTTGAGCATCACCCATAGTGCGACTAGAATAATAAATCACCACAGGGCGTTTGTCAATCCTCTGCCCTAAGACTGCTCCTATAGCAAAATCTGAAGCATCACACATGATTTCGAAGGGAAGGGACCAATCAGGTGGTTGAAGGATCGGAGCTTTGGTCAGAGCTTCCTTCAAAATATTGAATGCTTGTAAACATTGCTCATCAAGACTGAATGCGACATCCTTGGCTAGGAGAAGGGTTAAAGGTCGGGCAATTTGAGAGAAATTTTGGATAAACAGGCGATAGAAGCCGGCATGGCCAAGGAAAGACCGAATTTGCTTAACTGAGGTGGGTGGAGGAAGATTAGAAATGAGGTCAATTTTGGCCTTGTCCACCTCTATACCCCGCTCAGAAACTATGTGGCCCAACACTATGCCCTCTTTCACCATGAAGTGACTCTTCTCCCAGCTTAGAATCAACCTCTTCTCTATGCACCTTTCCAAAATTTTTGTCAAATTATCTAGGCACACTTCAAAAGAATCTCCAAAGACTGAGAAATCATCCATAAAAATTTCTAAGAAGCTCCCCACCATATCTGAAAAAATGGCCATCATGCATCTGTGAAAAGTGGCTGGAGCATTACATAACCAAAAGGGCATTCTCCTAAATGCAAATGTCCCATAAGGACATGTGAATGTGGTCTTTTCTTGATCCTCTGGATAAATGGCCACTTGGTTATATCCTGAGTAACCATCCAAGAAACAGAAATATTGTTGGCCAGCTAATTTCTCCAAGATTTGGTCAATGAATGGTAGGGGAAAGTGGTCCTTCTTAGTGGCCTCATTCAATTTCCTATAATCTATGCATACCCTCCACCCTGTGGGTAATCTAGTGGGTACTAATTCTCCCTTGTTATTGCTCACCACAGTGAGCCCAGCTTTCTTAGGTACCACTTGAGTTGGACTAACCCATGGACTGTCAGAGATTGGGTATATGATTCCTGCATCAAGCCATTTGACTACTTCTTTCTTAACCACTTCTTTCATGTGAGGGTTCAGCCTTCTTTGCATCTCCCTAGATGGCTTTGCATTGTCTTCCAGATAAATGTGATGCATGCATACTGATGGACATATTCCCTTAAGATCGGCCACAGACCAACCTATGGCTTCCTTATGTCTTTTGAGGACATCAATCAGTTGGTCCTCCTGAATGGGTGTCAGATCAGATGCTATTATGACAGGCAGAGTCCTCTCATCCCCTAAGAAGGCATATTTCAGGGAATCGGGTAGGGGTTTCAATTCTAGGTGTGGTGGGGCATAGATGGAGGGAAGTGAAGGTTCATGTTTCACATCAGACAAATGTTCAAACTGATGAAGAGCATTGACCTCTGAAATGGGCTCTTTGTCTTCAGCTTTGTCAAAGTTTTCTATTCTGGTCAAGGGAGGGTCATCTTCTGCCATCTCATCAATCACATCAAAGATGTAACAATCTTCTTCCTCCCTTATTTGTTTAGATGCCTTGAAGACATTTAGTGTCATCTTCTGATCTCCAAAAGAGATGTCCATAAGCCCAGATTTACAATTGATGTTGGCATTGGCTGTGGCTAAGAAGGGACGGCCCAATATAATTGGGCTTTGGGCTAGGTCTGATTTAGATTCCATGTCAAGGACTAAAAAGTCAACAGGAAAATAACAGGTGTCTATTTTGACAAGGACATCTTCTACCAACCCCTTAGGTGTTCTAACAGATCTATCAGCCAACTGAGAATGACAGGGGTTGATTTGAGTTCTCCCATACCAAATTTTTGGTACACCGATGTTGGGAGGAGATTGACACTTGCTCCTAGGTCCAACAGAGCATTTTCAAAGGTGACCCCCCCAATGACACAAGATATGAGTGGGGTGCCAGGATCTTTCATTTTCTGGGGGAGTTGATTTAGTAGGACAGCACTAACATCCACAAACAATAGAATTCTTTCCAGATTCACCTTTGGTTCCCTCTTTTGAGTGCACATTTCCTTGAGAAATTTGGCATATGCAGGCACATGTTGGATTGCATCTAAGAGGGGGATGTTGATGTGGACTTGTTTGAACAATTTCATCAATTCTTCATTCTGAGCTTGATTGTTCTTCTTTTTCTTTTCTTTCCTAGCGTCCAAGGCATTAGGGAAGGGAATCTTAGGTTTGTAGCATTCAGGTGATTCATCTATCTTTGCCTTCCCTTTATCTTTGATGTTCTCCTCACTACCCACTATAGGAGTGGAAATGGGTTCTTTTTCTTCTTGGGTTTGATTAGATGAGGCTTGATTGGATTCATCAATTTGGTATGGGTCTGACAAGATTTTACCACTTCTTAAGGCCGAAATGGCCTTAGCATTCTCAAATTGTGGGCCCTTTGGAGGATTTGGGCCTTGTTGGAATTGCCCTTGAGGGGCGAGTGGAAGGGGCTGCTGAAAACCAGGAGGATAATTTCTAGGGTTGGGAATGGGTTGACTTGGAAGTTGACCCGGATCTCTCCTTACATTGGTTTCCAAGAGTTGGCCAATATGGGCCTTCATTTCAGCCATTTGGGTTTGGAAAGATTGGTTTTGGGCCAAAATGAGTTGTTGTAATTGATTTATTTTCTCATCATTTTGGGCCATTTGTGGAGGTTGCATAGGTGGTTGGTAAATTGGAGGAGGATGTGAAGATTGCCCATATGCGGGCTGAGCAAATGAGGGTTGGCCATAAGATGGCTGGCCATAAGGGAATTGAGGTTGATTGGGTGACTGTTGTGACAATTGGCCCCTATGGAAAGTTTGATTTTGAAAATGGGCCTGAGGTTGGGGTTTGGGTTGAAAATTTTGATTTTGTTGGGGCTTCCAAGAGAAGTTTGGGTGATTTCTCCAGCCCGGGTTGTAAGTGTTTGAAAATGGGTCATTGTTGGGCTTAGACAATCCTTGGCCTGCATAAACTTGCTCCTGGATAGCAGGTGGTAACTGGGCTACCGCAGGGCATTCATCCACTTGATGGGATGGGCTTTCACAAAGCACACATGCCTCTTGGACTGGACCTTGGCGAGAGTAGAAAGATGGTTGTGATTGGGCATTGAAGGTTTGTTTATTCAATTTAATGAGCTCGCCCACTTGTTAGGTTAACAGGTCAACTTTCTCTAATTTTTGGGCCAAGGCATTCACATCTAATCTAGGCTCAAATTCTCCCCTCTCTTTTACCTCATACATCCAGCTTTTCTAGATGGCCCCACTGATTTTTCATATGAAGAAAGAGAGGCATGGTTGATGGAGTTCTCACTCAACATTTCAAAGAGAGCATAAGCTTCTTCTTCACTTTTACTCATAAACGCACCTCCACAAGAAGCATCAACCATTTGCCTATAGGGTTCAGTCAATCCTTCATAAAAGGCCTGCACAATCTGCCATTTTGATAGCCCATGATGTGGGCATTTTCTCAATAACTCCTTCATTCTTTCCCAAGACTCATGATCAATTCTCCTGGTTTTGAACAAAGCCCGTGATGGCTCTTCTCATTGTATTGGTCCGACCTATAGGATAGAATTTTTTCAAGAATTCTTTTTGCATTTCTCCCATGACCGAATGGGTCTTCCTAAGGTCCCTAACCAATATTTGGCTTTATCTTTCAAGGAGAAAGGGAATAGAGTCAACTTTAGGGCATCGTCTGTGAAATTCTGAATTTTCACAGTGGAACATATCTCCAAGAACTCATCTAAGTGCTTATATGGGTCTTCATTTGTAAGCCCATGGAATGAAGGGAGCATTTGGATCGTGCTAGATTTGATCTCATATTGGGCTGCTGGCACTTCCGGAAGATGGATACATGTGGAAGGTTGATAGCTAGAAGGAATGAAGTATTCCTTCATCTGCTTGGGCAATTCACCTTGATTAGCCATTTCTTGAATGGGATTTTGGGCTTGATGGATCACCCTCTCTATTTCTTAGATAGGTTCAACTAAATGTGGAACTTGGGATCTTCTACCTTGCATGAACTCCAAGAATTGATTCAAATATATATTTTTTAATTTTTGCAAACACTTGTTCAACAAATTAACCTACAAGACTTAGGGCTCCTTGGACTTAAGAGCACAAATAGTGAGAATTCCCCAAAGTTCAATTGCAATCTTGCACACACCGACCTTCAAGTTGGCCAGGTAAGAGGTAGATCGTGGGAGGTTCCCCTTGCTTTCGCAAGCTCCTAATTAATGAACCACGGATCCACTTAGGCGTAGCCTTTTAACCTCTTGCCTAGACACCAGCCTTTAGATGGTGATACAAGCACAATTTCTCTTAAGGTTCAACCACTAAGTGGGCTCAAATGTTGCTTTCTCACAAATCAACTTAATCCAGCCCAAGTCCACTACCAAATTTGTCCACTAGCCAGGAAAGAGGTGGGGTTGTGGGAGGCTCCCCCTACAGATGTAGGGTCCTAATTAATAAACCACAATCCCACTTAAGGCGTTTGCCATCGGACCTCTTTCCTAGACACTAGTTTCCAAATTGATAATGGGCCCAAGTGAAATCAAATCTCAAAGTGAACCCTAGGGCCAATGTCTACTAGATTTTATTAGGCTTGGGAAATGCAAAATGTGGAGTTGTGGTTTGTGGGCTAAGGAAGGGTGATGAAATCCCCACCTTATGTGATTATGGGTTTTGCCCTTAAGATAATTTGAAATGAAATGCAACACCACAATATCAAACAAGGGGTTCTATGCAAAAATGCATATCATGTGATTTAGGAAAAAGAAAGAACTCACCTTGCAAAATTCTTCCACAATGCATTTAATCACAAAATGAATTCAAGCCTAAATGATGCATGGCCTAAGACATGGCAATGTGGTTGCTACTCTTGAGATGAAGGTTTTTATTAAAGTTCAAATGGATTTTTTTTCAGTTTTATTTTGTGAACCTTTCTAACCACAATATATAAAAAATAGAGAAAATAAACTCAAATGAAGGAGGGAAGTGTGAGTACTTACTTGGAAAAGTGTTCCCTCATTTTTTTTTTGAAATAAATGACAAAGAAAACTTACCACTTTTGTGTTTTTGATTTTTTCTGCAAAAATAAAAAAAAAGAAATTATTAGTGTCAATTTATGTACAAAAATACAAGATTAACGACCTAAAAATCATAAATCTCCCCGGCAACGGCGCCAAAATTGGATAGTTAAAAATGCATGCCGTTAATGCGTTCACTACCAAATTTAATTATCGGCCCACAAATTAATTAAAAGAGAATAGATAAGCAGTGAGTCCGAGTCGAGTCCACAGGGAAATTTATATTTTTAGGTAGAAAATCTTGAGTTTTATAATTAGAAATTTATGACAAATGGACACTAAAATAAAAGTTGACAAATTGAAATTAACTAACCTAGATGAATGGAGTTAAGGAACTAAGACACCAATTAAATTAAACAAATGCACGGAAGACATCAAGCAAATTCCACTTAGAGAAGAGGGAGTGAGAGACGATTGAAGATCATGAATAAAAGTAGAACACTTTTACTAAATGTAAAGAAGAGTGTGCTTGTGACTTATTCATTAAATCTAAAATAACCAAAATTAAAAGGCTAACTAAATTCTGCTCTGAAGAGATTAATACAATATACAACTGACTAACAAGAAACTGCAGATGACTCGTTAGGAATATTAATGAACAAAAACAAGAGAACGTCACGGAGGGGCCTCCGCCCTCTCTCTAGATTATACTATGAAGCAAAATAACACATTGAACACATAATGAAGCTAAAGGGAAATGACAATAAACAGAACAGATGACAGAATGCAGCTCGGAAGGAGCCTTTGCTCTCTGCTTCTCTTCTTCTTGTCACTGCAGAAGAGGCACCGACGCAGCAGAGGAGGATGTGGCGAGCTGCACGGACTGGCGAACAGGAACTACACGAACCAGCAGAGGAGGCTCGCAGCAGCTCACCTGTCTTCACTTCCCCACGTCACGGATGCCTCGGTGTTGCCTGCTGCGGCACCGAGAACAGAGCTGCGAACTGAGATCGATGAGGAACGCCCGCCACGGCAGCAGAGGGAGCACGCCACAGCAGAAGATAGCAGCTGGCTGCTACGCCATGCCAAGGACACTGGCAAGGGGTGAAAGGATGCTGCGTCTCGTCATGGCCTGTCAAACCCCGGCCGCGTGAAAGGTGCGGAGGGTAACTCGTGGAAGCGCACGGAGCCAAAACCTCCACCAAGACGGCTGGATGCTGCACTTCTGTCCGCTGAGCTCCAGAGGAACGCACAAGAGAGAGAGAGAGAGAGAGAGCACGCCACGCTCGCGACGCACAAAAGCTAAGAGAGTGAAAAACTGCTAAGAGAGGATAGCAACCCAATCTAAAACCCAAAGAGAAAATCAAAGAAAACCCAGAGCGAATCCCCTCCTCCGTTCCTTGAGCCTCCCTTTTATAGGGGCATGGGCGACGCCAGGCTTCTCCGCGGAACCACCTCCGCTTTCGACGCCATCACGCGAGCATCTCGTCACAAGGGAAACGGATGCCACCCACTGCTCACGAATCTCGCCATGTTTATCCATTCTCGAAACGGCCTCCATGCAGTCGCGAGTACACTCCGATAATCCCGTATGCAAGCTGCAAACCTCCCATCTTATCTCGTCGACGACATCTTCGGGAAGCCTATCGCGTGCCACTACGAACGCCACCACGGAGCGAACGGCCGCCTGTGCCAACACAGCTCATGCGAGCATCAACCATTTCCTGTTTTGCGTATTATTTGCGGATGGCACATCGAACAACAGCCTTCATGCACGTGCAGCTCAATCCCTTTATAAATGCATGTACGTGTATTTTTGCTTGGCCATGCACTGCCAACACCTCATGCATCTCACATATGCATCCAGCCATGCACGTGCAAATCAAGCCATGTACGTGCAAATCAAGCCATGCATGTACGTGTATTTGCTTGCCATGCACTGCATTTACATTATTGACGCCACCTTGCTGCTTATGCATCCTACATGGCCCTTAGTTGAGGGAGGCCCAATGTCCATGTATGTGTTTCATGCAAGCCTTTGAGCCCATTAAATAGCTACCAAAGAAATTCTCTTTGTCCTTTTGGTTCAGGCTTCCGATCCCCCATACAACATTGCACCTGTCATTAGAGAAATGCATATGTGATATCAAACATTGTTAATCACTAACAAATCTCATTACATAAATTACTCCCAAATATTTTTCATTTTTCATGAAAGCTCAAGTGTTAATAAAAATATATTATTGTGAACATTTTCACACATAATTAACAATTTACTTAAAATTTTATCCAAAACATGTGAAATTAGCATGTAAAAATATGAAGTTATCAGAGGTCTATATCATAGATCCACGGTCGTCCTAAGATGATGCTCTCGACCTTCATAGGCATTACATCACATAAGATCTGTCCTTGGTAGGACTGGAATTGGATGGGAATGATGCATGTAGTGGTGATTGGGATAGAAGTGTCATCAACCCAAGCCATGTTGTATGGCCTAGGATGAGGGTGCGTAGGTAGACCTAGACGGGAGACAAAATCTGAAGAGACTGCATTGATACAGCTCCAGTTGCCAAAGATCACCTTGCAGGGTTGATATTTCACTATGATGTAGGTTTGGAAGATGGAGGTTCGACGCCAGTCGTCCTCCTGGGGGTGTGCTAAGATGCAGCGGACTACACCCAATCTTCCCTGGCTAGAGCTCTCAGTAATATCTCCAACCTGCATGTACTTGACATGCGTGCTATCAAATCTCATGTCCATTTCCTCAAACTGGGCAATGAGGTCATGATCGGCCTCATACCTCTCAATATCTTCTCCTTCCTGAGGCGGAAGCTCCACAGGTTGGGGGTCAGTGATGACCAAGGCTCGGGTGGGGCAATTGGCGGCAACATGCCTAAGTTATGGCACCTAAAGTAGAGAGCTCTTGAGATAGGGACCGGTTGGGAGGTGCTAGGGATGGCTCCCTTTCCCTTGTCATCCCTCCTATCGGCTGGCGGAGTGTACTCCAACCTGGGAACAACAGTAGGTGTAGGTAAGGGGTTCCTTATGAAAGGAATAGCAGGGGCAACGGCCCGAAATGGGGTAGCAGTAGGGACATAAGAAGTAGAGGGGCTAGGCCTCTCAGGGTAGCGGATCATGGGGTTTCGGGGTTCAGGTTGGCGGTAGGTGGAAACTCGAAGTGGGACCACCCTTTGAAACCGCTCAACGTCTCGAGCAACGTGGTAGGCGTGCTCGAGGGTATTAACCTCACACAAGAATAGCTCCTACTGAATGCTCTCGTGTAAGCCAGCTCTAAATCGCGAGAGGGTGACGGAGACGTCCTCCACGACATGACTCTGAAGGAAGAATTCATCGAACTTGACGATGTATTCATCTACATACATCCCATCTTGGGTGAGTTTCTGCCATTGGTCTAAAAGATGCTGATGGTAGGAGGGTGGCAGATACTTCTCTCTCAGTTTCTCCTTCATTTATTCCCACGTGTTGATGCGCTCCTCTCGTCTCCTTGCTAGGAGATTCTCAACATTACACCAGTAGGTCTTGGCTTGACCTAGGAGCTTCATCTTGGCAAACCTCACCCTTGTAGCAGGGGTCATGCGGTGATGCCAATCAAAATAATGGTCCATCTTGGTTTCCCAATCAAGGTATGTGGCGGAATTTAGGGACCCATCAAAACTGGGAGCGTCTATCTTGACGTTCCTTAGGACGACCTCCTCATCTTCGTGGTCTCTTTTTTGAGGCGCACGATCATCTTGCTCTCTACCTCGAGGAGCCTGATTTAGGGGGGCTCGGTCTCTCTCTTCTCTTTGGTTGGCGACAGGATCTCCGTGACCATTCATTCTTCCTTCCTCTCCCCTCACATGATCCTCTAAGGCTCAGATCCTATCATCTAGCTCTACTTGCAATTGGCCTATAGATGCTTCAAATTGGGCCATAAGATTCTGCTCGAGTTGGGCTAACATGGCATTCACGCTATCTTGAGCCATGGGTGGTTGTAGTGTTGAAACGCACTCTGGACGGCTTGATGAATTCCTAGCCCAACGTTGCATGCACGAGCTCGGACCTAATGATGCAATCCTGGGACCGAAGATTTAGCAAGGTGTAGACCCAATTTGTTGGCTAATACTCAAAGGGTCAATTTGATTCGTGAAGGGACCGGCCAGGGAGAGTCGCTTGCCCGTAGGTGAAGTAGTTGTGGCACTACCTCCCGACAATTACGGTGCCCTAATGCGACAGTTCTAGGGCTTAAGGATAGGCGCATACAAGCTCTCTCTCTCCATCCATAGCGATGCACTCAGGAGACATGTTGCATGAATCGGGCTCTCTCACTTCGTCGCGCGACAATTTAATAAAGATACTAAATGAGCAAGTGGATGGAGCACGCACCTAGCTAGACTGAAAAGCCTAGCTCTGACTGGAGACGAAGGCGAGTGGGGACGTGCACGTCCGCACGGCGTCGACGAAGCTTGGACGGTTACAACAAATTCACTTCACGCAGGGAAGGTGTAATTATTACAAAACAACTTAATTAAATTTCTCGCGCAGGGGAATAAATTAATTCAGAATTTCTCTGCGCAGGGAGACTCAGGGACACTTACGCTCCGTAGATCACGGACTGTCTGTCGATGACTAGGCGACCTTGGCGTCGGTCGAGCCATCGTTGTGGACTCAGGTGCCACAATCAATAATTCAATCAAATGATAGTAATATATATATATATATACATAGATATATACCTTTAAAATATATATATATATCCCTGATATATATATATATATATATATTTTTAACACTTCAATATTTTTTTTCAAACTCTTCCCGGTCTTCCTGCACAAATCCCACAACCAAAAGGCTGCAAGATTTCAACACAAGCGGTTGCAAGGGGGCTGCACGGAGGTAGCCACGCGAGCCACGCGGGCGGCGTGGTCAACGCGTAGGCGGGCGGTCGTGCTACTGGCGGGCGTGCGAGCGCACGCTGGAGGCGACGCAGGTGCACGCAGGCGGCCGGGTGGGCGTAGGCGGGCGACGAGGTGAGCGTGGGTGTGGGTGGGCGCTGGCGTCGAGGCGAGCGCAAGCGGGCGCGCTGGCGTGCGGCCACGCGGTAGGGCTGGCGCTGGCGACAGCTGGTGCCCCGTGGGCAACGCGGGCAGGTGCGGAGGCGGGTGACAGCGGGGGTGGTGGTCGTAGTGGCTGGGAGGGTCTTTGCGGCCGCGCGGAGGGTTTAAACGGGCACGGGCGACGATGAGCCCCACGAACAACTTTTTTTTTCTCCCTCTCTCTCTCTCAGCCAAGAGAAGCAATTCTTCTGGTTCTGTTTGCTTTTTTTCATTTTCTTTCATTCATTCTTTCTTTCTCAGCCGATAGTAGCATATCTCTTCTGCTCTTTTTTTCTTTTTTTCTTTTTTTTTACATACCGAAGTCGATCACGTTGTGGAAGTGGAACAACGCGGACGTCGGGGTTGACGGAGTCGCTGTTGTTAGGCTTTGATACCAAATTTGACGCAGCGGTGACGTGGAAGAGATCGTCGGCACTCTGAAAACACGAACAAAATGGGATAACCACTACCTCGCGCAGCTCGATCTCACACCGGACAGTCTCTCACCGGGCAATCACTCTAATGTCACAAAGGAGTTGGAGGGAATGGAAGCAAGAGGAGAAAAACTCTCTTACGTAGGTTTAATTCAATCTTTCATTCAATCAATGAGAAAAGCCATACATTAGCCTCCTTTATATAAGGATGGCCAAATTACACTTGGACAAACATACCCCTAGACAATTCAACTAAGGACATCCATATCCTATGACTATTGGCCTAATAAAACAAAATACAACAACTTTTGACTATAGGCCAAAATAAAATAAAATAAAATACTTTGACTAGTGGTTTAATAATACAATACCACCACATTACAAATAAAATACACACAAATAAAATACATAATCAAGACGCCAAGTCTCCGAGCCATAAGCTCGGTGGTGTTGGGTTGGTGCGGCGTCGGCTCCGTGTGACTGGTCCGGTGTCCCCACCAACCACCGTCATAGACTCGGTGGACAACATAAGGTCCCACCTAGTTTTCAACCAACTTCCCTTTGGGGTTGGAGGCCATCACTTCTCTTCTTTTAACCATGACCAGGTCACCTTTCTTGAATTCCCGCTCTTTGACCAGCTTATCAAAAGCATGGCTATACGAGCTTGATACAGTTGTATGTTTTGTTGTGCCCGGAGTCATCTTCCTTTGAGTTCAGCAAGTTCCTCCAGTCTTCTTTCTATATTTGTTTGTTAGCCGTTGGCCAAACCGTGTTGGATAGCAACCCGTAAGGACGGTACTTCCAGCTCTATTGGCACCACTACCTCTGATCCGTACACCAGGGAGAATGGTGAACAGCCAGTTGGGGTCTTGTAGACTGTACGATATGCCCACAACTCCTCGTACATTTTCTCTTCCCAATCCTTCCTGCTAGAATTAACTGTCTTCGCTAGCAAGGTGCAGAGGGTTTTATTGAATGCTTTAGCAAGCCCATTGGCTGGAGGATTGTAGGGGGATGATATCCTCCAGTAAATTTTGTACTTGTCGGCTAGCCTGTACACCTTCTGGTTCCCGAAATGGCTGCCGTTGTCAGAAATAATTCGGCTGGGAACCCCGAACCAGAATATTATATTCTAACGAATGAATCTGGCGACCAGCTCCCCCATTACTTCTCGTAGCGCCACAGCCTCCGCCCATCTGGAGAAGTAATTCGTGGCCGCCAAAATATATATACATCTTGATGAAGATGGTGGCAAAGGGCCCACCATATTGGTGCCCCATTGGGCGAACGACCAACTAGGGATGGTGGGGTGTAATGGCTCTGGTGGCCTTCTAGGCACGGTGGCGTGTTCTTGACATTTCTGGCATGACTTGAAAATTTTACAGCAGTCATCAAATATAGTGGGCCAGTAGTAGCCCAAATTCTTTATCTCAATCTTCATTTTCGGACCTGCTTGATGTGCCCCGACTGATCCAGCATGAACCTATTTCATCACCTGCCATGCTTCCTCCATAGACATGCAGCGGAGTAAAACTTTCTACTGGGCGCCTGCCATTATTCGGAACACGGTTCCGTTCCTCATTTCGTAGGAGTCTTTGGTTCTGATCAATTTCATCCTTTGTTCTTTCTCCTTTGGCAACTACTGGTGCTGGAACCAACGCAGAAGATGATCTCGCCAATTGGGCTGTTGGATTTTCTCCATGGTCATTATTTCATTTTCTTCTTCATTTGCCAGGACCTCTATCATGCTGGGGATTTGGCGCCTATTGATGACGGTTATATTCAGACTCCCATCCGGCGGGATTGCCAAGGAACTAGCTAGCTTTGCGAGGGCATCTGCCTGAGCATTTTGTCCTCGATTGATGTGCTTTACTTCAATGAAGTAGAACTTCGCCATTAGGCACAACACCAATTGGTGGTAAGGAAGGAGCTCCGGCTTGTGCACGTCAAATTGTCCTTCCACCTGTTTCACGACTAGCATGGAGTCTCCGAACACCTCGAGCATCTAGCTTTCCATGGACAAGGCAATTTGCAGACCAATAATCAAGGCTTCATACTCTACCTCGTTGTTTGTGCAGGGCTTGTTTATTGAACATGAGGTATATATGACCTCCCCTTCGGGAGACTCTAGGACTATGCCTGCACCAGCTCTGACTCTAACAGGCCTAGTTCTGGGGTATCGATTGTGAATGCACCATCAAAATACAACTGCCATAATGTTGAGTCCCGGAGGGTGGCAATCAAGAGGGGAGGGGTGAATTGATGGCCAATTAAAAGAAACTACCTACGTGAATTCTATACTAATTATGCACACAAGCTCTAGCCTTACACGAACAGGATCACACTCATGAATGCGTGTGAAGTGGGTGTGATTGATAGAGAAAATGGTGAATGCTCACCTCACCGCGAAGCCCACTCGACAAGTAAATGGAATAGCAAACAACAATTGACACATGGAATTTTTAGGTGGTTCGGGTACACTGCCGTGTCCCCTACGTCCACCCCTCACACGGAGGATTAAGGCTTCACTATGTAGTGAATCACACACACACGCTGTGTAGAACAGCAAGCACACACACACACACACACACACACACACACACACACACACACACACACACACACACACGTTTGTGTTACCAAACACGAACACCACACACAAATATCTGAAATAATGATTACAAATGTATGCTCAAGGTTAGGCTAAATGATTCAGAATGGAAAGAGTGAAGAAGGATTGATTTATCCTGGTTGGAGCTCCCCCTTTCTCTTCTGTGAATTTTATCAAACACTTGTGCAGCACGATGACCGTTCTTGACGATCTTGGCTCGGCTGTAGCTGAATCTCGATTTCGCTCGCAGCCAGCAGCAGATGCTTGATTGGAACTTTGATTCCTCCTTCTTCCCTTCACATTCACGCACACACCAAGGTGGAACAAGGGCTGGAGGTGGCTGCTGCGACCTGCACACACAAATGTTAGGAAGAAACCCAAAATCAAGACATACGAATTTCTCTTAGGGTTTTCATCCTCTACAAGTTGTTATATAGGCCAAGGGTGGTCAAGGGACAGCCATGGGACAAGATCCACTTGTTATGGAGTGGATTAAGGACAGCCACACAAGTGTGGTTAGACCATTTGGTCGAAATGCCAAGAGTCCACAATCACAGCGCCGCCCAGACCAGAACGGGTCGACCCTTGGGGTCGACCCTCGTGAGGGGCCAGATGGGCCAGACAGCATCGGTCGTCCCTTGGGGTCGACCCTTCCAAGAACCCGTGCTGGTTTAACAATTCTGGCAATAGGGGTTTTCAGGGGTCGACCCTTGGGGTCGACCCTCGAGTGAATGGGTCGACCCCAAGGGTCGACCCTTGCAGGTCTGGTGAAGGACCCCGCCGGGTTCAAAAAAATAATCACCAGGGGTCAACCCTTGCGGCTGGGGGTCGACCCATTGGGTCGACCCTTTCAGTTGGAGATAAAAGATCCTCGTTTAACAGAACCAGGGGACCTAGGGGTCGACCCAATGGGTCGACCCTTGTTCCAGAACATCCAAAAGATTGATTGAAAGACCCACTAAGTCCAAGAACAAGTCTAGGGGTTTCAAGATGGTTTTCAAAGCATGAGAGGGAATGAAACTCAAACCATTTAAACTTAGATAAGTTCTAAACCAATTTAATCCTTGAGATCAAAATAATGAACTTCAAACCACATATTCAAAAGTCAATATGTTGAAGTCGATCTCACCAACCGTCCTCGAGTTCCTTAAGCACGTTCCTTGCCTTGTAAAGACATACATTCTGAATTAGATTTAGCATTGTAATTTTACGTTCAAAAAGCCTTACCAGACGAAGTTACTCTTGTACCTCCAGAAACTCCAAGTCTACATCAAGGATGTGCATTTCCAAAGCTTTTCATGTTGGAACAACTCAATTTCAATTCACACATAAAAATAGTGTTTGGTCATCATCAAAATCAATTCAGTAATACCCACAAGGAGGGGGTTCAACAATCTCCCCCTTTTTGATGATGACAAAATACTACATGCCTTACATACACATAAGACTTCAAAAAGATTTAGCATTTTCATTGAGTTCCACCTTAAACCTTCATATTCAGAGTATAACACAAGAAGCATTGTAATAGTGAAATACAATGTTAGCACAGCGAGAGTGATATAGAAGGGGGGGGATGAATAGATCACTCCCAATTTGCAAAACTTAGGCAAGAAAATAAATCTACCGCTTATGCCCCTTCTAAACTAGCACACAAAGAATTGCAAATGCAGATACCAATCAAGATCGAATAAGAGAATGATGATGAGGAGCTGAATAAACAACTAGTCAAAGAGACAAACAGATAGAGAGCGTTGATAAGGACCGCAAATCACAGAGAAGACAACCGGTTTTTTAGGTGGTTCGACTGCAGTCCGCAATCTACATCCACCCCTCACTCCAACTAGAGTGAGGATTCCACTAGCCACTGCTAGAGCACAGCAGACTCAGTCTGCGAACAACTTGCTGCCAAACAGCTTGAAAACCCAAGGGAGACAAATCCCTCAACCAAGTTCTGCCACCCGTAGAGCTTGAAACCTGTTCTAGCACCCAGCACGAACAGAACCGGAGAGTGCCTCTCCCTTCCTCCACACACCGGAGGGAACCTGCTAATGACAACCCGTCACTAGCAACACCAGAGATCAGCGATCTCTCTTCCTCTGCAACCCAGAGGGAAACCGGAGCTAGACTCCCTTCCTCCACACACCGGAGGGAACCTGCTAATGACAACCTGTCACTAGCAACACCAGAGATCAGCGATCTCTCTTCCTCTGCAACCCAGAGGGAAACCAGAGTTAGACTCCCTTCCTCCACACACCGGAGGGGAACAGATCAGAATTAGACGAAGAACACATAAAGAAGATCAGAAAAGAAACTAAAGACTGATCGAGAAAACATTCGATACTGAGAGTTAATACAAATGTAGCTTCCTGGGAAGCAATTTCAAAGAGTAGATACTGAAAACTCTCTTTCTCTCTTCACTGCTATCTCTCTTTTTCTTTCTCTTCACTGCTGGATCGAGCTCTCTGTAATTCTGCCTTTTCTTTCTTGGCTCTGATCATCCTTCATCGGTGGGCGAAGGTTTTTATTTATAGCGGCAGCAGGTGGATTGGGCACAACATGCGTGTGCTTCCCACGCTCGATCCAGAACCTTCCTGCCACGTGTCCTCATTGGATTGGTTCCTCTTGTCTTGGATCACGTGCAGCCCATTTATTTGGGAATATTCTTCCTCGTACCTGTAAGGAGGTAAAAGAAAAACCATTAACACGCTGTATGGCCACTAAAACTAAAGCTGCATGAGGTATATGATAACAACACCACGTGACTTCTACACGAGATAAGAAAAGAACGACACGAGATACAATGGACAAGACTGACACAATCAAGGAAGGTGACACGAGGTCAGATTAGGATAGCACGAGGTGAGAAGAAAATATCACGGAGTGAAGCGATAGAAGAACACGCGATTTATAGGAAACCTGGACAAGGTTAGAACGAAACAACACGAACTAACAAACGGAAACAAAAGACGACACGAAGTGAAACAACACTTGAAAACATAAGAAAAAATATCTCGAGCACAAAATAGCTCGAATGAACGACTCAAAGACGAGGCGACACGGGCTGACCACGACACGAAGACAAATAACAGAAACCGTCACGAGTTGAAGACAACACGAAGATGAGAACAGAAACCGACACGAGTTGAAAACAACACGAAGATGAAAAATAGGAATTGACATGGAGTGTGGTCAAGGCGAGAAGGACACGAAGTCTAAAGAGAAAAATAGCACGAAGACAGAAGAGTGACACGGCTATCATGACACGTGATGAAGCAGTGACACTAAAACACAAGGACTCGAGGAACAACAGTAAGTGACATGAATTTAAACAAACAGACATAAAAGATGACACGAGATGAGCAACTAGAGGACAGAGAGAAGCGACACGAGGTTCACAGAGAAACGACTCGGAGTTCGTCAGAACTATTTGAGCTGCTTCAGTAACTCGACACGGAGACAGAGGGAGTCACGACATGAAGTTAAACAACCGAGACTAGGACTCAAAGACATAGATGACAAGGATAGATCAACACGAAGTATTACCTCACACAAGTTTTCCTGTCAAGCATGGAAATCAACACGAAGTGTTGTAATCTCAGACGACACGAAATCTTTTCATGTTAGAGAGGGGAAACAACACGAAGTGTGGCTCAAGTGGCACGAAGAACAACTCCCAAAATTAACTGAAGTGGCTCGAGGAATTACATTAACACAGAGAAACATTTTTATTCACAAAGGTTCACAGTGTTGAAACCATCAAGACATTATGACTCAGGCAACACTAAAATTCATTTGGTCAAATTGTTCAATTGAACAGGACATTCCCTTACTATGTAATCCATTCACTAACATGATGAAACATGAGTTTATCTTGAGATAAAGAAATGATTTATAGTGTGAGACATCATCAAAATCATAGGGACACAACAATCTCCCCCTTTTTGATGATGGCAACACTATGAATCAGGCAATATCAAGGTTTTTCAAGATTTAGCATGAAATCAATATCAGCTGCAACAACAGATTAAATTTAAGGCATGCCCATGCAAATGAATTAAACATTCCCTACAACACACTCTCATTTCATCTACAACTCATAAACATATCAGCATGACTCCCCCAAAGCTCAAGACAAAACCAAGACTCACTGATATTGCAGAAACTTCTCACTAAAATTGTAGACATTGCAAACTTCTCTCCCCCTTTGACATCAACAAAAAAAAAATACAGAAAGTGTGACAGTGCTGGAAACATGAGGACTCAGGGCAGTAACTGCTTAGTGCAGAAAGTCACGAGTAGGTCTTAAGAGAATAAGTGAGTTTCTAATCTCAAGACAAGATTCTTTAGATTTCAGTACACAATAGAGAAGTAGAATGATAGACAAGTTTATCAGCATACATAGTGGATGATTTAGAGCAGGAGTTGACAAGTATGGCCAAATTTAGCTGATCATTCAACTATTCCACTAGACAGCAAGAGACAAAATTAGAGAGGTGTTATCAAGGTATTGAGGATAAGCAATCCATTAGTTGCATAACAACAAGGAATTTTTGTTGGAGATGATATTCAAGAAGATCAATGAGTAAGTTGGTAGTTCACTTCCTTTGACATTAGGGAGACACCTTGATTAGAGGCCTGAATCCCCAGTTACTCAGAGTGAGTACCTCATTACTTCCTTCCCCCCCTTTTTTTTATTAAGGAACAGAGTTAGTAACTGTGGCTGTTGACATGAGGAAACACCTTGATTAGAGGCCAGAGTCCCCAGTTACTCACCAGCAAGCCACCATTGCTCTGTCATGACTTTTCATTTATTTTAAGCATTTGACACCTCATGACTTGGGAGAAATATTCATTTCATTGATGAAGCTCCCAGTTTCTCAGTGATCAAAACAGAACATGTTTGTTCAGTTAAGCCCTTGAGTTAAAGAGATAGAATGATTGAAGACAATACCAAAAAGGACTTTTCTTGAATTGAGTCTTGAAGTCTAGATTTCAAGTTGATTGGGTCAGATATCAAGACATACGAGTTTTTGGCCTGAACCAAAACCAAGAACAATGTAGGAAGATATACTTTATGCAATTAGTCCAGATCTCTGAAGGAGTACCAAAGGAAAGATTCTAACTTGGAGATTAGAGTCACGACTTATAAACTTAAGAGATAAGTGACACTCTACTTTCTGAGAGAACCACACTAAATCAGTCATGCAAGACCAGCAAAGGTACACATCTGGACAGCCCTTTTGAATCTGTCAAAGAACTTCTCTTATTACAACTCAGCTCCCCCTTAGATATAGCATTCCTCAATAAAATATTTCAGCAAAATCTCAAGACTTTTCTTTATTTAGAGCATTCCTGAAAGCTAACCAGTAGCATTCTGAACTCCCCCTTAAACCAGCATGCAAGAAGGCTAAACAACAGATAGACAAAACTCCCCCTCACAACAGGAACAAATTTCATGATTAAGACAATTTGAATAAGCCTAGTTCTCTTCTCAAAGTTGTGAATTTTTCATTATCCAGAGGTTTTGTGAAAATATCAGCAATCTGATTATCTGTCCCTACATGAATCAGTTCAAAATTATTCTTAGACACCTCATCTCTTATAAAATGATGTCTTATCTCTATGTGTTTGGTTCGAGAATGCAAAACAGGATTTTTAGCAAGATTGATGGCACTTGTATTATCACAGAAAATAGGTGTGCACCCCAGGTCTACTTGGTAGTCTTGAAGCTGGTGTTTAATCCATATAACTTGTGTTCCACAACTCCCTACAGTCACATATTCAGCTCCTGCAGTGGAGAGGGCCACAGAATGTTGTTTCTTGGAGCCCCAAGATACTAAACACCCACCCAAGAATTCACAATGGCCACTTGTGCTTTTCCTGTCTAGTTTACAGCCTGCATAGTCAGCATCTGTGTATGCTACTAGATTCAATGTGCGAGATGCAAGAAACCATAAACCAAGAGAGTGACTAGCTGACAAATATATGAAGATTCTTTTAACTGCAGCTAAGTGTAGTTCAGTGGGTCTAGACTGATACCTTGCACACATTCCTACACTGAATTGTATATCTGGTCTAGAGGCTGTCATGTAAAGAAGTGATCCAATCATACCTCTATAAAGTTTGGCATTTACTTCTTTACCTCTCTCATCTGCATCCAATGATGTATTGGTGCCCATGGGTGTAGTAATGTGCTTTAAGTTTTCCATGCCAAACCTTTTGAACAGTTCCATTGTGTATTTGGTTTGGTTAATGAAGCACCCATCTTCTAACTGCTGTACCTGCAATCCAAGAAAATATTTTAGTTCTCCAACCAAGCTCATTTCAAATTCAGCAGACATCATGGTAGAAAATTCATCACATAGTTCATGCCTAGTTGATCCAAATACAATGTCATCTACATATACCTGAACTATGATGAGATCTTTATTCATGCCCTTGGTAAATAAAGTCTGATCAACTTTACCTCTTTTGTAGCCCTTGCTGATCAGAAATTCAGACAATCTCTCATACCAAGCTCTTGGAGCCTGCTTTAGACCATACAAGGCTTTGTTTAACCTGAAAACTTGGTTAGGTTGAGGAGAAAATTGAAATCCAGGAGGTTGTTCAACAAAAACTTCTTCTTTAATAACTCCATTTAAAAAAGCACTTTTAACATCCATTTGTTAGAGTTTAATGTTCTTTGAGCATGCAAAGGCAAGCAACAATCTTATAGCTTCCATCCTAGCAACTAGTGCATAGGATTCATCAAAGTCTACACCGAATTCCTGACAGTAGCCTTTGGCTACTAGTCTGGCTTTATTCCTCGAGATAATTCCATCTTTATTCATCTTATTTTTGAACACCCACTTGGTTCCTATGACATTAATACCATCTGGTCTTGGGACAAGCTCCCAGACATTATTCCTTTCAAACTGACCTAATTCCTCACTCATAGCATTGACCCAAGCTTGATCAGCTAAGGCCTCTTCTACTGATTTGGGTTCAATTTGTGAGACTAAAGTAATTAAGTCATCATTATGCACATTTCTAAAATGAGACCTAGTCCGAAGAGGTTCTTCAGGATTGCCTATGACATTATCTAAAGGATGGTCTTTAAGGCATCTAATATTTGTTGAAGACTCACCTGTTTCTCTTTGACCTTCCTGATTTGGGGAATTTGTTTCTCCATTCTGCTGAGTCTTCTCTTCTTCTTGTTGGTTTTCTAGAAAATCTCCACCATGATTGGAGTCCCTGCCAAGATTTTCAACATTAGAAACATCTTTCTTTTCACTAAAAAGAATGTGTGGAGATTCTTCCACTTTCTGATCTGATACATTAAATACCCTATATGCCCTTGACACTTCAGAGTAACCCAAGAATATTCCAGGTGAACTCTTGGCTTCAAACTTGTCTAAGTCTTTCTTATCATTGTTATGAATAAAACATTTTGCTCCAAAAATTCTGAAATGAAACAAGTTTGGTTTCTTACCTTTTAGAAGCTCATAGGGTGTTTTCTTATGTATGGGTCTTACCATGGCCCTGTTGATTATGTAGGTTGCTGTATTGGCCGCTTCTGCCCAAAACCTTCTAGGTAACTTACTTTCAATCAACATGGTTCGGGCCATTTCCACCACTGTTCTATTTCTTCTCTCCACGATCCCATTCTGTTCAGGTGTCCTGGGAGAGGAAAACCTGTGAGTTAGTCCTTCTTTGTCACAAAGATCAGTAAACATGGAATTTTCAAACTCACCTTCATGGTCAGATTGAATAGAACTAACCTTGTACTTCCCTTCTTGTTTGACCTTATTGAAAAACAGATTAAACTTTTCAAATGCATCACTCTTATTTGCTAAGAAAAATATCCATGAATATCTGGAGAAGTCATCTATGATGACATAGCCAAACCTGTTACCATTAAGACTCTGAGTTCTAGTTGGACCGAAAAGATCCATATGAAGAAGTTCCATTGGTCTAGAAGACAATGGCTCAGATCTTCATTTGAAAGAATTTCTGGTCTGTTTGCCTAGAGCACAGGCATCACATGCTTTTGATATAGAGTTGAATTTAATTCTAGGCATGCCTTTAACTAAATCAAGTTTGACCAATTTATTTAAAGTAGAAAAGCTAGCATGACCTAGACGTCTATGCCATTCAAAAGCATCAATTTCAGAGTTAGCATATAAACAAATAGTAGATTCAGATTTCTCATTTAAGTCTACAATGTAGACATTATTAATCCTGTTGGCTACAAATTTAACCTCATCAGAATTTATTTCAAAGATTTTGCATGAAGTATCATCAAAAACAACCTTGTGACCCTTGTCACATAACTGACTGATGCTGATCAGATTATGTTGTAGCCCTTCCAAAAGTAAGACCTTTTCAATGGAGTTTGTGGAAGACTTACCTACTGTGCCAACTCCAATTATTTTACCTTTGTTCTTTCCTCCAAACTTGACCAAACCCCCTGGCTTCATCTCTATCTTGCCAAACTTGGATCGGTCTCCTGTCATATGCCTGGAGCAACCACTGTCGAGGTACCACTTGTTGTCTTCAGCTGCCAGGACGACCTACACAAGTATATCAAGCAGAGTGATTTGGAACCCAAGATGAGTTGGGTCCAAGGACATTGCTTAAATCTCTGATCAAGTGTTTAGGTATCCAGATTTGTTTCAGCATGGTTTTCTCTGGCACCTTCCTTTCTGGTTTTTTAAAGTTCAATCCAGCTGAACTGGAGAAGTGAGTTCTATTCCTTTCATTGGTCTTCCTATTCCTAGGAAATTTCCTGTAGGCTTGTTGATTGGCATATCTTTGACCATGAAAGTTATTCCTTCAGTAGGTCTTGTTTGGACCCATCTGATTTGTTTTCTTGGTCCAGCTACCATTTGTGTTCTGGTGAGTGGACTTAATGTTATTCTTCATAAAGTTCATTCCTATCTTAAATGGTTGTCCAGTACTGATTTTTATATTTTCTTTGGGGCTTTGAGTTCCCTTAGAGCTGTTTGAGCTGGATGGTGTGTCCAGCTTTTCTTTTCCCTTCTCTGGACAGAAAGTGATGGTCTTGAATTGCAAGGGTCTCTTGTTGGTTGGGTCATAGCCTAGACCTTCCTTATTGAAATTGACCCTAGCCCCTAGTATAGCATCTAGACTAGTCTTTCCTTGGACAAACTTTTCTAAGATTTTCTGTTTGTCTTCCAGCTCCTTCTGAAGAGACTCAGAATTCTTTAGGAGTTCAGCATTTACTTTCTTCACAGCTTCATATTTCTCTGAATTCACTCTAATTTCATTCATGCTTTCTTCAATTTTAGTTTTGAATTCATTGAGCTGTTTTTGACTTTCTTGAATTTCTCCCTTAAGCTTATCATTCTCTTTCCCTAGTGAGGTCATTTCTTCTAGTTGTTCTTTTAGCTTTTCATTTTCCTCACAGACCAGAGTTTGTTTTTCAATATTTGTGTTAAATTTTCTTTTCAGAGCTCTGTGCTCTTTGCTAAGAGAATTAAATTTATCTAGCAAGTCACCATAAGCATCCTCCCAGTCATCAATTGAGAAATTTTCAAAAACGTTTATTACCTCCTCTTCACTGTTTGCCATAAGGCAAATTCCATCATCATATTCTTATGAGGAAGCATCTTCGGGGTCTTCTTCTTCCTCGCTCCATGTGCAGACTATCGCCTGTGGCTTCTTCTTCTTCTGCACCTTTATGTTTTTCTTCTGAAGATAGGGACCCTTCTTCTGGAGGTCTGGGCATTCGCCTTTCATATGTCCCTGTTTGTTACAATTGAAACAAGTTAGTTTCTTAGGATTTCTATCCCTGTAACTAGTAAATTCAGCATTCTTGTTAAAGGGTTGTGGCTTCTTCTTCCTAAAGAACTTTCCCTTTTTCTTTCAAACTTTTCTGAACTGTCTAGTGAGCATTGCCTGCTCGTCCTGGTCGAGATTTGATAAACCTTCAAGCTCAGACTCGGACTCAGGGCTACTGCTGCTGCTCCCACTGTTGCTACCCTTGTTGCGGGAAGCTCTTAGAGCTACATTTTTACCCTTCCTCTCACTTCCTTCTCCATCTCCTTGGAAATTCATCTCATAGGTCATAAGGGATCCTATGAGTTCATTCACAGTCAAGACAGTCAAATCCTTTGATTCCTCAATCACAATGGCCTTAGTGTGCCATGCCGGGGATAAAGATCTAAGGATTTTCCTGACTATATCTGCCTCAGCAAGATCCTTCCCTAGCCCTTTAAGAGTGTTAGTGATCAAGGATAACCTGGCATACATTTCGGTTATATTCTCATCAGCATTCATCTTAAACATTTCACACTTAGTAGTGTAGAGGTTTACCTTCGAGGCTTTCACTTGAGCTGTACCTTCATAGATCAATTGCAGCTCATCCCACATTTGCTTGGCAGTTCTGTATGCAGATATACGGGCATATTCTTCTGGATGAACAGCACACTGGATGATATTCAGCGCCGTCCAGTTGAGTGAGGAGAGCTTTACATGGTCATCTGTCCAAGCGTCCTCGTTTGGTGGCAGATCATATGGCCCCACCGTGATTACTCTCCATAGTTTATGACTCTGAGCCCTGATGAACACTTCCATCCTGTTCTTCCAAAACAAATAGTTACTACCATCGAAATAAGGAGGGCGACTAATGGATTGACCTTCGGCCATGAAGGTTCTAGGACCACCACCATTTCCTTGACCGTTCGTCCACATTGCGTGAACCTGCTCTGATACCAAATGTTAGCACAGCGAGAGTGATATAGAAGGGGGGGGGATGAATAGATCACTCCCAATTTGCAAAACTTAGGCAAGAAAATAAATCTACCGCTTATGCCCCTTCTAAACTAGCACACAAAGAATTGCAAATGCAGATACCAATCAAGATCGAATAAGAGAATGATGATGAGGAGCTGAACAAACAACTAGTCGAAGAGACAAACAGATAGAGAGCGCTGATAAAGACCGCAAATCACAGAGAAGACAACCGGTTTTTTAGGTGGTTCGACTGCAGTTTGACAATCTACATCCACCCCTCACTCCAACTAGAGTGAGGATTCCACTAGCCACTGCTAGAGCACAGCAGACTCAGTCTGCGAACAACTTGCTGCCAAACAGCTTGAAAACCCAAGGGAGACAAATCCGTCAACCAAGTTCTGCCACCCGCAGAGCTTGAAACCTATTCTAGCACCCAGCACGAACAGAACCGGAGAGTGCCTCTCCCCTCCTCCACACACCGAAGGGAACCTGCTAATGACAACCCGTCACTAGCAACACCAGAGATCAGCGATCTCTCTTCCTCTGCAACCCAGAGGGAAACCGGAGCTAGACTCCCTTCCTCCACACACCGGAGGGAACCTGCTAATGACAAACTGTCACTAGCAACACCAGAGATCAGCGATCTCCCTTCCTCTGCAACCCAGAGGGAAACCGGAGTTAGACTCCCTTCCTCCACACACCGGAGGGGAACAGATCAGAATTAGACGAAGAACACATAAAGAAGATCAGAAAAGAAACTAAAGACTGATCGAGAAAACATTCGATACTGAGAGTTAATACAAATGTAGCTTCCTGGGAAGCAATTTCAAAGACCAGATACTGAAAACTCTCTTTCTCTCTTCACTGCTATCTCTCTTTTTCTTTCTCTTCACTGCTGGATCGAGCTCTCTGTAATTCTGCCTTTTCTTTCTTGGCTCTGATCATCCTTCATCGGTGGGCGAAGGTTTCTATTTATAGCGGCAGCAGGTGGATTGGGCACAACATGCGTGTGCTTCCCATGCTCGATCCAGAACCTTCCTGCCACGTGTCCTCATTGGATTGGTTCCTCTTTTCTTGGATCACGTGCAGCCCATTTATTTGGGAATATTCTTCCTCGTACCTGCAAGGAGGTAAAAGAAAAACCATTAACACGCTGTATGGCCACTAAAACTAAAGCTGCATGAGGTATATGATAACAACACCACGTGACTTCTACACGAGATAAGAAAAGAACGACACGAGATACAATGGACAAGACTGACACAATCAAGGAAGGTGACACGAGGTCAGATCAGGATAGCACGAGGTGAGAAGAAAATATCACGGAGTGAAGCGATAGAAGAACACGCGATTTAGAGGAAACCTGGACGAGGTTAGAACGAAACAACACGAACTAACAAACGGCAACAAAAGATGACACGAAGTGAAACAACACTTGAAAACATAAGAAAAAATAACTCGAGCACAAAATAGCTCGAATGAACGACTCGAAGACGACGCGACATGGGCTGACCACGACACGAAGACAAATAACAGAAACCGTCACGAGTTGAAGACAACACGAAGATGAGAACAAAAACCGACACGAGTTGAAAACAACACGGAAAAATAGGAATTGACACGGAGTGTGGTCAAGGCGAGAAGGACACGAAGTCTAAAGAGAAAAATAGCACGAAGATAGAAGAGTGACACGGCTATCACGACACGTGATGAAGCAGTGACACTAAAACACAAGGACTCGAGGAACAACAGTAAGTGACACGAAATTAAACAAACAGACATAAAAGATGACACGAGATGAGCAACTAGAGGACAGAGAGAAGCGACACGAGGTTCACAGAGAAACGACTCGGAGTTCGTCAGAACTATTCGAGCTGCTTAAGTAACTCGACACGGAGACAGAGGGAGTCACGACACGAAGTTAAACAACCGAGACTAGGACTCGAAGACATAGATGACAAGGATAGATCAACATGAAGTATTACCTCATACAAGTTTTCCTGTCAAGCATGGAAATCAACACGAAGTGTTGTAATCTCAGACGACACGAAATCTTTTCGTGTTAGAGAGGGGAAACAACACGAAGTGTGGCTCAAGTGGCACGAAGAACAACTCCCAAAATTAACTGAAGTGGCTCGAGGATTTACATTAACACAGAGAAACATTTTTGTTCACAAAGGTTCATAGTGTTGAAACCATCAAGACATTATGACTCAGGCAACACTAAAATTCATTTGGTCAAATTGTTCAATTGAACAGGACATTCCCTTACTGTGTAATCCATTCACTAACATGATGAAACATGAGTTTATCTTGAGATAAAGAAATGATTTATAGTGTGAGACATCATCAAAATCATAGGGACACAACATACAAGACCAGCCAATGATGTGAGATTGAAGAACATAAACACATTCCAAAGTACTTTGCCGACAACATAGATTAAATGTAAACAAGGTCTGAGTTCAAGGGTGAATTACATGATGCAATGCATGAGATGCAACTGAACACAACTGAAATGCAAACTGAAATGCAACAAGTCTTAAATGCAACATTGCTAATGAACAGAAATATCAGAAATATGATGAAATCACACAGGCATGCAAGCACACAACACACACATAGAATATAAGTAGCTGATAGCCGATTGCCTGGGCACACATATAGTACAAGATTTCTCCCCCTTTGGCATCATCAAAAAGGAGGGGGTGACAAGGGATAAGAAGTGTGCCATTCTGCAAGAGCATAGCCATCTAATCATCATCCGGAGTTGGTGAGCTTGGCGGACGCCTAATATACTCCAAGACTTCTTCAAGCAAGTGGGATTGAGTGGCCAAAGTATCAGTAACATACTGAGAGTGCTCTTGATGAGATAGCTTCGGATCAGAGAGAGCATGTTGCATAGCCTCCATAGTCTCCCCATAATTGTTTAAACGATCATCAATAGTATCCAAACGGTCCATGAGCAGCTGAACCGCCTCGGAAGGCATGTCCTCAACAGGAATATGTGGCTGTTGCACACCGGCCTGTGCATCATCGTCATCCTCCTCCTCAGAACTGATGTCATGTGCGGCACTTTTCAATGTCCGGACCAAGTTACCATCTCGCAGTTCATAGCCCATATTATGACAAATAGAATGAACAATAAATATATCAGCCTCTCTAATGTCCTGAGAAGATTCTTTTGAGAGGTTGATGTCCAGATGTGCAAATATAGCAGAAAATGTGGCGACATATGGAAGAGTTCTATTCTTGTGCTTCATGCTGTTACACATATGAGCTAAAAACATAGCTGGAAAATTAACTGGAATACCACCCAAAAGACAGTAAAATAAGAACATATGGATCTCTGTCACTTTATCATGGCCTCCTCCTCTTGGGAGCAGGATAGTAGTGATCATCCAGTGTAATATATGCTACAGGGGAGGAAAATGATTGGCGTTTAACCCAACAAGAGAATGTTCACCTTTTTCTTCAGATGTCATCATTTGATAAATAGTTTCTTCAAGAACCACAATATCTCCAAATGTAAAGCCTTCATGAGGGAGATTAAATGCCACTCCTAAAAATTCTGTGGAGAGTATAACCCGTTGGCCATTAACCACAGTAATCGGATGTTCCCCGGACATGGTGAAGTTGCTATAAAATTGATGCACCAAATTCGGATAAATGCGTCGATGTTCAGACATGAAGAAGTCCAAATTTGACTGACTGCAAAGAACATCCACTAAACTCAGAAGATGGCGGTTAAGATTGACAAATGATACCGCTCGAGGTCGGAGTACCTTTCTGTCCAAAACCTTGCTCGAAGGTGCAGATTCTCTGCCATATGCGGCCGCCCTACCACGACGTGCCATGGCCGTACTAGACTCCCCTCTACTGCGAGAAGAACGCCTCTTTGGGGCCATCTAAACATAGACCGAAGGAACCGGTTGATGAGGGTGTAGATCTAGATGGTTCAACGAGAGAGGAATGCTATCCACAAAGATTTATGATCCTCCACACATCAAGAACATACCTTAGTGGGAGTGAAGCTCAAGGAAGACGCGTTGGAAGCGCTCAGAAGGATTTGTGCGCGGGACACCACTGAGAGGGCCGCGGCTAGGGCTTGAGCATGTGGGTGCCAAGAGGGGATTTGAGGGAATGAAAGGAGTGGTGGCTAGGGCTAGAAGGGGGCTTTGGGGGTTTTAGGAGATGGGAAGGAGGAAACATAGGGTTTCCACCCCGTTTAGGGCGGTTCGGATGCGGCAGACGCTGCCCGACCGTAACGGGTCGACCCAATGGGTCGACCCCTTTCACCCCGGCCCCAGATAGGATCCGCTATCGCGAGGGTCGACCCTTGGGGTCGTCCCTTCTGCGTGGGTCAACCCTTGGGGTCGACCCTTCCACTGTTTTTCACCAAAAATTTTGAAGGGAAAGGGAAGAGAGAAAAAAAATGATGTGGCTCGAATCCCCAATGATAATATCATGTTGGAATCAAGGAATTGGAGTTGTTTTATGGGTGAATGCATTGGGGAACTTGTTTCAAGAAAATCTAGGATCATAGTAGATGTTCATATTCTAACGTCTCCAAATTTCAGATTTCGAGGGAGTATGCTCTCTTGCTGGCATTAAAGGAACTCAAGGAAATATCGGCCATAGAAATTACAAAGACATGGTTGTATTCTATAAATAAAAGACATGCAAGACATGCAATCAAGATTTTTCATACATTTTTTGTTTATTTTTCAAGCAATAATAATGCACATGCATGACAAGGGGAAATTCAACTATGCACCATACTAATGCAAATGCATGCGATGCTGACGTATATACATAGATATGCAACTGATCAAGACTCAGACACGTCTATCCTACAAATCCCTAATTCTCTCCTAAATGTTGTGAATTTTTCTTCACTTAGAGGTTTGGTGAAAATGTCGACAATTTGTTGGTCTATTTCATTGAACCTAATTTCTACATCACTCTTGCTCACATGATCCCTGAGAAAATGATGTCTAATCTCAATATGCTTTGTGCGAGAGTGATGGACTGGGTTCTTTGACAAGTTTATGGTTGAAGTGTTGTCACACAAGATGGAAGTGTTTTTGAAAGAAATGCCATAATCAATCATCTGTTGTTGGATCCATAGCACTTGGGCAACGCAACTCCCGACAGCCACATATTCGGCATCGGCGATTGATAGAGCCACTGAGTTTTGTTTCTTGGAGGCCCATGAGACCACGCATTCTCCAAGAAATTGGCAATACCCGCTAGTGCTTTTCCGATCCACTTTACAACCCGCATAATCGGCATCGGAATAAGCAATTAAATCAAAGCTCGAATTACGCGGAAACCATAATCCTAAATTACTTGAACCAGCAATATATCTAAAAATTCGTTTTACAGTCGACATATGTGATTCCTTTGGATTTGATCGAAATCTTGCACATAGGCAAACAACAAACTGAATGTCGGGCCTGCTGGCAGTTAAATACAGTAGTGAACCTATCATGCTTCTAAAGAGTTTTTGGTCCACTGATTTACCTGTCTCATCTTGATCAATTTTTATTGAGGTGGACATAGGAGTTGGTTGTGGTTTTGTTGATGTCAAATTGAACTTTTTCAGAAACTCCATTGCATACTTCTTTTGATGAATGAACAACCCATCTACCGTTTGATTTACCTGCAATCCCAAGAAAAATGTTAGCTCTCCTATAAGACTCATTTCAAACTCATTTTGCATTAATTTTGTAAAGTCTTTGCTGAGAGTATCATTAGTGGAGCCAAAAATAATATCATCAACATAAACTTGAACAATTAAGATTTCCTTACCATTCGATTTTGTAAAGAGGGTTTGATCAACATTACCTCGTTTGAATTCATTTTGAATGAGGAAATCACTTAACCGTTCATACCATGGACGGGGTGCTTGTTTCAGACCGTAAAGTGCCTTGTCTAGCTTGTACACATGGTCTGTATGTTTTGTGTCTTCAAACCCCGGTGGTTGCTCCACATACACGTCCTCCTGGATATAGCCATTCAAAAATGCACTCTTAACATCCATTTGAAATAACTTGATATTGTAACAACATGCAAATGCTAAGAGAACCCTCACTACCTCAAGTCTTTCTACTGGAGCAAAAGACTCATCAAAGTTGATTCCTAACTCTTGGCTATAGCCTTTGGCTACTATCCTGGCCTTGTTCCTAGTTACCACTCCTTGATCGTTTGTTTTATTTCGGAAAACCCATTTCGTTCCGATCACGGAGTGATTCTTAGGGCATGGAACAAGGAACTACACTTTGTTCCTTTGGAACTGGTGTAGTTCCTCTTGCATTTTCATGATCCATGACTCATCATTCAAGGCTTCTTCTATGGAGTGAGGTTCAAATTGAGAAAGCAAGGCTATGCAATCCTGATTTTCAACTTCCCTGAAAGAGGCTCGTGTCCGTATTCCTTCTTCTACATTGCCCATCACATTGTCCGGTGGATGGTCTTTTGGAAAGGTCCATTGCATTGGTAGCTGCTGTTCAACTTGAATTTCTTGATTAGCATCATCTTCTTGTGGTTCTTCTTCTTGTTGTTTCTCAGTTTTCTTTCTTTCTTCCCGATATCTCCAACATCCAACTCATCATCCTGCAAGACAGATTTTTCATTAGTTCTATTTTGAGATGATTCATCAATAATGACATGGGGGCTTTCCTCAACTACAAGAGTTCTCAAGTTGTACACTCGATATGCTCTTGAGCTAAGTGAGTACCCAAGAAGTATACCTTTGTCACTTTTGGGATCAAATTTTGCCAGGTCTATCTTACCATTGTTATGAATGTAACAGGTTGAGCCAAATGGTCTAAGATAAGAAATGTTTGGCTTCTTACCTCGGTACAGCTCATAGGGGGTTTTCTTCAACAACGGTCTTACCATGGCACGGTTGATTATGTAGCAGGCTGTATTCACTGCTTCAGCCCAAAAGTACCTCGGCAGATTATACTCATTTAGCATGGTTCTTGCCATTTCGATCATTGTTCTATTCTTCCTTTCAACAATGCCATTTTGTTCGGGGGTTCTTGGTGCGGAGAAGTCATGAGTGTAGCCTTGAGCCCTGTAAAAATTACTGAACTCATGGTTATCAAATTCCCTGCCGTGATCACTCAGCACGGTTTTGATGCAAAACCCCTTTTCATTTTGAACCACCCTGCAAAATGCTTCAAATTCCGTCAGGGCATCATTTTTATGAGAAAGGAAGTAAACCCAATAGAATCTTGAGTAATCATCGACAATTACAAAACCATATAATTTACCACCCAAGCTGTGTGTTCTACTTGGTCCAAAGAGATCAATGTGGATGATTTCAAGGGGTCTCGATGTGGTCACATCATTCTTGCTCTTGAATGATGCCCTTGTTTATTTCCCCATGCTACACGCCCCACACACTCCATCATCGACGGCCTTCAACTTGGGCAGTCCAATTACCAAATCATTTCTATATAATTTCAGCAAAACATTGAAACTAGCATGCCCAAGCCGGCGATGCCAGAGCCAAGTATCATCATTGTTCCATGCAACTAAACATAAATTCTCATGAGAGGCATCATTCAAGTCTATCATATAAACATTGTTATACCTGAAACCAATGAACTTTATCTCATGAGTATTTCTATTCAAAACAGTGCAGTGGTTAGAATCAAAAATCACATTGCATCCTTTATCACAAAGTTGGCTTATACTTAAGAGATTATGATGCAAACCTTTCACAAGCAATACATTTTTAATGGTATGATTTTGATTCTTACCTATCTTACCTTCTCCGATGATTTTACCTTTGTCCTTACCACCGAATGCTACCGTCCCACCATCCTTTTCATGCAGGTCCACAAATCATTCCTCGTTTCCCGTCATATGCCGAGAGCAACCACTGTCCAAATACCATTTGTTCCTTTGAGCTCTCGAGTAGACCTGCAATTCAACCAAAGTGCTTATGGAGATTTTGGTACCCAAGCAAGCTTGGGTCCATGACGGTTAGAGGCATGATGCATATATGTTCTATTTCTGAATCTAGCAGAATTTTCTTCATCATATTTCAGAATTCTACAATCATACATGTCATGACCCATTTTTCCACAATAGAAACAAGTGATGGCTTTTTCTCTTTTTCTCCTTCTACCAACATTTGAAAAGGAATTATGCATGTGTTTCTTTGGTTTGGAGGATGCTGAACTTATGGGGGCCCAATGGGTTGTTTGAACTTTTGATTTTTCAAGGATGGCAAGAGCATCCTTTAGCTCTTTTATTTGAGCCATTTGAGATTGGCTTTATTTTTCAGCCTTTACTTTGGCTTCATTGCAAGTAATGCTTTCAAGCTTTTCTTGTTTCATATCATTTTTTAATTCTTCATGCATTTTCAGAAATGTGGATTGTTCTTCTCTCATGCATGAAATCTCTTCTTCAAACAGTTCAATTTTGGATGCAAGAATTTCATTTTCATGCTTCATGTTTTCATTTTCTGATTTTAAAGCATGGCACTCTTCACATGATTTCTTAGTATGCACAAAATGATCAATTTTCTTTTTCAAATTTCTATTTTCAGATTTGAATCTTTTACATTTTTCATATAAAGATTCATATACAATTTGCCATTGTTCACCAGTAAGAGTTTCAGTTTCAGAATTTACCTCATTTCCTTCGTCGTCATTGGCCATGAGACATAAATTCTGGACTAGCTCATCTAGTCCATCTTCATTTCCAGATTCCTCTTGATCTTCATCGCTCCATGTGGCCATCATGGCCTTGGGCTTCCTGAACTTGCCTTTCTTCACCTTCTTGATGAGATCGGGGCACTCACCCCGCATATGGCCGGGTTTCTTGCATTCATAGCAAATCACTTCTTCTTTCTTGCTACTTTCTCCTCTGTTTGGTCCTTGCCTTCTTGGTCCCTTCCTGAACTGACCACCAAAGTTTCTGGTTCTTTTGACGAACCTTCTTGCTCTTCGTGTGATCATGGCAACCAGTTCCTCATCTTCAGTGTTGTCAATGGAATCATTGTCACTGCCCTCTGAATCTTGTGGATTCACCCTTAGGGCCAATGGTGTGACAATTTTCTTTTTCTTGTGATCCTCCTCGCTCCTTTTGATGTTTATTTCATATGTCATCAGCGAGCCGATCAACTCATCCAGAGTTAGAGTGCTGAGATCCTTGGAGTCTTCAATTACAGTGGCTTTTGTATGCCACTGTGGAGAGAGGGATCTTAGAACTTTTCTGACAAGCTCCTTATTGGAATACTCCTTGCCAAGTCCCTTTAGTCCATTTGTCGTTTCTGTCAATCTAGCAAACATGTCAGAAATGGACTCATCTTGCTTCATTGCGAACAGCTCGTAGTCCCGGACTAAAAGATTGGCTTTGGTTTCCTTTACTTCTGATGTTCCTTCATAGATAAGCCGTAGCTTGTTCAACATCTCCTGTGCAGAGGAACACGTAGATATACGTGAGTATTCATTAGGATGAACAGCACATTGAATTATATTCATAGCTTTAAAATTCGCTGAACACTTCCAAATATCTTCTTCATCCCACTCATTCTCATTTTCAGATAATACATACGGACCCCTACTTATGACACGCAAAACATCGTAGTCCTGGGCAGGTAGGAAAACATACATTCTGTTTTTCCAGTAGGGGTAGTTTGATCCATCAAAGAATGGAGGTCTTTGAATAGAATGCCCTTCGGGCATCGTCCCCTTCTTTGCCATTTAATGGGATCTAGCTCTGACGACCGTGTGGTCGAGATTACACAGAGACCAAGGCTCTGATACCAATTTTTGAGTCCCGGAGGGTGGCAATCAAGAGGGGAGGGGTGAATTGATGGCCAATTAAAAGAAACTACCTACGTGAATTCTATACTAATTATGTACACAAGCTCTAGCCTTACACGAATAGGATCAAACTCGTGAATGCGTGTGAAGTGGGTGTGATTGATAGAGAAAATGGTGAATGCTCACCTCACCGCGAAGCCCACTCGACAAGTAAACAGAATAGCAAATCACAATTGACACACAGAATTTTTAGGTGGTTCGGGTACACTGCCGTGTCCCCTACGTCCACCCCTCACATGGAGGATTAAGGCTTCACTATGTAGTGAATCACACACACACGCTGTGTAGAACAGCAAGCACACACACACACACACACACACACACACACACACACACACACACACACACACACACACACACACACACACACACACACACACACACACACACACACACACACACACACACACACACGTTCGTGTTACCAAACATGAACACCACACACAAATATCTGAAATAATGATTACAAACGTATGCTAAAGTTTAGGCTAAATGATTCAGAATGGAAAGAGTGAAGAAGGATTGATTTATCCGGGTTGGAGCTCCCCCTTTCTCTTCTGCGAATTTTATCAAACACTTGTACAGCACGATGACCGTTCTTGATGATCTTGGCTCGGCTGTAGCTGAATCTCGATTTCGCTCGCAGCCAGCAACAGAGGCTTGATTGGAACTTTGATTCATCCTTCTTCCCTTCACATTCACGCACACACCAAGGTGGAACAAGGGCTGGAGGTGGCTGCTGCGACCTGCACACATAAATGTTAGGAAGAAACCCAAAATCAGGACACACGAATTTCTCTTAGGGTTTTCATCCTCTACAAGTTGTTATATAGGCCAAGGGTGGTCAAGGGACAGCCATGGGATAAGATCCACTTGTTATGGAGTGGATTAAGGACAGCCACACAAGTGTGGTTGGACCATTTGGTCGAAATGCCAAGAGTCCACAATCACGGCGCCGCCCAGACCAGAAAGGGTCGACCCTCGTGAGGGGCCAGATGGGCCAAGCAGCAGGGGTCGTCCCTTGGGGTCGACCCTTCCAAGAACCCGTGCTGGTTTAACAATTCTGGCAATAGGGGTTTTCAAGGGTTGAACCTTGGGGTCTACCCTCGAGTGAATGGGTCGACCCTTGCAGGTCTGGTGAAGGACCCCGCGAGGTTCAAAAAAATAATCACCAGGGGTCGACCCTTGGGGTCGACCCTTGCGGCTGGGGGTCGACCCAATGGGTCGACCCTTTCAGCTGGAGATAAAAGATCCTTGTTTAACAGAACCAGGGGACCTAGGGGTCGACCCAATGGGTAGACCCTTGTTCCATAACATCCAAAAGATTGATTGAAAGACCCACTAAGTCCAAGAACAAGTCTAGGGGTTTCATAATGGTTTTTAAAGCATGAGAGGGAATGAAACTCAAACCATTTAAACTTAGATAAGTTCTAAACCAATTTAATCCTTGAGATCAAAATAATGAACTTCAAACCACATATTCAAAAGTCAATATGTTGAAGTCGATCTCACCAACCGTCCTCGAGTTCCTTAAGCACGTTCCTTGCCCTGTAAAGACATACATTCTGAATTAGATTTAGCATTGTAATTTTACGTTCAAAAAGCCTTACCAGATGAAGTTACTCTTGTACCTCCAAAACTCCAAGTCTACATCAAGGATGTGCATTTTCAAAGCTTTTCATGTTGGAACAACTCAATTTCAATTCACACATAAAAATAGTGTTTGGTCATCATCAAAATCTATTTAGTAATACCCACAAGGAGGGGGTTCAACACATAAAGTGGGTTGTACTTGGTTTGCTCTAGGGTCTCATCTTTGGGGAGTTCTGTTTGCAGTAGGGAGTCTTCAAGCACAGGGTGTGCGGCAAAGAAGTCTACGATAACCTGGCCTTTAACAGCTTTCTGCGGCACATAGGAGATATCAAAGTCCCTGAGAATCACCGCCCATTTGCCTAAGCGGCCTTTGAGTGCCGGCTGGGATAGTATGTACTTCAGTAGATCCGCTTTGAATATTAGCTTTATTTCATGCGACAACATATAGTGATGAAGTTTCTTAGCCGCGAAGACCAGGGCTAAGTAGACCTTCTCGATAAAGGTGTATTTCTCCTCAGTTCTGACCAGCCTGCGACTGAGGTAATAGAGTACTTGTTCTTTTCCTTCCTCATTATTTTGGGCCAACATTGCCCCCAGAGAGTAATGCGTGGCAGCTATGTACAGAATTAGCGGCAGCCCTTTCACCGGTGTGCCAAGCACATGAGAAGTCTTCAGATAATCTTTCAGCTTATCAAAAGCCATCTGGCAGTCTTCATCCCAATAGAAGGGTACATCTTTCATCATCAATTTGTGCAAGGGGTGACACCGACCTGACAAATTAGATATGAACCGTTGGATATAAGCCAGATGGCCTTACAGGGATCTCAGCTCGGAGAGGTTCCTTGGCAAAGGTAACTTTTGGATTGCTTTGATCTTTGTGGGGTCTATCTCAATCCCTCCATGTCTGACAATGAAACCCAAGAACTTGCCGCTGGACACTCCAAAGGCGCACTTCATGGGGTTCATCTTTAACTTATATTGCCTGAGCCTCTGAAATATAACTCGGAGGTCCTACACATGGTCTTCCTTTCTTCTGGTCTTGACTACCAAGTCATCTATATAACACTCAACCTTGTGATAGAGCAATTCGTCAAAGATTCTGGTCATTGCTCGCTGATAAGTTGCGCCAGTGTTCTTCAATCCGAACAGCATCCTTTTGTAGTGGTAGGTGCCCATAGGAGTTCTGAAGGCGGTGTGGACCCGGTCATGCTCCGCAATCCATATTTGGTTGTAACAGGAAGATCGTCCATAAACGACAAGGCTTCGTGACCGGTTGTAGCATCAATCACACCTCCGTTATTGGCACCGAAAAGTCATCCTTCAGACACGCCTTAGTCAGATCTCAAAAGTTGACACATATCCAGATCTGTCCATTCTTCTTCTTTATGGGCACAATATTGGCCAACCAAGTGGTATATTGGTTCTCTTCGACAAAACCCACATCAATGAGTTTGTCCACTTCTTTGCATATCTGGGTGATGAGCTCCGGCCTCATGCGCCGTGGTGACTGCTTCACCGGCTCCACTTCGGGATTTATAGCCAACTCATGTTGTGAAACTGTAGGGCTGAGTCCTAGCATTTCCTTGTAGCTCCAGGCAAAGCAATCCCAGAATTCTTGTAGCAACTGGATATACAGCTTCTGCTCTTCTGAGGTGAGCTGGGCACTGAGAAAAGTTGGCTTGGGATCATCCTCACTTCCCAAATTGATTTCTATTAGCTCATCGACTGTGGCTTGGCCTCCATCTTTAATTTTCGGGGGCGCCGGCTAGAGGTCGATGAAGTCTAGAATACCATCTTCGAGTTCAAGTACATCAACCCTTTCATTCTATTGCCCCTAGGCCTCCTCGGGAGCTTCTAATTCAACCGGTGGCGGCGGAGTGAGCTGTTCTGCGGGTGGGCCTTCTGCAGCTTCATCTTCAGCTGATGTATCAGTAGCTTCAAGGGGCTGGTATTTGTTTATTGTTGACTCGGAGGGAAGGTGCTTTGGCTTAGCAGTGCATAGGGCCGATACTGCTACCATGTTGCCTTGAGCCGCTATATCTTTAGTGGAGATAGCTTGCTCCTTTCTGGCCATAGCTTCAGTGATGGGTATTACCCGATCAGTTTCATCAGAAACCTTTTCGACCGGCCTGCGGGGTGCTGGTATCATCGCCCAGAGAGGACTGTAGGAGAGGGAAGCCCCTCCTTCTTAGGTGTCGTCGGCTTCACTGCTGCTTACCATGTCAAATTTGGCTTATAAAGCCGTTTCTTCAAAATAAACTTGTTCCCAACATCTGCAAGGGGTCATAGTTTCTGATTCTTGGCCTTCTGGTCGAGGTGACCTAGCATGCTCAGCTTCTACTGGGTACTCATCATAGGTTGCCCCCGACGGACTGTCGTCTACAGAAAGAAAGGTAGAGATGGTGTCCACCTCATAGCGCCCACTGTAATAGTATTCTTCAAGGGTAAAGCCCAATCCAGGGAGCTGGGAAACACGCCTTAGCTCCTTGTCCAGGCTGGCAGGATACCAAAGACTTTTGAATGCTTCCTTCTCTTTGCGAGGCTGGCGGGAGGTGATATGTTGCTTCATGAACATTCTAGCCACCTTGTATGTGGTAAATGTTAGTCCCTGAATGGAGACTAGTGGGTTTTCCAGATCTTCAAGGAGGTGACAGTCAGTATCCTCCTATACGGCATGTCTTGAGCCGCATAAAATAGACTGCTGGGGCCCTCAGGCTGGGTGTCACGCCCCGAGCGCGGAAGATACCCGGAGATGCGCGACGTGTCTATATCAATCATGTCAATCAGAGTGGTCGTGTATTCGACACAAAGACAGAGATGCGCAAAATAGCAAGATAACCCAATCCTTTATTTCATAATGGATAGACTATTACAAATCCAATACTCTGTTTAACAAAAAGGAAAAGAATACATATTTGACTCAAGAAACTATGGAAAAGACTAGACGACACTTGTAGAAGCTCTATCACTTTCACTCTTGACCATTCCCATCCGATTGACTTCCATCGTCGTCGGACTTACCTGAAAAGTACAAAGGGACAAACGGAATGAGCGAACGCTTAGTAGGAAATTATATCTCAAGTACTAGCAAGGGGTTTAAGTAATTACATTTTCATGAATGCAATAAGGCTATGCATGCTCGCATGAAACGACAAGATAGAGAGAATGTAATATCAAGGAAATAAGATGAACTTATCATGAACTTTCAACAAGATACAAGTTATTCAAGATATTCAAGCAAGTACCATTATCGAGTCATGTCAAGAACTTTGGCTATCATGTAGCAAGCAAGTAAATTACCCTTTTTCGGGCCACGCATTTCATGTAAAGTCAAGTACGATTCAAGTACAAGATGTGTGTGGAATGTCCAATCAAGCAAGTCAAGTACTCGGTATAATGCCAGATACCTTATCATTTTAACTCCCATGGGCACAAGTACTTTCGGGTGCTCCTCCCAGGACCAGATCGGGCCCTATATGCGCAGGCATTTATCATGTGTTTTGACATCCACTCTTGTTTATAGCCAACATAGAATTTCAATAATCAAGCTTGTAGACACGTATGACAACTTTGATAGAATAGAGTGCAAAATATGACAAAGGACATAGAATGGCGATAATAACGGTATAATCACGATACCGATAAAACTAGGTAGAATATGGTTCCCTTAACTAAGGTACCATGACAAATCAATATGGACATTCTTTATATAGAATTGAGGTCCACATGAACAGCATATCAAAGTAAGATACCCTCATTCTTATCATAGAATTGGGGTTTACAAGAACGACATGATATGGCATGATATCATTATCCTATTAAGAATTTTCTTATGATATACTCTTTGTATAATCATAAGGGCCGGTATACCATGTTTCTTTAGAGTGACATGGCATCAATGGTATAATGGGTTTTTAGGGTACAACCAGCTCAGTCGGCCTTGAGGGAATCCAAGGCTACGAGGAGTCTTACGGAGGTCTCTATGACTAACTCGCTAGTCCAAAGGAACGGAATGTCCAATGGAGAGCTTGTATGTCAATGAGAGTTGAGTGTGATCGATAAATCAACATGAAACGTGGGACTATACTCACGGAGTGGAGAATAGTGCCGATATATATATATTATGATATATAAAACCATCGGTTAGCAAATCAGAGGAAAAATCAGTTTACAGTAAAATAACGACTTAGGTCAAGTCGTTTCTCAAGTAATTAACGCCTAACAGAAGGGCGTTTACATATGGTCCGTTTTGCAGAATTTTCAATAATTTCAATAATTTATCTAAAACGCGCCTTCGGCAGGGGCGTTTCTTCAAGAGTTGACGACTACTGTAGCAGGCGTCTTTTATTTACAATATTTTTCAGAACATATTTATTTTCAGAAATTATCAAAAACGCGCCCTTGGCAGGGGCGTTAATCATTAAATTCTTATTTTCTCAGAATATATATTCCAGGATTTTAACAGATACGCGCCCTAGCAAGGGGCGTTTATTTTTAATTCACGCCCTGTGATGGGGCGTTACCACAGGGAAAAACGACCTAGTCTAGGTCGTGAATTCAAGAAATATCAGGAATTAGCAAGATTTGCACGATAATCAAGGATAACAATCATATAGTCATGACAGGAAAATTGGCAGGAATTCAGATGCAGTATATTGGATTTGATGTTTCATGCTTATTGACTTTTAACCGTTAACAATTATTGATTGATTTCATGTAATTGCATGGATAATCCGTTCTGAAGATTTACATGAAATTAACGCCTGTGTACAGGGCGTCAAATATGAAATTGACGACCTGGACATGGTCGTGTCTTGTAAATTAGCGCCCTGGACAGGGGCGTCTCTTTCAAAATATTGCAGAAACATAATAAAACCATATTAAACCGTATGCATGTCATGTCAATACGTATATAAGTCTTGTCTTAAATTATTTGGGCTACAGTAACTTGAGAAAATCCTACCTTGATAGTCGATTGAAGATGAACGTGAGGGATTTTAACTAGAAGAAGATGCTGCTCTGTTAAATGTTCTGAAGCTTCTGTAGCAACAAAGTCACAGCAACCTAGATGAAGATGGAGGACCTACAGAGGATAGAATATGAAGGTATTATGCTTCGTAATAACCTAACCGAAGATAAAGGAGGAGAATAACTTACTGGTTCTCCTAGGAAAACAGGGCTCCTTAACCTGTAGAAGAGATATAGATGAAGAACATTAGTTCTTCACATACTACGTTCATAATGAAAGGAAGAAGAAAAATCGAAGAACTTGATGTTCTTCACGTACCTTGCAGATTCCGAACGCCAAATAGCGTTGAAGGGTTCGAGCAGTAGATTATTTATAGGGATTTAGGGGGTCCTATTAGGGCTAGAGTTTTATTGGGAGTAATATATCCCTAATAGAGTCCTTACCACCTTTTAACTCTTTCTAATACTTATCCATTACCCTGGATAAGTTTCTGGGTCGAACGGTTTACGAACTGAATTAACGCCTTTGGTCAGGGCGTCGATTCTTGAATTGACGACCTAGTTCAGGTCGTTTCTTAAAAAACGTCTTGGATAAGGGCGTTCCTTGTTTTTGAAACACGCCCCATATATGGGCGTTTCTTTTACTTGCCTATTTGGTCGTGAGAGTTGACGACCGCACGTGTGGGCGTCCTTTCTTTAGTCACGCCTTTGATAGAGGCGTTTCTTTTGGAATTAACGCCCTAATAAGAGGCGTTATTTTAATTTTGTTTTACTTCTTCTGATTAATCCTATTCTCATTCTCTGTATTACTACTGTAATATATATATGTTTTAATTTATTTCAAATATTCATTTATCAGGGTTGCTACACCCTCCCCCACTTAAAAGAATTTGGTCCCCAAATTCAATATATATATAATTATACATGTGGAGAGCGTAGAACATATACCTCTTAGAATAACTCGGGAAATCGTTTCTTCATAGATTCTTCGGTCTCCCATGTCGCTTCGCGTTCAGGATTCTTATTCCATTGCACCTTGAGCATGGGAATAACCTTATTCCTTAGAGCTCGTATTTCTCGATCTAATATCTTCATAGGCTTCTGTTCATATGTGAGATCTTTCTGGATCACCAGATCTCCATGTTCAATAATATGAGATGGATCGTGCACATACTTCTTCAACATAGATATGTGAAATACATTGTGTACCTCGGACAACTGAGGAGGCAACGCGATGCGATAAGCAACCTCGCCAACTCTTTCGAGTACCTCAAATGGTCCGATGAATCTTGGCGTAAGCTTGCCCTTAACACCAAATCTTCGTATGCCACGTCCAGGGGATATCTTGAGAAATACATGATCTCCGATTTGGAATTCAAGATCTCTTCTTCTTGTATCTGCATAAGTCTTTTGTCTGGTCTGAGCAACTTGTAATCTTTCCCTGATTACTTGTATCTTCTCGGTTGTATCCCTTACCATGTCTGGACCTAATAGTTGTTTCTCTCCAACTTCGTTCCAACATATGGGAGATCGGCAACTCCTTCCGTATAAGGCTTCGAAAGGTGCCATTTGGATACTAGCTTGGTAGCTATTATTATATGCAAATTCCACTAAAGGTAAGTGGTCATGCCAGCTTCCTCCAAAGTCAATAATGCATGCTCTCAGCATATCTTCAACAACTTGATTAGTTCGCTCGGTCTGACCATCCGTTTGTGGGTGAAAAGCAGTACTAAAGTGGAGTCTCGTCCCCAACGAATGTTGTAATCCCTTCCAAAAATGAGAAGTAAAACGGGGATCTCTATCAGACACGATTGAGACAGGAATTCCATGTATCCTGACGATTTCTTTGATGTATAGTGCAGCTAGCACATCAATTGACCATCGGCTTTTGATTGGCAAGAAATGTGCCGATTTAGTCAATCGGTCAATGATAACCCAGATTCCATCATGTCCTCCTTTAGATTTAGACAAACCCATGATGAAGTCCATACCAATATCCTCCCATTTCCACTTAGGAATATCTAGAGGATGTAGTTTTCCCGCAGGCTTTTGGTGTTCCGCCTTGACCTGTTGGCATGTGAGACAGCGTGATACATAGTCCGCTATTTCTCTTTTCATATTAGGCCACCAAAAGTTCCTCTTTACATCTTGGTACATTTTGGTTGATCCTGGATGAATAGTGTACCTTGATCGGTGAGCTTCATCTAAGATCTTCTTCTTTAATTCCGGACAATCAGGTATACAAGTTCTATCTTTGAACGATAATCTTCCATCAGAAGTTAGTTGAAAATCAGATTGTCCTTCTAATCTGCCCTTGATTTCTACTAACATAGGATCATCATCCTGAAGTGTTTGTATCTCAGATAACAAATCTGACTGTATGCTTACATGAGATAGTGTGACAAATTTGGATTCCGTGTCCAAGCTTATATTGAGCTCGGAGAATTGTTCAAGTAACCTCCATTCTTGCATCATACAATTTGCTATCATTGCTCTCGGCTTTCGACTAAGGGCGTCAGCAACATAATTACCCTTTCCGGGATGGTATTGTATATTGAAGTCGAAGTCTTTGAGATATTCTAGCCAGCGTCTTTGTCTCATGTTCAGCTCCTTTTGTGAAAATAGATATTTGAGACTCTTGTGATCGGAGTATACAGTGAACTGTACTCCATAGAGATAGTGTCTCCATATCTTTAGGGCAAATACTACCGCGGCCAGTTCTAAGTCATGGACAGGGTAATTTTCCTCATGCTTCTTCAGCTGACGTGAAGAGTATGCTATGACCTTTCCCTGTTGCATTAGGACACATCCGAGGCCAATGCCAGAAGCATCAGTGTAGACCTCGAATTTCTCTCCTTCTATCGGTAGAGCTAAGACTGGAGCTGTAGTGAGATGATCCTTGAGAGTTTGAAAACTTCTTTCACATTCCTTACTCCATTCGTATCGGATCTCCTTACGAGTTAATCTTGTAAGTGGTATGGCGATCTTAGAGAAATCTTTAATGAATCGTCGATAATAGCCTGCAAGACCTAAGAAACTTCTGATCTCGCTTGCATTAGTGGGTCTTTCCCAGTTTCTCACAGCTTCAACCTTTGACGGATCTACAGATAAACCGTCCTTGGATATGACATGTCCGAGAAAAGCCACTTCTTCAAGCCAGAACTCGCATTTGCTGAGTTTAGCATATAATTGATTTGTCCTCAAGACTTGCAATGCAATCCTCAAATGTTCTTCATGTTCTTCCTTAGTCTTGGAATATATCAATATATCATCAATGAAAACCACCACAAATTGATCTAGATAAGGCCTGAATATGCTATTCATCAACTGCATAAAGGCAGCAGGGGCATTTGTTAGTCCAAAAGGCATAACAACAAATTCATAGTGGCCATACCTGCTTCTGAATGCAGTCTTATGAATGTCATCGTCCTTGATTCTTAATTGATGGTATCCCGACCTGAGATCAATCTTGGAAAAATATTTGGATCCTGAAATCTGATCAAATAACTCATCGATTCTCGGCAGTGGATACTTGTTCTTGATAGTAAGATGATTCAACTGTCGATAGTCGATACACAATCTCATGGATCCATCCTTCTTCTTTACAAATAAGACTGGTGCTCCCCACGGGGAAGTACTTGGTCTAATAAACCCTTTTCGGATTAGTTCCAGCAACTGCTCCTTTAACTCCTTGAGTTCAGCAGGGGACATTCTATATGGTGCCTTTGAAACAGGACCAGCACCAGGGACTAAGTCAATGGTGAAGGCTATATCTCTTTGAGGGGGTAATCCCGGCAAATCTTCCGGAAATACGTCTGGAAATTCTCGCACTACCTGAATGTCCTCTATCTTGGTTTCTTTAGCTTCTTTAATAGTGACAAAAGCAAGGAAGGATACACATCCTTTCTTGACGAGCTTGCTTGCTCGAAGAGCCGAAATAAGAGGGGATTTGCTTCGACTCTTAGGACTAGTATAAGTCAGTTCCGGAAATTCCTTGAAAATAATCTTGCTATCACGGCAATCAACCGTTGCCTGGTATTTGGATAACCAATCTGCTCCTAGTATAACATCATACTCTTTTAGATCTAAGCAGATAAGATCAATAGGAAAATTCTTTCCTCGAACCAATACCTCACAGTTTTGATAATGATGTGTGATATCCGTCTCGTTTCCGAGAGGAGTAGACAATATTAACTTCATCCATTCTGGTTCTAGAGGTAATGGGTCAGCAAACTTCTTGGAAATAATGGAATGCGATGCACCCGTATCAAATAAGACATGTGCATATTTGGAACAAATTTTTAATGTACCTTCCACCAATCCGCCTTCTTCTTCTGGTTCAGTCTCTTGGATTGCATGAAGACGCGCGTTCCTTGTCACTGGGCGTTTACCCTCACCGTCTTGGTCATTCATTAATGGACAATCGGGAATCCGATGTTCACGACTCCCACAACGGAGACATGCTCCTAATTTCCTCCAGCATTCTTCTGTTTTGTGACCAGCCTTGTCACAATGCTTGCAGACTGTATTCGAAGGGGTAGTGGTGATAGAGAAAGGCTTGGATTTCTTGAACTTCTGATCTTGAGAGGAAGAACCTCCATTATTGGGCCTCTTCTTAAAGTTGGGTTTAAAAGAACCCGAACTTGTGACTTGCTCCTTTTTGTCTTTCCCACGGATCCTATCAGATAGTTCCGTGGCATCTTCAAGCAACTGAGCTCGGCGCACTATTTCAGTATAAACTTGAATATCCATAGGTGCCAGTTGAGTAATGTAGTGGGGCCTAAGCCCATTAAGAAATCTACGGGCTTTCATCTTTTCCGTGCTAATTAAATGCTTAGCATATCTAGACAGTCTAGAAAACTGTGCTTCATAATCAGCCACCGATAAAGATCTTTGCTTTAATGCGGCAAATTCGGCGGCCTTCTTTTCCTGGACCCTATCAGAGAAATATTTGGCGTTGAAATATTCAACGAATTCACCCCATGTAACTTGAGTTGGGTCAATAGTAGCTTCAATCGACTCCCACCAGCATCTAGCATCCTTTTCTAACTGGAAAGTAGCTAATAAGACTTTGTCCTGATCCGTGCATTGCATGACACGGAATATACATTCAATCTCCCGAACCCAATGTTCGGCATCGTCTGGATCGGTCGATCCCATGAACTTCGGGGGATTCATATTCTTGAATGCTTGGGGTAAGCTTCCAGCTCGTGGAGCACCACCTTGTGCTACCTGTTGTAGCACTTGGGTCATCCCTTGAAGGGTACGCTGCATATTGCGCCATTGAGTACGTTCGGCAGCCATTATCCTACAATTACAATAGCTATGTTAGTATTATATCACTATGATCTTATAAAGGACTCATTGATCATTTAACCCTTGGTTCTACCCACTCTCACTTGGTTAAAGGTTTTGAAACCTATCCTTGGACTTGGGTTTCCTAGGAATTGAATACCTTAGGCTCTGATACCACAAAGACTGTCACGCCCCGAGCGCGGAAGATACCCGGAGATGCGCGACGTGTCTATATCAATCATGTCAATCAGAGTGGTCGTGTATTCGACACAAAGACAGAGATGCGCAAAATAGCAAGATAATCCAATCCTTTATTTCATAATGGATAGACTATTACAAATCCAATATTCTGTTTAACAAAAAGGAAAAGAATACATATTTGACTCAAGAAACTATGGAAAAGACTAGACGACACTTGTAGAAGCTCTATCACTTTCACTCTTGACCATTCCCATCCGATTGACTTCCATCGTCGTCGGACTTACCTGAAAAGTACAAAGGGACAAACGGAATGAGCGAACGCTCAGTAGGAAATTATATCTCAAGTACTAGCAAGGGGTTTAAGTAATTACATTTTCATGAATGCAATAAGGCTATGCATGCTCGCATGAAACGACAAGATAGAGAGAATGTAATATCAAGGAAATAAGATGAACTTATCATGAACTTTCAACAAGATACAAGTTATTCAAGATATTCAAGCAAGTACCATTATCGAGTCATGTCAAGAACTTTGGCTATCATGTAGCAAGCAAGTAAATTACCTTTTTTCGGGCCACGCATTTCATGTAAAGTCAAGTACGATTCAAGTACAAGATGTGTGTGGAATGTCCAATCAAGCAAGTCAAGTACTCGGTATAATGCCAGATACCTTATCATTTTAACTCCCATGGGCACAAGTACTTTCGGGTGCTCCTCCCAGGACCAGATCGGGCCCTATATGCGCAGGCATTTATCATGTGTTTTGACATCCACTCTTGTTTATAGCCAACATAGAATTTCAATAATCAAGCTTGTAGACACGTATGACAACTTTGATAGAATAGAGTCCAAAATATGACAAAGGACATAGAATGGCGATAATAACGGTATAATCACGATACCGATAAAACTAGGTAGAATATGGTTCCCTTAACTAAGGTACCATGACAAATCAATATGGACATTCTTTATATAGAATTGAGGTCCACATGAACAGCATATCAAAGTAAGATACCCTCATTCTTATCATAGAATTGGGGTTTACAAGAACGACATGATATGGCATGATATCATTATCCTATTAAGAATTTTCTTATGATATACTCTTTGTATAATCATAAGGGCCGGTATACCATGTTTCTTTAGAGTGACATGGCATCAATGGTATAATGGGTTTTTAGGGTACAACCAGCTCAGTCGGCCTTGAGGGAATCCAAGGCTACGAGGAGTCTTACGGAGGTCTCTATGACTAACTCGCTAGTCCAAAGGAACGGAATGTCCAATGGAGAGCTTGTATGTCAATGAGAGTTGAGTGTGATCGATAAATCAACATGAAACGTGGGACTATACTCACGGAGTGGAGAATAGTGCCGATATATATATATTATGATATATAAAACCATCGGTTAGCAAATCAGAGGAAAAATCAGTTTACAGTAAAATAACGACTTAGGTCAAGTCGTTTCTCAAGTAATTAACGCCTAACAGAAGGGCGTTTACATATGGTCCGTTTTGCAGAATTTTCAATAATTTCAATAATTTATCTAAAACGCGCCTTCGGCAGGGGCGTTTCTTCAAGAGTTGACGACTACTGTAGCAGGCGTCTTTTATTTACAATATTTTTCAGAACATATTTATTTTCAGAAATTATCAAAAACGCGCCCTTGGCAGGGGCGTTAATCATTAAATTCTTATTTTCTCAGAATATATATTCCAGGATTTTAACAGATACGCGCCCTAGTAAGGGGCGTTTATTTTTAATTCACGCCCTGTGATGGGGCGTTACCACAGGGAAAAACGACCTAGTCTAGGTCGTGAATTCAAGAAATATCAGGAATTAGCAAGATTTGCACGATAATCAAGGATAACAATCATATAGTCATGACAGGAAAATTGGCAGGAATTCAGATGCAGTATATTGGATTTGATGTTTCATGCTTATTGACTTTTAACCGTTAACAATTATTGATTGATTTCATGTAATTGCATGGATAATCCGTTCTGAAGATTTACATGAAATTAACGCCTGTGTACAGGGCGTCAAATATGAAATTGACGACCTGGACATGGTCGTGTCTTGTAAATTAGCGCCCTGGACAGGGGCGTCTCTTTCAAAATATTGCAGAAACATAATAAAACCATATTAAACCGTATGCATGTCATGTCAATACGTATATAAGTCTTGTCTTAAATTATTTGGGCTACAGTAACTTGAGAAAATCCTACCTTGATAGTCGATTGAAGATGAACGTGAGGGATTTTAACTAGAAGAAGATGCTGCTCTGTTAAATGTTCTGAAGCTTCTGTAGCAACAAAGTCACAGCAACCTAGATGAAGATGGAGGACCTACAGAGGATAGAATATGAAGGTATTATGCTTCGTAATAACCTAACCGAAGATAAAGGAGGAGAATAACTTACTGGTTCTCCTAGGAAAACAGGGCTCCTTAACCTGTAGAAGAGATATAGATGAAGAACATTAGTTCTTCACATACTACGTTCATAATGAAAGGAAGAAGAAAAATCGAAGAACTTGATGTTCTTCACGTACCTTGCAGATTCCGAACGCCAAATAGCGTTGAAGGGTTCGAGCAGTAGATTATTTATAGGGATTTAGGGGGTCCTATTAGGGCTAGAGTTTTATTGGGAGTAATATATCCCTAATAGAGTCCTTACCACCTTTTAACTCTTTCTAATACTTATCCATTACCCTGGATAAGTTTCTGGGTCGAACGGTTTACGAACTGAATTAACGCCTTTGGTCAGGGCGTCGATTCTTGAATTGACGACCTAGTTCAGGTCGTTTCTTAAAAAACGTCTTGGATAAGGGCGTTCCTTGTTTTTGAAACACGCCCCATATATGGGCGTTTCTTTTACTTGCCTATTTGGTCGTGAGAGTTGACGACCGCACGTGTGGGCGTCCTTTCTTTAGTCACGCCTTTGATAGAGGCGTTTCTTTTGGAATTAACGCCCTAATAAGAGGCGTTATTTTAATTTTGTTTTACTTCTTCTGATTAATCCTATTCTCATTCTCTGTATTACTACTGTAATATATATATGTTTTAATTTATTTCAAATATTCATTTATCAGGGTTGCTACACTGGGCCACCTCTTGCATGTTGAGAGGTATGACGGTGGGATGGTCGAGGTTGGATATCGACTTGATAAGACCGTCCGGGATCTTGATGTGGTCGTAGTGCTTGTCAACCTCGGCTTCATTCACTTCAGGGAAAGTGGAAGGAGGTGCAGCTCTGCCCACTTCCCCTATGCTAGCAATGTGTGACACCGCCCTAGGACTCACATATCCTGGTGGCGGTGGTGGGAACCAGTCGTCGCCAGAGGTGGTCTTTGCTATTTTGGCAGGAGTCTTTGTCTTGGGGGTCTTCTGTGGCTGTTCCACGTACAAAGAGGCATCAAGGAGGTGACACTCCTTTCCACCTTGATTGTATTTGATACATTGGTGCAACGTAGATGGCACCACTAAGTTCTCATGCAACCAGGGATGGCCGAGCAATGCTTTGTACGAGGTGCTAGAATTGATAACAGGAAACTGCACCTTCGTGGTGAAATCTGCCATTGTGAGGGTGAACTCTGCCACTCCCAATGGTACTTCAAACTTCTGGTTGAAGCCGACAATACGCATATCTCCGACTTTATGAAGGTGCACATCAAAGTAAAACCTCTGGTAAACCCTATAGGGAAAAATATTGATGGCTGCTCTGGGGTCTACCAGAATTCTGTTCAGCTACCGGCCATTCAACTATCCCTTCAAATAAAGTGGTATATTGTGGCTGATAGTAGGAAGTAACATATCCTTATCAGTGAAGGTCACGTTTGCTCCCGGCAGTGTCTCAGCCATACAAGTTTCATATTGTGCGGGTGTCTACAGGGCAGTAATAATGGCTTGCCGGGTCTCCTCACTAAGAGAGAGGTTTTTTCAAATGGTAAACCTTCCCGGGAGCTTCTTTAACAGCTTCATTATCTGGCTTCCGGCCTTGACATTTTATAGTTTCATCTCTTCCGCCCACCTTGGTTTAGAAGAGCCTTGCGTTGTAGCCTATCTCATCGGACTCTGAGTCCCCACCTTTTTGCTGGGTGTCATCCTCTTGCTGTCCCTTGATGCCTGCTGTCGGGCTGGCCTTATCTTCAACTGGCAGACTAGAAGGTTGGTAAGACTGCGGGAGAGTGCCCCCGGCCTCAGGGCTGGCCCCTTGATAGGGCTACTTGCCCATAGCCATCTTCAGAAATTCAGTGAAAGAAGGGACGCCACCACTGTCCCCACTCTGATTGTATAGCCCTGGAGGAGGGATTTGAGTTCCCTTAACTTCCGGCGAGGGTATCTTGTAGGGTTGCTCCCCTCTGAAGACAATATTATGGTTGGCGGGCGGCGAGCACCCCCATTTTCGGCCTGACCGAGTTGCATGGGTAGTAGTTGCTGCTTCGGCCTGGCTTGCCTCAGCCGCGAGCGTGAAGCAGATGTCCTCCTCATCTTTCTCCCCGGGCAAGTTGAAGAGGGCTGAGAGAATGTTGTAGGAGAGTACTGTCTCCCTCTTGGCTTTATGGGCCTTTCTCTTCTTTTTCTACTTTTTCTTGGATGGTGCCTACCCCTAGAACATGCTGTCATCTTCTTTTGCTACTTTGTCTACCTCCACCTTCTGCTCCAGAGAAAGATGTTCTAGTTCCTCCCATAGGACATCATCCTTCATCAGCAAGGGCTGCAATTTAGGCTGTTCGTATTCATCCAACCCATTTATGTAGGCTTGAAGTCACCATATTTTCAGGCTGATTTCTTTGTTCACTGGCAATAGAGTCTGTCTCCTCCGATTGTGGGTGGGTATCTTGATTACTGCAGGCTGGTTGATCCATACTGGTGTTGAAGCTGGAGGAGTGGGCCATGGCATGACACCACGGATATGCACCCCCGTTGCTGGGCGGGGTGAAAGCTTCTTCTTGTTTTTTGCAAGGACTTGTTGCCATCCCTGTTGCTCTTTCAAGGGCACTATAAAACACATCTCATAGGTGTGTTGGGTGCTGGCCTCTGCAACTTCTTCCAGCAATGCCTGGTATAGAGATACCATATTGGCAGCTGCTCGATTCATTGGTGCTTCGTGAGACTGTGGAGGATCAACTTGGTACTCCCCCATCTCAAGTTCACCTTTCTTTATCAAGCCCTCAATGACATCCTTGAACACATAACAGTTTTTGATTGGATGTCTTAGCATTTGATGATAAGGACAGAATCTCGGGCTATCCTTCCTCTTCAAATCTTTCGGCCTCTTTGGCTCGGGCAGGGTAATCTTGTCGTACTGGGTAACCCAATCAAATAGAACTTTAGTCTTCTCTTTGGCCCTCTTTGTTTGGAGGGTAGGTTAAAGAGAATAACTTAACCAAGGGTTGAGTATTCTAAAAAGTAGATCATTTTGCTTTGATTGGAAAATAAGAATTGTCTTGAGAATTGGGAAAAGGTTAAACCTGTCCTTGTTCTAGCTTTTTGGTGGAACAAGTAATCCTGAGATAAACCAGAATAACAGCCTATCCCATGGAATATCATGTATGAGTAATCAAATAGATTAGGTTAACTTTTAATGATTTATCCTGGTTTATCCAACCTTATCCCCCAAACAAAGAGGGCCTTTGGGAAAAGAGTAAGCCTTCTTCATCTTGTCCCTGAGTGAGGGACCTTCTTTCTTTTCTTCTATTTTGTCAGGCTGATGTGCAGCTGCCTTCTTGCCCCTGTCTCTTTGTTGTTCAAATGCTTTGATGTCAAGAGTATTTGCTTCTTTAGGCACCGGGCGCCGCTCTGCTGCCTTTGCCTTTTGCATGGTGATATTGGTTGTTGTTGAGGCATGTTTTGCCAAGAAAGCTTCAATTTTAGCCACCACATTATTCAGACGGTCAAATGACTGTATCTCCATGTCGATCATCTTTTCTAGTACCTCCCTCCTGAGGTTCTGTTTTCAAATTTGTACAGCGTCCTCCTGATGCGGGGGCCGCTTGCATCTCATTTCGAGGTTCCTCCACCTCTTAATATAATCAAGAGCTGTTTCATCTGGCGTCTGCCTGGTTGCATATAGCTCAGCCATAGTGACTTCTCTCTCGGCGACATGAAATCTTTCCCTAAATTTCTTCTGCATGTCCGACCAATCGCTGATCGATCCAGCCGACAAACTGGAATACCATTCAAATGCGAGCCCTGTCAATGAGGATCTGAAAAATTTCAACAAATATGACTCGTCTGTGGCTATGTCTCCCATGATGGTCATGTAGTATGCAATGTGTTCCCTCGGGGACCCCTTCCTGTTGAACTTGTCAAATTTTGACGGCTTACTGATCCCCGGAGGGAGCCGCTTAGCTGCATGATGCGGTGTGTAGGGTACTCGATATGTGTCAAAAGCAACATATTCCCCTTCTCCCCGTTCTGCCAGCTTCATTTCGATCATTCTCTTTACCATGAGTTTGTTCATTGTAGCTGGGTCAACTGGCTCAGGATAAAAGTGTGCCGGCTATAGATACGGGGTGACCAGAGTGGTTGCCTACGGTGTCGGGCGTAGAAACGGTGCTTGATGCAATTGAGGTAGCACTGGCGGCAGCAATGGCTGAGACACACGCTGCTGAGTGATAGCTTGGCTGTGCTCTGCTGGCTGGGGCAGAGTGTATAGTGGTGGAAAATCACACGGGTTGACTCCCCCTCGTGACGATTCAGCTTGCATCTCTGGCTGTTTGGATGTTGAGGTCTATTCTCCTTCTCATGCAATTGTTTCTTCAGGAGCTCTATCTCCTGTTGATATTTCTGCAACAGCATTAGCACTGACGGATCCAGGGTTGTCGCAGTAGAAATGGCTTCAACTGTTTCTTCCGAAGCACCTTCGGGCAAGGTGGTTAGTAGAACCTCCTCCTCTTCAGCCGTCACCACATTGGCAGTTAGTGTAGTGACCCCTTCGGAAAGCACCTATTTCCCTTTCACCGCTTTCAACATTTCTTTTGCTGCCTCGCTCCTCCTGGTATTCGGCCCCTGCCATTCAGCTAATCGGGCCAGTTCTTGGGACTCTTCGGGTAGATTCCCATATTTGCTGGCCACTCCGGCCATGTTGCAAGCAAGAACCTGCATCCCTTCCCTTTGCCTGCAGACCTTCCTTTTGGTTCGACCGGGGAAGGTCAATCTCTCGAACATTGATATTCCTCTTTTCTCCTCTAGCTGTGGAGGGGCTTCATCGGCCTTACTATCCGGGTCGTCTTCATACCCATTATCATCCACAGATGATGTCATTTCTCTTTCTCTTTCCTATTCAGTTGCCATCGGAAAACAATCTTCCTCTTCGGCCACAGCTACTCAGAGCAGTCGCTGCTGGCGTAATGAGGGGTTTCCCAAACCCCTGAAATAACTTCTGACCATATTGGTCATTTCCTCTTGGTCGCGTCCTTGGTGGAGGACGGGTGATAACTGTTGACCTCGCACCGAAGGGTGGTAAGCCAGCCAGGCTATCCCAACAGGTTGATCAAATCTTCTCCATACTATCGGGATGTTGGCCTGTCGGGCATAGACTCTAAAGGAAGCACAACGTGGAGGATCCACAGCCGTCTCATCTCTCCTTGGGGCCAAGCCCTTCTCATTCCTCCTCACTGCCTCCACGGGCTCTGGGTAGTGGCGAACAGGTGCATTCTGGTGGACACGCTGGATCTTTTAGGGACCCACACCTGCTTGAATTTCTTCGGCCTCGAGGCCAGCTCTCTTCGGCCTTGGCGCCCAGCTTCTTCTTTCTCAGCTCTCCTCCCGGACAAGGCCTGGGAGGAGTTGTGAGTTGGTACGGCAGGGACCACGCTGTCCGGAATCACCTGGGCATCACGCCCGTCAAGGAAGACGCGGACACCACCAATAAGTAAAGATTTTTCGGACGCTGAGAGCCGCCCGGTGATAGGAGTAGCAGTCTTCCTTCGGAAACTTCCTTGGCGGCGGCTTCCGAGCTTGTTGTAGTAGACGGGTCGGCCGCTCTGGGCTACATGGTGCACCATACAGCTTGTCAGTTGAGCCCGGCCTTTCAGCAAGCCTCTACAACTTCAGGTGTGAGGAACCCTGGGTGTCTTGTCGGCACTGTCTCCAGCCAGCTCCGGCGCTTCCACCTCCAACATGTCGGTAAAGGCGACCCCCAAGAAGTTGGGGAAGCCGACCACCGGTGGAAAGGTGCCGAAAACGGTCGGTACCGCCAGGTACCATGCACAGCATGATCGGCCACAACTGTAGGGCCGAAAGATAGGGCAACAAATCCAATAGCCATTATCGCTTCCTACAATCACAAGAACAGGCAAACGATCTGCACTCTTTGGGAGGGCCCCGAGGCCCATTTATCTTAGCAAAGAGATGAAGGGAGACTCAGTCCCACAGGGCGTGCCAGATTGTGGGGATGAGATTTGCTCTTCGGTTGTTGCTTATGGTCAGTTTGTCCATTTTATTAACGCGAGGCATGCCAGTCACTTGTGTGACAAATTTATTATGCGCTCGATCTGACTTGGTCAGACGAAAGTGAAGTCCATGTCGGGACCGGAAGTCCGTCATACCGTAAAGGTTATGACGTTAGTTACATCTTCCGAGAAGGATGAAAACCCTTGACTAATTGCCAAGATAAAGGGCCACCAGGGCTAGATAGGTGTAGAAGTGTATGCAAATAAAGAGAAGGGCGATATTATGCAATGCATGATCTAGACATACGTTCAAGCATGCAGTACGATTATATTTATTAACCTGACTCCCAGTACATGGTGGGGAATGTAGGTCCGAAGACCACCATCACGCATAGTGAGAACTTTCGGCCAGACTTAATCTGACCTTCCACAAATCACCATTTGATATACCGAGAAGTCAGAATGATGACAAACGCACAATAATGATAAACGTGCGTATCTGTATATAGATATAGATGCATGAAGAAAGCAGACCCAAAAAGGGATTCATTATTGAAATCACCACCATTATTATTACTTATTTGCAGAATAACCATGAACTTGGCATGATGAAGAGACAGACTGCCAGCCAAAAAGGAGGTAAGTAACCTGTTGGAATGATAAAGATTGCTGGGGATAACACTTAGCACATAAGCGGGAGAGTTAGAGAAGGGACAAATGGGGACATGGAGTCGACTCACCAGACATGAAGTCGACTCTAGGCGTGAAAGGCGATAAAGGGGCGAGAAGGGACGATAAAGATGGCATGATGGGAGCGTAATCCAGCGCGGGGGATAGTAAGGAGAGCATAGAGGAAGGGTAATCCGACGCGGATGAAGGCGTGCCGGATTAGCCCACGCCGTTTTAGCGAGGTGGAGAAATATCATGATCTGAGAGGGGGATAAATCTGGAGTGGTGGATTGAGCGCCGGATTAGCCCGCACCGGTTTAGGGGAAGGATTTGCTCTTCAGACTTCGATTGAATTTGTTTAAGGCCCAATTCAAGTCATGGCACTCTTTTTCATTTAAATGTGTGATTCATTCAGACTTTTTAATCATCCGGTTCATTAGGGAAGAAGTTTGATCAATTCAATTTTGTGTGAGGTTCATACTCAAGCACAATTTAATTCAAGGCTGGCCTACAGACACTGCGCCATGTGATTGTTAACGGAATTGTCCCATGTGTGTTGACCATCATAGGCAATTTAATTATTTGTTAGCATCAGCAAAATGATCACACAAGTCGGTAAATCGTGGGTAAAATTCGGAAGCATTTCCCCTTATCCCGAAGGGTCACGGGAGAAAAGTGGAGGCTCACCCACGGGGTTTCCGGGGTACACTCCTAATTACCGGGAGGCCAAACACGGCAACCGGCGAACCCGAATGGATGGAAACCCCGAGGGCTAGCCTACGAGGGGTTCCACAGACCCAAGGGCTACCACAATTCCAGTCAGGAGATGTGGGTTTAATTTTCTATCGGATCAAAGGATCCATTTATGTTCGCTCTTGATGGCTCATTGGGTTCCACATTATAAGGGAACGGGTCCCTATGGTCTTCAAGCGGTTCAGAAGGAAGCAGAATGACGGACTCATTTGATAGGGAATGTCCCACCTCCCCGGCTGGTGAATTAATATTCACGTCAGTAAGAAACATAGAAATTGAGGAAACATTTTCATATTACCCAGGCAAAAAGGGGGCGGGTAGTGAGTCATGTTGATGGACTCATACCCTATCCCTGTCAGGGATGAAGAGATCTGAGAACCATGGATTGGCCTTCATCAGACAATTGATAGCGAGTGAGGAACAGAGAAGATTAAACTCCCACTACTTGGGCTGGTTGTGGAAATGCACAGACTAAGTCTAATGGACCGCGGGGGCTCACAGTGGGGGAAAGTATATAGATGGAGCTTTTTGAGACAAATGGTCAAACACTTAAAAGGCAGAATGGGGCTAGATGACCACCACCCTTATTAAATTGAATTAAGGAGATGCAATCCTGGCTGTGGGAATGGCCATACCCATCCGACTCATGGCTGTGAGTGGAGGGGCAATGGCAAAGCTCATTCCAAGGGCTTGCAGGAGGGTGTAAATCCCTGACGAGGAGGGAACATACATCAAACACACGAAGTAACCCAGGAATCGTTAATTCGTCGAAGGGACCCCAGGGAGGGGGATAAGGTTAATGTAGCCCTTGGGTGACCCAGGGCACATTCTACGATAAAATGTAGATCCTAGTAGCAACACACAGATGGTGTTGGGGAAAAGCACGGCAGACAAGAAGGGAAACGCTGAAGACTAAGGGAAGATGTATTGTCGTAGATAAGCGATTCACACCCAAATATCATCATATTGCCAAAGAACGGCCAATACATTACATGCGCAAACACAGCCCGACGTTGTCGCCCAGAGACCGATCATCTTCCATTATAACATTGGGATTGCAGGAGGAGACAGAGAGCAAATTCTATAGAGAAAAGAAATCAAATGGGGATGGGAGACCATGGGCTCATATCATCGCCTGTTTACACATTCCAAACTACAAGAGATTTAGAGAAGGGGGAATGGGGAACGATCGATGCCGTCGACAAGAACCCACCTCTGCTCTCAGAACAAAAATAGAGCATCGAAAAAATGTTCATCTCTCCTCGCTCTCGAGCTCTCCTCTGCAGAAAGATCAGATGGTGGCCGCTCTGAGGGTCCTCTCTCTCCGGGATGGCTTTCTTCTCCTCCAATCCTCTCCTCTCTTAATCGGATTGGGCCTTTTCATAGAGTGATATACCTACTTGGCTAATCCGGCGTGGCAGTTTGCATGCCATGTTTGGCTTCAAGAATAAGCTTTGTGTGCCGAATTCGATGGCACCGTTTTAAGAGGCATCGCGTAGATTTAAGTGGCATGCGCGTCGGTTTAAGCGGTGCCGATTTAGGGTTGGCTACTCCGTTTTAGCTTTTCTTCTTGTTGTTCACTCGGGTCGGGTCCGTTTGTGGGTCTCGGACAGACTCCAGGGGGTATTTGGAATCCCATATTACTCCGACCTTACCAGACTATCATGAGAAGTATTCTGGAGGCCATCAAACTTCCGACTAATGACTTCTAGTGCAAGCCATGCTTTAATTTGGTCACTTGGGTTTTCCTGCTGATACGGCCTTTGGAAACCCGTATGGTGGCACCAGAGACGTCTTTTCACCTTGAAAGGTGTTTTCTTTAGGTGGTGGGCCACCGGGGGTATTTTGTACTTGCGGATGGGGTTTGTTCGGCGCGACCGAGTCAGCACTAGCTTGTTAGCTTCGGGTTACCATCTGGCATCACCGGGCTCAGAGAGAGATGAGTTGTGATTTTAATGTTGTGCCCCTGTGGTCATTTGAGTCATTTGATATTCATGGTTTTGATAATGGCCGAACACTATAAGTCATTGATGCTTTCCACTCTCATATGACTGAAATACTTAATGTTCTTTCATGACAGATGTTGAATCCCCTCCTTGAGTGAGTGTCTAATTTGATAGCTTTTGATGATGACCAAACACTATATGTATATATATATTGTCTTTGAAGTGTTCTAGCATCTAAAGTCTTGCAAAGCTTAACTTTCTATTGAGGTCATGGAGCAAAGAAGGTTAAAGAACAACTTCAACGGGTAAGCCTTTCCAACTCAAATTGCAAGGCTATATCTAATTCATAAATTATGTCTTTACAGGGCAAGGAACGTGGCTAAGTGCCTAAGGAACTCAAGGACGGCCGGTGAGATCAACTTCAACCTATTGGCCCTTGATCTTGTGGTTTGAAATTCATTGTTTTTGAACTCAAGAGTTATATTGGTTTGAGTCTTATTTGAGCTTAAATGAATTGGGTTTTCACATTCATGTCTTAACAACATTCACATTGATGTTTTAAAACCCAACTTGGTACCCCTTAGCTTGCTACTTGGACTTAGAGTGTTTTTATTCGAACTATTGGAAATCCAGGGGCAAGGGTTGACCACTGGTTGCTTGATTTTAACACCCGATGGGTCCTTTCACCATAACTACAAGGGTCGACCCATTCACGCGAGGGTTGACCCCAAGGGTCAACCCCTGAGAATTGTATTTTTTTACCCGCATGGGAGGGGCACGAGGGTCGACCCCAAGGGTTGACCCATTGAACATGGCTCTCTAAAAACCCAACGAGGGTCGACCCTTTCCGGTCTGAGGCGGCTCCGTCAAATACGACCTTCGTGTAGGCGCGCCAAAAGTCTTCCAAGTCCGGTCCAAATGCCACTAATCACTCCAGGATATGTGGATCTGGTCCCTAGGCTATCTCTTGACCGTCCAAATCATGTAAAATATCTTATTGGGTTGAAAACCTAAGGGAATTTGGAGAGAAATATGATTGTATTTTTGCTCAAACATTTGTGAGTGCAGGGTCACAGCAGTAGCTCCAGGGGCTTCTTCCACCTTGTTCTGAACCTAAAAGTGAAGGGAAGAAGCTTGAATCAAGCCTCCACATCATCCCCAATAGCAAGCTGCGTGGGATATCAAAGCTACAATCTTATTTGTGCGACATAGCTTCATTCTTCCTCATGGATCGATCTTCCTCCTGTCGAAGCACCAAACTACATTTGGAGAAGAAGAAGAGGGAGCTCCAACTACGATAAATCATTCTTCACTCCTTATTCTCAGAATCATTTAGTTTGAACTTGAGCATTTGTTGTAAAAACTCGAATCAGATTCTTGTTTGTGGTGTTCGTGTTCGGAAACACGAACGTGTGTGTATATGTGTGGTAGCCCAGATCGGGTGCCGCGTGTGTGTGTTTGCCATTCTACACAGCGTGTGTGTGTGGCTCACTTCATAGTGAAGTCTTGATCCTCACGAGTGAGGGGTGGACGTAGGGGACACGACAGTGTACCCGAACCACCTAAAAATCCCGTGTGTCACTTGTGGTTTGATCTTCCGCATCCATGTATGAGTGGGCTTCAGGATGAGTTGAGCATACACCGCTTCCTTAATCAAACATCTACACTTATCTACACGCTTTTACAAGTGAGATCATGTTCGAGTGAGGCCTAGTGTTTGTGTGGTTAATTAACATTATTTTCAATTGGAAGAAAATTTTAATTGGCCAATCAATTCACCCCTCCCCTCTTGATTGCCACCGTTCTGGACTCAACAATTGGTATCAGAGCCTTGGTCTCTGTTTCACTCGACTACACGGTCATAGAGCAGATCCCTTTATATGGCAAACAAGGGGATGATGCTCGAAGGGCATTCGATCCAAAGACCCCCATTCTTTGATGGATCAAATTACCCTTATTGGAAAAATCGAATGTATGTTTTTCTACGAGCCCAAGACTATAACGTGTGGCGCGTCATTAGCAAGGGTCAGTATACTTTGTCTCAAAATCAGGATGAGTGGGATGATGAGGATATAAAGAAGTGTTCAGCAAACTTTAAATCCATGAATATAATACAGTGTGCCATTCATCCAAATGAATACTCACGTATTTCCATGTGTTCTTCTACGCAGGAGATGTGGAACAAGCTACGGCTAATCTACGAAGGAACATTAGAAGTGATGGAAACCAAGGCGAACCTGCTGATTCGGGATTACGAGTTGTTCATGATGAAACCAGATGAGTCCATTTCTGACATGTTCGCAAGATTGACAGAAATAACAAATGGACTAAAGGGTCTAGGTAAGGAATATTTAGATAAGGAGCTCGTCATAAAAGTTCTGAGATCTTTGTCATCACAGTGGCACACAAAGGCCACTGTAATCGAGGACTCAAAGGATCTCAGCACCTTGAAACTGGACGAGTTAATTGGCTCCTTGATGACTTACGAAATCAACATCAAGAGGAGCGAGGAGGAGCACAAGAAGAAGAAAGTTGTCACACCATTGGCGCTGAAGGTCGACCAACAAGACACAAAGGGTAGTGACGATGGCTCCACCGGCAACACCGAAGATTGTTGGTTTATGCCAGCGTCTCCTTGGATTTGGTGTGTACCACGTGGGGTATGGGACCCACGTGGGACCATCGGTGCTTGGCAGCCTAACCCACCGCATGGATTATGGGGTCCATGTGCGAAGCCCCTCATGCCCACCCACAGCACGTCATAGACGTGGGGCTCTGTGCTGCCATAAGGAAATACGGTCTAACCTTCGCTACCAGCTCGAGCTTTTAGCGCAACGGTAGGGGCTTGATCCTGTAAACTGGTATCAGAGCGAGGTCGCGGGTTCAAATCCCAGGTGCCGCTGGGGGGGAGATTATTGGTTTATGCCAGCTTCTCCTTGGATTTGGTGTGTACCACGTGGGGTATGGGACCCACGTGGGACCATCGGTGCTTGGCAGCCCAACCCGCCGCATGGATTATGGGGTCCATGTGCGAAGCCCCTCATGCCCACCCACAGCACGTCATAGACGTAGGGCTCTGCACTGCCATAAGGAAATACGGTCTAACCTTCGCTACCAGCTTGAGCTTTTAGCGCAACGGTAGGGGCTTGATCCTGTAAACTGGTGACTTAGCGAGTCTATACATTCATGAACATAGTCAGTGCATCCTTTTGCATTGTTGTCCTTTATATTTATACATTCAGTGCATTTACTTGTTTCAAAACATGAAAGAACTCTGTGGTAATAGCTTTAAGGTCCGTGCATAACATGTCCTTGCATCTCACCTCTCAAGGACGGTGCAAGCTCTAGTCGGTGCAATCGTCATCTGGTATGGACCGTTAGATCTTGTCTCTTCATCTCAGTGCAAATACGTCTTGGTGCAAGCGATGTCTTGTACTTCTCTTTATCAACTCGGTGCAAGTCTCTGTCTCACTCACAAACACTGTAGCCCCGTTTCCATCTCGGTGCATTACGTGTCTAGACATAAATTGGCTCAGTACATTTCATTGTACTTCATTGCAGCATACACTTTTAGGTTCGTGCATATCTTGTTTGTGCATCTTTGTGCGTCTTGCCTTTCAGACTCGGTGCAAGGTCTGTCTTGCATCCGTTTTTTGTTCGTATGATTCTTCTCTTTCATCTCGGTGCAATTCTCACAAATCCAACTCGGTGCATCAACTATGTTACACAGTTGTTTTAAGAGTCCGTGCATATCTTTGATCCTTTCTTTTGACTCGGTACAAAGTCTTCTTCTTATGCCTCTTGGACCCATGTTTGTGCATATGGTGTCAAGTTGTTGTGTAAGTCAATACATTGGTTGACTTGAATATCTCTACTCAGTGCATTCTATGTTTGAACATAACGGTGCAACCTATGCTAAGCGTTTGATTAAAAGCCCTGTGTTTTTGTGATAGAGCTTCTCTCCGAGGAGGGGCACGTGATCCAAGGCAGATCGACCTCCTAATGAGTGCCATGTGGAAGGCTACAACGCTTAGATCGCGACACGTGGCTGAGAGCCTTCTGGAAGCTAATGGGCGGGAGTTCTTCATCCACACGCCCAGTGAGAGTATATAAGAAGACAGTGATCAAAGTAAGGGGGTAGTCAGACAGAAGCAGAGAGAGCCAGCAGAAGAAGAAAAGGAGAGAACAGAAGAGAAAGAAGAGAGCTCGAGAAAGAAAGAGTGAGCAGTAAAGAAGAAGAAGAAGAAGAAGAAGAAGAAGAAAGAGAGATTGAGAGTTTAGAAGAAGAAGAAGAGAGTCATCTGAAGCTTTGTCTATACTGGACCGTGGATCAAATCCAGGCCAGTCAGCTCTTTGAGAGCCACATTTGTGTTTTATCATCTACAGCTTTTTGTCGCTGTGATTTCCCATTTCCTGTTTTTCTTTTGAACTCTATTTCAAGCTGTTTGTCAGCAGAGCAAGCTGTGTTGCTCAGCGGGCAGAGGAGGATTCCGCTGGACGGGTTAGGCTGTAGTCCCCAGCGGTTGGCAAAGCTGTAATGCCCAGCGGTCAAGCTGTTAGTCAGCGGTTGTAGGCAAGTTGTGAGGCCCAGCGGTTTAAGCTGTGTATCAGCGGAATCCACACTCTGGTTTGAGTGTGGGGTGGACGTATGTCTGGAGGACCGAATCACCTAAAAATCTTTTGTGTAATGGTTTGCATGCTATTTTGATTCTGCTAGATGCTTGACTAGGATCGTGATCTGATTGCATGTCTATCGAGTGACTCGTGATCTGGTTGCAGTTCAGCTGCACGTGTGCTATCTGATCATTTACCTCTAAGCATCACGTTAGGATGCCAGTCTTTTATCCAGAGAGTCAAGTTGTTAACTAAGTCTATTAGTTTCTGCTTCCGCAATAGTCATCTAATTTAAGTTTCAATTACTCAGTTTTAGAACAAGTTTTTGAAGAGGATTCATTCACCCCCCCTCTGAATCCATCGCACCGGTCACAACAATTATCAACTCAAGTCTGTACATTCCTTGGTGGCTAGTCTGTACAACCTCCGTTGTTTCACTTGACTAGTCAGTACAGCCAGTGCTCTTCATGCATATACATAGTCAATGCATTATTTTGTCTCGCACATACACCAAGTCTGCACATTCTCTGCTGATATGCCCGTGCATCATTTTAGCAAGTAAGTACATCGTCTTGTCGCATGCACGCAGAGTCTGTACACTCGTTGATGGCATGTCCAAGCATTTATTCTCAATGTGCATACTTTACTATATGCATTTGTGCGATCTTTCAAAACAAAGTCTATACACTCTTTACCATGCATTCAAAGTCTATACATTCCATTGCTGGTACGAGTGGTTAAGTTCATGCATCATAACTCCAGCAAGTCTGTACATTGGTGTCGCATGCACACTAAGTCTTTGCACTCCTTGATGACATGCATGTTCATTCATCTTCATTGTGCATACTTTGTTACATGCATACTGCACTACACACTAGCAAGTCTATACATGCTTAGTTTAAAATCTCAAACCTACTCGACGCATCTTTTTCTTTTCCTTCAGATTGATTCGAACTGATATCAAGTTTTATCTGACATGACTCATGTTCGAGAAGCTTAGTATGGACACATGATCCAAGAATAGAGATGGCTCAGGATCGTGACACGTGTAATGTAGTGAGCTGAAATGCTGCCACGTGGTCAAGGCGCTCTGGGCAGGAATTGTAGAGGACACACGCCCACCTCTCTGATGTTATAAATAGAAGACTTCTCCATCTAGAGAAATTGATCGTGAATATACTTCAGAGGAGTAGAAGCAGAGAGAGCCTGCACGATCCAGAGAGAAGAGAAACAGAAAGAGAGAGAGTAGCAGAGAAGAAAAGAAACGATTAGGAGAGAAGAGAAAGAGAGAAAAAGATAGAAGGAGAGTGAAAAGAGAGATAGAGAGTTCATGAAGAAGAAGAGAGAAGTCTCCTTCAGAAGATCTGTCTTCACTGGAATCTGGATCAAATCCAATCCAGTCAGCTCCATGGGAGCCACATTTACATTTCATTGATTACAGCTTTCAGTCGCTGTTATTTCTTATTTCCTGCTTTCATTTTTAACCTTTCTTCAAGCTATTTGTCAGCGGGCGAGGTGGATACCTCGGACAACAAGCTGTGAAGCTCAGCGGGCAGAGGAGGATTCCTCTGGACGGGTTAAGCTGTAGTCCCCAGCAGTTGAAGAGGTGTGGTATCCTCTGGACGGCCAAGCTGTATTGCCCAGCGGATGGCTAAGTTGTATTACCCAGCGGAAGCAAGCTGTGATGCTCAGCTGATGTAGGCAAGCTGTGAGGCCCAACTGTTAAGCTGTGTATCAGCGGAATCCACACTCTGGTTGGAGTGTGGGGTGGACGTAGGTCTGCGGACCGAACCCCCTAAAAATCCTTCGTCTACTATGGTTTGATTGTCATATCTGATTCCGCTAGATGAATGCTTAGGCTCGATCTGTCTTCATTTGTCCATTGAGCTCATTGATTACACATCTACTGTTTGATTGAACACATCATAGTATTTAAGATTCGGTAGAACTGAATCTGTCTTTAGCTTCGCATCTCTGAGTGTTCTAATTTTTTAAATTAGGCAAAAATTTTGAAGGACAGATTCATTCACCCCCCTCTGAATCCATCACATCTGTCCTAACAATTGGTATCAGAGCGGGTCTCTGACTTTCCAGATCCAACGATCTGCAGAGGATCCTGCTAATTTCATTTTGGTGCTTTACCATTTTATGTTCGGTGCGATTAGGGGTAATTCACTCGCTTGGATTGTGTTTGATCTGTGTTCTATTTAGAATCCTTATTCTGTCTGAGCATGGAACTGACTGTTGATCCTCCGAAGTTTGAAGGTTCAGGTTTTTACAAGTGGTTTAATCAATTTAGAGAATATGTGATGCAGATTAATCCAGATCTGTGGATAATCATTGCACACAGTTCTTATGAAGTTCCAGAGGATAAATCCTTATGGAAAACTTCAGACAGATTAAAATTCTCTAAGAATCAGAGGGCCCTGGACCTAATAAAAAGGGTGATAAATACTGATAAATTTCCTAGTATAGTCAAATGTTGCAGTGCCTCCGAAGTGGTCGAGATGTTAGCAGCCAACAAGAGCCGGGACGAAGTGAAATGCCTTATGGCTCTAGATGAAGATCAGATTCAAATTGAAGAAACTTCGTCACAGGTAAACTCTGACATTGTTAACTTTTCATTTGAAGATTTGGTGGCATTGAATGAACATTTGTTGATCGAGTATGACAGAATTAAATCTGAGAAAAGGAAATTGAAAAGAGAGCTGGACATGTTAAAATTTGAAGATAAGAACCTGAATAATAATTCAACTGGAGATAAGGGTTCGTGCAATGAATGTGCATTCTTAAAGGAATTGATCGAAGACTTAGATTCTGATGATAATATGCAGAAAAACCTAATCACTTCCTTGAAAGAAGAAAATGATTCCTTGCTGGCTCAGAAGAAGGAAAATGATCAATTTCAAGATAAGCTGATTGAAGAAAACATGTATCTTAAAGACCAAAATAAAAAGCTAATTGTTCTTAATACCATTTTCTCTGAAAGATGGTTGTCATTTGAAAAATGAAAATCAGTTGTGAAGGAAAATGAGAATAACAATGAAATAAAGGTTCAACAAGAAATTGAAACTCTGAAGAACCTGAACGATGCTTTGCAACAGCAGCTGATTGCGTGTGAATCTAAGCTAAACAAATACGAAGCTAACATTGTGACTCTTAACTCTGAAATTGAAGACCTAAAGGACTCCTTGTCAAGATTTGTAAAAGGAAAGATTAATCTGAATAAATTGTTTGGAGTAAATGTGAATGTCTAGAAAGAGGGATTGGGTTACATTCTCAGTTACGAAGAAGGTTGAAGGGAATCAAATGAAAAATGTTTTTGTTAAAAGCTCAGAACAAGATAAAGCTTCTACTTCATCAGTTTTCCAATTCACTGTTCAGAGAACTGAAAATGAGGATAAAAACTTGAAGAATGAAAGTAATCAGAAAAAGGCTGGAAGTAAAAGAAAAACCAAACTCTCAACTATTGCTGTTAAGGCCTTTTCTGACTCTGTTAGACCTCATGATCAAGTGCATAGTACAAAACATTTCCCCATCCAGTCACATGCACACACAAGAATCACCTCATGTCATTATTGTGGCATATCTGGTCATCATATGCATGAATGTAGAATAATAGTTCAAGATGAATTGAGTGCTAAGATTATTCATGAAAAACCCCATGCATTCAATAAGAAGAAGAAGATCCATTGCTTCCAGTGTGGGAAGCTGGGCCATGTTGCAGCTCACGGCTGGCATGCCCAGGGAGGAAAAAGGAGTTCAAAACCTGAGAATATCCTTGAGAACAAAACTATCTTTAATAGAAAAACTCATGTATGTTTTGAATGTGGTAGAGTTGGTCATCGAGCCTTTGAGTGCTGGCATGTTAAAAGGAATACCAATTTGCATGGTAGAAATATCTTAACGAATGTCCACTCACAAAAATTTCATGCTCATCCTGTCAAAAGGAACTTGAACTCTGCCATTAATTGTCATTATTATGGCAGAATAGGATATATCATGAATAACTACCATGATTTGAATTTTGATGATAGGATGACTTGGAAACCCTGGAGTGCACCTGCTAGAGGTGTCACTCAACTAATAAGACCCAAGAGTCTTTGGGTCCCCAAATTCGCAAATTGATCTTACCTTGCAGGTGTGCCTTGGACGTTGATGAATAAAGGGCACTCAAGAATGAAACCCCCAGGATTACACTATTCAGGTCAGTTCTAAAAATCTATTCTAAATTCTGTTATCAGAAATTATTTGCTTCAGATGCTTGCATATCAGATTAATCTATCTATGCTTAATTGAAACCTTTTGAAAAATTGATTGATTTCGCATGATGTTATTGCTGATCATGACCAGTCTCGTTGCATAGTGCATATATATAGTGTGATGCATTGCATATCATCTAAATTGAAAAATCCAAAAAGGAATAACTCATTGCATCTAGACAGGGGGAGTATTTGAGTCTCACTAGTCGCTCACCTCTTGAACCCTTCCTGTCTAGCTATTGGGTTCACTTTCATATTCATGTGTGTTGATTTCATTCTGATTTTAGAGTTAGATTGTTTGAAAATTTATCCTGTGTCAGCTTGTCATTGATTTCTGAATAAAGAATGCTCTGATGTTTGAACAATTGTTATGCACAACTAAGTGTCATACGCATGCTTTGCATAGTTGATGTTTCAAATTGATGCATGTATTGCACTGAGTATAGATAGTTGCATGTCTTGCATATAGTCCGTGCATCTTGTGTTCAAATAGCATGAAGGTCGGTGCATCATAATGTCAGGAAGAGGGTAGTAATGTCTGAACTTGGTGTGTTAGGTTTTCATTGAATACATTGCATTCAGTCAGGGGGAGTAGATGGATGTCTTTCAGAAAATTCATTTAATAAGATGACCCATTGCATCCAGGCAGGAGGAGCATTTTTGACCTATTAATCTTTTTTCAATCCAGACTCTTCATGTCCAAATATGTGAATTCCTCTCTTGCTCCTGTGTATTTCACTCGAATTCTTCTCTTTTGACTAATCAGCTGCTGAAATCCTTGAAAATCTGTTCAAATTCTTTCATAGCAGAATTCTGTGATCTAGTGTGGATAAGTTGTTTAGTTGCATTGATTGGACTGAGTTGAGAAATCTAAGTTGTGTACCTTGTTTATATGTCTGAAACCTGAGAAGAAACTTCTATCATACAGAGTTAAGAATGTCCACTGATTCAAATTGGTATAAGCCTAATGTATTCTCGGATTTGAATTTGAATGATTGAAAGTATCTGAATCATAAGGATTAATAATTTTTAACCACCCATGTCATAAAATATCTAGACTCATTCATCTGAATTCTGAAAATATGATATCAAGGCTACTTTGGTAGAGACACATATAATGAGTATTGTTTTTAAACATTAACCTGAAAAATGTTGACTAAATTAAAAATTTGAATTCAGAGCAATGATTTGGTCACTAAGAAACTGGATACTCTATCAATGAAATAGAGTAATTCTATGTCATGAAGTACCATAGTTATCTCTGGTGAAAATATATTGAAAAATCTGACAGAGCAATAGCATGTCTGTGTTGAGTAACTGGGGAGTCTGGCCTCTGATCAAGGTGTCTCCTCATGTAAAAAGACACTTCTAGTGCTAACTCTGCTCTCAAAGTTGAGAGGCAATGAAAGTTATCACACTGAGTAACTGGGTCACTTCACCTAAGACGTGTTGTGCCTCACGTAAAAAGGTGTTGATCAACTTAAATTGCTCAGGAAAAGTATAATGAGCTAATCAAAACAAAATGTATTGCAAAAATAGTCAACTCACATTCTAGTAAGAGTGTTTAATCTCAATTCTGCTCCGTGTGACTCTCAAAGGTGTCATTGAGAGTATTTGAGTAAGTTGGAGGATGTTTGATCTGGAGCATTGCTTGATTAGCTAGTTAATCCTTATTAAAACTTAGTTTCAGATATGAGTAATGAGTTTAATTGACAGATTCAGTATACATCATGCTTAAACCGGGTGGGTAATGTAGGTTAATTCATAACCCCTTATGATAGGAGAGTCTATTCTTGCATGGACTTATAACTGTGGTACCCGCTATATAGTAATTTCTTCTGATCAGGTTCACCTCTGACAACTTGATCATCCACTCGTTTGTCACTTCTTGCTCTGTGACTGTCATATTCTGCTCAATCTCTGCTGAACGATTCTTGAAAAATCCTGTACCACTCTTCCAATGATATCACTCTATATTTGGCTACAATTACTTCTTTTACATCACCAGTCTCGTTTTACTCTCCACAATGTTAGAATCTTCCATCTTGTTTCTGTAACCAGTTCTGGTTTTGTGGGCTTTCCACCTGCTTTATTATGCCCATACATATGTGAGGTGCCACAACCATTATTATTTTGGATTCCTTGTGATGGCAGATTTCAGATTGCTTCATTGGTTAACCAGAGTTCATTCCTGCATGTCAGGAGAAGTTCTGGGTCATCTGCATTTAAGGGGAGCGTAGTCATTCATTCATTCATGTTGATAGGGGGAGTTCCTATATGTTATTCTTCAGTACTCTCTTTGCATGTTTCTATGGAGGAGAATTGGTATCAGATTTCATACACGTCTTTCATTCCACACGCAAACCATTTCCTTTTTGATTGTGTCAAAGGGGGAGAATCGTTTGCTGAGTCTGTGTGACTCATTGTGTTGACATCATCAAAAAGGGGGAGATTGTTGTGCGCCTTGTGCTTTGATGATAGAGTGTGTTGTTGTGATGTTTTGATGATAGCAACTCAATGGGTCACCACATAAGAATGATGATGATAATGATAGTGTGTGTGATGATAAAATGATGTTTCGAATGCATTATTATGATTAAGCCCATGCACAGGTTAAGTCAGTACAGAGTTTTGCCTAGACGTGCATATGTTTGCTGCATAAACCTTGAGTCCGTGCAAGGTTGCTCACATGTCGTTAAGCTTGTACATGCATACATAAAGTCGATGCAAGCATGCAACAGAGTCAGTACATTGCTTAAGTCTGTACAGGGTTAATTGTCTAGGCTTGTGCATTTCATAACTATGTTTCATGGTGGCCATAAGTTAGTGAATGCCTAGACTCATGCATGTTCAAGGGACAAAGTCTGTACAGAATTTTGCATAGACTGCATCAACTCAAGTCTGTACATTCCTTGGTGGCTAGTCTGTACAACCTCCGTTGTTTCACTCGACTAGTAAGTACAGCTAGTGCTCTTCATGCATATACATAGTCAATGCATTGTTTTGTCTCGCACATATACCAAGTCTGTACATTCTCTCCTGATATGCCCATGCATCATTTTAGCAAGTATGTACATCGTCTTGTCGCATGCACGCAGAGTCTGTACACTCGTTGATGGCATGTCCGAGCATTCATTCTCAATGTGCATACTTTCCTATATGCATTTGTGCGATCTTTCAAAACAAAGTCTATACACTCTTTACCATGCATTCAAAGTCAAACATTCCATTGCTGGTACGAGTGGTTAAGTTCATGCATCATAACTCCAGCAAGTCTGTACATTGGTGTCGCATGCACACTAAGTCCATGCACTCCTTGATGACATGCCTGTGCATTCATCTTCATTGTGCATGCTTTGTTACATGCATACTACACTACACACTAGCAAGTCTATACATGCTTAGTTTAAAATCTCAAACCTACTCGATGCATCTTTTTCTTTTCCTTCAGATTGATTCGAACTGATATCAAGTTTTATCTGACAGGACTCATGTTTGAGAAGCTTAGTATGGACACGTGATCCAAGAATAGAGATGGCTCAGGATCGTGACACGTGTAATGTAGTGAGCTGAAATGCTGCCACGTGGTCAAGGCGCTCTGGGCGGGAATTGTGGAGAACACACGCCCACCTCTTTGATGCATAAATAGAAGACTTCTCCATCTGGAGAAATTGATCGTGAATATACTTCAGAGGAGTAGAAGTAGAGAGAGCCTGTACGATCTAGAGAGAAGAGAAACAGAAAGAGCGAGAGTAGCAGAGAAGAAAAGAAACGATCAGGAGAGAAGAGAAAGAGAGAAAAGGATAGAAGGAGAGTGAAAAGAGAGATAGAGAGTTCGTGAAGAAGAAGAGAGAAGTCTCCATCAGAAGATCTGTCTTCACTGGAATCTGGATCAAATCCAATCCAGTCAGTTCCATGGGAGCCACATTTGCATTTCATTGATTACAGCTTTCAGTCACTGTTATTTCTTGTTTCCTGCTTTCATTTTTAACCTTTCTTCAAGCTGTTTGTCAGCGGGCAAGGTGGATACCTCGGACAGCAAGCTGTGAAGCTCAGCGGGCAGAGGAGGATTCCTCTGGACGGGTTAAGCTGTAGTCCCTAGCAGTTGCAGAGGTGTGGTATCCTCTGGACGGCCAAGCTGTATTGCCCAGCGGATGGCTAAGCTGTATTGCCCAGCGGAAGTAAGCGGTGATGCTCAGCTGATGTAGGCAAGCTGTGAGGCCCAGCTGTTAAGCTGTGTATCAGCGGAATCCACACTCTGGTTGGAGTGTAGGGTGGACGTAGGTCTGCGGACCGAACCATCTAAAAATCCTTCGTCTGCTGTGGTTTGATTGTCATATCTGATTCCGCTAGATGAATGCTTAGGCTCGATCTGTCTTCATATGTCCATTGAGCTCATTGATTGCACGTCTACTGTTTGATTGAACACATCATAGTATTTAAGATTCGGTAGAACTGAATCTATCTTTACCTTCGCATCTCTGAGTGTTCTAATTTTTTAACGTAGGCAAAAATTTTGAAGGACAGATTCATTCACCCCCCTCTGAATCCATCACACCTGTCCCAACAAAGATGAGGAGCTGGTTGCCATGATCACAAGAAGAGCGAGGATATTCGTCAAAGGAACAAGAAAGTTCGGAGGTCAATTCAGAAAAGGACCAAGGAAGCAAGGTCCTAACAGAGGTGAAAGTAGCAAGAAGGAAGAAGTTATTTGCTACGAATGTAAAAAACCTGGTCATATGCGGGGCGAGTGCCCCGATCTCAGGAAAAAATTCAAGAAAGGAAAATTCATGAAGCCAAAGGCCATGGTGGCCACATGGAGTGATGAAGACGAGGTCGAGTCCGAGAAGGAAGATGAACTGGATGAGTTGGTTCAGAATTTATGTTTTATGGCAAATGAAGATGACGCCAATGAGGTAAATTCTGAAACCGAATCTCTTACATGTGAATAATGGCAAATTGCATATGAGTCGTTATATGAAAAATATAAAAAATTTAGATATGAAAATAGACATTTGAAAAAGAAAATTGAACATCTTGTGCATGCTGGAAACTCATGTGAAAATTGCCATGTGTTAAAATCTGAAACTGAGAAATTGACAAATGAGAAAGAAATTCTTGTGTCCAAGAATGAATTGCTTGAAGAAGAGATTTCATGCATGAGAGAGGAGCAATTCACACTAAGTAAAATGCATGATGATTTAAAAAATAATTTGGAACAAGAAAAGCTTGAAATCATGGCATGCAATCAAGCAAAAGAAAAGGTCAAAAATCAAGTTCATTCACTAAAGCATGAAGTAAATGAGTTGAGGGGTGTCATTGCCATTCTTGAAAAAGGAAAAACATTACAATCTGAAACACATTCAACTCATGTGTCTCCCAATAGTTCATCTCCATCCTCGTCAAAAACACATGTGCATAATTCATTCTTGAATGAAGGCAGGAGAAGAAACAGGGATAGAGCCATTACATGCTTTTATTGTGAAAGGTCAGGCCATGACATGTATGATTGTAGAATTCTAAAATTTGATGATGAAAGCTTTGCTAGAATGAGAAATAGATCATACACATCTCATGTCTCTAACCATCATGGACCCAAGCTTACTTGGGTACCAAAATCCGCATAAGTACTTGTGTTGTGCTTGCAGGTCTGCTTGAGAGCCCAATGGAATAGATGGTACTTGGACAGCGGATGCTCTCGGCACATGACGGGAAACAAATATTTGTTTGCGGACCTGCATGAAAAGAATGGTGGGATAGTAGCATTTGGTGGTAAGGACAAAAGATAAAATTGTCAGAGAAGGTAAGATAGGTAAGAATCAAAATCATACCATTGAAAATGTCCTGCTAGTGAAAGGGTTACATCACAATCTTCTAAGCCTAAGTCAATTGTGTGACTAATAAGTGTCTATTTCTTATGATAATTCATCGCATGAACACCATTTTATTTGTATATAATTAGGTAATTATGCATATTTTATAGTTAACCCCAACTCCGCATTTAAATTGGAGCTTTCACGCAAATTGATTAATTTGAGGATTTTATTTAATAATTTGAAGTTGAGGGCCATGGGCATTACTTCTCCATTGCATAACCATGAGCATTTGAGATTTATATGCACATTATAATAATTTTTATGGACTAAATTGTAATTATGTGTGTGTGGGACACCGAAGGCAATTGCAAAAGAAGCCGGGGGTAAAACTGTCACCACCACTTTGACCAAGTCAAAAGCACATATTTTGGTTAGAGGGAAATTTTTTTTCAAAAGTTTAAAATTCAGAAAAAGAAACACATATTTTGGTTGGAGGGAAAATTGAATTCAAAGTTTGAAATAAAGGAGAAACATGATGAGTCTTGGGAAAGGGGGTGCCCAAAGTCCAAGAAAGGGGGTGCCCACCTCCTTTTCTTTTCTCTCATGCATCATCTTCTACCTAAATATCAGCCATCTATCTCCTTTTGATATAATCTCCACCCTCCATTGGCCCAACTTTCCCTATAAATAGCCCATGACAAGGAGGTGAATGGGAGTGCTTCCTTTGACATTTTTTCTCTCCCTCTCCCTCTTACATCTTCTTAGGCCGTCAATTTCTCCCCGTTCCATCCCTCTTCTCCTCTTACTGTCTTCATAAAAGTTCTTTATTTTTAAGTGTTCTACAACTTCTTCTTCTGTATCATCTTTTAATTCCTTCAGGTTTTGAAGTTATTTTCCGTTTTAAAACTTGCTATCCTGTGATTTTACTGTTCATCTGAGGTGCTAGCTTTTGTTATTCCTCCATTTTGAAGCCTTTATGCTCTTCTTTTATCTCTGTGTTCTTCATGAAAGTTCTTCCTCTCTTGTAGATCTAGATTGTATTCTTCTACTACTATCTCTAATTCCTCTTGGTTTTTAAGATCTTTTTATTTTTTCACAGTTCAATTTTTTGCACAGTTACTATTCATCCGTGCAGACCACTTTTATTCTTTCCTAATTTTCACCATCTTCTGGTCTTGTTCTTCCTCTGCACTCTTCACAAACCTTCTTCTTCTTCCCCTGATCTTCAATTTTTATTTTTACCACTTCTTCTAATTCGCTCCGATTTTAAAGTTATTTCATTTCTAATCTCGACCTATTTTCATTATTTCTGTTTCACTGTTTTCAAACTCTCTTCTTCATCTTCTATCTCTCCCCGTCCTATATTTTCATCCAAACATCTCAAGGCGGAGATTCTTTTCCTTCAGTGCTCTAAAGGAGGTGTCTAATCCTAAGGTGGGGCGATCTTCTTCCAAGGCTTGGCATGGAGATGGCGGCGCTATTCTTCTTCATCTTTGCTCCTTTCTTCCTTTCTTCCCGTAGCATTATTCAAGTTGTATTTTTAGTTTTCATAGATGTTGTACTCTTCATTACCAATAAAAATTGAGTTTGTGCAATTATTCTTTATTTTCTCTTTCCATCTCCTTCCAAACTCTATTCTCAACCCTCTCATATTCTTTAGTTTAATTTATTTCTAGTCTTAAGTTCACATAATTTATTTTCCATTAGCTTTAACTTACTCAAAAACTTGATTTTCAAAACATAAGAATTTTTCCAACTTGTTTAAAAGAAACATTTCCTCCCCGTGAGATCGACCCGTACTTACCACTCTACTTAGATTTTATATCTTTTTAGTGAGTGAGTCCGGTTATTTTTGAAATTGTGGCACAGCTTTTAAACGTGGAGTTTTGTGCGCATCAATTTTTGACGCCGTTGCCGGAGAGGAAATAATTTTTTATAGTTGGATATTCTTGTGTTTGATGTGTATATTTGTATATTAATTTTTCTATTTTTATTTTACAGGAAAAAGAAAAAAAATCAGAAATTAAAGAAAGAGAAAAATCAGACTTAAAATTCTCAAAAAATGAAGCATCGCTGAAAATCTGGAACTGTAGCAGTCAAGCGTTGTTAAAGGGCTGAAACGTAGGAACAGGTTCTATTTTTTCAATTTCTGAAAAATCTTCAAAAAAAATCTGAAAAATTTCTGAAAAAATCTATAAAAATCAGAAAAAAAAAATTCAGAACACACAAAAATATCATCTTAGGCTTCATTTTGCAATAAACTTTCATGACTTCGTTGTTTTATTGTTTATAACTTCTTTCGTTCATCTCTTATTGAATAAATAAATAATAATAATAACATCTAAAAAAATTCTCTGAAAAAAATAGAAAACAGAAAGTCACAAAAATATTTTGGTCTCATGCTTTCATTGTAGATGCATATTGTTCATAAATTTTAGTTGATTTTCTATTTATTTGCATCAATTGAAAAATTAAAATAAAATAATATCTGAAAAAAATTAAAACAAAAATAAAGGACGAGAGATCGCGATCTAAGTAAGTATATCAATCTTCCCTCTTGTGATTTAATTTATCTTATGTATTTTGTTAGCTTTTATATTGAAAAATCTCAAAAAAAAATGTGCTGGCTAGATAGCTTCATTAACTAAAAAAAATAACACTTGCATCAAAAATAAAAGACCTCATTCAAGAATAGAAACCACATCATCCATGTTCTAGGCCATGCATCATTTAGCATATGATTTTTCCTTGTTATTTAATTTCTGTATTATATTTTGGAGATTGCGAGGGGCAAGGTACGTTCTACTTATCATATTCTAGCATGCATATTACATAAGAACCCCTTGTTTAAAATTGTGGTGTGCATTTCATTTCAAAATACTCTAAGGGCAATACCCCTAAATAATATAAGGTGGAGATTTCATCACCCTTCCTTAGCCCACAAATCACATTTCCCCTTACATCTTTGCATGACCTAAGCCTTAAATAAAAGTCAGTAGACATTGGCCCTAGGGTCACACTGTGATTTTAGTATGATTTGAGTTTACTCTCTTGTGGAAACCGGTGCCTACGGCAAGACGGTCGGATGACAAACGCCTTAAGCGGGCTAGTGGTTTGACATAATTAGGTCCCTACGAAAGTAGGGGGAGCCTCCCATTACCCCACCCCTTACTTGACCGATGGAAATATTGAGTGTGAATTTAAGTTGTATTTTGGTCATTTTGTGAAACCTCATTTGTAGATCTAAGTCGCATCTAGGTCGTCAGGTAATTTATGTGTTAACTTGTTTGTGTATGTAAAAAAAAATAAAAAACAAATAAAAAATTAAAAAAATCCTCATCCTCTCTCTCTTCGTCTGAGTCAGTGTTAGTTTCAAAAAAAAATTGTGATTTTCTAATCCTAATAAAAAAATAAAACAAAAAAGAAAATAATAAAGAGAAAATAAAATTAAGAAATTGAAAACAAATTGTAAAAAAAATTGAAAAAATTAAAGAAAAAAAATTATTAAAAAAAAACTGAACAAATCTTTCAGGGATCCGACCTTTTTTTTAATGGTCATCTATTTTAGAGGGAAACCCAAGCCCATGAAGGAACATTTTATTCCTTCCATTTATAAACCCTCCACTTGTATTAAACTACCTGACATTCTGGTGGATCATTATGAGATTAGTCCCGGTATCGTCCAGATGCTCTCATCTTTTTATGGGAAACCCAATGAAAATCCTTATGAGCATCTAGATGATTTTCAAGAAAATTGCTCGTTGGTTAAAATCCAAATTTTAGTGATGATGCCCTTAAGTTGATCTTATTTCCATTTTCATTGAAGGATAAAGCAAAATGTTGGTCAAGAAGTTTTGGAAAAATTGTTAAGACTTGGAAGGATATGCAGTTAAAATTTCTAAGATAATTTTACCCCATAGTCCGAACCAACATTATGAGAAGGGCGATTTCGGGATTTACTCAATTTTCAGACGAGCAAATTTATGAATCTTAGGAAAGGTTGAAGGATTTGTTACGTCAATGTCCACATCATGGGTTACCCAAATGGCAAATTATGTTTGCATTTATGAGGGATTATCTGATCTTGATAGACAAATGGTGGATACATGTTGCAGAGGGGCGTTCATGAACAAGAATGAAGATGAGGTGTATGATCTGTTTGAAATTTTGAGTGAAAATTTGATGAATCATGCCTCAATCTCATCTCATAAACAATCTGTAGGACTTTCCAGACATGCCGAAAATCCAACCCAAACTCACAAGGAAGCCTGTGATTTCTGTGCTAGTCTCACTCACCATGTGAGTCATTGTCCTACTATAGCCCAACTCCCACTGGTCATCCAAGCTCAAGTCTAAAATGCCTTAGGGTTCTCTCAGCCCAAGTATGATACCCTTTCAGAAGATTCTAATCTTGGCTAGAGTACTCACCTAAATTTTCCTTGGACGGACCAACCAATTCAAGCCCATTTGTCTACACCTTCACCCCAAGAAACTCACGAGCAGCCTATGTGCAATCAACTTCTGCCCAACTCATCTCACCCAAACATTCAAAGCAATATCGATATTAGAGGTGATTCACCGGGGCACTACTTTGAACCTCAAGTCGTGTACTCTCAGTCTACTTACCATGGCCCTCCTTCAACATTCAACCAACCCCCTCCATACGTGAATGATGATGATGATGATCTGATGCCTGCCATTTTGGCTCAAGATATAACTATTGAGAGTGAGGGGGAGTGCACTCGCAATATCATGATGGAGGACGGAAAGGAAGTAGGGGGCGGATTGAAGGATAAAAATGATCATATTGATATCGTCACCCCCTCCTATGAATGTTTTGAGATTGAGAATATCACTGTGAAGAATAGTGGCCCACACAACTCAATTGAGGATATACATGACGAGGAGGATTGCTTTGTAATCAATAATCTTGGTGATTTAATGACAACAAATTCTGAATATCCTCCTCCCCTGGAAGAACATGATGATGGGGCCTTGTTGAAAAATTTTACATTTCATCTACCGACCTCATTTCTGAAAAATTTGATTCATAATCTTCAATTGAGTGATGAGAGTGATGATGGGTCCATCTTAGAGAAATTCACCTTTGATCTAACTTATGATGAAAGGGCCGGGCTGGAAACATTTACATTTGATCTTCACACCTCATTATTGGAAAGTTTGATTGATAATGTTCATTCGAGTAATGAGTGTGATGAAGGGTCATTGTTAGAAAATTTCACATTTGATTTGACCATTGAGCCCTATCCAATGAAGTTTGAATCTTTGGATGAGTTAGATCCTGGCCTCACTCTTCCTTCCAATTTGATTCCCCCGAGAGTACAGCCTCTCCACTATGACATTCTAGGACCCGAGGGAGACGTGCCAATCACATTCACCTTTGATTTAACTTCCCATCAGGAAAACTAATTGATTACTACCCTTACTGCTCATGAGGCTGTTACTGAGAGAAACGTGGCAAATAATACCAATCTTATTCATCAGCCACCAGTGTCTGATCAAGTTATCATTGAGGAAGTCATCACAAAAGGGTTAGTCAGGCAGGAAGATGCAGGACAAGGGGAACAATGGGTTGATGTTGGGCAAAGGTTCAACCCCGATCTTGACAGATTATTAGCCATGGATTATTTCTTGATCCCTAAAGATGACAATTGGCTCACACACATGGTTAAAATTAAAATCAATAATGTGCGAGTCCTGCCTATTTCTAGCCCCAGTCCGTACATGCTTACTCTTGTCTTCCAATGGTATGAGGGCTAGAATTTGAAGGAGGACAAGATCACTTGGTGGCTCATTCTGAATGCCACACGTTGGTTAGTGAGCTTTCATGCGTCTGGCTGAAGACGTTAATCTTAGAGCTTCTTGGGAGGCAACCCACAGTTTTCATGATTTCTGTGTGCTAATAAATGACTTCTTGGGAGGCAACCCAAGTTTTTATTATGGTTTTATTTTTATTTTGTAGGTGTGAATAAAGGATAAGTTGGGGGGAGAGCGAAGAATGCTTACACCTATACCTATCCTTCAAAAGCCAAAAATCACCTTTCATTCAAGCAAGGATGCCCGTCGAAGTTCAATTCCGTAAGGTTGTCCCGTTCCTTCACAAATTTCATGTCTACATTGTTCTATTATTTCATATTGTTCATGCCATTGAGGACAATGTCATTTAAGTTGGGGGGACGAAAATCATGTTGCACATGTTGCATTCATATACAATCTCAAACATAACCTCAAACATGAAATTTTTTTTGGAAAACTAACAAAATAAAACTCATTGTGAGTTTCATGATTCATGCTTCTATTGAAAGTAATTTTAGAATAGAAATGACTAGATAAGGATGATAGAAAATTTATCTAATCTAGCCATGGAAAACTGATATACGAATCTTTTTAAAGTTCATGTGCACTTTAAAAAAAAATTCACATCGCACGCTAATGAAACAAGCAAGACAAGCCCTCTGCTAGTTTTGACATGTTGTCTGATATTCTGCACTTCTTAAGAAAAGAGATCTTTTTACAAAGTTTTCTGCCAAATTATCTATTAAAAAAAGAGAGAAAAAAGAAAGAAAAAATATACCATGAAAAATGCCCCTAGTCTTAGTAACCGGGCCTACTTCACCTAAGACGTGTTGAGGTTCGAGTAAAACGGAAAAGGGAACCTTGATCTGCGAAATCGGGCCTGCTTCTCCTAAGGCAAGAGTCGAGGTTCACGCTGAGTAGTGAAGGGTAGTGCAGCATCATGTGTGGTATAAAAGATCCCAAAGGGACAAAGCAATAAGGCAGATAAAAAGCTAATATACTTAATGCTTTGATCTAAGAGGTGCGGGGTTGAAAGGCATTTGCTTGGAATAGCGAATGGGAGATACAATTGTCTAAGCTGTGGATTTGGTAGTTACACATACACAGATGCTATTGAGTTTTGATTTGAATTCTTAATCATGTACTATTAAGTTCTTACATAAGGCTAGTGTGCATTAATGATTCCATATTCCTAATCTTTGGTTGATTCTATGAAGGGAGAACTGGATATGAGAGCATGAATTTTACAAACTCTTGTTAGTCCTAAATTTTAATTTATTGGCATTACTAAGGGACTAGCAATGAGTAAGTTAGGGGGTGTGATAAGTGTCCATTTCTTATGATAATTCATCGCATCAACACCCTTTTATGTGCATATAATTAGGCAATTATGCATATTTTATAGTTAACCTCAACTCCGCATTTAAATTGGAGCTTTCACGTAAATTGATTAATTTGATAATTTTATTTAATAATTTGAAGTTGAGGGCCATGAGCATTATTTCTCCATTGCATAACCATGAGCATTTGAGATTTATATGTACATTATGATAATTTTTATGGACTAAATTACAATTATGTGTGTGTAGGACACCGAAGGTACTTGCAAAAGAAGCCGGGGGTAAAACTATCACCACCACTTTGACCAAGTCAAAAGCACATATTTGGTTGGAGGGAAAAGAAATTTAAAAAGTTTGAAATTGAGGAAAAGAAACACATATTTTGGTTGGAGGGAAAATTGAATTCAAAGTTTGAAATAAAGGAGAGACATGATGAGCCTTGGGAAAGAGAGTACCCAAAGTCCAAGAAAGGGGGTGCCCACCTCCTTTTCTTTTCTCCCATGCATCATCTTCTACCTAAATCTCAGCCATCCATCTCCTTTTGATACAATCTCCATCTCCATTGGCCCAATTTTCCCTATAAATGGCCCATGACAAGGAGGTGAATGGGAGTGCTTCCTTTGACATTTTTTCTCTCCCTCTCCCTCTTACATCTTCTTAGGCCGCCGTTTTCTCCCCGTTCCATCCCTCTTCTCCTCTTACTGTCTTCATTAAAGTTCTTTATTTTTAAGTGTTCTACAACTTCTTCTTCTGCATCATCTTTTAATTCCTTCTGGTTTTGAAGTTATTTTCCATTTTAAAACTTGCTATCATGTGATTTTGCTGTTCATCCGAGGTGCTAGCTTTTGTTATTCTTCCATTTTGAAGCCCTTCTGCTTTTCTTTTCTCTCTATGTTCTTCATGAAAGGTCTTCCTCTCTTGTAGATCTAGATTTTCTTCTGATACTACTATCTCTAATTCCTCTTTATTTTTAAGCTCCTTTTATTTTTCCACAGTTCAATTTTTTGCACAGTTACTGTTCATCCGTGCAAACCACTTTTGTTCTTCCCTAGTTTTCACCATCTTCTGGTCTTCTTCTCGCTCTACACTCTTCACAAACCTTCTTCCTCTTCTTCTGATCTTCAACTTTTGTTTTTACCACTTCTTCTAATTCTCTCATATTTTAACGTTATTTCATTTCTAATCTCGACCTATTTTCATTATTTCTGTTTCACTATTTTCAAACTCTCTTCTTCATCTTCTATCTCTCCCCCTCCTCTATTTTCATCCAAACATCCCAAGGCGGAGATTCTTTTCCTTCAGTGCTCTAAAGGCGATGTCTAATCCTAAGGCGGGGCGATCTTCTTCCAAGGCTTGGCATGGAGATGGTGGCGCTATTCTTCTTCATCTTTGCTCCTTTCTTCCTTTCTTCCCTTAGCATTATTCAAGTTATATTTTTAGTTTTCATAGATGTTGTACTCTTCATTAGCAATAAAAATTAAGTTTGTGTAATTGTTCTTTATTTTCTCTTTCCATCTCCTTCCAAACTCTATTCTCAACCCTCTCATATTCTTTAGTTTAATTTATTTCTAGTCTTAAGTTCACGTAATTTATTTTCTATTAGCTTTAACTTACTCAAAAACTTGATTTTCAAAACATAAGAATTTTTTCAACTTGTTTAAAAGAAACATTTCCTCCCCGTGGGATCGACCCATACTTACCACTCTACTTAGATCTTATATCTTTTTAATGAGTGAGTCCGATTATTTTTGAAATTGTGGCACGGCTTTTAAACGACGAGTTTTATGTGCATCAGTGACAAAGGATGCAAAGTGATTTTTGATTCTAACCACTGCACTGTTGTAAATAAAAATACTCATGAGATAAAATTCATTGGTTTTAGGCATAACAATGTATATATGATATATTTGGATGATGACTCTCATGAGAACTTGTGTTTGGTTGCAAGGAATAATGATGATGCTTGGCTTTGGCATCGTCGACTTGGGCATGCTAGTTTTAATGTTTTGCTAAAATTATCTTGAAATGATTTGGTAGTTGGTTTGCCTAAGCTGAAGGTTATTGATGAAGGAGTCTGTGGGGCATGCAGCATGGGTAAGCAAACAAGGGCATCATTCAAGTGCAAGAATGATGTAACCACATCGAGGCCCCTTGAGTTAATCCACATTGACCTCTTTGGACCAAGCAGAACACATAGCTTGGGTGGTAAACTGTATGGATTTGTAATTGTGGATGACCACTCAAGATTTTGCTGGGTATATTTCCTTTCCCATAAACATGATGCCCTGATGGAGTTTGAAGCATTTTGCAGGGTTGTTCAAAATGAAAAGGGGTGCTGCATCAAAGCCGTGTGCTCATGGTAGGGAATTTGATAATAATGAGTTCAGCAATTTTTGCAGGACTCAAGGTTATATGCATGACTTCTCCGCACCAAGAACTCCTGAATAGAATGGAGTTGTTGAAAGGAAGAACATGACACTGATTGAGATGGCAAGAACTATGCTAAATGAGAACAACTTGTCGAGGTACATTTGGGCTGAAGCAGTGAACACTGCCTGCTACATAGTCAACCGTGCCATGGTAAGACCGTTGTTAAAGAAAACCCCCTATGAGCTGTACCGAGGTAAGAAGCCAAACATCTCTTATCTTAGACCTTTTGGCTCTGTTTGCTACATTCATAACAATGGTAAAGTAGACCTGGCAAAATTTGATCCCAAAAGTGATAAAGGTATATTTCTTGGGTACTCTCTAGCTCAAGAGCTTATCGAGTGTATAACTTGAGAACTCTTGTAGTTGAGGAAAGCCCCCATGTCATTGTTGATGAATCATCTTCCATAAGCACTAATGAAAAATCTGTTTTGCAGGACGATGAATTGAATGACGATGATATCGGGAAGATTGAAGGAAAAACTGAAAAACAAGAAGTAAAAGAACCACAAGAAGATGATGCAAATCTGGAAGATCAGTTGGAACAGTAGTTACCAAGGCAATGGACATTTGCTAAGGACCATCCACCGGAGAATGTGATGGGTAATGTTGATGAAGGAATAAGAACACGAGCCTCCTTCAGGAAAGTTGAAAATCAGGACTATATTGCTTTACTTTCCCAGTTTGAACCTCACTCTATAGAAGAGGCCTTGAAAGATGAGTCGTGGATCATGGCTATGCAAGAAGAACTACACTAGTTCCAAAGGAACAAAGTATGGTTCCTCCTGCCATGTCCTAGAAACCACTCAGTGATCGGAACAAAGTGGGTTTTTCGAAACAAAATAAATGATCAAGGAGTGGTAACTAGAAACAAGGCCAGGCTAGTAGCTAAAGGCTACAGCCAAGAGCTTGGGATTGACTTTGATGAGTCTTTTGCTCCCGTAACAAGACTCGATACAGTGAGAGTTTTATTAGCATTTGTATGTTGCAACAACATTAAACTATTTAAAATGGATGTTAAGAGTGCATTTTTGAATGGCTATATCCAGGAGGACGTGTATGTGGAGCAACCACCGGGGTTTGAAGACACAAAGCATCCAGACCATGTGTACAAGCTAGACAAAACACTCTACGATCTGAAACAAGCACCTCGAGCGTGGTATGAACGGTTAAGTGATTTCCTTGTTCAAGATGGATTCAAACGAGGTAATGTTGATCAAACTCTTTTCACAAAATTGGATGGTAAGGAAATCATAATCGTTCAAGTGTATGTAGATGATATCATTTTTGGCTCCACTAAAGATGTCTTAACCAAAGACTTTGCAAAGTTGATGCAAAGTGAATTTGAAATGAGTCTTATGGGAGAGCTAACATTCTTCTTGGGATTGCAGGTCACACAAATAGTTGATGGTTTGTTTATACATCAAAAGAAGTATGCTATGGCGTTGCTGAAGAAATTCAATTTGACATCAACCAAACCACAACCAACTCCCATGTCCACTTCAATAAAGATTGATCAAGATGAAAAAGGTAAATCCGTGGACCAAAAACTTTTTAGAAGCATGATAGGTTCATTATTGTACTTAACTGCTAGCCGGCCCGACATACAATTTGTCGTATGCTTATGTGCGAGATTTCAGTCCAATCCAAAAGAATCACACATGTCGACCGTGAAACGGATTTTCAGATATATTGCTGGTTCAGTTAATTTGGGATTATGGTTTTCGCGTAATTCGAGCTTTGATTTGGTAGCTTATTCCGACGTCGATTATGCGGGCTGTAAAGTGGATCGAAAGAGCACCAGCGGGTATTACCAGTTCCTTGGGGGATGCGTGGTCTCTTGGGCCTCGATGAAACAAAACTCAGTGGCATTATCAACGGTCGAAGCTGAGTATGTGGCTGTAGGTAGTTGTGTTGCCCAGGTGTTATGGATCCAACAACAAATGATTGACTATGGAATTTCCTTCAAAAACACCTCAATTCTTTGTGATAACACTTCAGCCATAAATCTGTCAAAGAACCCTGTCTATCACTCTCGCACGAAGCATATTGAAATTAGACATCATTTTCTTAGGGATCATGTGAGCAAGGGTGATGTAGAAATCAAGTTCATTGAAACAGACCAACAAATTGCCGACATATTCACCAAACCTCTAAGTGAAGATAAATTCACAACATTCAGGAGAGAATTAGGGGTTTGTTGGATAAACGGGTCTGAATCATGATCACTTGCACAACTGTGTGTATATGTCATTGCATTGCATGCATTTGCATTAGTAAGGTGCATAATTGATTTTCTTTGACATGCATGTGCATTATGTTGCCTTAAAAACAAAAACAAAAATATTATGTGAAAAACCTTGTGGTGTGTATTGCATTACTTCTATTTATAATTAAACACACATTTTTGTTAGTTCTATGGCCGATATTGCCTTGAATACACTCAAATGCCAACAAGGGAGCAAAAATCGTTCAAAATCTGAAATCTGGAATATTGGATGAGAAACGTCAAGTATGATCTTCAATTTTCTTAAACAACACCCCAATCGATTTCAACCCTTAAACATATCAATTTTCCTTGATTCAAACATGATTTTATCATTGGGGACTAGAGCCGAACCTTGTTGATCTTCCATTTCACTTCAGTCACATTTTTTTTGGTAAAATACAACAGAAGGGTCGACCCTTGCGGACCTAAACTGAAGGGTCGACCCTCGCGGATCCGAAATCTGGTTGGGGCCGGGGTTACGGGGGTCGACCCATTGGGTCGACCCGTTACGGTCGGGCGGCTCTAGCAGCGTCAGAACCACCAGACAAGTGGGGGAAACCCTATGTTTCCCCCTTCCCATCTGCTAAAACCCCTCAAGCCCTCTTCTAAACTTAGTCACCATCTCTTGCAAGCCCACAAATCACCTCTTGGCACCCAAAAACGCTACAAGCCCTAGCCGCGGGTTCCACCGGTGGCATCCCGTGGATTCATCCTTGCAACGGTTCAAGGCATCGTTCTTGCTTCCAATCCGTCTGAGGTATGTACTTGGTGTGTGGAGGATCTTTTATTCCATGCATAATCCTTCCATCCTTGTTGAACCATCAAGATCTACAACCTCATCAAGCGGTTCTTTCAATTTATGTTCTAGATGGCCCCAAGGAGGTGTCCTTCTCAAAGAGGAGAAACATCGAGCTCGACAGGAGAGCGTCGATCTAAATGGGCCCCACAAAGCCCTGCTCTTAGAGGAAACCCATCATCAAGCAAGGTTTTGGACAGAAAAGTGCTCCGTCCAAGGGCGGTCGACTTCGGTAATCTTAACCGCCATATCCCAAGTCTTGTGGATCTAATATGATGTCGACCAAATCTAGACATTTTCATGTCGCACATCACCGCAATTATCCAAACTTGGTGCATCAATTTTATAGTAGTTTGTCCATGTCGGGTGACACACCAATCACTGTGGTAAATGGAGTTCAGATTATACTTACACCATAGCTTTTAGGCGCAACATTTAATTTATCTTCTGAAGGTTATGCATTTGGTGATATTGTGGTTCCGGATGAAACAGTGTATCTATACATGACATCCGAAGAAAAAGGAGATAGATCACTCGCTGATTTGAATGCCAACCATTTTCCTCCTATACAGCATATATTGCACAGAATGATCACTACTATCTTGCTACCGAGAGGAGGAGGCCATGATAAGGTTATTGAGATCCATATGTTTCTATTTTATTGCTTCTTGGGTGGCATTCCTATAAGTTTTCTCACACTTATTTTGGACCACATTTGTTCAAGCATAAAGCACAAGAACATGACATTACCTTATGCTGCCGCATTATCTACTATTTTTGAGTACATGGACATTGATCTCTCAAAAGAGCCCTCCCAAATAATACGAGATGCTGACATTTACTCAATTCGTACTATTTGTCACAACATTGATGGAAACAACAAAGCAAGAGCATTGACATTTAAATTTACATTTGTGTCCTTTAGTTTATTTTTATATCCTTGGGAAAGCATATGTGCAATTGTAAGGCTTTATAAGCCAATCTATCATTCCCTAGGATTGTTTGGGTTTTTGTGCAAAATGTCAATAGGTCCAGCAAGGGGGCCCTCACTCCTTCCCCATTGGTCCACCTAAGCCATTTGGGTCCATGTGGGGCTGGTCAACCATCCTAGGTAGCTTCTAGATGCTTGGACTTTCAAAGGGGGACAAGTGGAATACAAAGTCCACACTGGAAGCTAGCTTGGTCAAGGGGGCGCCCCCCCTTTAATGTATTTAATTGTGGTTCCAAACCACATGGGAGAAAAAGAATTGAACTCCCTCTTTTACCCCTCCCAATTCTAGATTTAGGGTTATTTAGTGTCTTTTTACATTTCTTATAAAATGGCTTGTATTTCCATTTTTACAAGAATTAATGAAGTGAAAAATTTTGTGAAAGCTTGGAGCCTCCTTGGAGGGTGCGCCTCTCTCCCCTCTCTCCCTCTAGTTCTTCTTCTTCCTCCAGCAATCCAAGGTGTGAGACCCTTTCTACCTCCCCCTCTCATATTGTGCCCCTGTGGTCATTTGAGTCATCTTGTGGTCACTTGGGTCATTCGACATCATCATGTGGTCATTTGAGTTATTTGATATTCTTGGTTTTGATAATGGCTAAACATTATAAGTCATTGATGTTTTACCACTCTTATATGACTAAACTACTTGATGTTCTTTCATGACAGATATGCCAAGGAATGGAGTGGAGATGGAAAAAGTGAAAGCTCAATGATTGCGCCCTCGCACGCGGATCGACCTGCGCGGTCAGGTCGCGGGGATTGACTTGTCCGGTCAGGTCGCGGGGGTTAAGGGGGCAGCGCCCCTTACGGGGGTTTCCGGGGGCGGAGCCCCCGGAACAAAATTTTGATTATAGGAGTGATATAATCAATAGAAATCTTCAAGACTGTCAAGATTGATGCCACAGATGAGAATGGGCTGCTAAAGGACTCAAGTGACGGAGCTAAAGGGGTTAACGGACTGACCCGAAATAACTCGGGGTCTACCCAGCTGGTGGTCGATCGCCCCTGCCAGCAGCTCCCTGTTTGCACGATTCTCAGTGGCGGTCGATCGAAAATACCAGGGACTAAAAATCTACAGCGTTTCTCAGTAGCGATCGACCGCCAGTCCCGAGCCATCAATTGTTGACTTTGTTTTCCACTTCGAGAAGGGCCATTCTCCATGGATTTCTTTAATCCTAAAATCACCCAATCACCCACAAAATGTGGATCTGGTCTGGGGGATGTCCAAGGACCATTCAAAGGTTATAAAACACATGTAAGAGGGTTAGAAACCCTAGTTGATCATTTGGGAGATCAAAGGAGGCTGCAAGGGTGTGTTCAAGGGAAAGGAGTTCGAGTACTGTAGCGGTGAACAGTACTCCGAGAAGAAGTTCTTCATCAAATCCTCAAGTGATTAAAGCTACTTCAAGAGGAGATCAACCCCAAGCCAAGTGAAGATAAAGCTGCAACCATCATCCTCTTCCTCATCTCAAGGTGATCCAAAGAAGCTCATTCTCAAGGGAGATCAAATATGCATCCTTCATCTTCTTCATCAACTCAAGGTGATCCAAGGAAGACCATGTCATAAGAAAGAAGATACCATTGAAGAATAAGATTCAAGCTTCAGCAATCTCAGACAAGATCTTTTCTTGATGAGCATATTCTATATCTTGTTTGAGTGTTTTCATATTTGTTCTCTTTTCATTTCATTCAAACATTTGAAACTAAAGATCATCCCTACCGGTGGTTAGTAGGAAGGCAATCGAAAGTTATCCGATCTGCGGTGTTGACGTCCCTACCGGTGGTTAGTAGGAAGGCAATCGGAGGTCTTTCCGATTTACGGTTCAATGCGTTGCACTAGTGGAGCCTCACCGGATTTGGTGAGGGGTGGACGTAGGACTGGGGATTCAGTCCGAACCACCTTAAAATCTCGTGTGCTGTGATTTACTTGTGTGATTGCTTTGTGTTAGATACATGCTTAGGTTCAATATCTATATTGCATAATCATCTTGCTAAGCAAATCATTTGTGTCATTCGTTAAGCTAGTTATATTCCGCTGCTATTATCATCATCTAACTGTAAAGAGAGTAGCATTGTGAAAAGAGGGGCATATCTATTCACCCCTCCCCTCTAGATCCGCTATCCGCTACTCAACATCTCATCCTCTAAGTTCTATTTCTGCCGCCACCGCCATCGCACTGCCATCGCGCCGCCGTCATCAACATCGAAGTTCTGTCTTCATCAGGATAGATCCTCAAAGCTTGAATTTTAGCTCTCCATCAAGAGCTCAGATCGAGTCCAAACTTGGAGGGTGAGTCATCCACGTCCACCCCAGCCTCCACATACAAAATCCAGTCGTTTAACCATCATTAAGTATTTTTTCATTTTCGTGTCCCTCAGTATTGTAGTTCTATCTTCTGTTCAGATCCTATCACAACAACCCTATGTTTCCAAGTTTCGATCCCATTTCCCTTATTTTCTTGGGTCACCAATTTTATTGGGAGTTCTGTCTACCAACCCCATCATCCACGATTTTTTTTGGAATTTCTGGAGTCTTTTTTGTATTTTTAAAAATTGCTGTCTTTTCCCAAATCTGTTCTGTCCTGTGCAGTTCAGATCCCACCCCCAATGAGTATAAAATCCTCAAACAATTGAAACCTCCACCAAAAGTCTAATAAAAATTATCCCCGTCTTCCTTGTTTCCACCTCTACAACTTTAGTGAAGATTTCAAGTTCCAAATCTGAGGTTTGAGGCACGGTCATTGCCAACGCTCAGGAAAACTTAGTTTTATCCTGAGATTTAAGGTTATGTCCAACAGCAGCTTATAAAATCGATCAAGGCCGGATCCAAGAAATTCAAAATTCTTTCTCTAGCAATAGATCGAGGTATTTTGAAAGAGCTTTCCAATGGTACCTCTTGTGCATCGATCCGACGTTGGGAGTGATCGCAGCAGCAGATCACGCCGGGTCACGTGCTGTAAAACATCAGCTTCTGATCCGTGGGCAGCAAGGTCAACCTATGAGGACCGGAGCCGACTCGCCTTCCGCGAGGCGAACCGGCGTGCCGCCGTCCAAGGGAGCACCTCTCCAGGAGCCAACATCACAGCGGTACCACTCCGGGTCCACTCGGACCCGCCGATGAGCACGTGGGCCCCACGTTCGTGAATACGCGTGCCGCTGAAGCTACATCAAAACGCTGCCCGTCAACCCAAGTTTAGTCCTTCCGGGCCCCATTTGTAGCCCGTTACCTCCCTGCGTAGAGTGGGCAGTAGAAACCATTTCAGTAATTATTGTAATAATTGTTTAACCGGGAGTTACTGTCTTGGCCGGGATTGTCTTCCCCAGGCCTAGAGCGTAGAGGTAAACTCACTCCCACTCTTTATCGCATTTTGCTTATCATGTATACCTTTTGAATGCCGCTGCATGTGAGAGGTAATTAGCCCGATATCATTTTTATCACCGCTGCGAGAGAGTGAGTGTAACCCGTCCCGTGGTTTGATCCGAGTTCACGCGGAAAGGCCGATACCCGATACTCACTGCAGGTTTCTCAACTGCGCGCGGTCCACGTCTTGCCTCGCTTAGGGATGATCGCGAGCAAGGGTCTCAGGTCGCGTGTCCATCCCGCATCAATTTGGTATCAGAGCGCCAGTTGAGTCTAGGGTAGTATTTGGTCAAAAACAAAAAAAAGAGTCATTTAAGTCTAGGTGTCTCATTTTCATTCCATTGTTCGGTATATAAAAAGGTGTTGCCCGACCGCTAGGTTACACCTATCGGAGAGGTGATTCACTCGCATGAGAGGATCTTCGGATCCCCAGACTCCGCCAGGTACAAAATCTTGGTTGTGTCTAGGTGTGTAGTGGAGTCGACATTTCAACTTTGCATCGCATTTTAAGTCGTGTCTAGGTGCTTGCAATAGTTGCATAAAATTTTGCTTATAAAATAAAATCAAAAAAAATGGCCTTGGATGTCCATTCCCATCTTTTGGCAACTATGGCCAACCCATACCTCCGACCCGACCAAGGCAATCAATCTGTGTCCGAGTACATTAGGGACTTCGAAGTGTACCAGTTAAGATGTGAAGTCAGGCTAGAGAACATCGAGGCCGGAACTCAGTTCTGGAAGGGCTCGCGGCTTCACTTCCAATTTGAATTATTTTGCCGCCACGTGAAAACTTTGGGGGATTCCTATAAGGTCGCTCTGGAGGTCGAACCATTTGAGTCTCGATTTGATGCTGCCATACGGCAAGCCAATGCCGCCCTTCGGCGAGCACCTACCTCCCAGCCGATTCTCGATCCGGTCGGACCCCCACTTGGGCCCCCACCCCAGTCGGGGAATCCTTCCCCACCCATGAGAGCTCCATTACCATCACCCTCACCTTCCGATCTTATTTCGGAGCCCTCTCATTTGGAGCCACCAAAGCCCGAGCCACCCGCGTTTCTAACGAGTACGCTTTTCATAGCCGAGCCGGTTCTTAGCTGGCTCAAGGATGGCTTGGTCCCACCACCTTACCCATTCATGAACCCCACCTTACCATTAGTGCCCGTCAACTCCTACCACACTACCTTTCAGTCTAGTCACCATGTTGATACCTTGGATGACCTTGTTATGGGATTAGACTCACAATGAAAGTTGACGCACCTACTGGCCCAAGGCTTCGACCAACCAACTAGTCTTAGTTTCACCCATCCGGCCTTAAGGTCCATTACCTCCGTGTGCACCGTGGGTTGTGTCACCACGTAGATCCTCTTATTCCTCCCCATGCCGGCCGAGCCCGACTTCATTCCCTTTTGCCTAAGGGAGGAATCTTATTTTCTACACATGATCACCGTCCCACCTACCACAATGCATGAAGGTGACCATCCGCACCTTCAAGACTACAACACATGGGACCGTGACTTGTGGGAACCCACCACAAGGGGTCATACCTTCTTTGATCCCTTTGACCCATTCCCTAGTGGACCCCTAGACCCACCATATATACTTCACTTCTTCGAGGGAGTCCACTACCACACCCCTTCCCCATGGGTCGGGTCGTCTAAACCCACAAAGCCCATTCACTTGCGAGATACACCATCATCTAGGGGAAAGGAAGAAGATGCATTTGGTACTCCTGGCCCTCCCACATCCAAGTCCAATGTCCATGCATGGTCTACTTTAGGAGGTCTAGGAATTCCCCATTCCGCCAACCACTGGTTGCATCTAGTGTATGCATGGCACATAATCGGGTGTCCTGGTCCACCATCGCCTATGCGTAGGTCAGACTAACATTAGGTTTGTTTAGGGTCTTTGTGAGTCTTTGTTTCGTCCGGTTTGTTTGTCGAGTGCATTGTGTGTTTGTGCATACATCGAGTTGAGTTGGTTTGTACGCTCGCGTTGTTAGTCCCTTTCGAGTATGAGACTTGTCGGACTTTGGGATCGGTTCTACTTCATATCAGATCTAGTCACATAAGGGACAAGCGGTGATTCCTAGTGAGCCTTTGAGCCACTTCCTTCATTTGAGAGTGACCCCACCCCGGAGTGTCCACCTCTAGCCTCCTCCCAATAGCGTGTGCATATCGAATCTATACGGGATGAGCAGGTGTCGATTACTTGGAGTGGAGCGTACTCCGCGCTTCCAAGTTCGGTGACGCATCCGCCGGAGCTACTCGAGCAGCTGCACCCCTTACTCGACAGGGTCGAGTTCTTCCCACCCGGGGAGAATTGATGGGGACATCAAAGCAAGAGCACTGACATTTTAATTTGTATTTGTGTCCTTTAGTTTATTTTTATATCCTTGGGAAATCATATGTGCAATTGTAAGGCTTTATAAGCCAATGTGTCATTCCCTAGGATTGTTTGAGTTTTTGTGTAAAATGTCAGTAGGTCTAGTAAGGGGGCCCTCACACCTTCCCCATTGGTCCACCTAAGCCATTTGGGTCCATGTGGGGCTGGTCAACCATCCTAGGTGGCTTCTAGATGCTTGGACTTTCAAAGGGGGACAAGTGGAATACAAAGTCCACATTGGAAGCTAGCTTGGTCAAGGGGGCGCCCCCCCCTTTAATGTATTTAATTGTGGTTCCAAACCACATGGGAGAAAATAATTTGAACTCCCTCTTTTACCCCTCCCAATTCTAGATCTAGGGTTATTTAGTGTCTTTTTACATTTCTTATAAATGGCTTGTATTTACATTTTTACTAGAATTAATGAAGTGAAACATTTTGTGAAAGCTGGGAGCCTCCATGGAGGGTGCGCCCCTCTCCCCTCTCTCCCTCTGGTTCTTCTTCTTCCTCCAGCAATCCAGGGTGTGAGACCTTTTCTACCTCCCCCTCTCATCCTCTGAGTTCTATTTCTACCGCCGCCATCGCACCACCATCGCGCCGCCGTCATCAACATCGGAGTTCTATCTTCATCAGGATAGATCACCAAAGCTCGAATTTTAGCTCTCCATCAGGAGCTCCGATCGAGTCCAAACTTGGAGGGTGAGTCATCCATGTCCACCCCAACCCCCACAAAAATAATCCAGTCATTTACCCATCATTAAGTAATTTTCCAATTTTGTGTCCCTCAGTATTTCAGTTTTGTCTTCTGTTCAGATCATGTCACAGTAACCCTATGTTTCCAAGCTTTGATCCTCTTTCCCTTATTTTATTGGGTCACCCATTTTATTGGGAGTTCTGTCCACCAACTCCAACATCCACGAATTTTATTGGAATTTCTAGAATCCTTTTTGTATTTTTAAAAATTGCTGTCTTTTCCAAAATATGTTCTGTCCTATGTAGTTCAGATCCGACCCCCAGTCAGTATAAAATCCTCAACAAATCGAAACCTCCACCAAAAGTCAAATAAAAATTATCTCCGTCTTCCTTTTTTCCACCTCTACAACTTTCGTGAAGAGTCCAAGTTCCAGATCTGAGATTTGAGGCACGGTCAATGTCAACTCTCAGGAAAACTAAGTTCTAGTTTGAGATTTCAGGTTCCGTCCAACAGCAGCTTGTAAAATCGATCAAGGCCTGATCCAAGAAATTCAAAATTCTTTCTCTAGCCATAAATCGAGTTATTTTGAAATAGCTTTCCAACGGTACCTCTTGTGCGTCGATCCGATGTCGGGAGTGATCGCAGCAGCAGATCTCACCGAGTCGCACGCTGTAAAATAGCAGCTTCAGATCCGTGGGCAGCAAGGTCAACCAGTGAAGACCGGAGCCGACTCGCCTTCCGCGAGGTGAACCGACGTGCCGCCGTCCCAGGGAGCGCTTCTCCAGGAGCCAACGCCACAGCGGTACCACTCCGGGCCCACTCAGACCCGCCGATGAGCACGTGGGCCTCACGTTCGTGAATACGTGTGCCACTGAAGCTACATCAAAACGATGCCCGTCAACCCAAGTGCTGTCCTCCCGGGCCCCATTTGTAGCCCGTTACCTCCCTGCGTGGAGTGGGCAGTAAAAACCATTTATTTAGTTATTGTAATAATTATTTAATCGGGAGTTACTGTCTTGGCCGGGATCGTCTTCCCCACGCCTAGAGCGTGGAGGTAAACTCGCTCCCACTCTTTATCGCATTTTGCTTATCTCGTATACCTTTTGAATGCCACTGCATGTGATAGGTAATTAGCCCGATATCATTTTTTATCACCGCTGCGAGAGAGTGAGTGTAACCCGTCACGTGGCTCGATCCGAGTTCACGCGGAAAGGCCGATACCCGAGACTCACTGTCGGTTTCTCAACCGCGCATGGTCTACGTCTTCCCTCGCTTAGGGACGATCGCGAGCAAGAGTCCCAGGTCCCGTGTCCGTCCCGCATCAATTTGGTATCAGAACGCCAGTTGAGTCTAGGGTAGTATTTGGTCGAAAATAAAAAAAGAGTCATTGAAGTCTAGGTGTCTCATTTGCATACCATTGTTCGGTATATAAAAAAGTGTCACACGGCCGTTAGGTTACGCCTATCGGAGAGGTGATTCACTCGCGTGAGAGGATCTTCGGATCCCCGGACTCCGCTAGGTACCGAATCTTGGTTGTGTCTAGGTGCGTAGTCGAGTCGACATTTCAACTTTGCATCGCATTTTAAGTCGTGTCTAGGTGCTTGCAATAGTTGCATAAAATTTTGCTTATAAAACAAAATCAAAAAAAATGGTCTTGCATGTCCATTCCTAGGGATCCATTCCTATCTTTTGGCAACTATGGCCAACCCATACCTCCGACCCGACCAAGGCAATCAATCCGTGTCCGAGTACATTAGGGACTTCAAAGTGTATCGGTTAAGATGTGAAGTCGGGCTGGAGAACATCGAGGCCGGAACTTAGTTCTGGAAGGGTTCGCGGCTTCACTTCCAATTTGAATTATTTTGCCGCCACGTGAAAACTTTGGGGGATTCCTATAAGGTCGCTTTGGAGGTCAAACCATTTGAGTCTCGGTTTGATGCTGCCATACGGCAAGCCAATGCAACCCTTCGGCGAGCACCTACCTCCCAGCCGATTCTCGATCTGGTAGGACCCCCACTTGGGACCCCACCCCAGTCGAGGAATCCTTCCCCACCCATGAGAGCTCCATTACCATCACCCTCACCTTTCGATCTTATTTCGGAGCCCTCTCATTTGGAGCCACCAAAGCCCGAGCCACCCGTGTTTCTAACGGGTATGCTTTTCATAGCCGAGCCGCTTCTTAGCTGGCTCAAGGATGACTTGGTCCCACATCCTTACCCATTCATGAACCCCACCTTATCATTAGTGCCCGTCAACTCCTACCACACTACCTTTTGGTCTAGTCACCATGTTGATACCTTGGATGACCTTGTTATGGGATTAGACTCACAATGGAAGTTGACGCACCTATTGGCCCGAGGCTTCGACCAACCCACTAGTCTTAGCTTCACCCATACGGCCTTAGAGTCCATTACCTCCGTGTTCACCGTGGGTTGTGTCACCACGGAGATCCTCTTATTCCTCCCCATTCCAGCCGAGCCCGACTTCATTCCCCTTTGCCCAAGAGAGGAATCTTATTTTCTACACATGATCACCGTCCCACCTACCACAATGCATGAAGGTGACCATCCGCACCATCAAGACTACCACACATGGGACCGTGACTTGTGGGAACCCACCACAAGGGGTGATACCTTCTTTGATCCCTTTGACCCATTCCCTAGCGGACCCCTAGACCCACCATATATACTTCACTTCTTCGAGGGAGTCCACTACCACACCCCTTCCCCACGGGTCGGGTCGTCTAAACCCACCAAGCCCGTTCACTTGCGAGATACACCATCATCTAGGGGAAAGGAAAAAGATGCATTTGGTACTCCTGGCCATCCCACATCCAGAACCAATGTGCATGCATGGTCTACTTTAGGAGGTCTAAGAATTCCCCATTCCGCCAACCACCGGTTGTATCTAGTGTATGCATGGCACATATTTGGGTGTCCTGGTCCACTATCGCCTATGCGTAGGTCAGACTAACATTAGGTTTGTTTAGGGTCTTTGTGAGTCTTTGTTTCGTCCGGTTTGTTTGTCGAGTGCATTGTGTGTCTGTGCATACATCGAGTTGAGTTGGTTTGTACGCTTGCGTTGTTAGTCCATTTCGAGTATGAGACTTGTCGGACTTTGGGATCGGTTCTACTTCATATCGGATCTAGTCACATAAGGGATAAGCGGTGATTCCTAGTGAGCCTTTGAGCCGCTTCCTTCAATTGAGAGTGACCCCACCCCGAAGTGTCCACCTCTAGCCTCCTCCCAGCAGCGTGTGCATATCGAATCTATACGGGATGAGCATGTGTCGATTACTTGGAGTGGAGCGTACTCCGCACTTCCAGGTTCGGTGACGCATCCGCCGGAGCTACTCGAGCAGCCGCACCCCTTACTCGACGGGGTCGAGTTCTTCCCACCCGGGGAGAATTGATGGGGACATCAAAGCAAGAGCACTGACATTTTAATTTGCATTTGTGTCCTTTAGTTTATTTTTATATCCTTGGGAAAGCATATGTGCAATTGTAAGGCTTTATAAGCCAATGTGTCATTCCCTATGATTGTTTGAGTTTTTGTGCAAAATGTCAGTAGGTCCAGCAAGGGGGCCCTGACTCCTTCCCCATTGGTCCACCTAAGCCATTTGGGTCCATGTGGGGCTGGTCAACCATCCTAGGTGGCTTCTAGATGCTTGGACTTTCAAAGGGGGACAAGTGGAATACAAAGTCCACATTGGAAGCTAGCTTGGTCAAGGGGGTGCCCCCCCTTTAATGTATTTAATTGTGGTTCCAAACCACATGGGAGAAAAAGATTTGAACTCCCTCTTTTACCCTTCCCAATTCCAGATCTCAGGTTATTTAGTATCTTTTTACATTTCTTATAAATGGCTTGTATTTACATTTTTACTAGAATTAATGAAGTGAAACATTTTGTGAAAGCTTGGAGCCTCCATGGAGGGTGCGCCCCTCTCCCCTCTCTCCCACTGGTTCTTCTTCTTCCTCCAGCAATCCAGGGTGTGAGACCTTTTCTACCTCTCCCTCTCATCCTCTGAGTTCTATTTCTGCCGCCGCCATCGCACCGCCATCGCGCCGCCGTCATCAACATCGGAGTTCTATCTTCATCAAGATAGATCCTCAAAGCTCGAATTTTAGCTCTCCATCAGGAGCTCCGATCGAGTCCAAACTTGGAGGGTGAGTCATCCACGTCCACCCCAACCTCCAAAAAAATAATCCAGTCATTTACCCATCGTTAAGCATTTTATCATTTTCATGTCCCTCAGTATTTCAGTTCTATCTTCTGTTCAGATCATGTCACAGCAACCCTATGTTTCCAAGTTTTGATCCTCTTTCTCTTATTTTATTGGGTCACTCATTTTATTGGGAGGTCTGTCCACCAACTCCATCATCCATGAATTTTCTTGGAATTTCTGTAATCCTTTTTGTATTTTTAAAAATTGATGTCTTTTTCCAAATCTGTTCTGTCCTGTGCACTTCAGATCCGACCCCCAGTCAGTATAAAATCCCCAAAAAATCGAAACCTCCACCAAAAGTAAAATAAGAATTATTCCCGTCTTCCTTGTTTCCACCTATACAACTTTTATGAAGAGTCCAAGTTCTAGATCTGAGGTTTGAGGCACAGTCGATGCCAACTCTCAGGAAAACGTAGTTCTATCCTGAGATTTCAAGTTCTGTCCAACAGCAGCTTGTAAAATCTATCAAGGCCAGATCCAAGAAATTCAAAATTCTTTCTCTGGCCATAGATCGAGTTAATTTGAAAGAGCTTTCCAACGGTACCTCTTGTGCGTCGATCTGACGTCGGGAGTGATCGCAACAGCAGATCTCTCTAGGTCGCGCGCTGTAAAATAGCTGCTTCAGATCCGTAGGCAGCAAGGTCAACCAGTGAAGACCGGAGCCGACTCGCCTTCCGCGAGGCGAACCGGCTTGTCGCCGTCCCAGGGAGCGCATGTCCAGGAGCGAACGTCATAGCGGTACCACTCCGGGCCCACTCGGATCCGCCGATGAGTATGTGGGCCCCACGTTCATGAATATGCGTGCCACTGAAGCTACATCAAAATGCTACCCGTCAACCCAAGTTCAGTCCTCCCGGGCCCCATTTGTAGCCCGTTACCTCCCTGCGTGGAGTGGGCAGTAGAAACCATTTCTATAATTATTTTAATAATTGTTTAACCGGGAGTTACTGTCTTGGTCAGGATCGTCTTCCCCACTCCCGGAGCGTGGAGGTAAACTCGCTCCCACTCTTTATCACATTTTGCTTATCTCGTATACCTTTTGAATGCCGCTGCATGTGATAGGTAATTAGCTCGATATCATTTTTTATCACCGCTGCGAGAGAGTGAGTGTAACCCGTCCCGTGGCTCGATCCGAGTTCACGCGGAAAGGCTGATACCCGAGACTCACTGCCGATTTCTCAACCGCGCACGGTCCACGTCTTCCCTCGCTTAGGGACGACCGCGAGCAAGAGTCTCAGGTCGCATGTCCGTCCCGCATCAAACATGGGTTATGAAATGAGAGATGGAGAATTGGTTCGCCAACTGAAACGTCCTGCCCAAGTGGTCAGTTCTGAGGAGGATGACGATGATGATGATGGAGAGCTGGCTGGAGAGCAACACCAACCTGTTCCTAATGAAGGGATGCCCTCCGAGGAGGTTCAACTACTCATGGATCGTTTGGACACAATTGATGACCGTTTAGACAGGTATGGGGAGACAATGGAGGCTATTGAAAAAGAATTGTCTGATCTGAAGCTATCTCACCAAGAATCTACTCAGTCCTTCGCTGATGCCTTGGCACATCAAGCCCATATGTTTGAGGAAATTTTGGATTATGTTCTCTGTCCACCGCCTCCGGATGATGACTAGATGGTTGCACTCCCGCGGAATGGCACACTTCTTATCCCACTTTCCCCCCTCCTTTTTGATGATGCCAAAGGGGGAGAAATTTTGTACTCTATGTGTGCCCGGCAATCGGCTACCTATACATTATGTGTGTTGTGTGCTTGCATGCATGTGTGATCTTCTCATATTTCTGGTTATTAGCTATGTTGCATTTAAGTTGTATTGCATTTCAATTGCATCTCATGCATTGCATCTTGTAATTTACCTTTGAACTCAGACCTTGTTCCCTTTAAATTAGTTTGTCGGTAAAAATGTTTGAAACATGCCTTTTACGGTCAATCTTATATGTTTGGATTGGTATGGTTCATATACCAATGCTTCTTGAATGATCCATGTGAAGGATGAAAGTTTTATTCTTAGTATGGAGGTTGAAGATTGAATTTCATATGAATGGTAAAACATTTTTGAAGTCATATGTTTATGCAAGGCATAAAGTATTTTATCATCATCAAAAATGGGGAGATTGTTGAATCCCCTCCTTGAGTGAATGTCTAATTTGATAGCTTTTGATGATGACCAAACACTATATGTATATATATATTATCTTTGAAGTGTTCTAGCATCTAAAGTCTTGCAAAGCTTAACTTCCGATTGAGGTCATGGAGCAAAGAAGGTTAAAGAACAACTTCAACGGGTAAGCCTTTTCAACTCAAATTGCAAGGCTACATCTAATACACAAATTATGTCTTTACAAGGCAAGGAACGTGGCTAAGTGCCTAAGGAACTCAAGGATGGCCGGTGAGATCAACTTCAACCTATTGGCCCTTGATCTTGTGGTTTGAAATTCATTATTTTTAAACTCAAGGGTTATATTGGTTTGAGTCTTATTTGAGCTTAAATGAATTGGGTTTTCACATTCATGTCTTAACAACATTCACATTGATGTTTTAAAACCCAACTTGGAACCCCTTAGCTTGCTACTTGGACTTAGAGTGTTTTTGTTCGAACTATTAGAAATCCAGAGGCAAGGGTCGACCCCAAGGGTCGACCCCTGGTGGCTTGATTTTAACTCCCGACGGGTCCTTTCACCATAACTGCAAGGGTCGACCCATTCACACGAGGGTCGACCCTACCCCAAGGGTCGACCCATTGAACATGGCTCTCTAAAAATCCCACGAGAGTCAACCCCAAGGGTCGACCCTTTTCGGTCCGGGGAGGCGCCGTCAAATACGACCTTCGTGTAGGCGTGCCAAAAGTCTTCCAAGTCCGGTCCAAATGCCACTAATCACTCCAGGATATATGGATCAGGTCTCTAGGCTATCTCCTGACCGTCCAAATCATATAAAACATCTTATTGGGTTGAAAACCTAAGGGAATTCGGAGAGAAATCTGAGTGTGTTTTTGCTATAACATTTGTGAGTGCAGGGTCGCAGCAGTAGCTCTAGGGGCTTCTTCCACCTTGTTCTGAACCTGAAAGTAAAGGGAAGAAGCTTGAAGCAAGCCTCCACATCATCCCCAACAGCAAGCAGCGTGGGATATCAAAGCTGCAATCTTATTTGTGCAACATAGCTTCATTCTTCCTCAAGGATCGATCTTCCTCCGGTCGAAGCACCAAACTACGTTCGGAGAAGAAGAAGGGGGAGCTCCAACTACGATAAATCATTCTTCACTCCTTATTCTCAGAATCATTTAGTTTGAACTTGAGCATTTGTTGTAAAAACTTGAATCAGATTCTTGTGTGTGGTGTTCGTGTTCGGAAACACGAACGTGTGTGTATGTGTGTGGTAGCCCAGATCGGGTGCCGCGTGTGAGTGTTTGCTATTCTACACAGTGTGTGTGTGTGGCTCACTTCATAGTGAAGTCTTGATCCTCACGAGTGAGGGGTGGACGTAGGGGACACGGCAGTGTACCCGAGCCACCTAAAAATCCCGTGTGTCACTTGTGGTTTGATCTTACGCATCCATGTACGAGTGGGATTCACGGTGAGTTGATCGTACATCGCTTCCTTAATCAAACATCTACACTTATCTTCACGCTTTTACAAGTGAGATCATGTTCGAGTGAGGCCTAGTGCTTGTGTGGTTAATTAACATTGTTTTCAATTGGAAGAAAATTTTAATTGGCCAATCAATTCACCCCTCCCCTCTTGATTGCCACCGTTCGGGACTCAACAACATATAAGCCAAGGAATGGAGTGGAGATGGCAAAAGTGAAAGCTCAATGATTGCGCCCTCGCACGCGGATCGACCTACGCGGTCAGGTTGCGGGCGTCAAGGGGGCAGCGCCACTTGCGGGGGTTTCCGGGGGCGGAGCCCCCAGAACAAAATTTTGATTATAGGGGTGATATACCTTTAATCTGTTAACTTCAAGAGTCAAAAGACTCAGTAGAAATCCTCAAGATTCTGCCAAGTTTGATGCCACAGACGTGAATGAGCTGCTAAAGGGGTTAACGGACTGAACCAGGGAAACCTGGGATTTCCCCAGCCAGCGGTCGACCGCTGGCCCAGGGGCGGTCGACCGCAAATGCCAGCAACCAAAAAGCTACAAAAAGTTTCAGTAGTGGTCGACCGCCCAGGGATTCCGGTCGACCAAAAATAACAGCAACGAATGGTGTCAAACCTGTAAAGTTCCGATCGACCGCCACCTACCTCCAGTCGACCGCCAGCCCCGATGCAGTAATGTTTGACTTTGTTTTCCACCTCGAGGTCAGCCCCTTTCCTTGTATTTGTTTAATCCTAAAGTCACCCAATCTCCCATGGATTGTGGATCTAGTTTGGGGGGTGTTTATTGACCATCCAAAGAGATATAAAACTCATGCAAGAGGCTTAGAAACCCTAGTTGATCATTTGAATCAAAGAGAGATCAAGAGAGGCTAGAGAAGGAGGTTGGAAGACGAGGTATTGTAGCCATGAACAGTACTCCGTGCAGAAGTTCTTCATCCATTCCAAGGTGATTCAAGCTTAGATCTATAGCAACCAACCTCCAAGGAAGCTAGAAGCAATCAAGGTTCTCAAGGGTGATCAAAGCTACATCCATAGTCTTCTTCATCAACTCAAAGAGATCCAAGGATGATCATTTCACAAGGAAGAAGAAGCCATGGTTGCTGAATCAAGAGGAGAGCTTTGTGAAGAAGAAAGAAGCTTCTGTTGGTGATCTACATCGTGTGAAGTATCAGATTCAAGCTCCAGCAATCTCAAACAAGATCTTTTCTCTTTGAGCATATTCTATATCTTGTTTGAGCATTTTCATCTTGTTCTCTTTTCATTTTTTTCAAACTATTGAAACTGAGATTCGTCCCTACTGGTGGTTAGTAGGAAGGAAATTGGAAGATGTCTGATATGCGGTGTTGACGTCCCTACCTGTGGTTAGTAGGAAGGCAATCGGAGGTCTTTCTGATCTGCAGTTCAGTGCGTGGCATTAGTGGAGCCTCACCGGGTTTGGTGAGGGGTGGACGTAGGACTGGGGATTTAGTCCGAACCACCTTAAAATCTCATGTGTTGTGATTTGCTTGTGCGATTACTTTGTGTTAGATGCATGCTTAGGTTCAATCTCCATATTGCGTAATCATCTTGCTAAGCAAATCACTTTATCCTTTGCTAAGCTAGTTATATTCTGCTCCGATTTTCTTTATCTAGCTTTAAAGAGGGGTGTTCTGCGAAAAGAGGGGTGTGAGCGACGTCACGCGATTCAGGGAAGCGGAGAGGACGCGGAGCGCGCGGGCTCCTCTTTTGTTTGCTGTAACACAGAAATAAGAGAAGAGAGAAGGGGCCACCACGGGAGATTGCTCCGGCGGGGCGAGCGGGACATATGTAATATAGCAATATATGGGGGTTAAACGGCCATAGCGGGAAGTGACTCGCCGCGGCCTCGGGGGGACGGGAATGGTGCAGAAATTAAATAGCAACAATTGAAACGGCCATTGGGGAAGTGACTCACCGCGGCCTCGAGAATATGAGCAGATAAAAATACAACAGAATATAAGGAGGATATAAAGAGCGGGAATTTAAACGGCCATTGGGGAAGTGACTCGCCGCGGCCTTGAGAATATGAATATATAAGAATATAACATATAAGAACAGGAATTTAAATGGCCATTGGGGAAGTGACTCGCCGCGGCCTCGAGAATATGAATAGATAAAAAATATAACATATAAGAATGGGAATTTAAACGGCCATTGGGGAAGTGACTCGCCGTGGCCTCGAGAACATGAGCAGAATGTAATAGAATATAAAGAGAATATAACAACGAGAATTTAAACGGCCATTGGGGAAGTGACTCGTCGCGGCCTCAAAAACAAGATGTGATCGCCAGGGGCCCAAAGACCCCGAAATAAAGAAAGTGATCGCGCCTACCTCTAGAGCGGGAGATGGCGGGTTGCTTCTTCCTCTCCCTTCGGCCGGCCGACGGAGAGGGGTTTCCTTGGGTACCCTTGTAAAACAACAACAAACAAGTAACGATTGGATTAGAAAGATGAAGGTGTAGTATTCAAATCCTTGCGATAAAAATAACGAAATGACGGCAAGACACACACCTGGTTGGTGTTATCTTTTAAACCCCTCTCGGACTCGAGTAGGAGGAAAATGAGATGATGGATGCAAGAAGTATGTAAGAAGAGGCGCCCTTATGAAGGGGGATAGATGATGCGAGATGATGAATGCAAAAGAACTACGAAGAAAAGGAAAGGATTGGCTTATTGGATGTGCCGATGGTGAAATCTGACGGAGCTCCGGCAGCGTGGGGACGACGTGGAAGCGCGGTGGATGAAGACGACCTTCCTCTCGCGAGCGTGGGCACCCGAGAAGCCGGCAGAACCTCCACCTACAAAAGACCCCACGGGTTAGAAAATGACTCCGGTAGCCTCTGGGCTCCGACAGCCTATCGGATCTCTTCGAAGCTCCTCCAGAACTGAGGGGGTGGGCCTCTATTTATAGGGCTCCGGAGGGTGGAGGCGTCCAGGACCCTGGACACCTCCATCAGGGCCTAACTAATATTTTATTCTATTTTTATATATTTTTTTGGAATATTTTTGTGGAGGCGTCCACGGCCCCGGACGCCTCCAACAGGTCCACCGAATACCGCCGATGGCCGCACGCGGTTTGGCACAACGCGTGGTTTTGTGAGCGGCGCCTCGTGATTCAGAAATGGGCGCGTCCAGCTGCCTGGACGTCTCCATAATTTTGCTTTTTTCACACACGACAAACCGTCGTTCGGTGGGCGGCGCCCGTGAGGAAGTTGATGGAGGCGTCCAGGGGCCTGGACGCCTCCATTAATATATTATTTTTTTATTTATTTTGTCTTTTTATGCCAAAGCTGGCATTATATATTTTTTATGCTTATTTTTATGGAGGCGTCTAGGGGCCTAGACGCCTCCATTAATATATAATTTTTTATTTTGTTTTGTCTTTTTATGCCAACTGGCATATATATATATATATATTTTAATTTATTTTTATGGAGGCGTCCAGGGGCCTGGACGCCTCCATTAATATATTATTTTTTATTTGTGTTTTGGGTTTTGAAAAATAAAAATAAAATAAATTAAAAGAATGGGGGCGTCCAGGGGCTAGGACGCCCCCATTAAGACCCACCCGGGTCCTCAGTTCAAGCGTTGGCGGCCGCCCGACAGACACCCTTCTTGGTTCCGAAACCTCCTGATGCGTCTGACTGGTGTTGATGCCGTCCGAATGCCGTGACGAGACGATTCCGGATGCCGAAAAGGGCGGAAGAAGACTCAAGAAAAGGAAACACTCAAGTGATTCAAAACGCGTAAGCCGTCGCGGGGCGTTGTATAGTAATATGAGACTTTCTCAGGAGACGTCAGGAATGGCGTGTCTACAGCTGCCCCGCCTTGGCGTCTGCTTTGCAAGGGAGTGACACGTAATGGAATGGTATCGAAGTGGAGTGAAATGAAGTGGGAGCGGACTGATAAGTTGATGCCAAGGTGTGATGAGACACGCTTCTGACGTTACTGTTTGGAATCTTTCCTGAAGTTTCAATGAGGCGACCTTGAAGAAGGTCTTTCAAATATTGACGATTGCTTGGACGGAGATCAAATAAGGGAAGGTGAGATGTGCGCTCAGGCACGAAACAAAAAGAGACCAACTTCTCGGTGTGGAAGTACCTGGGTCATAAACCTGCAGGTTTCACCTTTGGTGAGCGGTTACCAGCCGATATGGAAGTGCTGCGGCCAAGGTGGGTCAAACAAGGTAAAAAGTAAAGAAGTATCTGAGAGTCTGTCCAAACAAGGGTCTCCTTTGAAAGAGCAGTGTAGGGCCGCTTCAAGGAAACTCAGTATTTCATTCGGAATGGAATATCTCATATTTGTAGGAATTGAAACACAACGGCTTTCACAATCGAGTCACTTGAATGATCTTCCGCAATAAATCAAAGTCATATATGAATGCATGCTGGGTTAAAATAAAAATTTAAAACAAACTAAAATAGAAAATAGCCAAGGATAATATTGTCAACTTGTTAAGAACGGGTCAGGATACCGATCCGGTGAGCCGACACTGGGCTGGGGCCCGTTTATCCGCGCACCAACTCACTGAATGGAACCGTCATCCCCATGCTACCACAAATTAACGGCCTATCCGTACAACCCAAATTCCTCCGGGATCATCACCATTTTTGTTGAAGGGGAACTCAAATCCCAGATTCGTTTGGGCCGCAAGGTTCTTGACATGTTCTAGTAGCGTAGGTATCATATACTACGATGCACGACATGGTGGGACCAACCATTGAAAGGTGGGACAGGAGATAGGACAAAGACCTCCGTTAGTAAACCTGCACAGGCCAGTAAAGGTTAGCAACATCAGAAAGTAGCGGAATCATAGCAGAATCGCACCACAGTTCAAAGGAGATCCAGACAAAATCTTGACAATGACCACTGATGTGACATGATCCGTCCTGTAGCGCCCTTCCCTTCCTATAAGAACTCCCCTTCGGCTAGTTCATTCAAATGCACCAAGGTGGGTTTTGGAAGCTCAGGAGAGGAAGGAGAGGAGAATCTAGAGGTTTCAGGATGGAAGGAGAGTCTTCCCGCGTTATGAAGAGGAGTAGGCCTAGCGGCGAGATCAGGCGACTCTCTGACCTCGAGGGTCATCTGAGTGGGACGATCATGTCGCATATGGTAAGCTGATTCTTTTCAAATTTTTCCACGTGAGCCTTCTTCTTACTTCCTTCATTTCTTCTTCTTTCTTTTCTCTTCCAGCCATATCCACTCTTCCCAGGCCCGATGGAGTTTTCCAAACTGCCATGGCTTTCAAAGCTAACTTCCAACATCTCTATCGGCATGAGGGCCATTCTCTCGAAGTGGCATCTGCAGGGGCTCCTTATTCACGCCAAACACTATGAGAAGGTTCGTATGGACTGGGCGGCTATGGGCGCATTAGTGGAGATCTAGCATCCCCAGACCCATACTTTTATCTTCCTGACTTTCGAGGTGACCATCCTCCTCGAGGAGGTGGAACTTCTGCTCGGATTGAAGAAATTCAAGAGTGACGGGAAGGTGAAGGCTATGCGGATGCTGACACGGGGGACTTCTGAAAGCATCCTTGGGAGCTTCATGCCACCCGACGCAGCCCGAAAGGTCCGTACTCAAAAGGGGATCGATCTCCAAAAGCTCGCGGAGTGGGTCATGGACGCCCTGAGAGGGTCACCAGACGATGACTATTTGGAGGGAATCATGAAATGGTTCACCATTTGTCTAGAGGGTGCTCTCTTGTTTCCTTATACTGACAACATGGTGGAGGAAGACCAACTAAGTGCTATCTGCGGGATCTGGCGTGGAAAGAGGGTGGGACCCGCCGTCCTTGCCTATCTTTACAGCGGTCTTACTGCCCCGAGCATGGGTAAGCCTCCATTTGGTTGTGCACTTGTCTTGAATTGCTGGCTAGATTTGCATTTCAAATTCGACCACCGCGAGGGAATGCCAACTGCTTCGAAGCTCTTCCAACAAAGCCCTCTTCATCACATAGCCGACGTGTTAGGCTTCGGTGGTACTGTAGTGAACCGCGTTCCGTGGCTGAAGAAGCGTGAAGACTGGCGGTCTCACTTCCGCACCGTGACACAAGGATTCTTCACTTGCGCACCGGGATGTTTGCTTTCGCTTGATCTCCTCAGGAGGCCTTCTCCCGAAGTTGATCTTCAACTGATCGGCGCGACCGAGTTTGTCCTTTATAACACGCATCGATGCTGCCTCCAGGTCGGCATTCCACGCCATTCATTCCCAATATCGACTGGCATCCTTCCTTTGAAGAAGAGAGAGTTGGGTACTGAAGTGGATGCGAGGGAAGCGAAAGCCATTAAAGCTCCCTGGAAGACAAGTGTTGCGGGAAAGGCCTTAACGCATGTGGGGGAAGAATGTGAGCTGTGGAGGGCTTATGTAACCGAACTGGGGAAGTTAAGGCCTAAGGCGCCTAAACCCCTGATGTAGCTCATTCTGCTCTTCTGATGGAATAAAATCTGGCATGGATGTTTTGGGACCCCCGTCCCCTTAATTATTATTTTTTTTATTTTCATTTTTCTTGTATTTTTATTTTGGTTTGATTATATATACACTTATCTAAGATACTTTTATATACATACATACATATATATATATATATATATTAAAAAAAATTTCATGATGGGGGCGTCCAGGGACCTGGACGCCCCTAATTTTTATTTTTTTGGCAGTTTATTTTTGGGGGCGTCCAGGGTCCTGGACGACCCTATTTTGAAAAAAAATAAAAAGTGTGGGGGCGTCCAGGCGCCTGGACGCCCCAATTAAAAGTAAATCTATATATAGGGGGGGCTCCCCCCTACTCACTTACACTATTCATCCTGACCGTCTAGCCACTCCAAACGACCCATTCTTAGTCCCAATGGAGCAGGGAGGCCCGAGTCAGGGTGGAGAGAAGCGGAAACGACGGGCTCGTCGTCCGAGGAGGCTGAGGGATGATGCCGAGGATGCTGCTGCGGTGGAGGAGATCGCCGTGGAGGAAGAGGCTCCTCCTTTGGCCGTGGAGGCTGCTGCGGGCGCTGGCGACGCGGGAGAGGACGATCACGACCCGGTAAGCCCTTCGGAACTCTCACTCTGTGGTTCAATAGGCTAAACGGACGGGCGAGAGGCTGTGTGGAGAACGCCGGGGGTGAGGGAAGGAGGCGTCCAGGGGCCTGGACGCCTCCACATCTTCTTTTTCTTTTTGTTTATTTGTTTATTTACGTAAATAATAAAATAGGATTTGAAAATAAGGAGGCGTCCAGGACCTGGGACGCCTCCATAATAATATATATATTATTAATATTTTTTTTTGTTGTTTTGGGTTTTTCTATAAAGAAAATAAGGAAAATAAAGAGGAGGCGTCCAATGTACAGGACGCCTCCATAAAAATCCTAAAAGATTTTAAAGATAAGATAAAATAAGTAGAATATATAGTGTTATTGCTTAATATTATTCATGATGTATTTTTTATTGGTTTTGTGGTGTGCAGGGCGTGATGAAGGGCCGGATCAGCTGGTCCCTAGTGGTGGCAGCATACCGTGGGCTGCCAGACTTTCAGAGGGCGCGTGTGGACGCCATGGGCTTTGGAGCTTTCCTTAGGATCGAGCCCTTTCGGCTCGACCTTCCTCTTATCCAAGCATTGAGGGAGCGGTGGCACGCGCCGAGCCAGGCGTTTCTGATGCCCTGGGGGCACATGGTGCCGACACTAGAGGACGTGGCTCGGATCACCGGGCTACGAGTTGACGGAGAGGCGGTGAGCGGGGTCACCTACCCCGACTACCGAGAGAGTGCCCTAGACCTGCTGTGGTTAGAGACGAGCGTGACTGATAGAGACAGCAGGGTAGTCGGCCGAGTGGAGATCATGGAGGCGCTCGGATTCATCGACCCGCGCCAGCGGGTTAGCGAGACTGGAGCGGAGTTTCTGGCACGACTGGAGGGAGATGCCCGTGCGGCTTTCACCCAGGAGCCGAGCGAGCGGGAACTGGTGGATCTAGACCTCCGGAGGTTTCTTTTCTTCTTCCTGGGCCGCCTTCTGCTGGGGACGAAGGGGGATGGCATCCACTGCCGCTTCCTCGGGATCCTGGCGGACCTTGACAGAGTGGGGCACTACGCGTGGGGGGCGGCTCTGCTTGCCCATTTGATTGCTGATCTCTCCCAGACTTCGGAGAAGGAGACGACAGTCAGTGGCTTCGCACCTTTTCTCCAGGTAAACATTTTATTTATGCATTCCCATAGTTAAATATGCAATTATTGTACTAATGATGTATGATGGATGTAGGTGTGGAGCTATTACTATTTTCCAATGGGGAGGGCTAGGCATGGGAACAGGAGGGCCGTGCCTCTAGCGCGATAGTGGAGGCCGGTCGTGGTTGCAGCACCCCATGGCTACCAGCTGGCGTCACTTTGTCGGGAACTGAGTGAGTATCCCGAGGCCATGGTATGATGCGTATGATTTTTTTTGTGTTGATGCATGTAACTGAATGGTAACTAACATGATGTATGTATGGTGATGCAGGTGGTGTGGAGACCCTACCTGGGCATGGGCGACGCTGGCCAGCCTTGGGTTGTAGCGGGTATTCTCGTTTCAGGCGGGACGTGTGGGTCCATTGCCTGAACGAGATCGAGCCGCTTCGGCTGAGGCTGGTTATGAGGACGTTGGGGCTAGCCCAGGAGTGTGGTGCGGACACCAGGGCGATCACGTGACACGTCGGCGAACCGACGGTGCCATACGCGGAGCACCAAGTTGACTACATCGACTTCCCTTCAAATTGGGGACACTTTGGCTTCAAATTGGACCTTTTTTAGCATTAAATTGGGCTTGTAATGTCACATTATATGTGGGTTTTCATATTGGGCTGCTTGTAAGGCCCTTAAATGGCCATTTTGGTTAAAGCCCCTTAGAATGTCTTAAGAAGGAATGGCCTTGGACCATTATGATGGATCCATTAGCCATGAAAGGCCCAATTGGGCTTCCTTCATTCTTGGGCTATCTAGATTAGAATGGCCTTAAGCCATATTGGTTCCATATTGGCTTAATAGGCTTAAGGAAGACCAAGGCCAAACTTGGCCCATTCAAGGCCCAAGAAGGGGGGCGCCCCCTTCCTTGTTGTATTAGGCTAGCAATTTTGAATTTTCTTCTTCCATTTACCACATGGGAGGCTAGAAAGGCTGCTGGTCATATTCAAATGGCTGCCACCTCCCTCCTTTTTACAAGAAATTCAAAGTTTGGTGAACACCCATGTCCCCTTGCCCCTCCTTTCCCTTTCACCAAGTCCCCTTGTCATGAACCATGCGCACCCAACCCTCCCTCTCCATGTAACCCACGAATTTCCCCTCCCCCTACCCCTTGCATTGTCTATAAAAGGGCATGTATAGTGTTTGTTCACAATAGAATGAAATTTTGTTGAAAGAAAATTGTTAAGAGAGTGATTCTCCCTCTTTCTCTTGCCCTTTCCCTTGGTGTGGTTTTCCCAGAAATCTGGTCGTGGACTCGACCTTCTTTTCACATCCCCCTCTTATCATCTTGTTCTCTCCGATTTATCCTTGATACTACTACAAGATTGCAAGATTTCAGCGCTGGTTTGATGCCGTTTGGAGTTCAGGAGCATCGGCGGTGATTTTTCTCGTGGCGGCGCGCAGATCTGTCCCAGAGTGCAGTCCAGATCTGAGGTTGACTGTGTTTCGAGTTATGCAGCCCAACCACGATGTGATCAAGAGCTGGTGTCTGAAGATCAATTAAAGTATCGCAAGTCATATTCACGTGGCCTCTGGTTTCGTTGTATTTCAAGGTCTGTGCTGTCCATGGCGTTAATTCTCGTGAGGTCGCGCAAGAAGATCTGAACAGACTTAGTCCAGATCCAGAGGCGACTTCCCACATCTGTCCTGCCTCATACAGCCAATATCTGAGAGAGAGGTCTTCAGAGGATTTGTTCCTATGGACGTCACCAACAACCTCCCACAGACGGAGTTCCATTTCGACATCGGCAACCCTTTTTCCACCATTTATTTGTCTGTCTATGCAGTTCTGTGAACACCAAATCAGACGCTGAAAGAAATCATTGCTGCACCCAGATCTGAAAGGATCTGAATGCGCCCTCTGGAGTGAAGAAACTACGTCCAGTCACCGTCATTCTCCAACAAACGGAGCTCCGATCGGGCTTCAGATCTAGCCGTACCAGCCTCCGCAAACTCGCTGCGCAGGGTGACCAGCGCGGGCAGAACCGGGTCGACTTTCCGTCGGCATATCCGAGCGGCTCCGGCGCGCGTTCCTCGCCTCCTGCGAGTGTGGCCCGTCAACCCGGGTTCCAGCAACCCCATATTTGGCCATAGTAACCCTATACCTCCCTGCGTGGAGTGGGTATTAAGTTCTGGAATTGTAATTGTAACAATCGTGTGTATTGGGGTTGTTCGGATTCGGCCGGGAATTCTTCCCCACGCCTAGGCGTGGAGGTACGCGCTTCAATTCCTTTCTCACTTGCTGATTTAGTATATTATCTATTGATGCGTTTGTGAGATTAGGGCCGTTAGCCAGTTCAAAATACACCGCATTTGTGAGTTGTGAGCGCCCGTTCCATAGCTCCAATTGAGCATCGAGCGCGAATTAGCACCCTAGGCGATGGTGGTTTCTTAATCGCCATGATCCCCACGTTTTCCCTCGCAAGGGACGATCATTGGGCTAAAGAGAGAGCGCTGTTGAGAGGTGTCTCCACCCGGAGAATACCACAGTGGCTAGCCACCTGGCTTGCCTTAACGTGCTAGTGCTGGCCGCACTTGTGTCCGTTGTACGTTCTAGCCCGGTCGAGTCATCCGTCCCACATCAATTTGGTATCAGAGCGAGTTTGAGTCTAGGGTGTCAAAAAAAAAAAAGAGTGTCATTTAAGTCATTGTCTAAGTCAGTCTAGGTTGCATTTGCATCCCTTTACTCGGTATCTCAAAAGGTGTTGTCCGAACGTTAGGCTACGCCTATCGGGAAGGCCGCACACTTGTGCGAGTGATCTTCGGATCGGTTATCTCCGCCACGTACCGAGTCTTGGTTTACGTCTAGGGTTCTTAGTGTGCATGCATTCCAAACTTGCATAGCCGGTCTAGTGTCTTGTCACCGTGTGTATGCATGTCCATGTCCACTACCCATGGCCGATCCCCAAGACCATACGTCCGAGTGGTCAACTTTTGTGGCCAAAATGAATGTCCTCATGGACCGAGCCTTTGGTTTTGCCCCTCTCATTATGAAAGCCGCTCTACCCAACGGGTCCACAACGGAACTCCATTTCACCGATAGGGAGTCGGATAATTGGGTTTCTCTTGACATCGTGGAGTCTCTCCCAAGACAGGCGAGATTGTCCGCGATGGTGATTTTGCTTGTGTTGAGTTCTATAAGAGGATCGGCTCTGTTCTCTACACCGATGGCGCATGGTGCAGGATCGGCACACTTGCTGGTTCATGCATCATTTTAGGGCAAAAGTGGTTAGGAGAGAGAAGGGCCAATCTTGACTGGGACAAGAGGACTTGCACCTTATGCCCACCATACCTACCCGGTAAGATCACCCTTAGGGACCCCGTGTGTCCAGCCACCCAGCCCCAGCGGCCCACTCCACCTTCGGATTCACACTTGGAGCCACCTCATCCCGAGCCACCCGTATTTCTAACGGGTACATTATACATAGCCGAGCCGCTTCTTAGTTGGCTCAAGGATGGCTTGGTCCCACTCCCTTACCCGTCTATGGACCCTACCCTACCTTTGGTGTCCATCAACTCCTACCACACAACTTTTCGGTCTAGTCACCATGTCAATACTTTGGATGACCTTATTATGGGATTAGATTCACAATGGGAGTTGATGCATCTTTTGGCCCGAGGCTTTGACCAACCCGCTAGTCTTAGCTTCACCCATCCGGCCTTAGGATCCATTACCTCCGTGTGCACCGTGGGGTGTGTCACCACGGAGATTCTTCTACTCCTCCCGATGCCGGCCGAGTCCGACTTCATTTCCTTTTGCCCGAGGGAGGAAGTTTATTTTCTTCACATGACCATTGTCCCAGTTACCATAACGGATGAAGGTGACTACCTACACCCTCAAGAATTTCACAATTGGGACCGAGTCATGGGGGAACCCACTTCATGGGGTCATAAATTCTTTGACCCTTTTGACCCTTTCACTAGTGAACCTCCCGAGCTATCATATTCACTCCACTTCTTCCAAGGAGTTCACCATCCCATCCCTACCCCTCGGTCTAGTTGGCAAGCCGTACCTACGTCTAGGGGTAATGACGAGAGTAGTTTTGGATCTCCTAGTCCTTCCCCACCCAAATCCCATAGGTCGCCAATGCATGATTGGTACATCTTAGGGTGTCTAGGAATCGTCCATTCCGTCAAGCATCGAGTACATCTAGTGTATGCATGGCACATATTCGGGTGCCCTGGTCCACCATTGCATATGCATGGTCTACATCACCATAGGTTTGTCTAAGTTCAAGTGTGTGTGTTTGTTTCTATGGTTTGTTTTCTTTCATATGGTTTGCATTAAGTCGTGTCAATAAAAGGCCAGTCAAGCACATATAAGGAGGTAGCCGATGCATGCTACATATTCGTGGATTCAAAGGGAGAGTACGTCTAGGTCAGGGTCATACCTGATTGGTTTCCTCCCGGAGACCGAAAGCCACTCTAAGTCCATGATTCCCACCCTTTCCGGGTTATGAAACAAGTGGGTCCGAAAGAGTACGATATTGAACTACCGGGTGACTATGGTGATAGTTCGACGTTCCATGTTTCAGATTTGGTAGCATATTGGAACCCGCGGTGATCCCTAAGTGAGCTTTGGGCTTTCTCCTTCTTTTGTGAGTGATACACCACCCGAGAGTCCACCTCTTCCAGCCTCAACGCATGCGTATAGATTGTATACTGGATGAGCAGGTGATCACCACAAGGAATGGCGCATATCCACACGTCCTAGTGCGTTGGCAAGGATGCCCCACGATGACCAACACCTTGATCACATGCGGAGAATGCAAGCTTCGGGACACTTACTCGACGGGGTCGAGTTCCTCCCACCCGGGGAGAATTGGTGCGGACACTAGGGCGATCACGTGACACGTCGGCGAACCGACGGTGCCATACGCGGAGCACCAAGTTGACTACATCGACTTCCCTTCAAATTGGGGACACTTTGGCTTCAAATTGGACCTTTTTTAGCATTAAATTGGGCTTGTAATGTCACATTATATGTGGGTTTTCATATTGGGCTGCTTGTAAGGCCCTTAAATGGCCATTTTGGTTAAAGCCCCTTAGAATGTCTTAAGAAGGAATGGCCTTGGACCATTATGATGGATCCATTAGCCATGAAAGGCCCAATTGGGCTTCCTTCATTCTTGGGCTATCTAGATTAGAATGGCCTTAAGCCATATTGGTTCCATATTGGCTTAATAGGCTTAAGGAAGACCAAGGCCAAACTTGGCCCATTCAAGGCCCAAGAAGGGGGGCGCCCTCTTCCTTGTTGTATTAGGCTAGCAACTTTGAATTTTCTTCTTCCATTTACCACATGGGAGGCTAGAAAGGCTGCTGGTCATATTCAAATGGCTGCCACCTCCCTCCTTTTTACAAGAAATTCAAAGTTTGGTGAACACCCATGTCCCCTTGCCCCTCCTTTCCCTTTCACCAAGTCCCCTTGTCATGAACCATGCGCACCCAACCCTCCCTCTCCATGTAACCCACGAATTTCCCCTCCCCCTACCCCTTGCATTGTCTATAAAAGGGCATGTATAGTGTTTGTTCACAATAGAATGAAATTTTGTTGAAAGAAAATTGTTAAGAGAGTGATTCTCCCTCTTTCTCTTGCCCTTTCCCTTGGTGTGGTTTTCCCAGAAATCTGGTCGTGGACTCGACCTTCTCTTCCCATCCCCCTCTTATCATCTTGTTCTCTCCGATTTATCCTTGATACTACTACAAGATTTCAAGATTTCAGCGCTGGTTTGATGCCGTTTGGAGTTCAGGAGCATCGGCGGTGATTTTTCTCGTGGCGGCGCGCAGATCTGTCCCAGAGTGCAGTCTAGATCTGAGGTTGACTGTGTTTCGAGTTATGCAGCCCAACCACGATGTGATCAGGAGCTGGTGTCTGAAGATCAATTAAAGTATTGAAAGTCATATTCACGTGGCCTCTGGTTTCGTTGCATTTCAAGGTCTGTGCTGTCCGTGGCGTTAATTCTCGTGAGGTCGCGCAAGAAGATCTGAACAGACTCAGTCCAGATCCAGAGGCGACTTCCCACATCTGTCCTGCCTCATACAGCCAATATCTGAGAGAGAGGTCTTCATAGGATTTGTTCCTATGGACGTCACCAATAACTGCCCACAGACGGAGTTCCATTTTGACATTGGAAACCCTTTTTCCACCATTTATTTGTCTGTCTGTGCAGTTCTGTGAACACCAAATCAGACGCTGAAAGAAATCATTGCTGCACCCAGATCTGAAAGGATCTGAATGCGCCCTCTGGAGTGAAGAAACTACGTCCAGTCACCGTCATTCTCCAACAAACGGCGCTCCGATCGGGCTTCGGATCTAGCCGTACCAGCCTCCGCAAACTCGCTGCGCAGGGTGACCAGCGCGGGCAGAACCGGGTCGGCTTTCCGTCGGCATATCCGAGCGGCTCCGGCGCGCGTTCCTCGCCTCCTGCGAGTGTGGCCCGTCAACCCGGGTTCCAGCAACCCCATATTTGGCCATTGTAACCCTATACCTCCCTGCGTGGAGTGGGTATTAAGTTCTGGAATTGTAATTGTAACAATCGTGTGTATTGGGGTTGTTCGGATTCGGCCGGGAATTCTTCCCCACGCCTAGGCGTGGAGGTACGCGCTTCAATTCCTTTCTCACTTGCTGATTTAGTATATTATCTATTGCTACGTTTGTGAGATTAGGGCCGTTAGCCAGTTCAAAATACACCGCGTTTGTGAGTTGTGAGCGCCCGTTCCATAGCTCCAATTGAGCATCGAGCGCGAATTAGCACCCTAGGCGACGGTGGTTTCTTAATCGCCATGATCCCCACGTTTTCCCTCGCAAGGGACGATCATTGGGCTAAAGAGAGAGCGCTTTTGAGAGGCGTCTCCACCCGGAGAATACCACAGTGGCTAGCCGCCTGGCTTGCCTTAACGTGCTAGTGCTGGCCGCACTTGTGTCCGTCGTACGTTCTAGCCCGGTCGAGTCATCTGTCCCGCATCAGAGTGGGTTGATGTAGATGAGACGGCCCGCATCGGGCGGAAGACCAAGGGGAAGGCGAAGATTGTGGACTGGCGTACGCGCTTCCTAGCACAGTACCAAGACTAGCAGTAGGGCGGGGTCCCAGTGGTGTCCCATGTACAAGACAGCACAGACTATATGAGACGGTACCGAGCTACATACGGGGACCGCCTCTCCTTGGGTGGTATGGCAGGGGTAAGTGAAATGAAACTGCTTCACCCTTCTATATGTATATGCATGTGGCACTAACTTATGTGCAATGCAGGATGCTCGTGACAACATGATCGCCGACCTGCAGGCCCAGTTGGCGGACGCCAGGCGGCAGTTGGTGGCCATCCGACAGGAGTTGGAGATCCTGGTGAGTCTATGCAATGCATTTTTTTTGGTGACCTGGATTTTTGATGCTTAGCCTTTGACTGACGTTTGCCCCGTGTTTCAGCGGGCCCACCAGACAGCGGCAGCCGGGACGGCTGGTGGAGCGGGTTCCAGTTCGCGGGGCCCTCCACCGGAGGTTTCTGCCCTCCAGGAGCAACTGGCGTATGCGGTGGCTCGGGCTGAGGAGGTCGAGCGTGACCGCGAGGCTCGAGTGAGTGCTTGCTTGGCCCTGACCCTCTTCTAGCTGCTTTCCTTCTATCACTGTTCTCTTACGGTGCATGCGTGCTTTGACAGGTGGCCGAGATTCGGGAGGCCCTGGCCCGTGCTGTTCGTGCTGAGCAGGAGCGTGATGCCTGGGTGGCAGAGCGTGACGCCCGGATTGCGGAGCTAGAGGAGGAGCGGCGACGGGAGGCTGAGGAGCTTCCTCACGACGTAGTGGATCTGCGGATCGCCCTCGAGCTGTCGAGGAGGGAGGCGATGAGGGAGAGAGAGGAGAGGGAGAGGGATAGGGAGAGCGTGGAGAGAGAGAGGGAGAGGGATAGGGAGACCCTAGAGAGAGAGAGGGAGAGCGTGGAGAGAGAGAGAGAGGGATAGGGAGACCCTAGAGAGAGAGAGGGATAGGGAGACCATAGAGAAAGAAAGGGAGTACAGGATGGCAGAGCGATATCGAGATTGGGACGAGAGGAGAGCTCTGGTGGCCCAGGTGTCGAAGCTCCGGTTGAGTCTTGGCACGGCGGAGGGGAGACTCCGGGAGAGTGAGGAGCGATATCAGAGGGCGAAGGAGGGTGGGGCGCGACTTCGTCAGTCCGGTTCCTTTTCTGTGGGCAGCTTTCTAGTTTCTTCGGCTGAGCAGCGTCGCCGCACCTTGGAGGCTGGCATGGTGCCACCTGGAGAGGCGAGCACGGCTTCTCAGGGTTCGCAGAGGTCGCAGAGGCCCCCTAGGGATCCCCGTCAGAGGAGGGAGGAGAGAGATGACCAGGAGGGTGATGGTGAGAGTTAGAGACTTGCTTGTATACTCCACCCTCCTTACTGCATGATGTACTTTCAATTATTATGTGAAATGAAAATGGCTTTCTTGTGTTGTATGTACATTTATCTCTCCCACATTTTCTTCTTTGCATTGAGTTGTCCTTCGAGGCACGCTCCACGAGACCTCGCCCTGAACAGCGGGGAACTACGCTTTGCACGGGGGGATTCTGTTTCCTTTCTCCCCATTTTTTGGGCGCGTCCAAGCGCGAGGACGCGTCTTAATCCTTGAATTCAAATTTAAAGCGTCGGGTGGCCTTTCTTCTCCCGTGCCTTACCCGCAAACGAGCCCGCCTTCCGCCGAAACTCGCTTGTTTCCTTTTCGTCTTCCTCCTCTTTTGATCGATGGAGTTCGGTGGGCCCGACCATGGTGAGGGTGGAGAGGGACGAGGAACTCCTCGCCCGAGGTGGGACATACAAGAACACGGAACGGCGTCCATGGAGGAGGAAGGGCCGCTTCGGGCCCCCGAGGGACCCGAGGGGCCCAATGGCGCGGAAGGAGGTGAACACGGCTCGGTGAGTGCTTGGTTTTCCCCCTCTTTGATCCATTTTGGGTTTTGAAGCAAGCCATGCGAGGGGGGAAAGGGTTCGGCGAGTGTTGCACTTAAATGATGGGCACGTCCTAGACAGGGGACGCGTTCTTTGTTATGATGTGAGGCCCTTCTTTCTTGGTGCAGGACATGGCGAGGACCCTGGGCCTGGCCGATGAGTGGGCGAGTGCGGACGAGCCGAGCCGCGTCAGGAGGGAGAGTCGCGGCAAGGCGAGGCTCGAGGACTGGCACGTACGTCTCCATGGACAGCAAAGGAGTGTATTGGTGCAGGACAGCGCCGACTTCCTGCGGTGGCAGAGAGAGAGTTATGCGGGGCTTCCCCAAGCTGGGGACACGCGTGGCATCGGCGGCTCGCGCGCCCAACTGTCAGAGGTTAGGCGGCAGCTGGCCGTCGCTCAACATGAGCTGTCGCTCCTGGTAAGTTACGTGCCACACTTTTATCTTTAGATTTGGAGTTTCACTGACGGCCGTTGTTTATTTTGTTCCAGCGTGCCCAGCAGACGACGACGGAGGGGATGATTGGTGGCACATCTTCCAGTTCCTCGGCCCCTTTTCTCGAGATTGCCTCACTCCGGGAGCAACTTGCCGGTGCGATGGCTCGGGCTGCCCGGGCGGAAGAGGAGCGTGATACCTGGGTGGCGACTATAGCAGAGCTGCGACATCGCGGTGAGGAGAGACCTTCTCCTGACATCCTGGAGTTAAGGGTTCTTCTGCAGATGATGAGGAGAGAGGCAGAGAGAGAGAAAGCCGAGAGAAGGTCCGAGCGACAGCGGGATCAGACCGAGAGGAGGGCCTTGGAGGCCCAAGTGAGGGAGCTCCAACTGGGCCTTCAGGCCATCGTGCAGAGGCTAGGTGGGATGGAGACGCGCTACGAGAGAGCGTGAGAGTTCGGGGAGCGACTGCACCAGTCTGGTCGCTTTGCCGCTAGTGGCTTCTTTGCCACGCCAGGGGAGGAGCAGCGAGTCATTGCTGTGGAGCCGGCGCCACGAGGCGAGGCGGGTGCTACTGCACGGGGATCCCAGAGGCTTCTGAGGGACCCTCACATCAGGGGAGAGGAGAGGGACGCCTAGAGGGACGAGCATGAAAATAATGGCAAGAGTTGGCGAGCTAGTGGACCCGCCCGCTCTCTATGATTGTGATGTTTATGATAGCTTATGTAGAATAATGAATGGAGTGATTTAATTTCTGCTGCTTGTTTGTTCTCTTGTGCATTCCTTCTTCCCTACACTTCCTCTCCTTTGCACTGTTCCCATGTGATGGGTCTGCCGAGACTCCACCCCAAGCAGAGAATCGCGTCTTGTTGTGACCATTTCCTACGGGAATCTGCCGTCGAAGTCAATAATGACGGCCCTAGCCCCTTTTCCCGGATGTTGTGTCAAATTTTGGGGACGTCCTTCAAAACATGAAAGGGTTTCCCTAGACAACATAGGGGGCTAGTCGTCAATCAATCACCCTGTGCGAGCGGTGAAGTGACACACAGGATCGCATGGCAGGTGCCTTATCGCGAGGGCTATCATTAACAGGTGATGGAGGCAATCTTGGCCTGCACTCCTTCCATTTCTATAAATTCGTGTGCCTTTTATCCTCCCAGGTATGTCGAGAGCTAACTCGAGGAGCACAAGTTCTCACGGGAGAGGAGGAGTTCAAAATTCTGAGAGTTGGATGGAGGGTAAATCTTCCCACTCCTCGAAGAGAAGCAGGTCCAGTGGTAGTAGTTCCAGGAGGCTTTCGGACCTCGAAGGGCACTTCAGCGAAAGGGCCCAATCACAACTCGTAAGCCAAGTTTTCCTGCCCCTTTTTCCATTCTTTTTTTCTTCCTTTCTTTCTGACCAAACCTCACCTCCATTCCTTGTATGTGTAGGTTGTGATGAAATCACAGATCTCATGGGAGTTGGTAGTGGCAGCATACCGAGGTCTCCCAGATTTTCAAAAGGCCAGGCTAGACGTGATGGGTTTTGACACCTTCCTTCGGATCGAGCCGATCCAGCTCGACCTGGTCCTGATCCAAGCCTTGTGTGAGAGATGGGACCCAGTGAGTCGGCCATTCCTGATGCCCTGGGGTCACATGGTGCCCAGCTTGGAGGATGTGGTCCGGATCACAAGCCTGAAGGTGGAGGGTGAGGCAGTGACCGGAGTCACTTATGCAGACTACAGAGAAGGTGCCCAGAAGTTACTGGGTTTGGACCTAGATGGTCGGAAAAATAGGTCGGTAGCTAGGGCGTCCCTCATGGATGCATTAGGGCTCACCGACACTCGTCGGCGGGACAATGAATCCTCGGAAGAGTTCATGGAAAGGATGGAGATAGGATGCCGTGCCGTGTACTGCACAGACTTCGGCAACTGGGAAAGATGCAACATAGATTTGAGGAGATTTCTCCTCTTCCTTTTGGGGAGATTGGTACTGAGCTCGAAAGGGGACGGTATCCAATGCCGCTTCCTGGAGCTGCTATCAGACCTTGAAAGAGTAGGGTACTATGCCTGGGGAGCTGCCATGCTGGCACACTTGTTTGCAGGCCTATTCCAAGAAGCGGACCGTGAGATGACTGTGAGTGGTTTCACACCATTCATCCAGGTATTTTTGGTTTTGCTTGTTTTACATTTTTTTCTTGTGTTTTGCAAGGTACTGATGACCTGTGCCGAGCAGCTGTGGAGCTATTATTACCTCCCCATGGGGAGAGCTCGACATTGGCGACCCGCGATGGTGCCGCTAGCCAGGCGGTGGGGACCCATCATGAGTGCGGCACCCCTAACCTACCAACTGATGGTGCTAAGGCGGGAGCTACAGGAGTTCCCTGCAGCGATGGTAAACTGGAGACCCTACTCAGACATGGTCGATGCCGACCAACCGTGGGTTCTAGCAAGTCGTGCCCAGTTTGGACGGGAACTGTGGATGCACTGCCTGAATGAAATCGAGCCGCTTCGGCTACGATTAGTTATGAGGACTTTAGAACTGGCTCAAGAATGGATGGATTCAGCTGCGGCACCTCGTGTCGGGAGAAAGACGCGAGGACCGGCGACCTGCATTGACTGGCGCGTGCGGTTCCCTGAACAGTGTGAAGACTGGCAACGGGGTGGCACGATTGTAGAATCACATGCGCGGGATAGCGAGGATTACTTGCGTCTATACAAGACAAAGTACGCAGAGCGGTTCCAATCCCGGGGACTTGTGGACGTAGGTTTCCCCTTTTCCTCTTTTCTTCTTTCTCCCTTTTTTTTTGGTTTTCTGGTGGAAATGCTGACTCGTATGGCTGTAGGATGTCCGGGATGCCATGATAGCGAATTTACGAACTCGCTTGGCAGAGATGGAGCAACAGTTGGGCGATGCCCACGGAGCTACGAGCCTTGGTAGGTGTACAGTACGTTCCTAATTAAAACCCCAGATTCCAGATGTTGGCTACTAATTTACGCGGTCGTAGCATGCCCTGATTGGCGCGGCTTCCCCAGCGATGGGAGTAGGTGGTGCCTCTTCCAGCTTGTGGATTCCCACCTCAGAACTTGACTTGCTTCATGAGCAACTTGCTCATGCCACGCAGCGTGCTGCGGAGGCAGAAGGGATGCTCCGTATACAGGTAAAAGTTTCAGTGTTAAGTTTTCCTTGTTTACGCCTTATCGCGTATCTGAGATGGTACACTCGGCAGGAAAAGGAGACGGAAGAAGCGCTTGCCCAAGCTGCGCAGAAGGAGGCTAGGATAGCAGAACTGGAGAGGGAACTGCGGCGTCATCCTGATGACGACTCTTCTAGGGATGCTATGGAACTGAGGATCACTCTCCAGTTGGAGAGGGAAGACCGTGAGAGAGAACGGGCAGAGAGAGAAAGAGACGCAGAGAGAGAAAGAGCCAACAAATTGACTGAAAGGGAGGAACGAAGGGCCATGGAGGCCCAACTATTTGAACTCCGAATAAGCCTTGGTCTTACTGAACAGTGGCTGGGGGATGGTGAGGAGCGCTACCGAAGAGCACGAGAGCGCGGCTTTCGTGTTGGTAGCTTCTCTGCTGCTTCCGTGGATCAACGCCGGGATGTGGGAATAGGAAGGGGAGTACAGAGCGGTAGGAGTACCGCTTTTCGTAGTTGGGTAGCACCTTTGAGAGCGTTTTGCCCGGAGAGTAGTGGGACGAGTAATGCGGAGAGAGAAGGCGGAACTTGATGTAATTTTTTTGGTTTTTGGAATAAAATATAAGGTTCGGTTTGTTTGTTTTTCACCTTTGCTTCAGTTGCCTGAAACCCTACACACATCACTGAAACAAACAAATTAGAATTTCTGTTCTGACTTGGCCCCTTGCTCAATAAGCGAATGGTCACTGTGACTGTCCTTGATAACTGGTCAAGGGGCCAAGCCTTTATTTAACGAAGGCAAGGGAAAGATGCGGTGATGATAAATGCGACAGGCAAGCACACGAATGCAAGCGGTATTAAAAAAAGTGAGATGTTGCACGCAAAATGGAAAATTGATTTGTTTTTCTTTTTTATATTTGGCATTTTTTTTGTTTTATCATAAAAAAGATTTTTTTGTTTGCAAATATGTACATTTCTCTTTTTCCATTTTTGTTATTTTTATCATTTCAATTTTTTTGTTGCTAACGCCCGGCAAGCACCCACATGGCACCTAACCTACGTGAGAACAGGGGTTTCTTACTAACCTCCTAGGTATCCTAAGTGCACATCTAGGTTGATTTGGGCCTCTAGACCCCTCGAATGATTATCCCGCCGACTAAGACTTACCCTGATGACAATACCGTCATGCCATGCTTAGGCTCCCAGTTACTTCCGACCACAGGGATTCACCCAAAAGGTGTTTGAGGTAAGAGATTTGCCCGACCCGGGTCTGTTTCCTCACAACTCTAGATGGTATATGATGGAACACCCTAGAACCCTAACGACCAACCGCGCGACGTTGACCCAGAATCAGACGCTGTCGCACCCATAGGTGACGCGCTTGCATTGGCCTAAGCCCAAGGTTAAGCAAGAAGACATCAAGGTGGTAAACAGGGGTCTTGACCAGCCAGAAACACGAAGACTCCTTCGCAGCGATAGCTTTTGCTTTTCAAAGTAGGCAACCAAATGTGTATATAAAAATAAGGTGGCAGACCCTAGGCAGTTTTCACCCTTCAGAAACTCCATCGAACCTTCATCTTTAGAGGGAGAAGGAAGAGTGTAGGGGATAAACCTCCTGAGAGGACCGGCAAAGCCGTTAACCCAGCGAGCGAATAAGGGCCCATTAACTCTTTCTTTCGGACAACTTCGGACCAAATCTCGAGCATTTACATTCCACGGCCCCTTTTGTGGGTTCAGACTTTTGCTTTGAGGGGTTCCGTTTATCGCAACAGGCACGGTCAAGACCAGGCTTTTCTCTTGATTTTGATTTTGTATTTCTTTTTGTGAGGGAGATAAAGTCGTTTGACGTTTGTGGGCTCCCTTTTCATATGCCTGCGGGGACACTACCCTCTTCTCGTGCTCTGATCGATGCTCGAGGAAATGGATCCTACTCTTGCCTTTGGGGTTTGAGTTTCGGTTTCTCATGCTCAGCGTTTTAAAGGCGCCGACTGTCTCATTTGGTCGAAGAGAAAAGAATAAAGATTACAGCTTCCGGAGATCTTCTGGGTGGGGCCCCACCGTAGGTGATGCTACCGACTTTTTTTGAATAAAATACATAAGTGAGCACATGTTAGCTTCCTTCGAGCGAGCATAGGCCGACGTGGCCGGACAGGGATCTCCACGGTTCTGGCAAACCAAGACCCGGTGCCTACCAAGCCTTAATGGGCCCTATCCTAACATGAAGGTTAGATGCAGGGACTTAACTACATGGTGACTGCCAGGCATCGACATTTTGAATTTTCCATATTTTTAGTGGTTTTTGGTATTTCTTTGTTTTTGATGTTTTTTATCTTTTCATCATTTTATTTTTTTGTTTTGTTTATTTTATGCTAAGGGTAGTATTTCTTAAGAGAAAGCCCATTCCAAGGGTGGGATAACTCGGTCCCTTCGGTGTTGATTAGCTTGTAGGCGTTGCCAGGGTACACGGCTTGAATTACAAATGGTCCTTCCCAATTGGGTTGGAGCTTAGAACGCAGACCTCCAGGTTTGACAAAAATTCTTTTTACGACCATCTCACCGACTTTGAATTTTCTCTCAACGACTTTCTTTTGGTAAAAGCGAGCGAGTCTATTTTGATACACACAGGCGTGTTCGGCAGCGGCCAGCCGCTTCTCATCCAAGAGTTCCAACTGGGCGAGGAGTGAATTACGACGATCGTCGAGGGGAAATTCCTCATCCAATTGTACCCTGAGAGAAGGGATCAGAGTCTCGTATGGGACTACCGCTTCTATACCATAAGTAAGGGCAAATGGAGTCTGCCCGGTGGGGGTACGGCTTGAAGTGCGATAGGCCCATAGGGCTTCGATAAGTTTTTCTGGCCAATCTGAAAACTTACTAGACTCGCAGGTTTTTTTGATGATTTTGAGCAATGTTTTATTGGTGGCCTCCGCTTGGCCGTTACCTTGTGGGTAATAAGGCGATGAATGATGCAATGCAATTGCGTACCTTTTGCAGAGGTCCTGTAGGTCCTGAGAAATGAACTGTGGCCCATTGTCGGTGATGATCGTGCTTGGGACGCCGAATCTGGCGAGGATGTTCTTCATGATGAATTTGCAGACTATTGACGCCTTGATTTCCGCGTAAGCTTCGGCTTCGGCCCATTTGGTGAAGTATTCCGTCGCAGTAAGGATGAAAGATTTCTGCTTGGTGAGGGAATTAGGATCACCTTGGGGAACAATGATGTCGAATGCCCACATGGAGAAAGGCCACGGGGAAGATATTGGATGAAGTGAGGAAGATGGTGAATGGATTTTATCGGCGTGAAGTTGACACTTGACACACCTACGGACATAGGCAGCACAATCCTCTTCCATAGTGGGCCAGTAAAAGCCTTGCCGAATGATCTTCTTGGCGAGCATCTGACTATTCACGTGGCCACCGTACACACCCGAGTGCGTCTCCTCTACACATTTCCAAACCTCATCGTCACCAAGACATCTTAACAGAATACCAGTAAGGCTCCTCCTATAGAGTAGACCTCCAACCAAAGTATATTTCTGAGCCACCCTTCTTATGGCTTTCTTGTCCTCTGTGGTGGCCCCTTCAGGATAAGACTGATCTTGGCAGTATTTGACGATTTCATAGAACCATGGTTTCTCTTCATCAGCCAGTTCTTCTTCAACCTCCGCCAACATGATCTCCCTCTTCTCAAGGATATCTTCCTGCAGGATCTTCCTTGCTAACCCGTCTTTGATGTTTACGTAGGAAGCATCATCTATCGCAGGTGCGTGAAGTTTGTAGATGGAAATGGACTTAAACCATCTTCCGAGAGGGAATCTTATGGATGATGCCAAAGAGGCGAGGGTATCAGCGAGAATATTCTGATGATGTGGGACATGAACAAAGATCAGTTTGGTGAACAGTTTGGCAAAGGCAGCAGTGAGTTCTTGGTATGGCTTGAGTTTGGGATCGCGAGTGCGATATTTAGTGAGCACCTGGCGAAGGATGAGTTGACTATCACCTACGACTCGCAACTCAGTGATACGAAAAGAATGAGTGAGTTCTAGGCCAGCTAGAAGAGCTTCATATTCGGCTATATTGTTGGTAACTGGAAATTTGAGCTGGTATGCCAATGGGAATGTGAGGCCTTCAGGCGACAGGAGGGCGATGCCGATTCCTCTCCCTTGAGAATTCAGAGCTCCATCAAAATATAGTGTCGACATTGGCTCATCTAATTGGTTGACGGACATCAGTTCCTCATCTGGAAACTCTGATTGGACGGGATCGAACTTGGTAAGAGGATGGTGAGCAAGATGCTCGGCTATGGCATAGCCTTTAATCGCCTTTTGTTGGATATAGGTGATGTCGAATTGAGAGAGAAAACTTTGCCAGCGTGTTAGTCTATCTGTAAGGACGGCTTTCTCCAGAAGGAATTTGATAGGATTCATTTGAGCAATCAAGTGGACCTCATGAGCCAAGAAGTAGTGCTTCAATTTCTGTACTACCCAAACGAGGGCAGCACAGGTTTTCTCCATGACGGTGTACTTCTGCTCAGAGGGATTGAGAAGTTTGGACAAGTAATAGGTTGCCCGTTCCTTGCCTTCTTCATCAGCTTGTGCGAGGACGGCTCCCACGGAGTCATCCAAGACTGAGACGTAAAGGATCAGAGGTTTTTCTGGTTTGGGTGGAATGAGAACGGGTGGACTAGCCAGATATTCCTTCAACCCTTCAAAAGCTTTCTGACATTTAGAGTTCCAGTGGAATTCTACTCCTGGCTTGGTCAACTCGTAGAGAGGTCTACACCTTTGTGAATGTTGGGACACAAACCGACGAATAAACTGCAACCTCCCAATTAAACCTCGGACTTCCCTCAAATTCTTGGGAGGCGACATATCCCTGATAGCCTTAGCTTTGTCGGGATCTATCTCGATCCCTCTTTTGCTCACAATGAACCCCAGCAATTTACCCGACGACACCAAACACACACTTTTTCGGGTTCATTTTTAATTGGAACTCCCTTGACCTCTGCAAGACCTTAGCCAAAACTTCTGGATGATCCATCCCGGTCCTTGATTTCACCAATAAGTCATCCACATACACTTCCAGATATACGTGCATCATGTCGTGAAATATGGCCATCATAGCTCTTTGGTAAGTAGCTCCAGCATTCTTTAATCCGAACGGCATGACCACGTAACAGTATGTTCCCCAAGGGGTAGTGAATGATGTCTTCTCCTGATCCTCTTCTGCCAAACGAATTTGATTGTATCCTGAAAATCCATCCATGAAAGAGAGGGTTTCGTAGCCTACCGTGTTATCAATCAACACATCAATGTGAGGCAAGGGAAAATCATCCTTTGGACACGCACGGTTAAGGTCCCGGAAGTCGATGCAAATCCTGACTTTCCCATCTTTCTTCATGACCGGGACAATGTTCGCCACCCATTGAGGATAAAGGACGACTCTAATGAACGTAGCTTTGTGGAGCTTATCGACCTCTTCTTTCATTTTCAAAGCCATCTGAGGGTGGAAGCGCCTTAATCTTTGTTTTACCGAGACGGACCCTGGTTTTAGGGTTAAACGGTGTTCGACCAAGGTTGAATCTAGACCCGGCATATCCTCGTAGCTCCATGCAAACGTGTCCTTATATTCCTTGAGAACCTCAATTAATGCCTCTTCTTCAGAGGGTGGTAGGTTGTCACTTATGAGGATGATCCTAGGTTCTTCCTCAGTTCCCAAGTTGACTTCTTTGGTGGATTCTTCTACGGCGGTTGACAGCTCGTCGAATCTCCTCATTCCACTAGCGTATGCGTCCGCCGCATCCTCATATTCTTCACCCTCATCTTCAGTGGGGCATTCTTCATCCGTGATCTCGTAGACTCCATACCCTTCATCAAATGCACAGTCGCCCTCACATTCTATTTCCGGTAGCTGGATGGGGTTTTCTAACAACTGGGGGATGGCGAGAAGGGCCTGACACCTGGCGGCTAAATCCAGAAGGAATCGACGAGGGATCTGCCTACCCTTGGATTTCTTCCTAGGTACTACCCTTGGCCTATCATTCCTAGATTGACTGACAATATTTACAGAAGAAGAGGAAGATGAAGAGGACGGTGTAGAATGTACAGGAGAAGACCCCTCAGAGGAGGGGTAGAGAAGGTCGCTCATCGGACCTTGGACGGGTGGTCCGCAGGGCGGGACGCACCCATGGGAGATGTAGGTGGTTTCCTCAACGAAGATGTGTTGTTGGGGAGTTTGAAAATTGACGTTTTTTTTTTGTTTTCATTTTTAATGACAAAGTAGTGAAAAGAGATTGGAGGTGAGAGAAAAGTGGTTATGGCTAGAGGATTGTGAGGCTCATAGAGCAGATCATGGTTGAAGACCTGGCGCGGGTTGAAAAGTCCGCGTAGGTATGTAAGCAAAGAAGGGGACCTGGGAAGATCATCAGACAATTGTCTGGCCCAGGAAGAAGATATCAACAAAGGCTGAGACGAGTGGATGGAGAAGATGGCAGCTAATGAGCCGTCGACGGCAATGTTGAGGACGGACGAAGATCCGTCGATGACAGGGTCCTTCTGGCAAAGACGAGGATAGTTTGGAACCTTGGCAAGAGTGGTAATATTCTCTGGTATTCTGGAGATCAATGGTGGTCCTTCAAGCTGCGGAGACGAGAACATCCTTTCCAGTGCAATGGAAATGTCCCGTATGTCGAACCATTTGTCTCACTCGCATTCCGGATCTTTGATCTTGCCTCTTTTGGTGATCCTCAGATATTTTTCAGCCAAATATACAGCATGTGATCCCCCATATACTTCCCGTGAGTAATCTCCCATCTGAACAACGGGTCCTCTGCTGAAGTGGTTTGATAGAGTCCATGTGAGGGGCTTCCAATTCGCCTTGAACGGTCCTTTGAAGCCTAGGCCAAACCTACGGTTCGGCCTAATTTCCTTTGGCGGTTGAGCATACCCTGTAACTGTGCGCCCAGACCTTTTCCCTGTTGATAGCCGATATTCCTCATAATCTCCCAACCTTTGGAGTGAAAAGGGAGACATGATGTTGCGGTTGCCCTGACCGGCTCCTTTGGTGCTAGTGGAATGTGAGATGGATCACGCACGTCCAGCAGTGATAACATGGGCTGATGAGACAGCCAAACAGAGGGCAGAGAGGTGTTGATAGCATCCACTGTGTGAAGGACAGGTGTACTGACCACTTTAATAATCCTCCCATTGTAAGGAAACTTCAGGCACTGATGGTTGGTGGAAGGCACAGCGTCCATGACTTCGATGTAAGGGTGACCCAGTATAGCCTTGAATGTGGGGTCCATGTCGAGGACATGGAATTCCGTAGGAATTGACATGGGGCCTAGTTCTGCCTTCAGAATAATCATCCCCTGCGGCGGCCTTTTGCTATTGTCATAAGCCGTGACCGTGATCGAGGAAGGTCTTATTTGTACCTCGTTGACCCCACACAACTGAAGGGTGTCCATGGAGATCACATTTATGGACGCACCCGTGTCCACAAGACACGGGTTTATGGATACCCCATAAATTTTTATTGAAATGCACAATGTATATTTCCGAGCTTCCTTGGGAGCGAGCTCGTAGTTGTGGAACATGATGGCCGGTTGTGTGTCCGTTGGGGTCAGGACGGTAGAGATCTTTTCTACAGGGAGGTCCTCATTCACCATGACCCTTTGAAGGTACTCCATTAAGGCTGCCTGGTGGGATGTGGATCTTTGAAGTAGCTCCAAGATGGAGATCCTAGCAGGCATCTTGTCCAAGTGTTTCAATAGATCATACTGTGTTCCAGGGATAGCTCTTTCTGGTTGTTCTCCATCATCCTTCTCTGGTTGAGATTGCTCAGGATTCTGACTGTTGTGGGGGAAAACCCTGTGGAAAATCCTTCCACTCCGGAGCACCATTGCCTGCGGCTTTTATACCTCTGTGGGGGTAGCAGTGGGTTTTAACAGGGATTTAAGGGGTAGCGGTGGAGGAATGGTTGATGAAGCAGAGGTGACGACGGGAGCAGGGATTCTGATGAGGGGTTTGTTAGGTGGAGGCATGGCGGAGGTAGAGGGAATATCGCGCGGATTATGAAGGATAAGGGGTCTGGAAGGTGGAGGTGGAGACGAAGTAGAAGTGGGTAGGGCTTGAAGCGGGCAATGATTTCGAGGTGGGTGATGGGTAATGAGTGGTTTTGAAGGCATTAGTGGTGATACGGTAGAGAAAGACGGGGTTATGTATGGTTGACGGATGATAAGGGGTTTAGAAGGCGTAGGGGTAAATGTGGTAGAGGTGGATGGTAAAGTGGGGGAATGGGAGAAGATGAGAGGGTGTGAAGGCGTAGTGGAGAGTGTCGGTTGATAGGAGATCGGGGTACGGATGAGAGGGCGTAATGGTAGTGGAAATGGTGAAGGCGATACTGACGCGGGTTGATGAGAGAGAGAGGTGCTACCCGGGCAAGGCGAGGGGGTTGCATGACGATGGGGTTGGAGGAAGAAAGAATAGAGGTACTTTCCTGGTGCCACACCTGCTCTCTCCCGACATCCGGGAAGGAGGAGATGGGGTTAACCTGATGATTGGGCTGTTGGTGCTCCGGTAATGGATTCTGGATTATGCCCATGTTGGGCTGTTGTTGTGGGGCCTGCTAAGGCTGCTGTTGTTGTTGTGGTTGCTGCTGCTGCTGCTGTTGTAACTGCTGCTCGTAGATTCCTTTTAAAATCCACACTTAAAAATATAAAAAGCAATAGATATATGGGTGAAAGCAATAAAAATAGCACGAGGTGCTAATGTGGAGTGTGTGTGATCGCCAGAGACACGAGGGTCTCAAAGAGGAGATTGATATGGGAAGATGATCGCAAAATACCTCAAATATGTGGGGAGTGTGAGTATTCCTTTCTCTTCAAATCGGCCGGCCGACGAAGAGAGTTCTTCCTTTAATTACCCTTGCAAAAAAGACAAACACCAATGAAGAAATTGCATTAGATATGTGGTGAGTGTAGCATCAATTCATGATAGAAATATGTGAGCATGAAAGCATGTGCAAGAACGCACCTTAAGGGTGGTTGCCCTTAAACCCCTATGCAAAGGGTGTGGGAGATGAATGAATGCATGAAAATAATGAGAATAAGGGAGATGTGCAAGAGTTGCACTATGGGGAGATCTCAATATGATGGTTGAGAAAAATCAATGAAAACAATGATATATGATGCATGATCTATAACAATAATGATAATGAAGATAAGAAGAATAATGAAGGGAAGATAAGATAAAAAAAATCTTTTTTTGTGGTTCCTTGGCTTGAATGCTCGATGGGGAGAAAGCCTCAAAGGGATGAAGATGTTGATGTGAAGTCCTCCTTAGCCAAAGGGCCCTGCGTTCGGTTCCTGTAAGAAGAAAAGAAGAAACAAAAGGAAAAGAACAACAGCAGAAGAAGAAGAATAAGAAGAAGAAGAAGACGGAGGCACGTAGAAGACAGAAGAAGAAGGGAAAAAAATAGAAGAACGCAGGGGAGAATGAGAATTATCGGAACCAACCCCTTAATAGAGGCGAGAGCCTCTATTAATAGGTTAGAAAAAGGTGATAAGAAGGGAAGAGATTAAAGGAGGAAGGGATAAGAACGGGCAAGAGCCCAAATAGAGGAGGAGTCTAACGAGGCAAGGACTCTCCGGTGAAAGGGCTGCGAAGCCAGAAGGTGAAACACGCCTTAGGTCAGGGCGTCAATTAATGAATTGACGACTTGAGCAGAGGGCGTTTCTCAAAAACACGCCCTGCACAAGGGCGTTTCTCAAAAACCAAATTTAGCAATAAAAACTCCCCATATTTGAAAAATGTAAAACACGCCTTAATTAAAGCCACGTTTAAAAACACGCCCCTGAGAAGGGCGTTAATTTCAAGAGCTCAAATGGGGAAGTCGGTCAAACCTAGAAGAATTAACGCCCTCAGGTGAGGTCGTCCTTTCTTTAAGAAACGCCCTTGGTTAAGTCATGTTTTGAAGAAAACACGCCCTTACCCAGGTCGTGAATTTAGAAAATTCATAAAATAGATAAAATGGGGGAGAAATAGATAAAATGGGAGAAAACGCCCTAGACAAGGTCGTGTTTCAAAAACACGCCCCTGATGAGGGCGTGAATTCAAAAAAAATAGAGATAAATGCCCAGAAAATCCAGAAAAATAGGAAAAAGGAGATAAATGGGGAAAAATAGGAGAAATTCAAGAAAAAGTGGGAAAACCACTCAAATAAGCTGATTTGAGGGTCAAATGGGGCATCGCAGAGTGATATGAAATATACTCAAAATAATGTCAATTTTAGCGTGTCTACACTACTGTGGCCTCTGAGGAGGTCTCCTAGTCTTGAGAGCGGCGACGTATCGTCTCATTTCATCCCAATCTATTTGATGTTCATCATTCATATCGTGGATGTAATCTTTGAAATGGAAGCAGTAATCTACTGTGTGTCCTGGCTGCCTGTGGTAGACGCAGTATTTGGAGGTATCAACATTTGGGGGCCACACGGGCCTTTCTCTGGGTAGGGCGAGTTGGTTTGATGCCATGAGGGCATTAAAAATGTCTGCTAAGGTTTCTGGCAATGGTGGATAGTAGGCTCTCTTGGGACCGAGCGGCCTCCTTTGTTGTTGTTGGGGACCATAGTTCCCCGGGGGTGGAACTTGGTTGTACTGAAGCGGTGGTTGTTGTTGCTGGGGTTGTGGTTGTTGTTGCTGGGGTTGGCGTAATGGAGGTATATTATCCTGGGGTGGATTATTTTGGGGTGGAGGACGAAGAGGGAAAGGACCTAGTTGGAGTGGAAGTCGGGGCATTTGTGGAGGCCTTGGGTTGAATGCATAGTTGGCATTATTGACCGCACCCACTTGCTCATTTGTCACGACCCCTTCTGTGGCTCCGCCCGGGACACCATCGCCTATTTTTCTGACCACTTTGGGCTTCGGTGACTCAAACATGTTCATAATGGGGGAGTCTTTTAACTGGGTTTGAATGTACCGGGCCCTTTCATAGAGTTCCTCCATTGTAGTAAGTTTATTCATGGCCAGGACGTGTCTGAACTGCAGGGTTGCATTAGACACAATCATCTTCACTTGTTCGGGCTCGGAGAGGGTATCCCTTATTCTTTCGCCAGAGACCTCCATCTATCAGCATAGCGGACAAAATCTTCGTCGGACTTCATCTTTTCGGCCACTAGGTCGGTAATGGAGAGTGAGGGACCGACCCTATCCCTATATTTCTGCAAGAACCTTCTCTGGACTATTTCAAAATTCTCGGCCTCGCGGGGCTCCAAAGAATAGAACCACTCTAGCGCGGGACCATCCAACGATCTCCGAAAGAGGTATGCCAGGGACCTCTGATCATTTTGCCAATATGAGGATTCATACATGAAATCCTTGAGATGAATGAAGGGGTTGCCGGTACCATTGTATCTGCGGTACGTGGGCATTTCGGAGGGAGGAAGATGAATGACGGGAAGGATTGGCAAAGCAACCTCCGGGGTGGCTTTCACGTCCACCATCCTTCTCAGATTTTGAAACTGCTCGTCCATGTGATTGAACCTATTGAGGAGCGATTGGGCAAGCTCCTCTGGAGGTGAAGGTGGCACTTGCCACTGGGGGAGAAACTGTCTCCCGGAGACTTGAGGGGGGAACCCAGAATGAGAGGGAGCTGTCGGACCGCCGACAGTTGGCCCTGGCTGAAGCGGTGTGTGGGGAACGACGGGAGTTTGAGATTGTGACGGGAATTGGAATGAGGGTGGTTGTTGGCTCGCTTGTCCTTGAAGCAAGGGAGACTGTATGGCTTGCGCCAATGAAGGAGATGGAATGGCCTGCACGGACTCTTGGAGAGGTGCGATGGCCGGAGTTGATTCCTGGGGCGTGGGGGAAATAGATTTCCCCTTCAGAATGGCCTAGAAGGCCCGGAGCTGTTCAGAGGTAAGCTCCGTGTTGGCGAGGACGCCCAGTAAGGAAGAGATATCCTGTGGTGGGGACGTGTCCCCGGTAATAACCTGCACCTCATGCGAGGGCTCATGAGAAGGACCCGAGTCCATAGCATAGACTCGCGGGTCGGCTGACAAACCATGACTAGGGTGGTTCTCATCAAAAGACTCGTGAGCCATGCTCACAGTTTTCCCAGAACGCAAAAACACACAATAGCAAGCAGGTAGTAGAGATTATCAAACAAGTGGATGCCTTTACGCCTTTTTTTTGTGTTTTGATTTTGATGATTTTTTTATGTTTTTAGCGAGATCCGAAGTTCACACAAAATAGGGACCCTAGTTTATTTTTGTTTCACCGCCGTGTCAGCTAGGGTCTCTCGTCTCACCATGAATGAAATGACTAACTTCAGGGAACTTCAATGGTACAACCAACCCAGTGAACGAAGAGGAGATTCTTCGATGTCGGGGACTTACGGAGGTCCCAGTGTAGGAGATTCTAGTCCGTTGAGAGGAATTCCCAAACGGAGAGTCCTTCCTTCACCGGGAAAGGGTGATCCTCAAAAAAATGAAAAAAGGATAGAAAAGAGGGATGGTTGCATGCAATGAAATGCTGACAGAGATATGGAGTGGGAAAACAACAGAAATAACAGACATATAATAAACAAACAACCAATCACAACTGACAGTGCTGCCGTGAGCACAACGGGGGCGCGCGCGGGCGCCAAGGTGGAGAGGCACGGCTGGTGCCGAACTTGCAAGGGTAGCCGAAAGGAAGCAGTAGAGGTCCCACCGTGATCGCCAATCTGTGAGCGACGTCACGCGGTTCAGGGAAGCGGAGAGGACGCGGAGCGCGCGGGCTCCTCTTTTGTTTGCTGCAACACAGAAATAAGAGAAGAGAGAAGGGGCCACCACGGGAGATTGCTCCGGCGGGGCGAGCGGGACACATGTAATATAGCAATATATGGGGGTTAAACGGCCATAGCGGGAAATGACTCGCCGCGGCCTCGGGGGGATGGGAATGGTGCAGAAATTAAATAGCAAGAATTGAAACGGCCATTGGGGAAGTGACTCGCCGCGGCCTCGAGAATATGAATATATAAGAATATAACATATAAGAACCGGAATTTAAACGGCCATTGGGGAAGTGACTCGCCGCGGCCTCAAGAATATATATGAATAGATAAAAAATATAACATATAAGAATGGAAATTTAAACGGCCATTGGGGAAGTGACTCGCCGCGGCCTCGAGAACATGAGCAGAATGTAACAGAATATAAAGAGAATATAACAACGAGAATTTAAATGGCCATTGGGGAAGTGACTCACCGCGGCCTCGAAAACAAGATGTGATCGCCAGGGGCCCAAAGACCCCGAAATAAAGAAAGTGATCGCGCCTACCTCTAGAGCGGGAGATGGCGGGTTGCTTCTTCCTCTCCCTTCGGTCGGCCGACGGAGAGGGCTTTCCTTGGATACCCTTGCAAAATAACAACAAACAAGTAACGAGTGGATTAGAAAGATGAAGGTGTAGTATTCAAATCCTTGCGATAAAAATAACGAAATGACGGTAAGACACACACCTGGTTGGTGTTATCTTTTAAACCCCTCTCAGACTCGAGTAGGAGGAAAATGAGATGATGGATGCAAGAAGTATGTAAGAAGAGGCGCCCTTATGAAGGGGGATAGATGATGCGACATGATGAATGCAAAAGAACTACGAAGAAAAGGAAAGGATTGGCTTATTGGATGTGCCGATGGTGAAATCCGGCGGAGCTCCGGCAGCGTGGGGACGACGTGGAAGCGCGGTGGATGAAGACGACCTTCCTCTCGCGAGCGTGGGCACCCGAGAAGCCGGCAGAACCTCCACCTACAAAAGACCCCACGGGTTAGAAAATGACTCCGGTAGCCTCTGGGCTCCGGCAGCCTATCGGATCTCTTCGAAGCTCCTCCAGAACTGAGGGGGTGGGCCTCTATTTATAGGGCTCCGGAGGGTGGAGGCGTCCAGGACCCTGGACACCTCCATCAAGGCCGAACTAATATTTTATTCTATTTTTATTTATTTATTCGGAATATTTTTGTGGAGGCGTCAACGGCCCCGGACGCCTCCAACAGGTCCACCGAATACCGCCGACGGCCGCACGCGGTTTGGCACAACGCGTGGTTTTGTGAGCGGCACCTTGTGATTCAGAAATGGGCGCGTCCAGCTGCCTGGACGTCTCCATAATTTTACTTTTTTCACACACGACAAACCGTCGTTCGGTGGGCGGCGCCCATGAGGAAGTTGATGGAGGCGTCCAGGGGCCTGGACGCCTCCATTAATATATTACTTTTTTATTTATTTTGTCTTTTTATGCCAAAGATGGCATTATATATTTTTTATGCTTGTTTTTATGGAGGCGTCCAGGGGCCTGGACGCCTCCATTAATATATAATTTTTTATTTTTTTTGTCTTTTTATGCCAACTGGCATATATATATATATATATATATATATATATATATATATATATATATATATATATATATATATATATATTATTTGTTTTTATGGAGGCGTCCAGGGGCCTGGACGCCTCTATTAATATATTATTTTTTATTTGTGTTTTGGGTTTTGAAAAATAAAAATAAATTAAATTAAAAGAATGGGGGCATCCAGGGGCCTGGACGCCCCCATTAAGACCCACCCGGGTCCTCAGTTCAAGCGTTGGCGGCCGCCCGGCAGACACCCTTCTTGGTTCCGAAACCTCCTGATGCGTCTGACTGGTGTTGATGCCGTCCGAATGCCATGACGAGACGATTCCGGATGCCGAAAAGGGCGGAAGAAGACTCAAGAAAAGGAAACACTCAAGTGATTCAAAACGCGTAAGCCGTCGCGGGGCGTTGTATAGTAATATGAGACTTTCTCAGGAGACGTCAGGAATGGCGTGTCTACAAGGGGCAGATCTATTCACCCCTCCCCTCTAGATCCGCTATCCACTACTCAACACTCAAGGCTTCTGCAGTTCGAGTGAACCTTCTTTGTTGATTTTCTTCTACTTTTGTGCATCAACGGGCTGCATCCTTCCATCGTTCAGGCACAATTACCATCCAGTCATATTTGGTTGCCAACAACAGCAAGTTCAACAGCCACCTCAGCAACAGGTTCAGCAACCACCCCAACAGCAACAAGCTCCCGCACCACAACCGGACATGGGGATTGTCCGTAATCCGCTACCGGTGCACCCTGCACCAAACCAACAGTTAAACCTTGTCACCTCTTTCTAGGATGTAGAGAGGGGACAGGGGTGGCATGAAGAAAGCGCCTCTATTTCCGTCATAAATCTATACCCAAGTTGACCTCCCCGACTTTTAAGAACGACACCCCAACCTTCTCCTTTCCCTCAACCTTCACATCCCCTCTTATGCCCCATAAACCAAACTCCCCCCACCTCCACTAACCCTCCATCTAGACCTCTTCTTATTTACCCTTCACCTTTTCCACCTACACCACAAACCCCTTCTACCCCCACAGGCCCCTTGGCGTCCAGGCCTCTACTTATTCATTCCTCCCCGGCACCCCCTTCTTCTTCTATTACTTCCACTAACCATTTACCTTCTAGGCCCCTTTTTCTCCGACCTTCACTAACACCTCCCGCACCTCCAGTCTCCCACACACCCACCTCCACAAACCCTTTGCCTCATAGGCCTCTCCTTATTCTCTCCCCACCTACCCTTCCCTCATCACTAACTACCCAAGAGCCATCCACTTCTTCCAATCCTCCATCCAATAGACCTCCATTGCCATCAACACCTATCACCACCAACCCCCAGCCAGCAAGGCCCCTAATATGGGCACCTCCTTCGGTTGCTTCCCCTCCAATTCCTGCACCTGTTAACCCTGATATTCCTTCTTCCTCCACCAACCCTCCACCCATCACGATCCCAACAGAGGCGCAGACTTCCCAAACAATGGTGCTCCGTAGTGGAAGGATATTCCACAGTGTGTTCCCACACCATCAGAGCAAGAGCCCACACATGTACAAGAAGAGCAAGGGCAAGAACATAAACCCGTGTCGGGCATGCAATATGACTTGTTGAAACACTTAGGCAAGATTCCGACACAAATTTCCATTCTAGAATTGATCAAAAGATCAAAGACCCACCAAGAGACTTTGATGCAATATTTACAAAAGCTGATGGTCAATGAGGACATTCCGATGGAACAAATCACGTTAGTTTTGACTCCGGTAGGTGATCATCCGGCTATTGTATTCCATGAACATGAATTGGCACCAAAGCCGGCCAAGAAATATGCTTTATGTATTACTGTCAACATTAATAAAGTGGCCATCAGCCAATACTTGGTGGACACCGGTGCATCCATCAATGTATTGCCACCTAGCACTTTGAAGATGTGTGGCATATCGGAGAGTGCAATTCGGCCTTAATCTATCATAGTGACTGCTTACGATAACACTAAGAAGCCGCCTTTAGGGGTAATTACTTTGAAGGTAGAATTTGGTCCGGTATCTGTCACTGCTGATTTTCATATCTTAGACATGGACCCTACTTTCAATGGGATTCTGGGCCGACTATATATTCAAGAACTTGACGCCGTCCCTTTTACGAACCACCAATGTTTAAAATTCCCACACAAGGGACGAGTCGTCAAAGTGACAAGTATGTCTATTCTGCCTTCCATTTGGCCGACTAGCAAGCCTTTATTATCTGTGTTAGTCCTTGCCGACCCGTGGCATGATTTGTTAAGACCACAAGCTCTAGTTTCTACATCAGCACCGGCACCGCCCCCACCTCAAAAGGGAAAGAAGAAGAAACAAATGATGAATACCCCGGGTTGGCACATTATGATAAAAATGGGGTATAAATCTGACAAAGGCTTGGGAGCAAACCTCCAAGGCAGATTGAAGCCCGTCAGAGATCAGAAGCTCATTCCCCGAGGCGGCCTAGGGTATAAAGGGCTGGGCAAAGAAAAATTTGTGAAAGAGTAAGAAGAAGCTTGGGCCACCATGACATCCACACTCAAGACTGATAGGCGGCCCCTTACATGGTCTCTCTATGCTCATTTTGTGAAAGGGACGATTGAATAGGCCGAAGAGTGGACCACGGTAATTACCTTGGTGCTAGACAGTCAAGATGTGCATTCACGCCAATTTGCTCATCATATAGCACCATTAGCCACTTACAAGGCCTTGGAGTCATTAAGGCATTTTATAAGAAGAAAGATGGATGATTCGGAGTGTGAATGGTACCGGTGGTTTGATAAGAATGATAGTACATAGCTTTGAGCCAATTATTTATGCCAACTAACCCGGAATGGCCGCCACTCATTCATGATGTGCTAGAGAAGCCATTGGTTATTGCTGACAAGAGGCAATTACTCAGCAATTATACCAACACTAGAGAGCTGGATGTGCCCTTTGAGGAGGGCTTTACTATAGATAGGTTGTGGGCCAGCCTTTTCTTGTTGATGCTATCCATCCTTCCTTGATAACATTTTATACTCCAAACTTTTCACCAACATACCTAGACCACCCGCGGTCTTAATCTCCTTTTCTCCTGATTTTGTCCAAGTTCTTTCAACTCCTCCCCAGCTCCTCGAGCAATTTTCTCTGCTTTCCATCTCACCTCCCCGTGAGAAGTCTCTATGTCAACAATTCTCCCATCTTTCCGTATCAGCATCATCTCCTACTCCTCGCTCCCATTGTTTCACTATCCTTAAAAACAAAAAAAAATGCCAATTTTTAAACGCACCAATCCTCCACTCTCATTTCTCTTGAAGAGACCTCTTATTTTGCTCATGAGTGCGCCCCGATCAAAGGGCCGCTCATTCAGGGTCCGTTAGCGGACTTCTTTTACTCCTCCGAGGAGGGATCTTCCTCTGTACCCTTTTCTCCTCCATCTTCTTTAGGATCTAGTGATCAAGGTAGTTCCTCTAGTTCTTCTAGTAATAAGAGTCTCGGGGTAGTAGCTAGCAGGAAATCCAAGGGTAAGTAGATTCCCCGTAGGTTCTTGTTAGAGCTAGCCAGGAGATGCCGGGCGTGTCTTGCAATTCCCCAGTTGTTAAAGGATCTGATCCCTTTGCCGGATTTAGAATGTGAGGAAGTGTGCTCTTTAGATGAAGGGTTCAGAGTTTATGAGATTATGAACGATGAAGACCCGGTCGAAGAAGGGGATGAAGAGTATGATGAGTATGAGGACATGATGAGGACACACGCCGCAACACGCTAGGGGAACGAGGACACGCTGGAGTCTCTTCGGCTCGAGGAGATGATGTGGACGCGACGATCAAGCTATCACCTTGGTTTATGTTTTTTAGCCTTGTTGGGCCCTATTTAGTCCTTGTGGACAATTAGTTGGTTGTACTATTGTGTAAGGGCTAAATGGGCTAGATTAGAGTTATTGGGCTTTCTTTTGGGCTTTTGGAATGGGTCAAATGGGCCAAGAGGAATCTAGTGTGAAAGGGATCTAGTGTGAATGGGGTTAACCAATGTGAATGGGTTAACTAGTATGAAAGGGGTCATGGCTAGGTGTGGCTAGGTGTGAAAGGTTCTTAAGCTTGAGTGTGAATGCATGGATGGAAGGTAGGCAAGTGGAAGGGGAAGCAATATGATGCGGGACAAAATGCGAATTGAGACCAATTTGATGCAAATCTGGGACTCTAGGCGACGACATGACTAAATTGACGACGCGACCAGCGACGACGTGAGAAACTCGACACCAAAGAGCTTCAGAAGAGGAGTATGTGTCCTCAATAAGAAATGCAAGCTCACTATCGTCCCATGCGAGCGAAACGCGCGGATCTGCGCGGTTGAGAAACCGGCAGTGAGTCAAGGGTGGTCAGCTCACACTCGTGCTTGGATCGAGTCACAGGATGGGCACACTCTTTCTCACACACTCTTACAGTGGTGATCAAAATTTATAACAAGCTAGAATCCTATCACACACCAACAACGGCATACAAGCATATACGAAATAAGCATAGCCATAAAGAGAGGAGCGAGAACATACCTCTACGCTCGGGCCAAGAAAGGGGGCACCTCTTCCACATGTTTAAAAGAAAAAACACAACCATTTCACATTTGTTAACCTATTCACACTTGTTAACCCATTCACACTCATTCAAACTAGATAACTCTTGACCCATTCACACTCCCTAGAAAAGGGGTTGAGGGGCGAGACCCGGGGGTCGGGCCATAAGAGCCTGGAATTGGGCCACCAGGGATGACCAATCTGATACATGGTCTCGGGGAACTGCCATGGGGTTGGCGAGTAGTTGGACATGCAGACAACTAAGGGATGTAATGACACAGAGATTGAAATGCACTGACTAATACAAAATGAAGAACCTAGACTCAACCAATATCCAGTACGTGACGGAGATATTGATCCGAAGATCCACTCACACAAGACTGCTACCTTCCCAATAGGCGTAACCTATCGTTCCTGTAATACCTTTTAATATACCGGGTATAAGAATGATATGCAACACCTAAGACAAAACTACCCTAGACTCAAACCATGCTTTTGATGACTACCCTATAACTGTCTAAGTGGTGCCCCCGCCCTTTCCCCCCTCTCTCCACATGCCATTCCCAAGCCCCTCTCTCCATGTCTATATAAGCAGACATGTAATGTAGTGTTAAAGGCTAATGAAATTTTGAATGAAAATTGCAAGAAGAGTGCTTTTGTGAGAGAGTGATTCTCTTGTTGTAGCACCCTCGATAAAATAATAGAGAAGTTGAACTTCTTAGATAAACAATCTTACATGAAGGCCTTATAAAAAGAACCATACCTTATGAGGGCTACTATATAAATATAGAAAGTCCAACATCACTTAATGCCAACACATGGGTAGTACGTAGTGGGGTCTCTATTTTTCCAACCCAAAGGGAATGGGCGCCCCTTACCAGGGCGTCATTCACCAAATGGAGGCCCCATGCAAGGGCGCCATTTCCTTTAGGGGCCACCAACCAATTATATATTAATATATGCATACATCTTAAAGACCAACACGTGAAGGTTACAGTTAGTGTCTAAAGCCATGAAGAATGGACGCCCTCATGCAGAAGCTTCATTTACATGAACATGGTCTCCCATTTAAACGGCGCCCCTATACCAGGGTGCCATTTCCAAAGTGCTTCTAGAAGACTTGAGACATGAACAACCTCATTTAGCTGGCAAATCACCATCCTCTGACCATGGACAGCAATGATCTAGGATCTTGTTCCCCCAACCGGACCCGTAAGGTAATAAACCAATGCTTTGCGTTGGCAACCAGATTTCCTATAACTATTTCCCTCCGTAGCACTGGCAGAGGCTATTGCCGTTATCAGTGCTGCTTGTAGAAGGGAGTATTTCCCTTCTTTCCTTCGGAAGACGTGAAGGGACGTCTTCTTCCTACATTCTACGTCCTGTTGCTGGAGCTTTGCGGCGGAGAGCGTGCCTTACTTTATTCTATAAAGTTCTGCTGAGAAGGGGCTTGGCTTGGATTTCTTCTTCCTTCTACTTCATGTACCACATGTATCACTCCGAAAAGGTAGGTGTTCTCAAGAACTACCCTAACCAGTAGCTAAAGTAGAGTAACATAACATGCTTGTATAATCCATCGGTCATGTCATGCAGCCTGTTCCTATAGCATGTTACATGGGTTTTAAGTAGAACAACTATAGTCTGTTACACTAGTTTTTACATAGTCTGTTATACTAATTTCACGGGATTCAAATATATCTCATTACGCCAGTTTTTACAGCCTTAAAATATCACGTTTAGCCCTAGTATATGACCTGTTTTACAATAGATACACATATGTTTTAAAAACCCAGAAAGTCCAGCCCTCAGGTAAAGGGCGCCCCTAACCAGTGAGCCATTTCCTGAAGGGGCGCCCCAAGCCAGGGCGCCATTTAAATGGAGACTGTTCACAGTGTCGTCAATTCATTTCCAGCAAATAATAATCAACGCATTCAGAAATTTATATCTATGAAACTAAACCATAAAATTCTTGCATGAGTATGATTCTGTGATCCTGATAGTTTTCTGTACCTATACATGTCCTTACTTCCTGATTCCGAGAAACTTTGGGAATGTGAATAGTGCATGACCCAACTGAATAGGCGCCCCTGACCAGGGCGCCATTTACTTCAATTAAGGACCCTCAAGAGGGTCATCATTTAAATGAAGACCCCCTGGGGAGGCGTGATTTCTTTTTCCAGCAACTTATAGACACCATGTTAGAAAAATTAAAATCTATGAAACTGAAACCCAACAAATCTGCATGAACAAAATTCTGAACTCCCGATAAGTTTCTCTGTCTATCCATATCCATGGTTCCTGATTTCGTGAAACTTTGAGATTATGAATAGTGTTATGAGTCTAAAGATGTACCTGCCCGGTGTAAATAGAAGCCAAAAGAATTGGCGCCCTAGCCAGGGGCGCCAATTTGTTGAACAGTGACCCTCCAGAGAGTCATCCTTTAAATGGAGACTCTCTGTATGGGCGCCATTTTCCATATATATATATATATATATATATATATATATATATATATATATATATATATTTTCTGAAAGACTGGCCAACCCCCAGGCGCAAATTTCATAAAAGATAGCTTGACCCCTAGGTGCTAATTCCCTGAGAGACTGCCTGACCCCCAGGCGCCATTTCCTGAAAGGCTAAAAGATTGGGTAACCCCCAGGCACCAATTCAGTGAGGCAGCCTGTTAGCTGCCAATTTCGTTCTGATTCCTGATTTGTCTCGTGGTTTATACTGACATAACCCTCGTTCATCTCCTGCATGATATATGCTTTTGAACTCCATTCATGAAATCTACCTCATGTTCTTACAATGGTCAACCCTTGAAATTTCATATTGTCTATAAATGAGAGTGGATGTCAAAATACATACATGGAAATGTTGTGCATATAGGGCCCGATCTGGTCCTGGGAGGAGCACCCGGAGATACTTGTGCCCATGAGAGCTTATTGACCATGGTGTTTAAGCATTGCACCAAAGTACTTGCTTGACTTGAGACATTCCACACGTACTCTCTCTACTTGCTTGACTTGACTTGCGTGGCCCAGAATGGACAATACTTGACTTGCGTGGCCCGAAAAGGGGCAAGGTACTTGCTTGATTGAAATATCCAATTCCATTGACACGTACTTGATATTACTTGCTTGAATATGAATTTTACTTGCTTGAACACGGTTCTTACTTGCTTGTACATGAGTCCATGCTTGCCTGAAAAGTGGCATCAACATCTAATTATTTCTCGATATCCTGCTTGTCAAATACTCGAAACCATGTGATACTCTCTCTATTCAGTTCTTGAGATCTTACTTGTTCATCATGCATAGGTATATCTGTATACCTGATTTTCTTACTTGTACATCATGCATAGCTATACCGGCATTACATGTAACATGTAAACCATTTAAAGATTGCTCGAACTTGAGATGTAATTCCTACTGAGCGATTCGCTCATCCAGTTGCTGCCTAACATTTTTCAGGTAATTCGGATAGCGACATCCACATGAATGGGAATGAGACCGAGTGAAGAGTGCTAGAGTCACCGATCCTCTATTGTCAGCTAGTCGTGCCTTTTGATTTTCTTGAGTCCCCTTTTGTATTTCCAATTATATCAGTCTAGTTGATTGAAGTTGGTTAAGGCTTGTAGCCTAGTAATTAGAATTGAATAAGGAATGTCATGGATTGGAATTATCATCATTTGGTTAATTGGATAATTGTCACCTTGGACATTGGTATCATTTTGGAAATTAAAAACTTAGTCATTATTTAGTCTTTTGCGCACTTTGTCTTTTGTCAAAAAAATATGTATACTGCTCTGATTGAATGGTTCTATATAAGTTGGCCACGACCCGGGTATCTTCCGTGCTCGGGGCGTGACAACCTTCATGGTAACAGAGCCTAGGATTTCAATTTCCTAGGGAATAAGAGGTTAGGAAATTAGAAGTCATGATTGAAATCTAGGTAAAACCCAAGTACAAGGATAGGTTTACACCTTATACCCAGTGAGATGGGTAGAGCCATGAGTTAAGTTCTATAATGACATTCATCCTTATAAATTAAACATGATACTTGGTACACTTAAATTCTCTTGTAGGATCATGGCCGCTGAAAGAGCACAATGCCGCGAGATGCAGCGCACCGTGCAAGATCTTACACAGGCGCTACAGCAAGTGGCGCAAGGCGGTGCCAACTATGGAGCTGGTGATCTCCACAGTTGTTTTCGCAACATGAACCCACCAAGATTCGCGGGTTCGTCTGACCCCGAACATGCTGAAAACTGGTTGAAGGAGATTGATAGAATTTTTCGTGTAATGCAATGCACGGATAAGGAAAGAGTCCTACTGGCTATATTCCAACTGGAGCGGGACGCTCGAGGCTGGTGGGAATCCGTAGAAGCAACATTGCCTGACGACCATGTCACATGGGATGACTTTGTTGAACATTTCAACAAGTACTTCTCCGACCGTATTCAGGAGAAGAAGGCCGCATAATTTGCCGCACTGAAATAATGGACCCTGAAAGTGGCCGAGTATGAGGCCCAATTCTCAAGATTGTCCATGTATGCACCCCACTTGGTGTGTACGGAAAAGATGAAGGTGAGAAGGTTCCTTAATGGGTTTCGGCCTCACTATATTACACAACTCGCACCGATGGACATTAAAGTCTACTCGAAAATGGTTCGGCGTGCACAGTTGCTCGAGGATGCCACCGAATTATCAGAGAGGATCCAAGGAAGGGACAAGAAGGAACCTGTCATAGGTCCGAGAAATTTCAAATCATCATTCAACAAGAAGCGATTCTTTAATGGAGGGGAGTCCTCCAAGGGAAAGAGGTTTCAAAGGAATGAAAAGCCATTCTCCACCACAACACCTTCTAAGGAGATTTGTAAGTACTGTGACAAAACCGGCCATAAGACTGAGGAATGCTGGAGGAAGCTAGGAGCTTGTCTCCGATGTGGGGGCCGAGAGCATCGAATCCCATACTGACCATTGATGAAGGAGCAAGCCACTAAGGATGAGAAGCGACCGGCAAGGAAACAAGGCCGCCTGCAAGCTCTCCATGAGACGGAACCCACAGAAGGTGGAATTGTAGAAGGTACTCTAACTATTTGTTCTAAAACTGCAAAAATTTTATTCAATACCGGAGCAACTCATTCATTCGTTTCCAAGAAATTTGCTGCTTCATTTTCTAAGAAACCTGAACTATTAGATTTGGTCATCTCTACACCTCTTGGGAACGAGTCCGATATCATGCATCACTACCCAAGTTGTGAGGTTATGGTTAAATGAAATAATCTACCTGCCGACTTGATATGCCTAGATATGAAAGGGTATGATGTCATACTAGGTGCCGACTAGTTATCCACATACCAAGCAACTGTAGATTGCCGACATGGCAAGGTAACTTTCATGGATTTCCCAGAGCTGGTTTACACTAGCCCTCGGAGTAGATCGCCTCTTATCTCAGCTCTCCGAGCTAGTAAACTTGTAAGCAAAGGATGTATGGCTTTCATTGCATTTGTTACTGCCATAGAAGTCGATGAGTTTAAACTTGAAGACATTAATGTAGTTCGGGATTTTCCTAATGTTTTCCCAGAAGAATTACCCGGCTTACCCCCGGAGCGAGAAGTGTCGTTCACAATTGACCTCGTCCCTGGTGCTGGTCCTGTTTCCAAGGCACCATACAGAATGTCCCATGCTGAGCTGAAAGAGCTAAAAGAGCAACTAATGGAGTTATTGAAAAGGGGTTTCATCAGGCCAAGTACTTCCCCATGGGGAGCACCCATGTTTTTTGTCAAGAAGAAGGACATAACAATGAGACTTTGCATCGATTATCAGCTGTTAAATCACCTTACAAATAAGAATAAGTACTCGCTGCCAAGAATTGACCAGTTGTTCGATCAATTATCTGGAGTTAAATATTACTCCAAGATTGATCTTCATTCTGGTTATCACCAACTGAAGATCAAAGAAGAAGATATTCATAAAACTGCATTCCGGAGCAGGTATGGGCATTACGAATTTACTGTTATGCCTTTCGGACTAACGAATGCCCCCGCAGCTAATGAACAGCATCTTCATGCCCTACTTAGACCAATTTATTGTGATCTTTATTGATGATATTCTGATCTATTCGAAGATAGAAGTAGATCATGAAGTACATCTTAAGAAGGCATTACAAACATTGAGAGAAAATAAATTATATGCCAAATTTAGCAAATGCAAGTTCTGGCTCGAGGAAGTATCCTTCTTGGGCCATGTAGTCTCGAAGGATGGAATTTTTGTCGACCCTTCAAAGGTCGAGGCTGTGAAGAATTGGAAACAACCGACAAGTGCAACGGAGATCCGAAGTTTGTTGGGACTAGCTGGTTACTACCGGCGTTTCATCAAGGACTTCTCCAAGATTGCTGTTCCTCTCACCAGGTTAACCCGCAAGGAAGTGCCTTATGAGTGGAATGAAGACTGTGAGAAGAGTTTCCAAGCTTTGAAGGATCTCTTGACCACTGCTCTAGTCTTATCATTACCAATTGAAGGAGAGAAGTATGAGGTATATACTTATGCTTCTGGTATTGGTCTCGGGTGTGTATTGATGCAAAATGGAAGAGTCATTGCATATTCTTCCCGGCAATTAAAGAAACACGAAGAGAACTACCTGGTGCATGATTTAGAGCTAGTCGCGGTGGTGTTTGCCTTGAAGATCTGGAGACACTATCTCCACGAAGAACAATTCATAGTATACTCCGATCACAAAAACCTCAAGTATTTATTCTCCCAAAAGGAGCTAAACATGCGGCAAAGGCGATGGCTTGAATATGTCAAGGATTTCGACTTCACTATACAATACTATCCTGGTAAGGGTAATTCCATAGCTGATGCCCTTAGTCGAAAGCCAAGGGCAATTTTGGCCAACTGTATGATACAAGAATGGAAGTTGCTGGAGAAATTCTCTGAGCTTGATATCAGTACAGAGGAGAAGAATGGGTGTATTATTCTATCCCATACGAGTCTACATCCAGATTTACTACCTTAAATTAAGAAGCTACAAGAAGAAGATCCCGCACTAGTAGAGATAAAAGGTAAGCTGGACAAGAGACTTGATTTCAAGCTGGCACCCGCTGGTAGATTGCTATTTCATGAACGGACATGTGTACCTGACTATCCCGAGTTGAAGAAGAAGGTTATTAAAGAAGCTCATCGATCAAGATAAATGATCCACCCTGGAGCCACCAAGATGTATCAAGACTGAAAAGAACTTTCTGGTGGCCTAATATGAAAAGATAGGTAGCAGACTTCATATCTCGCTGCCTGACATGCCAACAAGTGAAGGCAGAACATCAGAAACCCACTGAAAAATTGCATCTGCTAGATATTCCCAAGTGGAAGTGGGAAGATATCGACATGGACTTTATCATGGGTTTGCCCAAGTCTAGGAGCGGACATGATGGAATTTGGGTAATCATCGACCGTCTCACTAAATCGGCCGATTTCTTACCCATCAAAAGCCGGTGGTCGATTGATATACTTGCAGCCCTGTATATTAAAGAGATGGTCAGATTGCATGGAGTCCCTGTGTCAATTGTATCTGACCGAGACCCACGCTTCACCTCTCATTTCTGGAAAAGTCTACAATGTTGTGTCCCCTGTGGTTCTGAAGTTTTGATGATGACAAATATTATGTCTCGTTATATATGGTCGAGATCACTTAATTGTGATGCATTCATTGATGATGTCATCCGTTATAAAAAGTATGAAATATGTCAGAACATGTTCTAAAGATGATTCAAGAAGACATGAAAAGAAAGGCAACAGTCAACTCAAATTGACAGCAAGTCAAATTCTAGTAAAATGTGAATCAGCTTCTGACAGTAAAGTCAATGATCATCCAAGTTTGATACATGTTCAGGTCAGTACAGATAACTCAGACTTACATTTGGTTGCATATAAAATTTGTGTTAGCTTTGCGTGATGCTGTGCAATGTCTTGGGTCTGTGAATGCTTAAGCATCGTGCACATTCCATTTATTCATGAAGACAGTTGTGTGCATTTCATCGAACTGTCAGTGTGCATGTTTAAGTCTGTGCACTCGCTTATGGTTAAGTCATGCAGGTCTGTGCAATTGTGCATTGGGCAGGACATATCTGAACATGTCTCTGATAGATTGCACTTTAGGTTTGCTCACTTCACGGTTCTTGTGCACTTAGGTCTGTGCAGGCTTTGCTGCATGCATATATAGTAGGCTTTGCTGCACGCATATATAGTTTGTGCATGTCACAGTAGATGCACACACAGGTCTGTGCATATGCATATTGAGGTCGGTGCAAGTCTCGACTTATGCACATAGTCAGCGATGGTTTTACACTAGGTGCATGTTTATTTGTCAGATGCTCATCTAAATGTTGTCTGCATATTTACATTTAGTTCGTACATTAGATTGACTCGGTGCAACATTTGTCTAGTCTGCATTGAGTCGGTGCATTCTTAGCTACATCACACAACTAAGTCTGAGCAGAATCTGTGCATTCAAGTCCGTGCACCATTTATCTAGTCTGCATTGAGTCGGTGCATGCTGCATCTCACATACATAAGTTTGTGCACATTTGGCCACCTTGCTTTGTCTAGTCGATGCACTTCATTGAAGCATCGGTGCAAACCTCGCAAAGATGCATCTCAAGGTCGGTGCACTTCCCTGTTCCTTCTACGAAAGGTCGGTGCAATGGGTTTCCTTGCATAAGGTAAGCCTGTGAAACCCTGTACATGTTTGCACTGCTTCGGTGCACTCCTCGACTGCTTACATGATAGGTCCATGCAACTCTTGTGTTTGTGCATCTGTGCCAGTGGACATTTATCTTCTTGCATATTTATCACAGTGCACATTTGATTTGATGGAACCTAACATCTGTACATCTTTTCATGCTCATTGGGGGTCAGGTTGGTGCATATCTTCTTTACGCATAAGGTAAGCCTGTGCATGTTTTCATACTGAGTGTACACTTGGTGCAAAGCACCATGTGCTGCACATGAAGTATGTGCACTTTCTAGCCGAGAACCAATTCGTAAGTCTATGCATATGTGATCAAACGTTCAATTGAGTTCGTGCATATGTGTTCTGACGATCTATCAACTCTGTGCACCTCTTCCTTCTGTCTAATTATTGTGACATGACTATGAGTCTGGTACTCTGACAGAGTGGCTCGTGGAACGTAAGAAAGAGCATGTGATCCAAGAATATAGGATGCGACGTGCTCGTGCCACGTGGAAAGCAGCATAGCTAAGATTTGGACACGTGGCTAAGGGATCCCTAACACTCCTTGGTGGGAATGCTTTCTCCACACGCCTAGTGCGTGAGCCCGTAGGGCCCAGGATGAAGATATATATAAGATGCCCCTTCTGCAATCAAGGATAGAGATTGAAAAAGAAGAAAAAGATAGAAGAAATAGAAAAGCAAGAAGAGTGCAGCCAGTGAGAAGAGTACGAGAGCCAGCATCAGAAGAAGAAGAAGTCTAGAGGGAGCGAGAGAGCTAAAAGTGAAGAAGAGAGAGAGAAGGATCTGAGAAGTGAAGAGAATACTAAGGAAGGTTAAGAGAGAGTTTTCCTTGAAGACTTGATTTGGAATTGCTCTTCGAAGCTACAGTTGTTTTTATCTCTATCTTTGTTTTTCATTTGTTCTTTCCATCTACTCAGTGTGTTTTCTGATTCTCTGGTTTGAGGTCGGGGTTCCTCCTTTGGACTCAGGAGAAGAGAGACTTGGGTCTCTGGTTGCTAGTGATTGGGTGTCATTAGGTTCCCTCCGGTTTGGAGGAAGGGAGGATTGGTCCTCCGATTTGCAAGTGACTGAGTGTCGGTTGTGGTTTCCCTCTGGTTTGGAGGAAGAGATACTTGGGTCTCCGGTTGCTAGTGACTAGGTGTTACTAGTGGTTCCTTCTGGGTTGGAAGAAGAGAGGAGTGTGTTCCTCTGGTTCAAGCTGTTAGGCAGCGTTTGTAGGAAAGCTGTGATGCCCAGCGGTTTCAAGCTATTTTGCAGCAGTAAGCCACACTCTGGTTAGAGTGTGGAGTGGACATAGGTCTGTGGACCGAACCACCTAAAAATCCTGGTGCATTGTGATTTACCTTGCATACTTTTTCCATATCTTCTTTCCCCACTTCTCTGGTTGCTTGGGCATTCCATTTCAGTATATGTGATTTCCGCTTGGACTTATTTTAACTGATAAGTGTATGACAGAATGCTTAGCAGAAGCATCTGTTTATTAGTGTTTATCGTGGCAAGTTCTTTTGAGAGCTAAGCTGTTGGATTTCTGAGTGAGAAAGCTTAGTAGTCTCATGAGTCTACATTGAATCGAGGCAAAAGTTTTATTCCGCAATAGTTTTTGAACGGGGATTCATTCACCCCCCCTCTGAATCCGGGCCTTGCACCCCAACAAGTGGTATCAGAGCGGGTTGCTGTGCATTGGATCCAACAATCCGCAGCAGATCCTGCAACTTCCGTGGTGCATTTCAAAGTGGGTCTCTTGTGTTCGGTGTTTTTGTTTCACTAATTTAGTACCTCGCTTTGCTCAACTGATTACGGTGCATTTATCATCTCTCGATGGCTCACCCCCCAATATTCAGAGGTAATAATTTCGATCTTTGGTTAGAGAACTTCTATCGGTATGTAAAATCAATCGATCCTGACCTTTGGAAGGTGATAACTCACGGTCCACATAAATTATCGAGGGATAAATCTAAATGGACTGATAAGGATAGATTGAAAGACTCTGTCAACTCTAGAGCATTAGATTTAATGAAAGCATCACTTGACAGAGTTCTAAGTTCATGTGTTTCTTCCTGTAGGTCTGCCAAAGAGATTTTGGAGAAACTGAAGCTTACTAGGAATCGCAACACATGTCTGATGGTTGACGATGATGGACAGCAAGAAGAAATTGAAGAAGAAGACAAAGACGAGGTACCTTCTGAATTTGATAATTATACTGTGGATGATTGGATTGGAGCATACAATGATTTGCTTGGTTCTTACGAACAGCTGAGAAAATGAAATAAATCTCTGAAAAGGAAGTTAAATAATCATGCGAATGCTAATTCTGGAGGTGAGGACATGGAACTACTGAAAATAGAAAATGACATATTTATAAGACAACTAAAAGATTTTGATTCTGTTACTTCAGATCTAGATCATTTGAAATCTGAAAAGGAAACACTTATGAAATAAATTGGTTTACACAACAAGAAAAATCAAGAGCTCACTTGTGAAATCTCTGAACTAAAGGAAAGACTTAGCTTGATTAATGATGATCAGGCTCATAACAGTAATGTAGTTCAGAATGAAAAATTGGTAAAAGATTTAGAGTGTGTTAATTCTGAAGAATGTCTTAAAATCTGAGAATGCAAAACTCAAAAAATAGTCTAAGGAATCTGAACATAAATCAATGAATCTTGAAAGAGAAAATAGATTGATTTCTAAAAAACTGGAGGCTGATAGAGTAATAAATTTAAAGCTTCAGAAAAATCTCGACAAACTTCAATCTGAAAAACAACAAGAAATGTTTTATGAATGTTAGTTTTTCTTAGATGATTGGGTGGTTGGTGATGAACTCTAGGAGTAAAATAGTAAACTGAAAGAGGAAATTAACAAGCTGAAACACCTAAACTCAGCTATGTCTGAGAGGCTAATCACTTTAGAAAAAGGGAAGAGTGCAAGCCTGGTGAGCTCTAGTGAGTTGTTGAATGCTGGACAAGAAATTGCTAGCCTAAGGACCATTAATCAGATGTTAAATGAAAAGGCTGTGTGCTATGAAGATAAAAGTGTCAACTATGAGCTTCATGTTTCCAAACTGCAATCTGAGATTTCAAGTCTGAATGAATCTTTGGCTAAATTTGTTAATGGAAAAGATAATTTGGATAAGCTCCTTGGTAGCAAAATTAATTTCCAATGTGAGGGTCTGGGTTTTAACCCAGCTAATAAAAAGGGCTTTGACAGTAAGCTTCACACTTCATTTGTGTGTAGTTCTGAGCCAACTAGCACATCTAGTGTACCTATCTTCCAATTCAGTGCTCAGAAAAATCAAAAATCCACTGTCAGTCCCAAAACTGTAGAACAAACTCAAACAATGAAGAAGAATGAAAATCTACAGAAAAAGAACAAAAACACTCCTGTTGGTACAAAGAATGCTGCACACAAGTCACATGATCTCTCACACACTCATACCAAAATGGGATCATGTCATTATTGTGGAAGATTTGACCATATGATGCACAACTGTTATATCCTGAAATCTGATGAATTGAGTGCTCATAATAGAATGAAGAAAATTAAACATTCAGGAAATACATATGTGCATTTTACTAATAACTCTCTCAGGAATCAATTTCCCCAGAAGAGGCAACTTAAATGTTCCCATTGTGGACGATCTGGTCATGCAAAGTATGATTGCTGGTTCTTGAAGAAGAATGAGTTCAAGGCTCCAAGGAGAACCACTGTTCCAAGGAGACCTTATTGCCATTTATCTGACAAGCCTGGTCATATGGCCACTAAACTCTGGTCAGTTTATCATAGAAGAAATTCCTCTGCTTGCTCTCACTGTGGAAAGCATGGCCACATAGTCAAGGACTGTTGGCACGCTCAGGGTAGAAAATTCAATTCTAAACCTGTCAACCTTCACACAAAAGAAAATGCTTTTGGTAGAAATAATCTTGCTTTTATGGAAAAATCTCTTGCATGTTTTGAATATGGAAGGTCAGGCCACCGAGCTTCTGAATGCTGGACGGCAGGTTATGGAAAACAATGTGTTCATGATAATAACAGAAACTTCCATGTTAATGCACATAGATTTCATGCTTATAACAATGGGCATAAAAAGAGCTCAAGGTCTGTTATATCATGTCATTACTGTGGTAGCTTTGGGCACTCTATGAGTGATTGCAAGCTAATGAAATTTGATAATTTACATGCTCAAAGATTGTGGAAAGCACCCTTTAGAGGGGCCACTAACACTACAGGACCCAAGAACTCTTGGGTACCCAAAAATATAAAATGAGAATCTGTTTTGCAGGTGTGCCTTGGGCAAAGAAATAAAGGCGGTTGATAAGCCAAGGCACTTGAGACGGTAAAACCCCAATTCAGCATACTTATAGGTTTGGTTATTTGAGTTATTTCTAAATTTCCTTTAGTAAGCTGAATAACATGTGTAATTTGTTAATCAAAATTTCATTCATACAAGTTCTCATGTGTATATGTCATTAGCATTCACATCTCTCACTGCACATCATGGGTAGTCTATATAAAAATGGGACTGAAGATGGATTACACATCATAAAACTGAAAATCTGAACTGATTGAATTTGTTGCTTGCACGATGTCTCATGCTTAAAATGTTCACCTGCACGCTTGACATGCACTTTTATTCACAATTGCATATGAGTAGCATATTATCAGCTTAAGATGCATATTGGACTGCATCTGCATTGCATTGACATGCATGACTCTTGGTATATAAATAGTGAGATACTGAAGGGCAGATGCATTCTGTCTGGAAGTTCTTGCTATGTATGAGGTGGTCTTTAGAACAAGTCCTCCACTTGGTACCATAGGTCAAAATTGCATGTAGAGCAGTCTAGACTCGCGTGAGCATAATTCATGTAACTCCCTTCATAGTGTTCATTCTACATGTTGCATTCATAAGTACATGGCATATAGATGGGGAGAGTGCATACAGTCAGGGGGAGTCAATTAAGGCAATGCCTGAATCTCACTCATATGTGCTTACATTTTGTCTCATGCATACTGTCAGGAAAGTTTTTGAAAATTCTGAATCTGAATGATGTCAAACTGATAGTCAAGTTCATTTATTAAAGCTGCAAAAATCAGTCATCTTCTTCTATAAGAAGCTGTGATGTACCTTGAATGTATTACGGGTTTAAACCTAATGAACCTTAGAGATTAAAAACAAAACTCAATGAAAAAGGATCGTGAAACACTTTTATTAGTTTTCAACCTTCTAGCATATATCATGTCTTTTGGAGTCTTTCTAAACTTGATATCGTCTAAACTCAGGATGATTTGGTTGAGAAAACTCGGAAGCTTGTATTATTTTTAAACAACACTCTCTGAAAATTATATGAGCAACTGTGTTAAAATGATAAATCATACATACCAATGGCAGAGCAATGATTGAATGCATTGAGAAATTGGGTACTTCATCAATGAAATGGAGACAAACTCATGTCATGAGGTGCTTCAAGTTATCTCTGTTCAGAAAATCATTAAAGGATAGTCTCACTGAGTATCTAGGGGTATTGGCGTCTGATAAACGTGTACCCTTACAAGAAAAGTGAACACTAAACCTGAAACATAATAGTAAACTATGTTGAGTAACTAGGAGCATTGGCATCTGATAAACGTGTGTTCTTATGCCAAAAGGCAAGGCTATACTTGACTGTTCTAATAGAATAAGGAAAAGTATGGAAAAATTGACATTGCTCCTCTAAACTTTAGATCAGAACTGTGTCTTTGTTTAATCCCAATACATGTTCTGGTTTCTCCTGATAGATTCATTGACGTTTAGATGATTAAGATGAAGCAAAACAAAATCTGACTTGCATTATGCTCTTCTGGTTCTCCACTATTAAGAGTTCTCACTGATTGATTTTCAATAGAGTGAAGTGGCTACTCTCTAACTTTCATAATTTTTAAACCACGTAATTCTTATATGCATTAATCTGAATTCTTATTGTAGCACCCCGATTTATTAAAGAATAAAATTTTTGAGAAAATTAATAAGAGATTCCTTAAGAAATAAGATAAGTCAAAATTTGACCATTTTATAAAAATCTGGAAAAATTAGAATCTCGCAGTGGATAAAATGCTTAGAAAAATTATCTTCTATGACCCGCCCAAATAAATTTTTTAACCAAGTCAAATTAACAGATTAAGGCCCAAAACCACACTTAGCCTAATCGTACCTTAAAATGCGAAATTCGAGCCCAATACTCGACCATTTAAGCTAAAATCGGATGCAAATGAAAGGCTAAGATTAACTCTTCATTTCCCCTCTGATTAATCTTCGAAACCCTAACCCTAGGAGGAGTATTTGGCGGCGGAGCAGTGGATAGACTCGGTCTCGCACGAATTTCGCACGTCCATGATGATAGGACTCTATCTTCTCGATTAGGACTCCCTAGACTCAATTGAACCAATAACAAATGACCCTTAGCAACCCTAGAATCATTTAGCTGCTGTGGCGGCCGGAGAGGAGCTCGATCGAGGCATAATTCCGACGATCTTTGGCGGTATGTACCTAGCGCGTTGACATCCCTCTTCTTCCTTCATCCTTCTAATAAGGTAGGTGATAGCAAGCCAAACCCTAATTGTGATGTATCAAAAGAAGCGTTGTTCTGTCCTCTTTCGATTGGTCTAGAAACCCCCAATTTTAATCTAGTATCTTGTTAGTATTTCGAGGCTTGGTGGAAGCATGCCTGAACTAGGGTTAACATTGTTCCATCTTGATTTACGTACGGATTTTAGGCACTAAACATGAAATTGATCATACTATCTTGTAAAACTTTTCATGCTCGTTCTTTTGACTATAAAAGCCCTAATTTTTATTCTTTATACTGTTCGTATTTAGACATTCTTGCTAACCCTAGCCAACCCCGCTGGCAACGGATAAGACGAAGGGGTGGCGGGCTGGGTTGATTTGTGCGGCCTCACGATAGACCGCCCATCCATGTCAGGTGGCTAGTTCCTGACCGTTCATGTATTGTACTTTGATCGGTTTCATAGTTTGCGCGGCATAACCCTAACCGCCTTGTCATTAGGTAGCCTGTTCCAGACCGTGCATGTTCCCCTGCGGCACATTACAGACCGCTCAACCCTGACAGGCCTTCTGACCTGGAAGGAGATGAACGGCCTGTCGTGCGACCGTCGAGGCCGTGAGCGGCTCAGACAGAACCGCCTAATTGTACAGAACTGCTTGTTTTCCTTTTAGCGTGATTTAACTTAGTAGAATTATGGCTAATGATTGGTTAATAACCCATAAGAAAACGGAACATATGTGAGAACATATTTCATAATGTTTGACTATTCTTTCATCATAGTCTTAATTTTTTTCAATATGTTAATTCAACCATGATTTCATGCTATTAGGATTGTTTGACAGTCATTCTACTCCGGTAGGATTGACTGACTGCCATACTAATTTTCGATGATTTGATAGCCTCATTTCTTGTAATGATTGGGACTCTCCGCCGGATATTCCTTCCGTCGGACTAGGACCTTCATTACGGGACCTCCGTAAGCCCCCGCGAGCCTGGGATTCCCACTAGGACGCTGGGCAGGTTGTACCACCAAGGCCTGAACCTTTGTACGTGATCGAATCGCTTGGATTATCACGGCTCAACTTGGACCCCCTGAGGTTTGCGCGGCTCGACAGGGACCGTCTGGCTCACTGGGTGGCCCATTAAGAACCGTGCAACTCTGGCCAAGTGCCACTTACCTTGGTCAATTAACCTTGTTCTATCTTCGACCAAATCATGTTTGGATCGACCCGATAAGCCCTAGGCTAACCAGTGGACAGTGGCTGGACCTGGTTCAGTTCTGCCCCACTTATGACAGCCCGGAGCCCATTTGGGTAGATTTCAAATTCCTTGTGCAAAGTTCTGTTGAACGGACTAATTTGAACCGCCTACGTCGTAGAGCGGATCTTATTGGACCGTTCATCTATTGAGCGGCCCCACAAGGCCCATTTATTTTGTTCTTGGGCTCCCAGTTCTGCTAGCGTTGAGCGGTCCATTATTGACCGTCCAATTCTTTGAATGACTCGACATGGACCGTGTACCCTTGACTTCGGTGAGGCTGATCCTCAGCCCATTTTTGTCCTGAACGGTCCAGTATCGACCGTGTATGGTTTGAACGGCCCAGCGTAAATTGCTTATCATCCAGAAGTGATTTTCCGTGATTATTCGTGTTTGAACCCAAGGACCTGATTGGTTCTTGATAACTTGAATTTTTGGTCAAAATATCTCTTCAACTTATCCTTGGGATCCTCCGAGGTAAGTTATACCTTGACATTATTGGCCATTTAACTTGATTAATGTCTAGACATAACTTGGGATCTTGGATCCAACAAATCAATGCCAACGCATCATGAGGGCCCGGTCCGGTCCTGGGAGGAGCGCCCGAAAAGTACTTGTGCCCCGGGGAGTTTTAATGACATGCTGAGGCATTGCACCGAGTGCATGACTAGCGTGATGTCTACGACAATAATCTATTACTTGAATCTTCTTTTGACTTGGTTAGTTCTTGCTTGATTGGCCAATTTTCAGTTATATCATGATCTTGCCTTCGTTCGATTATCTTGTTGTCATATTATCATTTCATTTTGTTCTTTTTTTTCGATCTTTAAAATGCAATTTAATTGGTTAATCACTTAAATTTACCTATTATTACCTACTGAGCGTTCGCTCACCCAGTTGTTTCCCCCTTTTCAGGTAGCTCAGGTAAGGATTCACAGACTGATGGGGATGGGTAAGAGTGATGGCAATGGAGCGAACCAGTTTGAAGCCTGTGGATCTAGTCGTAGTTTTGTGTCTATTTATGTTTTAGAGTGTGTGTTTGAAAGAATTGTAATCCCAGTCAGCACATGTAATAGTGTTAAGAGGATGTTGTCAAAAGGGTGTTTAAGGAGTTATGTGATTGGAACCAGGATTATGTAAATATTATTTAGTGAATGATCTTTTAGCTTTAGCATATCATGTCTGTAATCAACATATTGTTATTACTTGTTTCTACTGCCAGTCCCGATATTCCATGTCGGGGCGTGACAGTTAGGGGGTATCAGTGCATGGTCTTGGCCCAACTCCTCTTGTCACCTCCAACCGATTAATGTCCACGGCTCATCTTGGCCGTGAGGGAGAGTGTTGGAATATTTGGGCATAATTCCCTCTTGGGCAATAGTCCTGTATTGGTTAAATGAGTTATGGTTCATGTACTTATGACTCTGGGCCTGTGTATCTCAACACCGTGGTTTTGTGGATTCTAAGTGACGTCGTAGAACCTACAACCTTGTTATAAGTCTAAGAATCCAACCTAATGAGAATTGGGTAGAGACTTGGGTTGAGTTAATAAACAAATTCTAAACTATTCCTTCTAAATGATCCTAAATAATTTATTCTACGTGTAGGACATTCTAATGGCGGCTGAACGTGCACAATGGCGAGATATGCAGCGAACAGTTCAAGGACTCACTCGGGCCATGCAGCAAGTGGCCCAAGGTGGAGCGGCAAATCATAGAGCTGGCGATCTTCACCGGAATTTCCGTGGGATGAATCCCCCACGTTTTGGAGGCCCGACCGACCCCGAAGAAGTCGAGCACTGTTTGGAGGAGATGGAGAGGATCTTCGAAGTGATGCAGTGCAGTGACCAGGAGCGTGTTCTTCTAATGACTTTCTAGCTAGAACGTGATGCGAGAACATGGTGGGATGCAGTCAAAGCTACCCTCGGTGATAGACAAGTCTCATGGAAAGAGTTCGAGGAACTCTTCAATGGTAAATATTTTTTCAATAGAATTCAAGAGAAGAAAGCGGCCAAGTTTGCTGCTTTGAAGCAGCGAAATCTATCTGTGACAGAATATGAATCTCAATTTTCTCGATTATCTCATTATGCCACTCACTTGATATCCACGGAGAAGATGAAGGCCAAGCGTTTCCTAAACGGGATGAAGTTACATTATATTAATCAATTGGCGCCAATGGAAATTCAGACATATGTGGAGATGGTAAGGAAAGCTCAAGTTTTGGAAGACACCTTGGAGATGACAGAAAGAATCCGTGGGAAGAATGTTAAGAAGGAGCAACCTATTGGATTCGGGAAACCTAAACCTGACAATGGCAAGAAGAGGCCCAATGGAGGGTCTGGTTCGTGGAATGGCAAGGTCCCGAAGAATGAAGACAAGAAGTCTAGCACGATCGTGCCGTTTAAGGGCGTGTGCAAGTTTTGTGACCGTTCAGGTCACAGGATGGAAGAGCGCAGGCGCAAGTTGGGCGCCTGTCTGTGTTGTGGTAGTAGGGACTATCGTATTCCTGAGTGTCCCCTTTTGTTAGATCAAGCGACTCCGACTAAGCCGTAAGGAAACAAGAAGCAGCAGGGCAAGCTCCAAGCCCTACAAGAAGATGATGCAGGAACCACCGAGGAGGGTGGGCTCGTTGAAGGTACTCTTGTTATTCATGATAAGCCAGCATTCATTCTCTTTGATACCGGTTCCACTCATTCTTTTGTTTCTCAAAAATTTGCTAAGTCTTTGGCTGTGAAGCCGGTCTTGATGAATTCCTCGTTAGAGATTTCAACCCCTATTGGTTCTAGTTCAGCAATTAAGTATTTCTATCCTTCTAGTAAGGTTATGACTAATGAACAGAACTTGCCAGCTAATATGGATATGACAAATTATGATATAATTCTAGGAGCAGATTGGTTGGCTAAGCATGATGCCAATGTTCATTGTAGTTCCAGTTCCGTGTCTTTTTCTAGACACCCGAGACTTTCTTTTATAGGGGTTAGGCACCATAAGTCTGTGCCACTTATTTTGGCCCTCCTAGCTGATAAGTTGATGAGGAGGGGATGTCAGGCTTTTCTAGCTTTTGTTTATGCGACCCCTGAGAAGAGGATCGAGATTAAGGATATTCCTGTCGTTCAAGATTTTTCGGATGTCTTTCCTGAAGAATTGCCAGGACTTCCGCCAAAGAGGGAGGTTATCTTTTCTATTGATTTAGTTCCTGGCGCGAACCTTGTTTCCAAAGCTCCTTATCGTATGTCTTCCGCGGAGCTGAGAGAATTGAAGCAACAGCTAATGGAATTACTTGAGAAGGGGTTCATTCGTCCAAGTACATCCCCGTGGGGAGCCCCAGTTTTGTTCGTCCGGAAGAAGGATGGTTCGATGAGGTTGTGCATCGATTATCGGTAATTGAACCAGCTGACTATCAAGAACAAGTACCCATTGCCGAGAATTGACGAATTATTTGATCAGATAGCAGGAGCTTAGCATTTTTCTAAGATTGATCTCGGATCAGGATATCATCAGTTGCGAATCAAGGATGAAGATATTTATAAGACGACATTCTGTAGCAGGTATGGGCATTTTGAATTTGTAGTTATGCCTTTTGGACTAACGAATGCACCTGCAGCTTTCATGCAGTTGATGAACAATGTGTTTCGGCCCTATCTTGATCGATGGGTCGTGGTGTTTATTGATGACATCTTGATTTATTCTAAGAGCAAGAAGGAGCATGCCGAACATCTGAGGATGGCATTGCAATTATTGAGAGACCATCATCTATACGCCAAGTTTAGTAAGTGTGAATTCTGGCTGCAAGAGATGTCCTTTTTAGGGCATATTATTACAAAGGTAGGTATTTCCGTTGACCCCACGAAGGTAGAGGCAGTGAAGAATTGGGATAGACATGCTAGCATGACTAAAGTTAGAAGTTTCCTAGGCCTAGCAGGTTATTATCGGAGGTTTATTAAGGATTTCTCCAAGATTGCGGTACCTTTAACAAGATTAACCCGCAAGGAGAACAAATTTGATTGGTCCGAGGATTGCGAGAGAAGTTTGCAGACCTTGAAGGAATGCCTAACTACTTCCCCTGTGTTGGCTTTACCATCAGGAGAAGGAGGTTTCGTGGTGTATACAGATGCTTCAGGCATTGGTCTAAGTTGTGTGCTCATGCAGCATGGGAAAGTGATAGCCTATTCTTCCAGGCAATTGAGGAAGCATGAAGAGAACTATCCTGTTCATGACTTAAAACTTGCAGCGGTGGTGTTTGCCTTGAAGATATGGAGGCACTACTTGTATGGAGAGGCGTTTACGGTGTTCTCAGATCATAAGAGCCTGAAGTATCTGTTTTCTCAGAAGGAACTCAATATGTGGCAAAGGAGATGGCTCGAGTATTTAAAGGACTTTGACTTCTCTATAGAATACCATCCTGGAAAAGGGAATGTAGTAGCAGATGTCTTGAGTCGCAAGCCAATAGCTAAATTGTCGCATCTTATGTTACAAGAATGGAGGCTGTTGGAGCAGTTAGCTAGTTTGGATCTCAATGTTGACAAGGATCGGGTTACGATTGCTCAGATGCAACTCAGACCAGAATTATTAATGGAAATCAAGACCTTGCAAGACAACGACCTAGAGTTGGTAGAGATCAAGGAGAATTTGAGTAGCAGACCTGATTTCATGGTGGCTGACGATGGCAGATTGTTGTTTCAAGGAAGGACCTGTGTACCTATTGTAGCAGAAATCAAGAATAAGATTCTCGAAGAAGCTCATAGATCCAGATACACTATTCATCCTGGAGGTACTAAGATGTTCAAGGATTTGAAAAGATCCTTTTGGTGGCCGAATATGAAGAAGGAAATTACAGAATTCGTGAGTAGATGCTTAGTTTGTCAGCAAGTCAAGGCTGAGCATTTCAGACCTGCAGGAAAATTGAAACCACTTGATATACCCCAATGGAAGTGGGAGAGTATTGGTATGGACTTTATTATGGGTTTACCTAGGACTCGCAGTGGATTCGATGCAATATGGGTTATTCTTGACAGATTGACGAAGTCTGCTCATTTGTTGTCCATTAAGTCTAAGTGGACGGTAGACGTCTTGGCGGCTCTATATATGAAGGAAGTTGTAAGACTCCATGGTATTCCGGTCAGCATTGTGTCTGATAGAGATCCCATATTCACCTCACATTTTTGGAAAGGACTGCAAGAATCTATGGGAATCCGTCTGAATTTCAGTACTACTTTTCATCCACAAACAGACGGACAGACTGAAAGAACCAACCAGATAGTGGAAGATATGCTTAAAGCCTGCATGATTGACTTTGGAGGTAGTTGGAGTGATCACTTGGCTTTGATTGAATTCGCCTACAATAATAGTTATCAGTCTAGCATTCAGATGGCTCCATTTGAAGCTTTGTATGGAAGAAGCTGTCGATCTCCATTATGTTGGGATGAGGTAGGTGAGAAGCAATGGCTAGGACCAGATCTCATTTCTGAATCGTCCAAGAATATCTGTATTATTAGAGATCGGTTGCTAGTAGCACAATCAAGACAGAAGAGTTATGCCGACAACAGAAGGAGAGCCTTGGAGTTTCAGGTTGGTGAACATATGTTTTTGATGATTTCTCCCATGAGAGGGATTCGCAGGTTTGATATTCAAGGCAAGTTGAGTCCAAGATATGTCGGTCCAGTCGAAGTTCTGAAAAGAGTGGGGGAGGTGGCTTACCGTTTAGCACTACCACCTCAGTTATCAGGAGTACACAATGTCTTCCATGTGTCTATGTTGTGAAAATATGTGTATGACCCCACTCATGTCATTCAGCATATGGATTTGGAACTGAAGAAAGATTTGACTTATGAAGAAAGACCTATCAAGATTCTGGATCGTAAGCAGCAGCATCTCAGAAGTCGTTCTATACCCATGGTTAACGTTCAGTGGAGTCGGCGTGGAACCGAAGAAGCTACTTGGGAATCCGAAGAAACCATGCGGAAGCAATATCCCGACTTATTCTAGGTGAGTTATCTCACTCCCCGTTCTATTAAGTGCAGTGAATTTGGAGGACCAAATTACTTTAAGTGGGGGAGGGTGTAGCACCCCGATTTATTAAAGAATAAAAATTTTGAAATAATTAATAAGAGATTCCTTAAGAAATAAGATAAGTCAAAATTTGACCATTTTATAAAAATCTGGAAAAATTATAATCTCGTAGTGGATAAAATGCTTAGAAAAATTGTCTTCTATGACCAGCCCAAATAAAATTTTTAACCAAGTCGAATTAACAGATTAAGGCCCAAAACCACACTTAGCCTAATTGGACCTTAAAACGTGAAATTTGAGCCCAATACCCGACCATTTAAGCTAAAACCAGATGCAAATGAAAGGCTAAGATTAACTCTTCATTTCCCCTCTGATTAATCTTCGAAACCCTAACCCTAAGAGGAGTATTTGGCGTCGGAGTACTGGATAGACTAGGTCTCGCATGAATTTCGCACGTCCACGATGATAGGACTCTATCTTCGTGATTAGGACTCCCTAGACTCAATTGAACCTATAAAAAATGACCCTTAGCAACCCTAGAATCGTTTAGTTGCTGTGGCAGTCGAAGAGGAGCTTGATCGAGGGAGAATTCCGGCGATCTTTGGCGGTGTGTACCTAGCGCGTCGACATCCCTCTTCTTCCTTCATCCTTCGAATAAGGTAGGTGATAGCAAGCCAAACCCTAACTGTGATGTATCAAAAGAAGTGTTGTTCTGTCCTCTTTCGATTGGTCTAGAAAGCCCCAATTTTGATCTAGTATCCTGTTAGTATTTCGAGGTTTAGTGGAAGCATGCCTGAACTAGGGTTAACATTGCTCCATCTTGATTTACGTAGGGATTTCAGGCACTAAACATGAAATTGATCATGCTATCTTGTAATACTTTTCATGCTCGTTCTTTTGACTATAAAAGCCCTAATTTTTTTGCTTTATACTGTTCGTATTTAGACATTCTTGCTAACCCTAGCCAACCCCGCGGGCAACAGATACGACGAAGGGGTGGCGGGCTGGGTTGATTTGCGCGGCCTCACGATAGACCGCCCATCCATGTCAGGAGCCTAGTTCCTGACCGTTCATGTATTGTACTTTGATCGATTTCATAGTTTGCGCGGCATAACCCTAACCGCCCTATAATTAGGCGGCCTGTTCCAGACCGTGCATGTTCCCCAGCGGCACATTACAGACCGCTCAACCCTGACAGGCCTTCTGACCTGGAAGGAGATGAATAGCCTGTCGTGCGACCGCCGAGGCCGTAAGCGGCTCAGATAGAACCGCCCAATTGCACAGAACTGCTTGTTTTCCTTTTTAGCATAATTTAACTTAGTAGAATTATGGCTAATGATAGGTTAATAACCCATAAGAAAAAGGAACATATGTGAGAACAGATTTCATAATGTTTGACTATTCTTTTATCATAGCCTTAATTTATTTCAATATGTTAATTCAACCATGATTTCATGCTATTAGGATTGTTTGACAGTCGTTCTACTCCGATAGGATTGACTGACCGCCATATTGATTTTCAATGATTTGATAGCCTCATTCCTTGTAATGATTGGGACTCTCCTCCGGATATTCCTTCCATCGGACTAGGACCTTCATTACGGGACCTCCGTAAGCCCCTGCGAGCCTGGGATTCCCACTAGGACGACGGGCAGGTTGTACCACCAAGGCCTGAACCTGTGTACGTGATCGAATCGCTTGGATTATCACGGCTCAACTTGGACCCCCTGAGGTTTGCGCGGCCCAACAGGGACCGTCTGGCTCACTGGGCGGCCCATTAAGAACCGTGCAACTCTGGCCAAGTGCCACTTACCTTGGTCGATTAACCTTGTTCTATCTTCGACCAAATCATGTTTGGATCGACCTGATAAGCCCTAGGCAAACCAGTGGACAATGGGCTGGACCTGGTTCAGTTCTGCCCCACTTATGACAGCCCGGAGCCCATTTGGGTAGATTTCTAATTCCTTGTGCTAAGTTCTGTTGAACGGACTAATTTGAATCACCTACGTCGTAGAGTGGATCTTATTGGACCGTCCATCTATTGAGTGGCCCCATAAGGCCCGTTTATTTTGTTCTTGGGCTCCCAGTTCTGCTAGCCTTGAGTGGTCCATTATTGACCGTCCAATTCTTTGAACGGCTCGACATGGACCACGTACCCTTGACTTCGGTGAGGCTGATCCTCAGCCCATTTCTGTCCTGAACGGTCCAGTATCGATCGTGTATGGTTTGAGCGGCCCAGTGTAAACCGCTTATTATTCAGAAGTGATTTTCCGTGATTATTCGTGTTTGAACCCAAGGACCTGATTGGTTCTAGATAACTTGAATTTTTGTCAAAATATCTCTTCAACTTATCCTTGGGATCCTCTAGGGTAAGTTATACCTTGACATTATTGGCCATTTAACTTGATTAATGTCTAGACATAACTTGAGATCTTGGATCCAGCAAATCAATGCCAACGCATCATAAGGGCCCGGTCTGGTCCTGAGAGGAGCGCTCGAAAAGTACTTGTGCCCCGGGGAGTTTTAATGACATGCTGAGGCATTGCACTGAGTGCATGACTAGCGTGATGTCTACGACAATAATCTATTACTTGAATCTTCTTTTGACTTGGTTAGTTCTTGCTTGATTGGCCAATTTCCAGTTATATCATGATCTTGCCTTCGTTCGATTATCTTGTTGTCATATTATCATTTCATTTTGTTCTTTATTTTTGAGCTTAAAAATGCAATTTAATTGGTTAATCACTTAAATTTACCTGTTATTACCTACTGAGCGTTCGCTCACCCAGTTGTTTCCCCCTTTTTAGGTAGCTCAAGTGAGGATTCACAGACTGATGGGGACGGGCAAGATTGATGGCAATGGAGAGAACCAGTTTGAAGCCTGTGGATCTAGTCGTAGTTTTGTGTCTTTTTATGTTTTTGAGTGTGTGTTTGAAAGAATTGTAATCCCAGTCAGCAAATGTAATAGTGTTAAGAGGATGTTGTCAAAAGGGTGTTTAAGGAGTTATGTGATTGGAATCTGGATTATGTAAATATTATTTAGTGAATGATTTTTTAGCTTTAGCATATCATGTCTGTAATCAACATAATGTTAATACTTGTTTCTACTGTCAGTTCCGATATTCCGCGTCGGGGTGTGACACTTATACTAGAAGAACCTGTGCATGGTTTGCTTTGTCAATGAACAACCATTCAATTTGTCTATCAGTTTTTTTTTCTCTGTCTGAGTCACTTACATGGTCTTCATGTCATGGTTTCATTCATATTGTCCACTGCATATCATTCATATTGCATATTCCAAATAACTTGTTTGAGTGCATTCATTCAGGGGGAGCATAAGATAATTCAAGCATTGGTATTCGTGGTATTATCCAAGAGAGAGAATTCTTGTATGTCCCTGTGGTTCTGCTATGACAAGAGAGTATCTGTTCAGGGGGAGATTTTGAATCATTACCTCTCTTTTAAGAATAATGTTCATTCTTTTTGATGCTGTCAAAGGGGGAGAATTTGTGTGAGTCATTTGTCTTGAATGCTCATGGCATATTTCATAATGCATTCATTGCATATTTCATACATGAATGCTCATTTTGGCTTAATCATCATGCTGATTCCACTACAATGACTCATAATATTGCCATCATCAAAAATAGGGAGATTGTTGTGTCCCCTGTGGTTATGAAGTTTTGATGATGACAAATACTATGTCTCATTATATATGACTGAGATCACTTAATTGTGATGCATTCATTGATGATGTCATCATTTATAAAAAGTATGAAATATGTCAGAACAGGTTCTAAAGATGATTCAAGAAGACAAGAAAAGAAAGTCAACGGTCAACTCAAATTGACAGCAAGTCAAATTCTGGTAAAATGTGAATCAGCTTCTGAAAGGTAAAGTCAATGATCATCCAAGTCTGATACATGTTCAGGTCAGTACAGATATCTCAGACTTACATTTGGTTGCATATAAAATTTGTGTTAGCTTTGCGCGATGCAGTACAATGTCTTGGGTCTGTGCATGCTGAAGCATCCTGCACATTCCATTTCTTCAAGAAGACAGTTCTGTGCATTTCATCGAACTGTCAGTGTGCATGTTTAAGTCTGTGCACTCGCTTATGGTTAAGTCATGCAGGTCTGTGCAATCGTGCATTGGGCAGGACATATCTGAACATGTCTCTGATAGATTGCACTTTAGGTTTGCTCACTTCACGATTCTTGTGCACTTAGGTCTATGCTGGCTTTGTTGCACGCATATATAGTAGGCTTTGATGCACGCATATATAGTCCATGCATGTCACAGTATATGCACACACAGGTCTGTGCATATGCATACTGAGGTCGGTCCAAGTCTCGACTTATGCACATAGTCAGTGCAGGTTTTATACTAGGTGCATGTTTATTTGTCAGATGCTCATCAAAATGTTGTCTGCACATTTACATTTAGTTTGTGCATTAGATTGACTCTGTGCAACATTTGTCTAGTCTGCATTGAGTCGGTGCATTCTTAGCTACAGCACGCAACTAAGTCCGAGCAGAATCTGTGCATTCAAGTCCGTGCAACATTTGTCTAGTCTGCATTGAGTCGGTGCATACTGCATCTCACATACATAAGTTCATGCACATTCGGCCACCTTGCTTTCTCTAGTCGGTGCACTTCATTGAAGCATCGGTGCAAACCTCGCAAAGATGCATCTCAAGGTCGGTGCACTTCCCTATTCCTTCTATGAAAGGTTGGTGCAATGGGTTTCCTTGCATGAAGTAAGCCTGTGGTAAACCTGTACATGTTTGCACAGCTTCGGTGCACTCCTCGACTGCTTACATGATAGGTCCATGCAACTCTTGTGTTTGTGCATCTACGCCAGTGGACATTTATCCTCTTGCATGTTTATCACAGTGCACATTTGATTTGACGGAACCTAACGTCTGTACTTCTTTTCATGCTCATTGGGGGTCGGGTTGGTGCATATCTTCTTTACATATAAGGTAAGCATGTGCATGTTTTCATACTGAGTGTACACTTGGTGCAAAGCACCATGTGCTGCACATGAAGTCTGTGCACTTTCTAGCCGAGAACCAATTCGTAAGTCTATGCATATGTGATCAAACGCTCAATTGAGTCCGTGCATATGTGTTCTAACGATCTATCAACTCTGTGCAGCTCTTCCTTCTGTCTAATTATTGTGACCTGACTATGACTCTGGTACTCTGATAGGACAGTGGCTCGTGGAACGTAAGAAAGAGCACGTGATCCAAGAATATAGGATGCGCTGTGCTCGTGCCACGTGGAAAGCAGCAGAGCTAAGATTTGGACACGTGGCTAAGGGATCCCTAACACTCCTTGGCGGGAATGCTTTCTCCACACGCCTAGTGCGTGACCCCGTAGGGCCCAGGATGAAGATATATATAAGATGCCCCTTCTGCAATCAAGGATAAAGATTGAAAAAGAAGAAAAAGATAGAAGAAATAGAAAAGCAAGAAGAGTGCAGCCAGTGAGAAGAGTACGAGAGCCAGCATCAGAAAAAGAAGAAGAAGTCTAGAGAGAGCGAGAGAGCTAAAAGTGAAGAAGAGAGAGAGAAAGATCTGAGTAGTGAAGAGAATACTAAGGAAGGTTAAGAGAGAGTTTTCCTTGAAAACTTGATTTGGAATTGCTCGTCAGAGCTACATTTGTTTTTATCTCTATCTTTGTTTTTCATTTGTTCTTTCCATCTGCTCAGTGTGTTTTTCGATTCTCTGGTTTGAGGTCGGGGTTCCTCCTGTGGACTCATGAGAAGAGAGACTTGGGTCTCTAGTTGCTAGTGACTGGGTGTCACTAGGTTCCCTCCGATTTGGACGAAGGGAGGATTGGTCCTCCGGTTTGCAACCGACTGGGTGTCGCTTGTGGTTTCCCTCTGGTTTGGAGGAAGAGAGACTTGGGTCTCTGGTTGCTAGTGACTGGGTGTTACTAGTGGTTCCTTCCGGGTTAGAAGAAGAGAGGAGTGTGTTCCTCTGGTTCAAGCTGTTAGGCAGCGTTTGTAGGCAAGCTGTGATGCCCAACAGTTTCAAGCTGTTTGGCAGCAGTAAGCCACACTATGGTTAGAGTGTGGGGTGGACGTAGGTCTGTGGACCGAACCACCTAAAAATCCTGGTGCATTATGGTTTGCCTTGCGTACTTTTTCCATATCTTCTTTCTCCACTTCTCTGGTTGCTTGGGCATTCCATTTCAGTATATGTGATTTCCGCTTGGACTTATTTTAACTGATAAGTGTATGACAGAATGCTTAGCAGAAGCATCTATTTATTAGTGTTTCTCGTGGCAAGTGCTTTTGAGAGCTAAGCTGTCAGATTTCTGAGTGAGAAAGCTTAGTAGTCTCATGAGTCTACATTGAATCGAGGCAAAAATTTTATTCCGCAATAATTTTTGAACGGGGATTCATTCACCCCCCTCTGAATCCGGGCCTTACACCCCAACATACAATACTCTCCGGGAACGAAACTCAACTTCAACACTACTTTCCATCCCCAGACAGATGGACAGACCGAAAGGACAAATCAAGTTGTGGAAGATATGTTAAGAGCATGTATTATAGACTTCGGCGGACGTTGGCATGACCACTTACCCCTAGCCTAGTTTGCATATAACAATAGCTATCAAGCCAGTATACAAATGGCATCTTTAGAGGCGCTTTATGGCAGGAGTTGCTGATCTCCAATATGCTGGGATGAAGTCGGTGAAAAGCTACTATTAGGCCCAGATATGGTAAGAGATTCTACTGAGAATATACACCTTATTCGGGAAAGGCTAAAGATAGCACAGTCCAGGCAGAAATCTTATGCTGACAATAGGAGAAGAGACCTAGAATTTCAAGTGGGAGATCATGTCTTTCTCAAGGTATCTCCCAGCCGAGGTATTAGAAGATTCGGTGTTAAGGGCAAGCTAACACCAAGGTTTATTGGTCCATTTGAAGTGTTGGAAAGAGTAGGTGAGGTGGCTTACTGTATTGCCTTGCCTCCACAACTATCGGAAGTGGACAACGTATTTCATGTTTCTATGCTAAAGAAGTATGTGCATGATCCATTCCATGTCATTGACCACGCGAATTTGGTAATACAAAAGGACCTTACCTACGAGCAAAAGCCAATGAAGATCCTCGACCGAGAAGTTTGAGTTTTAAGGAACAAGACGATCCCTATGGTGAAAATCCAATATAATCGATGCTTAGAACAAGAAGCTACATGGGAAACTGAAGAGTCAATGCGAAGGAGATTTTCGGAGCTATTCAAGTTTGTAAGTTCTCCGCACCCTTCCTATCTCCGCATATGTAGTTGAATTTGGGGACCAAATTCTTTTAAGTGGGGGAGGGTGTAGCACCCCCGATAAAATAATAGAGAAGTTGAACTTCTTAGATAAACAATCCTACATGAAGGCCTTATAAAAAGAACCATACCTTATGAGGGCTACTATATAAATATCGAAAGCCCAACATCACTTAATGCCAACACATAGGTAGTACATAGTGGGGTCTCTATTTTTCTAACCCAAAGGGAATGGGCGCCCCTTACCAGGGTGCCATTCACCAAATGGAGCCCCCATGCAAGGGCGCCATTTCCTTCAGGGGCCACCAACCAATTATATATTAATATATGCATACATCTTAAAGACCAACACGTGAAGGTTGCTGTTAGTGTCTAAAGCCATGAAGAATAGACGCCCTCATGCAAAAGCGTCATTTACATGAACAGGGTCTCCCATTTAAAGCGCGTCCCTACACCAGGGTGCCATTTCCAAAGTGCTTCTAGAAGACTTGAGACACGAACAACCTCATTTAGCTGGCAAAGCACCATCCTCTGGCCATGGACAGCAATGATCTAAGATCTTGTTTCCCCAACCGGACCTGCAAGGCAATAAACCAATGCGTTGCATTGGCAGCTAGATTTCCTATAACTATTTCCCTCCGTAGCATAGGCAGAGGCTACTTCCGTTATCAGTGCTGCTTGCAAAAGGGAAAATTTCCCTTCTTTCCTTCGGAAGACGTGAAGGGACGTCTTCTTCCTACATTCTACGTCCTGCTGCTAGAGCATTGCGGCGGAGAGCGTGCCTTACTTTATTCTCTAAAGCTCTGCTGAGAAGGGGCTTGGCTTGGATTTCTTCTTCCTTCTACATCCTATACCACGTGTATCACTCCAAAAAGGTAGGTGTTCTCAAGATCTAGCCCAACCAGTAGCTAAAGTAGGGTAACATAACATGCTAGTATAATCCATCTGTCATGCCATGCAGCCTATTCCTATAGCATGTTACACGGGTTTTAAGTAGAACAACTATAGTCTGTTACACCAGTTTTTACATAGTCTGTTATATAGTCTGTTATACGAATTTCACGGGATTCAAATATATCTCATTACGCCAGTTTTTACAACCTTAAAATATCACGTTTAGCCCGAGTATATAACCTATTTTACAATAGATACACATATGTTTTAAAAACCCAGAAAGTCTTGCCCTCAGGTAAAGGGCGCCCCTGACCAGGGCACCATTTCCTGAAGGGGCGCCCCATGCCAGGGCGCCATTTAAATGGAGACTGTTCACAGTGTCGTCAATTCATTTCCAGTAAATAATAATCAACGCATTCAGAAATTTATATCTATGAAACTAAACCATAAAATTCTTGCATGAGTATGATTCTGTGATCCTGATATTTTTCTGTACCAATACATGTCCTTACTTCTTGATTCCGAGAAACTTTGGGAATGTGAATAGTGCATGACCTAACTAAATAGGCGCCCCTGACTAGGGCACCATTTACTTCAATTGAGGACCCTCCAAAGGGTCGTCATTTAAATAAAGACCCCCTGGGGAGGTGCCATTTCCTTTTCCAGCAACTTATAGACACCCTGTTAGAAAAATTAAAATCTATGAAACTGAAACCCAACAAATCTGCATGAACAAAATTCTGAACTCCCGATAATTTTCTCTGTCTATCCATATTCCTGGTTCCTGATTTCGTGAAACTTAGAGATTAAGAATTGTGTTATGAGTCTAAAGATGTACCTACCCTGTGTAAATAGAAGTCAAAAGAATTGGCGCCCTAGCCAGGGGCGCCAATTTGTTGAACAGTGACCCTCCAGAGAGTCATCCTTTAGATGGAAAATCTCTGCAGGGGCGCCATTTTCCATATATATATATATATATATATATATATATATATATATAATTTCTGAAAGACTGGGCAACCCCCAGGCACCAATTCCATAAAAGGCAGCCTGACCCCCATGTGCCAATTCCCTGAAAGATAGCCTGACCCCCCGGCGCCATTTCCTGAAAGCCTGAAAGACTGGGTAACCCCCAGGCGCCAATTCAGTGAGGCAACATGTTAGCTACCAATTTCATTCTGATTCCTGATTTGTCTCATGGTTTATACCAACATAACCCTCGTTCATCTCCTGCATGATATATGCTTTCGAACTACATTCATGAAATCTACCTCGTGTTCTTACAATGGTCAACCCTTGAAATTTCATATTGGCTATAAATGAGAGTGGATGTCAAAAGACATACAAGGAAATGATGTACATATAGGGTCCGGTCTGGTCCTGGGAGGAGCACCCGAAGGTACTTGTGCCCATGGGAGTTTATTGACCACGGTGTTTAAGCATTGCATCGAAGTACTTGCTTGACTTGCTTGACTTGAGACATTCCACACGTACTCTCTCTAATTGCTTGACTTGACTTGCATGGCCTAGAATGGGCAATACTTGACTTGCATGGCCCGAAAAAGGGCAAGGTACTTGCTTGATTGAAATAACCAATTCCATTGACACGTACTTGATATTACTTGCTTGAACACGAATTTTACTTGCTTGAACATGATTCTTACTTGCTTGTACATGAGTCCTTGCTTGCCTGAAAAGTGGCATTAACATCTAATTATTTCTTGATATCCTGCTTGTCAAATACTCGAAATCATGTGATACTCTCTCTATACAGTTCTTGATCTCGTACTTGTTCATCATACATGAATATACCTGTATACCTGATTTTTTTATTTGTACATCATGCATAGCTATATCAGCATTACATGTAACATGTAAACCACTTAAAGATTGCTCGAACTTGAGATGTAATTCCTACTGAGCGATTCGCTCATCCAGTTGCTTCCTAACATTTTTCATGTAATTCAGATAGCGACATCCACAGGAATGAGACTGAGTGAAGAGTGGTAGAGTCACCGATTCTCTATTGTCAGCTAGTCGTGCCTTTTGATTTTCTTGAGTCCCCTTTTGTATTTCCAATTATATCAGTCTAGTTGATTGAAGTTGGTTAAGGCTTGTAGCCTAGTAATTAGAATTGAATAAGGAATGTCATGGATTGGAATTATCACCATTTGGTTAATTGGATAATTGTCACCTTGGACATTGGTATCATTTTGGAAATTTAAAACTTAGTCATTATTTAGTCTTTTGCACACTCTGTCTTTTGTCAAAAAAATATGCATACTGCTCTGATTGAATGATTCTATATAAGCTGGCCACGACCCGGGTATCTTCCGCGCTCGGGACGTGACACTTGTTCTTCCTTGAGTGTGATGCTCAAGATCTAGTCCTGCGACAGGATCTAGCCGGGGTGCAACTCTCCAAGCCAAGGTGCGACACCGACGCAACCGTTATCGTCACGTTCGTGTTCCGATTCTGATTCGGTTCGTCCAGCTCTTACCTCTGGAGTATGAATCACCCATAGCTATTTCCTAAGTCGATCTGGTTCTGGAAATTTTACCAGAGGTAAATGTGTCAGTTAGAAAGGATCCATCATAGGTTTTACGTCGATCGGAGTTCCAGATCTCCGGAAACAATTCCGACCGTGAAGCTGCGCATCGCCACCTATCCCAGCAGACCAGATCCACTCTTCTTTGATACAAAAATCCCCCAGATCTACTATCTGAATCCTTGGGCCTGTGATTTGGAGGGTTCGTACCTCTTTTAGTCTTCTTCGCACTGGCGCTAATCTCGTGTCATTTTGAGATATGTGCTGAGCATGGCGAATATTTTGGTGGGACTACGCAGGCCGACCTGTGCAGATCCGACCCAAATCCAGCTGCGACTTGCAGGAGCTGCCCCTCCTTCCTCCCTTCAGATCTGACCAAACACCTTGGTCAGAATCTTCCTCCAGGCATCACCGACGTTCTCCAGCAAGCGACGATCCGTTCTGACACCGGAGCTATTTTTATTGTAATTTTTAGTTTTCCTGTGTAGTTCTGTGTGAGCAGAACCAGAGCCTTGGTGCAGGCACTGTCACGCCCAGAGCTGATCAGATCTAATCACATCATCTGGCCGAGGTGTTCTTCATCCAGTCGCCGACGTGCTCCTACAAACGGAACCCTGATCGGACCTCGGATCCACCCGTACCGACTTCCGCAAGTTTGCCGTGCCGGGTGACCAGCGCGGGCAGAACCGCTCGGCGATCAATCGGCTCACCCAATCGACCCCAACTCGCTCCCCGTGTCTCCAACGACTGCTGCCCGTCAACCTGAGCTCCAGCAGCCCCAAAAATTATGCCTATAGCCTGTTATCTCCCTGCGTGGAGTGGGCAACGTTCTGAAATTGTACTAATAATCATTTGTCGTGTATCGGGGTTGTCGGATTCGGTCGGGGTTTCTTCCCCACGCGCTTGTCGTGGAGGTACGTGCGTCGTTCCTATCCTAGCATTTGCTTATTTAGTATATTTTCTCATATGCTGCGTTTGTGAGATTAGGGCCATAGCCAAATTATAAATCTCCGTGGTTGTAAGTGTGAGCGCCTGTTCCTTAGCTCTAGTCGAGCACCGAGCTTGAATTGCATACCCTAGGTGATAGTGGTTCCTTAATCACTGCATTCCCGCGCTTCCCTCGCTAGGACGATTGTTGGGCTAGATAGAGTTTCTTGTTGAGAGACGCCTCCACTCGGAGAATCGCCACAGAGGTCAGCTGCCCGGCTTACCTTTCGCGTGTAAGTGCTGGCCACACTTCGAGTCTGTCGTAGGTCTTAGCCCTTTCGAGTCTCGTCCCGCATCAAATTGGTATCAGAGCGAGTTTGAGTCTAGGATAGTCGGTCCAAGGTGTTGCATTTCATCCCTATATCTGGTATATTAAAAGGTGTTACTAGAAAGATAGGTTACGCCTATTGGGAAGGTAGCATCCTTGCGTGAGTTTGATCTTCGGATCATATCTCTGCCACGTACTAGATATGGGTTGAGTCTAGGTTCTTCATTTCTCATTAGTCAGTGCACTCCAATCTCTGTGTCTGCATGTCCAACTACCCGCCAGCCCCATGGCCATTCCCAGAGACCATGTGTTAGATTGGTCATCCCTGGTGGCCCAATTCGAGGCTCTTATGGCCTGACCCCCGGGTCTCGCCCCTACCATTCAACCACTGGTTGACCCGATCCCTATGCTGACGAGCGAGTCGTTCCAGCGCCCTATCATGTCCACTGCCATTCTACCTAATGGGTCGCATACGGAGATCGACTTCATTAGTAGGGTGTCAACTAATTGTGTCTCCCAGGACATTGTTGAGTCTCTCTCTAAGACTGGGGAGATTGTTCTCAATGGTGGCTTAGCTTTCATATAGTTCGAACGAAGCTTCGATCGCGTTCTATATCACGATGGAGCATGGTGCAAGGTCGACACACTTGCTAGTCCATGCATCATTTTAGGGCAAACTTGGTTGGAAGAGAGGAGAGCGACCATCGACCCAGATAAGAGAACATGCACCTTACACCCACCTCACCTGCCCAGCGAGTTCATCTTCCGCGATGGCATTCAGCCGGCCACCTCCGTGTCACCAACCACCCACCCCCAGCGGTCCGCTCCGCCTCCGGGCTCACGCCTGCCACCACTCTTGGAGTCCACCCCTGTGGCCCCCTGTAGTGGGATTAGCCATTTCTCCGACTAGTGTCCTTCACGTTCACCTATCTTAGAGGACACACATTCAGAGGATGCCCCACCCGAGCTTATTCTAGTGAGTTACGAGGCTGACCAGGAGTTGGCTGAGAAGTACCACGCTGAGGTTGAGGGGTTAGAGAGCGATGCCATAGAGCGCCTAGAGGGCGAGGGTCTGTCAGTCACCCCAGCCCCACAGATGCGGGATGATATGCGACTCGACACCGATTTGATGCGAACCTGGGACTCTAGGTGACGACGTGAGATGACCAGCAACGATGCGACCAACGCGACAGCAACAAAGTTCCAAAAGAGGAGGATATGTCCTCAACAAGAGACACAAGCTCGCGGACGTCCCTTAGCGAGGGAAACGCGTGGATCTATGCGGTTGAGAAGTTGGCAATGAGTTAGGGTGGCCAACACTCCTTCGTGCCTGGATTGGGTCACGGAATGGATCATGTACACTCTCCCACAGTGGTGATATTATTTGATCGGGCTAGATATCCTATCACTCAAGCATCGGCAAATAAACACATACGAGATAAGCAAATGCCGAAAGAGATAGAGGCGATACCTCCACGCTCCAGGCATGGGGAAGATGATCCCGGCCAAGATCCGTAACTCCCGGTACAGTAAATGTAAATAATTACAGTAATGAATTTTACTACCCACTCCACGCAGGGAGGTAAAGGGCGACAATAGCGACCCGGGAGTACCGATCTCGGGTTGACGGGCAGCAAGCCGGAAGGGCTTTCGGGTCGGAGGCGGGCTGCTAGTTCGACTCGGCACTGTTCAAAATCACTTGACATCAAGCGCGTGCGACTTTTGGGACGGTGACTTTTGGTCATGTTCTGGTCAAGGCGGTTGGCTGGGACGTGGGGGGAAGGTTCCTCTTCGATCCCTGAAGTCGGCAGCAGCTAAATCGCAGTCGGCGTATTTCTGGAAGAATTAATTGGTGGACTGCTCTTGCTGGCCTGTCACGGGACATATTTGCGTGCCTTCACGAAAATGGTTACCACGCCCAGATCCGGTGTTGGATCAGGACGAAACTAGCTCCGTTGCGAATGGCACTCAGAGAGCATCAACATATGTTAATTTGAGATCCGTCCAACGGTCGGACTTGGAATGAGAAACTCTGCACCACCGTAATTGTTTCTGGCCCGGAATTCAGATCAAGTAGGACATATCGGGTTCTGCCTGATTATGGGGTTTGACCAAAGGGAAATTGGTAGATCTGGACTTTGGGAATTTTATGGGTGAGAGGGGGGGATGTGAGGATCACGCACAAATATTTTTGTAATTTTCTGATGTGATTTTGGGGGGAGGGAAATAGATCTACAAACTACTATTTTGCAGATCTGCACACAGGTAGACTGCGAGGTGTGGAAAGAAGTGACTGGGAGGAGGGGCAAATGGAGTCTGATTGAGGTGAAAATTAAACTGGAAGAAGGGGGAAACATGGGGAACAAACCCTCGAAACCTCAACTCGATCAGACGGCTGGATCTGGAGATACAACCTCTCCTTTAATCTTCTATTCTGCAGGTCATAGGTTTGGACAGCAGGCTGGAGATTGGGTTGTGGCGACTTGTTGGCGGCTCCGATGGCGGTGGCGGCTGGGAATCACACCTAGAGGGGAAGATAAAATTTTGAATCACTCCAAGATTTGGTGCATCATACCCAGATCTGCTGCAATCTCTGCTGCAAGGGAGGAAGAGAGGGAAGAGAGAGGGGTGCCCTTGGGCTTCTCACACAATTTTCTAATTTTTCTTCAATATTTCTATGCAAATATTATTACAAGAGACATTAAGTAGTAAACCCTAGACCTAGGACAAATGACCACAGATACCCTTGGTCAAGGGGGCATATTGGGGAAGGGAGATAAAAGAAGAATAAAAAAAATCCCACAAGGGGACAAAGGAGGGGGCGCCCTCTTTAAAGAAGGGAATTTTGATTTTTCTTCTTTGGTCCAAGTCCACCATGGACCATGGACTAGCCCCTATGGGCCCTAGTAGCTAGGTGGCCCAACGAGAGAAAGGGTGGGGGCTCCGCCGGGCCTAAGTGGCCTTTTTACAAAGAAACCCATTAACTTAGCCTAATTAACTCTCTATTGACCCAAAATGAAACCCAAAATTATCAATACACACCAAGTACACTCCAAATACATACCCAAAAATACAAATACAGGTACACACCAATGACACTCTAAACAAAGACAAGGCCTAGCTCCGATGCCCCATCAATTCTCCCCGGATGGGAAGAACTCGACCCCGTCGAGTAAGAGGGTGCCGTCGCTCGGGTACCGCTTCAGTAGATCTGGATCTGTCCTCTGTAGCTCTGCCAGGATGATCCAAGTGTCAGCAGACACGGGCCGTCCTCTCTATCGCACCCGGTAGTGCTGGAACTCTCCACGCTTAAGCGTCACCTACTCATCCAGTATATGTCCTATTTGCTCACGCTACTGTTGAAATGAGGCTGGTGGTGAACACTCCGGGGTGGGGTCATTCTCAAGGGATGGAGACGGCTCAAACAGCTCACTCGGAATCACCGCTGGGTCCCTGTAGGTGACTAGATCCAAGGCTTTGAAGGTAGAGCTGATCCTATATTCGTCAGGCAAGTCCACAACGTACGCATGAGATCCGACTTGCCTGACACTCAAAAGGGACTAGCATTGCGAGCTTACATTAGACCGACTCGACTCGACGTATGCAGACGCACAATAGATTGTACGAAACAAAGACTCACATATGACCCTAGATCAATACATAATGCAGTGGTGGTCCAGGCCACCCACATGTGTAACTAGTACACTGGCTACTGAGCATCTTGGAAGTCTACAGGTTCCCCCTGGACATCATCCTCCTCACGAAAGAACTCATCAGTTAATTCCTACTCGGCCTCATAGATGACAGACATAAGCCCTGAAGTTGAAGCTTCTCTGACTCGCGTGTCCCCAATGACTAGTGATGTACGGGTGGGACATTGTCTTGTAAAGTGGCCAAACCCATGGCAGTGATAACACTGCTGTCGTGACCCACTAGTCTCCTCGATAAGTGGCCCCTTGCCCTTATCCTCCCGACGGACAGGGGGTGCAGGCAACAAGGGATGAGTAGAACGTGTGGGTGCCGGGGGTCGGGCAATGGGTGCAGATGATTGGGGTGGAGGTGGAAGATCCCTCGGTGGGGAAGGGCGAGGCCTTGGGGCTGGTGGCTCCTGACAGGCGGGCTCTGGTGGTCGAGCCATGGGAGCCCTCTGATATGGGCCCGATGAGCTACGAGGCTCAACCCCACAACGAGGAAAGGGTCCCAATCATTGGGCAGGCTCGAACTCTGCCTCGAACTGCTCCAACTCCAGAGCAACCTGATACGCCTCTTCCAAAGTGTTCGCATTGCGGCGAAAAAGCTCATACTGGTAGTGCGGCCGCAGACCACGTCTGAAGCGGGAAATAGGCATGGAGCCCTCCTCTGAGGCGCCACATCGTAGAAAATACTCATCAAATTCAACGATGTACTCAGAGACTGACCGATCTCCTTGGGAGAGACTCTGCCATTTATCTATGAGACATTGGCGATAAGTGGCAGGAAGGTACTTTTGAGGAGTTTGACCTTCATCTCACTCCATGTATCAACCTAGGGCTCTAGACGCTGAAACAACAAGCTCTCTACATTTTTCTAATAAGTCTGCGCCTGTCCTATCAGCTTCATGGTCACGAATCGGACTCTTCGGCGGTCCATCATATCAAACCACTCAAAGTACAGATCCATCCCAGCCTCCCAATCTAGATAGACCTTCGAGTCCAAAGACCCGTCAAAAGCGGGAGGGTATGTGTGAACGGTCCTGAGGATCCGCTCGTCCTCATCATACTCACGATTCCGCCATTGAACACGACGGTCACGACCATATCCCCCATTCTCATTATCAGACTCAAAAGCATCCATCTTGGGGACTCGATGTCTCCTATCATCTACCCCTTGAGCTCTTGCAGTAGGTTTCTGAACTGGCTCCTGTTGACCAATCGTCGACGCGGGGTGCGCTCCAACCAGGGCTCTCTCTAGGACGGTGACTCTCCCTACCAAACCATGAAAAGACTGGTCTGACTCTTCGGCCCGATCCTCTAAGGCCTTCATTCTCTCTTCCAAGTGTGTGCCTAGGCCATCCACATGCGTACTCAACCCATCCAACTTTTCCACTCGCATACTCAGCCCATCCAATTTTTCCATAAGAGTTTGGAACATGTGGACCGCAGATGGCTCATCGGGACTATGGACTTGGGGATCTGCCATAGGTGGTGGTGGTGGTGGTGGTGAGTATTGAGTACCTCTACGAGTGGGCATGCAATGATACAAGGCGGGAATGCATTAACCAATGTGAAATGGAGATTTTAGACTCAAACCAGTATCCAGTACCTGGCGAAGATATTGATCCGAAGACCCAACTCACGCAAGGAAGCTACCTTCCAAATAGGAGTAACCTATCATTCCAGCAGTGCCTTTTCATATACTAGATAAAGGATTTAGGTGAAACACCTTGGACAAGACTTCCCTAGACTTAGACCGTGCGATGATGACTACCCTAGACTCAAACTCACTCTGATACCAATTTTATGCGGGACGATATCCGACTCGACACCGATTTGATGCAAACCTGGGACTCTAGGTGACGATGCGGCACGACTAGCAACGATGCGACCAACGTGACACCAACAGAGTTCCAAAAGAGGAGGATATGTCCTCAACAAGAGACACGAGCGCAGACGTCCCTAAGCGAGGGAAACGTGAGGATCTGTGCGGTTGAGAAAACGGCAATGAGTCAGGGTGGTCAACACTCCTTCGTGCCCCGATCGGGTCACGGAATAGATCACGTACACTCTCTCACAGCGGTGATATTATTTGATCGGGCTAGATATCCTATCACTCAAGCAGTGTCAAATAAACACATACGAGATAAGCAAATGTCGAGAGAGATAGAGGCGATACCTCCACGTTCCAGGCGTGGGGAAGATGATCCCAGCCAAGATCCGTAACTCCTGGTATAGTAAATGTAAATAATTATATCAATGAATTTTATGGCCCACTCCACGCAGGGAGGTAAAGGGATACAATAGCGACTCGAGAGTACCAATCTCGGGTTGACGGGCAACAATCCGGAAGGGCTTTCGGGCCGGAGGCGGGCTGCTGGTCTGACTCAGCACTATTCAAACTCACTGGATAGCAAGCACGTGCGGCTTGTGGGACGGTGACTTCCGATTGTGTTCTGGCCGAGGAGGTTGGCTGGGACGTAAAGGGAAGGTTACTCTTCGATCATTGAAGTCGGAGGCGGCTGAATCACAGTCGGCGTATTTCTGGAGGAATTAATCGATGGACTACTCTTGTTGGCCTATCACGGGATAGATGTAAGACCCCAGATTCTTTAGAAATTTATTTAGAAAGTTATTTGTAATTATTTGGAATTTATTTGAAGTTATTCGAAATTAATAAGAATTATCCAAATTAATTAGATTAATTAATTAATTAATAGAATAAGTCATTTTCTACTATTTTCTAAAAATCCCCAAAAATCACATCTTGTAGAACTAATTTTTTTTAGCAACTTTGTCTTCTACATTTAAGCCTAATAAAATCATTTATTACGCCGGAATTAGTGAACTTAGTCTTCCGAACTTAACATTTAATTAATTACGGAATAGTATAAGTAATAATTCGACTACCTCAGAAAAATCTGTAAAAATAGTAAATAGATTAATATTGATGTAGATAACAACTTTTCCTTCTGGCTTTAAGCCATGGTAAATCCGTGGTAAGATCTATTTAGAATTCAAACCCAAATGTGCACACTTTTGACTCATACCTAACCCTTAGATTAAAACGCGAAATTCGACCTGATTACTCAACCAAATGATCTGAAATCAGGGGCAAATGGAAGGCCACAATGTAAGATACATTTACCCTCAATCAATTTGAGGTAAACTTAGCCCCAAAACGTGCTGCCGACATAGTTTGGTCAAGTCTAGGATTTCGGCGCCGTTTCTAAACACGCGGCTTGCAGCAGCGAATACTCCCAATCCCGAAGGCTCCAGAAGCTCTATGAGCTATCAAAATGAAGCCCTACGGGTCTTCTTTCATTTGGCTGCTGTGGGGTTCGCTGAAATTTCGGATCTGGAGAGATCTAGTTCGATTTGTGGAGGTGGGTCAGTAGGCCGTTGGCTTCTCTTCATCCTTCTTTGATCCAACGATTGAGGTAGGAATTCTCAACAAAATATTGATCATGAGTATAGCAAATTATTCCTCTCATCAAGCTCTATCCATTGGTGGCAAAAGCCCCAATTTTCATTAGGTATCCGTGGAGAAAACGAGCTTTTTGTGAGGTGCTGTCCAAGTGTTCTTCATCCTAGGGTTTCGAGTTTTCTCTCTCCGATTTGAGGTAGGATCTAACAACCAAACTTTAATTAATTCACATGAAGTAATCAGCATATTATTATCTTTCATTTAATTAAGAAATCCCCAAATTCCATTGAGTATGCATCATGAATTTTGAAGTTTTGTAAAAATATATCTAGAACATGTTTCATATAGAATTCCTTAAGCCAGAGCTTGATTACGGGCTCATTTTGAGTCATATAACTTGATCTTAATGTAGCATATAGTATATGGTTGGATTCATGATCGAGTTAACTTTCTTTTGAAACCAAAATCCCTAAATTTGGTTTTGTATATCGAGAGTATTTGTCAATTTAGTGGAGGTATGTCCTGAACTAGGTCTACTTGTGTTCTTCATAGAATAGGTTGAGATTCTTGTGATTTCTGATGAAATTAGTGTTTCCAAATTATAGTTTTATGACCCTAGAATGTCCATTAACATTCCTAGATCATATGGTTTTGATTTCAACTCATTTGGACCCCATTTGGGTGAGATTTCACGTTTTTCGGAAGAGCAGCCGTTGCTGTTCTTGCAGGGGTCGACCCCAGGGGTCGACCCGTCTTCTGGGTGCCCTGGCAGGCCCGAGGGTCGACCCCAGGGGTCGACCCATGCGGCCCAGCGTGAGGGTCGACCCCAGGGGTCGACCCATACAGCTCCCAGACCCCAATTTTTCAGGGGTCGACCCCAGGGGTCGACCCGTACACCAGAAACCCATTTTCTTCGTTTTTCGACCCGAAGATGGATCCGAATCAATGGGGAATCAACCCATTTAACTTAGACCCATTGAAATTATATTTTTAAGAAATTTTGACCTATTCATGTACCCCTCTTGATTTCAAATTTGGATTGGTTCCTACATGCAAACTTAGCATAAAAACGCACCGTTTACCATCTTCATTTCAATGCATACAAGATTAAATAGAAACTCACTTAATTAATGATTAATGGTGTAACTAAATCTCTGTTAATGCATTCTTTTTCACTCCTGTGAGAGCTTGTTCTTTACCTTGATAACTTGTTCTAGCTTGTTGGCACTTTGGCTAATACAAATGATAATGGTTAAGCATGATATCTTAACTTGGTGATTAGGATTAATATGTTGATTAGCTTGTTTGATTGCTGCTGTTTTACAGTAGCGCAGCATGATTAACTCTTGTTGTGACTTGATTTCAATCTCCTTGATGATTATACTTACCTTGAAATTCTGGAAATGAATCTCTTTCCTACTTGATGTTGTTATTACTACTTAGCTTAAACCTTGGAATTCTGGCCATAAACTGTGGAAGTCTAGATTCGTGGGATCTTTGATCCAAAAGAAATCAATGCCTGGCAAACAAATAAGGGCTCGGTCTGGTCCTGGGAAGAGCGCCCGAACACTACGTGTACCCCCGGGGAGGTGAAGGAGTAGGTGTGGCATTTGGCACCAGTACTATTACATGTGTGAAATCTAGGACTGTCCACTACTCACTACTCTCTCCACTACTCTCTACATTACTTTCTACTACTTTCCACTCTTCACTGTTCTATACTTTACTTGTGGTTACTTTACTTACTTATTACTTGGACGTGGAAATGAAAATACATGCGTGCTTGACATGACTTGAATTGACTTGATATGGCCAACTTCTTATCATTATCTCCTGTAGTAAATTCTTGTCTTACCATTCTATTCAGTATATTTCTTGACCTTGCAAGATCTTTAAATTCCGTTTCGTGATATTATCGTTATCTTTTTATTATTTTATCATTTGTAGCATGACATTTTAAAATGTAATTAAACTGTTAATCACTTATACCCGTCTGTTATTTCCTACTGAGCGTCATCTCATAGTTGTGTTTTCCCCCTTTCCAGGCTTTTCAGGTGACGCGCTTACCGATGGGGAAGGGCATGAGTGATGTCTTGAGTGTATCAGTTCTAGTGTGTTAGTAGTGTGTTATCTTTCTTCTAGTTGTGTTTTGGAGAGTATTAAGTCTCAGTCTTGTTATTGAGTTTTAGTGGTTGATTATTCCAGTTGTATTAAGTTGAACTTGAGGATTATTGTATTAGTCGTGGTTTATTAATGATCTTTTAGCATTTCCATCTTGTAGCACTTGTGTATTATTTTAGATTTAGTTCCCTCTCTTGCCAGCGTGTCCCTAACTGTACGTCCCGATATTTCCGCCTTGTTCGGGGCGTGACAGTTTAGTTGGTATTAGAGCCCTAGGTTTCACATTCCTAGGTTTCCTAAGTTGTAGGTTTTCTTGCATTGCATCCCAATAATCGATATATCAAAAGGTGTTGTCCGAACGTTAGGCTACGCCTATCGGGAAGGTCGCACACTTGCGCGAGTGGTCTTCGGACCGATTACCTCCGCCAGGTACCCAGTTTTTGGTCGTGTCTAGGTGCACTAGATCCCTAACCTTGTAAAAGTCTAGACCTGACCTGTGAGATTGGGTAGAACTTGGGTTAAGTTCGTTTCTTAATCGTGTAATTATTTATCTTGATTAAACCTAAGTAATCTATTTCCCTTGTAGATGGCAGCTGATCGTGCTGAATGGAGGAACCTGCAACGTACGGTTCAAGGCCTTACTCAGGCCCTTCAGCAAGTAGCTCAGGCAGGAGCGGCACAGCATGGCACCGGTGATCTATACCGGAACTTCCGCGGAATGAATCCGCCTAGATTCGCTGGTTCGACTGACCCCGACCAAGCCGAGCACTGGCTAGACGAGATGGGGAGAATCTTTGAAGTTATGCAATGCACCAACCAGGAGCGTGTCCTTTTGTCCACATTTCAACTGGAACATGATGCACGTACTTGGTGGGATTCTATCAAGGCAACTCTCGGTGATCGGCAAGTTATGTGGGAAGAGTTCGAGGAATTCTTCAACAGCAAGTATTTTTCTGATAGAGTGCAAGAGAAGAAAGCGGCAGAGTTCGCGGCCTTGAAACAGTGAGGTTTGTCTGTGGCAGAGTATGAGGCTCAATTTGCACGGCTTTCTCGATATGCTACACATCTCATTTCCACCGAGAAGATGAAGGCGAAGCGCTTTCTCAATGGTTTGAAGCTTCATTATATCAACCAATTGGCACCGATGGAGATTTCCACTTATTCTGAGATGGTAAGGAAAGCGCAAGTTCTGGAGGATACTCTTGAAATGACGGAGAGAATCCGTGGTAAAGGCACCAAGAAAGAATTACATACGGGTTCCGGGAGTGTCAAACCCGGGTATACCAAGAAGAGGCCTATTAGTGGACCTGGTTCGTGGAGCGGGTCCGGATCGTGGAAAGGCAAGATGCCGAGGCATGAAGACAAGAAGCCTGGCCCTATTGTTCCATTCAAGGGCGTGTGTAACTATTGTGATCGTCCGGGTCACAAGATAGAGGAGTGCTGGCGCAGGCAAGGCGCATGTTTGCGATGTGGAAGCAAGGAGCACCGTATCCCCAATTGTCCTCTCATATCGGAGCAAGCTACACCGGCAAAACCTCTAGTCTTCAAGAAACCACAAGGCAAGCTTCAAGCTTTACATGCAGAGGAAACTGGGATTTCTGATGATGGCGGACTCGTCGAAGGTACCCTTACTATAATCGATAAGCCCGCATTTGCTCTCTTTGATACTGGTGCAACACATTCTTTTATTTCACGGAGATTTGCAAAGTCATTAGCTGTGGAACCTGTTTTGATGAATACTCCGTTAGAGATTTCAACCCCTATTGGCACTAGATCAACAATCCAGTATTTCTATCCTTCTAGTAAGGTTATGATTGGTGAACAGAACTTTCCAGCAGATTTGGTCTGCATGGATATGAAGGATTATGATGTAATCCTAGGAGCAGATTGGTTGGCCAAGTATGAGGCCAATGTTCACTGTAGTTCTAGCTCAGTGACTTTTACTGGACATTCTGGTTTATCTTTTACGGGAGTCAAGCCCCATAACTCTGTACCGCTCATCTCGGCTCTTCGAGCTGATAAGCTTTTGAGGCATGGGTGTGAGGATTTTCTAGCCTTTGTTTGTGCAACTCCTGAGCAGCAGATGGAGATCAAGGACATTCCTGTTGTCCGAGATTTTCCTGATGTCTTTCCAGAGGAATTACCAGGACTTCCGCCTGAACGGGAAGTTATCTTTTCCATTGATCTTATTCCTGGCACAGCTCCTATTTCTAAGGCTCCTTATCGTATGTCTCCTGCGGAACTGAGGGAACTGAAGCAGCAACTGATGGAATTACTCGAGAAGGGTTTTATTCGTCCTAGTACTTCTCCGTGGGGAGCCCCTGTGTTATTCGTCAGGAAGAAAGATGGTTCGATGAGGTTGTGCATTGACTATCGGCAAATAAACCAGCAGACTGTCAAGAACAAATATCCCTTGCCGAGGATTGACGAGTTATTTGACCAGATAGCAGGAGCTCAATATTTTTCTAAGATCGATCTTCGATCTGGATATCACCAGTTGCGGATTAAGGAAGAGGATATTTATAAAACGGCTTTCCGCAGCAGGTATGGTCATTTTGAGTTTGTCGTTATGCCTTTTGGTCTAACGAATGCTCCAGCAGCTTTCATGCAGTTGATGAACGATGTATTTCGGCCCTATCTTGATCAGTGGGTCGTGGTATTTATTGATGACATCCTGATTTATTCTAAGAATGAGGAGGAACACGTTGAACATCTGAGAATGGCATTGCAATTGTTGAGAGATCATCAACTATATGCTAAGTTCAGTAAGTGTGAATTCTGGTTGCAAGAGGTGTCCTTTCTCGGACATATTATCACCAAGAACGGTATTTCTGTTGATCCCTCGAAGGTCGAGACAGTGAAGAATTGGGAACAGCCTACCAGTGTGACAGAAGTTAGAAGTTTTCTAGGCCTGGCAGGCTATTATCAAAGATTCATCCAGGATTTCTCTAAGATTGCGGTACCTCTTACAAGATTAACCCGCAAGGAGAATAAGTTTGATTGGTCAGATGATTGTCAGCGAAGCTTTCGGACTCTGAAGGAGTGTTTGACTACTGCACTTCTTCTGGCTTTACCTTCTGGTGAAGGAGGATTTGTTGTTTATACTGATGCTTTAGGTATTGGCTTAGGCTGTGTACTCATGCAGCATGGGAAGGTGATTGCCTATTCCTCTAGGCAGTTGAGGAAGCACGAAGATAATTATCCTGTTCATGATTTGGAACTTGCTGCAGTCGTGTTTGCTTTGAAAATTTGGAGGCATTACTTATATGGAGAAACCTTTACAATGTTTTCAGATCATAAGAGTTTGAAGTGTTTATTTTCTCAAAAGGAACTCAACATGAGGCAGCGGAGATGGTTGGAGTACTTGAAAGACTTCGACTTCTCGATTGAGTATCATCCTGGCAAAGGTAATGTTGTGGCAGATGCATTAAGCCGGAAGCCGGTAGCTAGACTGTCAAGTCTCATGTTACAAGAATGGAGATTGTTGGAACAATTATCTAGTCTGGATCTCAATATTGACAATGATCGGATCTTGATTGCTCAGATTCAACTTAAACCTGAATTATTGATAGAGATCAAGTCCTTGCAAGATAATGATCCCGAGTTAGTAGAGATCAAGGGAAACTTGAGCAGCAGACCTGACTTCATGTTGGCCGATGATGGTAGATTATTATTTAAAGGCAGAACTTGTGTTCCAGATGAGGCTACAATAAAGAACAGAATTCTTGAGGAAGCTCATAGATCCAGATATACCATTCATCCTGGAGGCACTAAGATGTACCGAGATTTGAAAAGGTCCTTTTGGTGGCCGAATATGAAAAGAGAAGTTACAGATTTTGTGAGTAGATGTTTGGTATGTCAGCAAGTTAAGGCCGAACATTTCAGACCAGCAGGGAAATTGAAACCACTCGACATACCCCAATGGAAGTGGGAAAGTATTGGCATGGATTTCATTATGGGTCTACCTAGGACTCGTGGTGGATTTGATGCGATATGGGTAATTGTCGATCGTTTGACAAAGTCGGCTCATTTCTTACCAATTAAGTCCAAGTGGACGATTGATGTATTGGCTGCTTTGTATATAAAGGAAGTGGTGAGATTGCATGGTATCCCAGTGAATATAGTATCTGATCGAGACCCCAGATTTACTTTACATTTCTGGAAGGGACTGCAAGAGTCTTTGGGTACTCGTCTGAATTTCAGTACTGCTTTTCATCCACAGACAGATGGACAGACTGAAAGAACCAATCAGATAGTGGAAGATATGCTGCGAGCTTGCATGATTGATTTCGGTGGTAATTGGAGTGAGCATTTGGCATTAATTGAGTTTGCCTACAATAACAGCTATCAGTCTAGTATTCAGATGGCTCCTTTTGAAGCACTATATGGTAGAAGTTGTCGTTCCCCGTTGTGTTGGGACGAGGTAGGTGAGAAACAGTGGCTTGGACCAGATCTTGTTTCGGAATCATCACAGAACATCCGTGTTATCCGAGACAGGTTACAAGTAGCCCAGTCGAGACAGAAGAGTTATGCCGACAACAGAAGGAGAGCATTGGAATTTCAGGTTGGTGAGTATGTGTTCTTAAAGGTCTCTCCGACGAGAGGGATCCGAAGATTTGGCATTCATGGCAAGCTGAGTCCGAGGTACATTGGTCCATTCGAGATTCTAGATAGAGTGGGAGAGGTGGCATACAGACTGGCTTTACCACCGCATTTGTCTGGCGTACATAATATTTTTCATGTGTCTATGTTACGGAAATATGTGTACGATCCCACTCATATCATTCAGCAGGTGGATTTTGAACTGAAGGAAGATTTGACCTATGAGGAAAGACCTGTCAAGATTTTGGACCGGAAGCAACAACAACTCCGGAATCGTTCGATACCGATGGTCAAGATTCAGTGGAGTCGGCATGGGACCGAAGAAGCTACATGGGAATCTGAAGAGACTATGCGAAAGCGGTATCCCGATCTATTCTAGGTGAGCGATCTTTTTCTACTTTCAGTTTTAGTGCAGTGAATTTGGAGGACCAAATTCCTTTAAGTAGGGGAGGGTGTAAGACCCCAGATTCTTTAGAAATTTATTTAGAAAGTTATTTGTAATTATTTGGAATTTATTTGAAGTTATTCGAAATTAATGAGAATTATCCAAATTAATTAGATTAATTAATTAATTAATAGAATAAGTCATTTTTCTACTATTTTCTAAAAATCCCCAAAAATCACATCTTGTAGAACTAATTTTGTTTAGCAACTTTGTCTTCTACATTTAAGCCTAATAAAATCATTTATTATGCCGGAATTAGTGAACTTAGTCTTCCGAACTTAACATTTAATTAATTACGGAATAGTATAAGTAATAATTCGACTACCTCAGAAAAATCTGTAAAAATAGTAAATAGATTAATATTGATGTAGATAACAACTTTTCCTTCTGGCTTTAAGCCATGGTAAATCCGTGGTAAGATCTATTTAGAATTCAAACCCAAATGTGCACACTTTTGACTCATACCTAACCCTTAGATTAAAACGCGAAATTCGACCTGATTACTCAACCAAATGATCTAAAATCAGGGGCAAATGGAAGGCCACAATGTAAGGAACATTTACCCTCAATCAATTTGAGGTAAACTTAGCCCCAAAATGTGCTGCCGACATAGTTTGGTCAAGTCTAGGATTTCGGCGCCGTTTCTAAACACACGGCTTGCAGCAGCGAATACTCCCAATCCCGAAGGCTCCAAAAGCTCTATGAGCTATCAAAAGGAATCCCTACGGGTCTTCTTTCATTTGGCTACTGTGGGGTTCGCTGAAATTTCGGATCTGGACAGATCTAGTTCGATTTGTGGAGGTGGGTCAGTAGGCCGTTGGCTTCTCTTCATCCTTCTTTGATCCATCGATTGAGGTAGGAATTCTCAACAAAATCTTGATCATGAGTATAGCAAATTTTTCCTCTCATCGATCTCTATCCATTGGTGGCAAAAGCCCCAATTTTCATTAGGTATCCGTGGAGAAAACGAGCTTTTTGTGAGGTGCTGTCCAAGTGTTCTTCATCCTAGGGTTTTGAGTTTTCTCTCTCCGATTTGAGGTAGGATCTAACAACCAAACTTTAATTAATTCACATGAAGTAATCAGCATATTATTATCTTTCATTTAACTTAGAAAGCCCCAAATTCTATTGAGCATGCATCATGAATTTCGAAGTTTTGTAAAAATATATCTAGAACATGTTTCATATAGAATTCCTTAAGCCAGAGCTTGATTACGGGCTCATTTTGAGCCATATAACTTGATCTTAATGTAGCATATAGTATATGGTTGGATTCATGATCGAGTTATCTTTCTTTTGACACCAAAATCCCTAAATTTAGTTTTGTATATCGAAAGTATTTGTCAATTTAGTGGAGGTATGTCCTGAACTAGGTCTACTTGTGTTCTTCATAGAATAGGTTGAGATTCTTGTGATTTCTGATGAAATTAGTGTTTCCAAATTATAGTTTTATGACCCTAGAATGTCCATTAACATTCCTAGATCATATGGTTTTTATTTCAACTCATTTGGACCCCATTTGGGTGAGATTTCAAGTTTTCCGGAAGAGCAGCCGTTGCTGTTCTTGCAGGGGTCGACCCCAGGGGTCGACCCGTCTTCTGGGTGCCCTGGCAGGCCCGAGGGTCGACCCCAGGGGTCGACCCATGCGGCCCAACGTGAGGGTCGACCCCAGGGGTCGACCCATACAGCTCCCAGACCCCAATTTTTCAGGGGTCGACCCCAGGGGTCGACCCGTACACCAGAAACCCGTTTTCTTCGTTTTTCGACCCGAAGATGGATCCGAATCAATGGGGAATCAACCCATTTAACTTAGACCCATTGAAATTATATTTTTAAGAACTTTTGACCTATTCATGTACCCCTCTTGATTTCAAATTTGGATTGGTTCTTACATGCAAACTTAGCATAAAAATGCACCGTTTACCATCTTCATTTCAATGCATACAAGATTAAATAGAAACTCACTTAATTAATGATTAATGGTGTAACTAAATCTCTGTTAATGCATTCTTTTTCACTCCTGTGAGAGCTTGTTCTTTACCTTGATAACTTGTTCTAGCTTGTTGGCACTTTGGCTAATACAAATGATAATGGTTAAGCATGATATCTTAACTTGGTGATTAGGATTAATATGTTGATTAGCTTGTTTGATTGCTGCTGTTTTACAGTAGCGCAGCATGATTAACTCTTGTTGTGACTTGATTTCAATCTCCTTGATGATTATACTTACCTTGAAATTCTGGAAATGAATCTCTTTCCTACTTGATGTTGTTATTGCTACTTAGCTTAAACCTTGGAATTCTGGCCATAAACTGTGGAAGTCTAGATTCGTGGGATCTTTGATCCAAAAGAAATCAATGCCTGGCAAATAAATAAGGGCTCGGTCTGGTCCTGGGAAGATCGCCCGAACACTACGTGTACCCCCGGGGAGGTGAATGACTAGGTGTGGCATTTGGCACCAGTACTATTACATGTGTGAAATCTAGGACTGTCCACTACTCATTACTCTCTCCACTACTCTCTACATTACTTTCTACTACTTTCCACTCTTCACTGTTCTATACTTTACTTGTGGTTACTTTACTTGCTTATTACTTGGACGTGAAAATGAAAATACATGCGTGCTTGACATGACTTGAATTGACTTGATATGGCCAACTTCTTATCGTTATCTCCTATAGTAAATTCTTGTCTTACCATTCTATTCAGTATATTTCTTGACCTTGCAAGATCTTTAAATTCCGTTTCGTGATATTATCGTTATCTTTTTATTGTTTTATCATTTGTAGCATGACATTTTAAAATGTAATTAAACTGTTAATCACTTATACCCGTCTGTTATTTCCTACTGAGCGTCAGCTCATAGTTGTGTTTTCCCCCTTTCCAGGCTTTTCAGGTGACGCGCTTACCGATGGGGAAGGGCAGGAGTGATGTCTTGAGTGTATCAGTTCTAGTGTGTTAGTAGTGTGTTATCTTTCTTCTAGTTGTGTTTTGGAGAGTATTAAGTCTCAGTCTTGTTATTGAGTTTTAGTGGTTGATTATTCCAGTTGTATTAAGTTGAACTTGAGGATTATTGTATTAGTCGTGGTTTATTAATGATCTTTTAGCATTTCCATCTTGTAGCACTTATGTATTATTTTAGATTTAGTTCCCTCTCTTGCCAGCGTGTCCCTAACTGTACGTCCCGATATTTCCGCCTTGTTCGGGGCGTGACAATAGATCTGCGCGCTTCTATGAAAATGGTCACCACGACCAGATCCGGTGTCGGATAAGGACGAAACTATCCCTGTTGCGAAGGGAACTCAGAGAGCTTCGACATATGTGAATTTCAGATCCGTCCAATGGTCAGACTTGGAATGAGAAACTCTACACCACCGTAATTGTTTCTGGCCTAGAATACAGATCAAGTAGGACAGATCGGGTTCTGCCTGCTATGGGGTTTGACCGAAGGGAAATTAGTAGATATGGACTTTGGGAATTTTATGGGTGAGAGGGGGGGAAGTGAGGATCACGAAAAAATATTTTTGTAATTTTTTGATGTGATTTTGGGGGGAAAAATAGATCTACAGACTACTGTTTTGCAGATCTGCACACAGGCAGACTGCGAGGGGTGGAAAGAAGTGACTGGGAGGAGGGGAAAACGGTGGCTGATTGTGGTGAAAATTAACCTGGAAGAAGGGGGAAACACGGGGAACAAACCCTCAAAAGCTCAGCTCGATCAGATGGCTACATTTGGAAATACAATCTCTTCTTTAAACTTCTATTCTGTAGGTCGTAGGTTTGGACAACATGTTGGAGATTGGGTTGTGGCGGCTTGTTGGCGGCTCCGATGGCTACGGCAACGGCGGTGGTTGGGAATCACACCCAGAGGAGAAGATAGAACTTGGAATCACTCTAAGATTTGGGGCATCACACCCAGATCTACTACAATCTCTGCTGCAAGGGAGGAAGAGAGGGAAGAGAGAGGGGTGCCCTTGGGCTTCTCACACAATTTTTTGATTTTTCTTCAATAATTCTATGCAAATATTATTACAAGTGACATTAAGTAGTAAACCCTAGACCTAGGACAAATGACCACAGATACCCTTTGTCAAGGGGGCATATTAGGGAAGGGAGACAAAAGAAGAATAAAAAAAATCCCACAGGGGGACAAAGGAGGGGGGCGCCCTATTTAAAGAAGGGAATTTTGATTTTTCTTCTATGGTCCAAGTCCACCATGGACCATGGACTAGCCCCTATGGGCCCTAGCAGCTAGGTGGCCCAATGAGAGAAAAGGTGGGGGCCCCGCCAGGCCTAAGTGGCCTTTTTACAAAGAAACCCATTAACTCAGCCCAATTACTCTCTCTTGACCCAAAATGAAACCCAAATTTATAAATACACACCAAGTACACTCCAAATACATACCCAAAAATACAAATAGAAGTACACACCAATGACACTCTAAACAAAGACAATGCCTAGCTCCGATGCCCCATCACCCACCGGACGACCCCATGCGGCCGCCCATCCTAACTTCCCTTGACGACCCTGACCAGCTTGCCACCTCACTTTTGCTAGTCACTCCTGAGCAGCTGTCATCCGTCCCTCTTTTGCCCATCTCTCCTATGATAGCGCAGCCGCTAGTGACTATTGTACCACTGTCGACGCCCTATGTTGACATGGTACAGTCTAATTTCTACCTCGTGTACGAGAGACAACGTCTGGACTTCCCTTTTTTCATGCTCCACGCCAGACGTCCGGATTACCTTCTCGTCACCCGCCTCCTGATCCTCCCGCAGTTCCATACTCGTGGCCGAGTCTTCTCGAACCGGAGACCATTGACGAGGGTTAAGACTCACGGCATCAAGTTGTGGGTTACCCTATCTCTACACTTGGTGTATGCAAACGGTGTCCACCATTCTTACCAGGGTCTTCCTTAGTGCGTCCATTGTGTTCATCGTCAGTCATAGGAAGTCGTTAGGTTTTGTCTCTCCGTCTGTCCTCATTCCAGAGTCCATGTCGCGACCCGAACCGATAGCAGCGGGAAGCGATGCTCGGAACGTGGCAGTGAAACAGTCATAATAATTAGAGCAGAAAATAAATAAACACAATAAATAATATTCAACACATGGAGGCCATTAATTTGAGAAAAATGTGATTTTTATTGGCATTTGGAATTTAAATACAATGTGGACTCAATAAAAGAAATAAAGAAGAGAAAATAGTAAGACCACAACACTATCTAGACTCAAGAAAATAAAAAGACTCCGGTGTCTAGGCTCTAGGTTCACTCGATCACGCTGACCCGATCCCAATTGCAAACGTTCCACCTACCGCGTTACCTGAAAGGATGGAAATAAGGGGGGGGGGGGGTGAGCGAAAAACTCAGTAGGAATTACACTCTATCATCAGGCATAATTTAAGTAATTGACCATTTCCATAAATGTATGAATAATGCGAGAAACTTAATAAAGCAAACTAGTAACCAGAAGATAATCGATAGACATAGACAAATGGAAAGGAATCTTGCAAGTCTAGATATCAAGCACTGATAACAATAACTTTCCAATGAATGGCCATTTCAAGTCAAGTCGAGTCGAGTCATGTCACGTAAGCAGGTACTTCACGCTTTCGAGCATGAATAGCAAGTTCACGAGAATGTGGAATGTCGTAGACTCAGCACGCTAGATAGTGCCGGTGCCAAATGCCACACCTAGTCATTCACCTCCCCGGGGATCAAGTACTTTTCAGGTGCGCCTCCCTGGACCAGACTGGGCCCTTTAATGTGTTTGCCTTGGCATTGATTTGTTTGGATCATAGATCCTACGAAGTCTAGACACCCACGAATAGAATGGCCAAGAGTTCCAAGATCAAGCTCATGTAATCAGGGTAAAATGTGTAAGAACATTGATTTTCTTGAGATTCCAGCAATAAGCTCATTAATCGAGAGGAATAGTCATTTAAAGAAGTGACTCTTGAATAGATAAATGTCGACAGTAGACCTAACAATAGGTCAAAAATTCGAGGTACAATAGCCTAGTTAGGCTAGAGTAGCTTACATATATCAAAATCGTGAAAACATCAATTTCCGGAAAGCTGGAATGTGAAACGGTCAGCAAAGGACCGCTAAGATAAAGTAGACGGTCTGAAATGGACTGCTACAAGCAATACTGGGAATGTAAACGGTCCTAGATGGGTCGTTCAATCATATAAATGGTCTCCAGGGAGGCCGCTCAGAGCGAGGGGGTCCCTGGGCCTCAAGCAAGTGTAAACGGTCCTAACTGGGCCACCCAACATAGAACGGTCCAAAAGGTGCAATTTACAAATGGAGGTCGACGCACCTGTTGACACCCGTTTTGTGACCAATAAGTTGGGTCATCTCCTTGTTTATCCATATGATGCTCCGAGTTGTTCACTCTTCATCAAGTCTCCTTGATTAGTTTGAAGCCTGTTTCTTGAGTTTTCTCCTTGGTTGGAGTGTGGTTTATTGTGGCTTTTTATTCGATGAGCTTAGCAAGCTTTGCACCTTTGTTTTATCCTCATTGTTAATAACGGTCCTCCCTGGGGGCGTTACTTCCATGTAACGCATGATCCTTGGGCCGTTACTTATTGAAGAGTCCTAAAGTTTGAGGTCTTTGTTCTAAAGCTTATCCTCTTGCTTATCCATTGAATCTAACGGTCTGTCGTGCATCCGTTATTTATTCTAACGCATCCAGCCTTGGTCGTTACTTTCCTTCGAGAGTCCAACTTGTTTGATCTTCTTCCCGTTGATCTTATCTCTGTTAAGATAAGGTTGAATGTAACGGACGTTCCCTGGCACGTTATTTTCATGTAGCGGTCTGTCGACCAGCCGTTACATCCAACAGAGAGTCCTGGCAGTTTAGGCCTTTTCTATGCTACTCCGTGGTCGAGATAAGAGCTTGAATTGTTAATTTCTCTTCCAAATCTGATCCTCAGAACCTTCTGTTTGTTTCTATGAACTCTTGGTGATATTATCTTCAAGGATTTGCTCAAAGTTATCCTCTTTTCTTGCTGGATTATCCTCTACTCGATCGGAGAGTTTGAGGGTCTATAAATAGCACCCTTAACTTCATGGCCCGAGGGAGGAAGATCTGGAGTTCACGTCGAAGTGCTGCCGCATTCTGGAGTCACATCTGACCAAGGAGAATTGTCTTTCATGTTCATATGCTTCACGGTGAAGGGAGTATTCATTCCATTGGTTTTCAAAGTTCATCATTACCTATTGTGTTCTTCCTCATCTCCCTTTCATCAAAAGCATTGTCCCTCTTCTTTCTCCACGTTCTCCCTGGTTCTTCATCATCTAAACATCCTCCTATCTTTTTAAAACCCCTAGAGGGGTTAAAAAACCAAAACCTCCCCGGTACTTTCCTTTCCTTTTGCATGCTATTGAGTTTATTGAAGAATTGGTGCTATATTGTTTAAAGGGCTAATTTGGGTCTGTTTTCTTGTGTTTTCATGTTCTTTGGCAAGTTTACAGGTTCACCACACGAGGCCCAAGTCTTCTGGCCGGCTGGAGGAGTTGGAGTTAAAAGAATCCACAAGCTATTACTGCAGGTTATTTGACGGTCTTGTGCAGGCGCGTCAGATTCATATAGCGGTTCATCGAGTGACCGTCACTTCCCAGTGACGCGTGGGCTTTCGGCCGTTACATTTCGTTGATCTGCATATTTCCATGATTTTCTCTCTCCCGTGGGCGGGTGCTTCATCCACCTATTTCTAAGGTATTTTCAAGTCTCTGGCTTGTTTCTACTTTGGTGGCGATCACGTTCTTTCTTAGTATTGGGCATTAGCTTTCTCTCTCGATCTCATATCTGTTATCCTCTTTGCTTGCTCCACCCTTGCGTGTGTCTTTATTTGCTTTTGCTCCACGCCCTGGCGTGTGTTTTTCTTTATTTCCTTAGTTTAGTTTGATGATTGAGATAGCATGCCCATTCTAGAGCTTGTTCTGGTTGCCTAGGTTCATGGTTCGCATGTCCTTGGGTTGATTGAGATCTTTGATTTTTGCTTATCATCTTTATCACACATCAAAACAAAAAGAAGAAGAGAAGCAAAACAAATCAACAGATAATTTTTTGACGATCACGGTGGGACAACTTGTGCCAATCGTGTCTTGATCTCTGTTTAAACCTGCCATCATTCCCTTGTTTGTTTGTCCTCGGATCTCCTTCTTACTTCATCTTATTTCTGGTCCTCTAGGTGTTCTGACGGCCCTCTATCCCTGCGTTACTCCACTCTGACGCAGGGGCGTTGGACCGTTATACGCCTGATCCTGTGTGCGGGCTTTTCACAGATTTCCCTTTTATTTCTGGTTGTTTTTGGCTCTCTGGCTCATCCGACGGTCCTGGTGCTTTGCGTTATATTACTTCTGGCGGTCTGGCCTTCAACCGTTATCATCTTCTGACGCAGGGTCTATAGACCGTTATACTCCAGACAGGTACGCATCCCGAGGTGCATTACTTTCCGCAATTTCTGCTATGATTTCCTTACTTGGGTGATATCTGACTTCCTCCCTGATTGTTCTACATACTTACATCATTGTGTGCATAGTTGTTTGCTAGATTCTACGCCAGATTTTGCATGCACTCCGGTGCACAAAGGTTCATTCATACTTTCATACATTAGATTACATTTTCCCACCTTGGTGTGCGGACCTCTCGTCTCCATATTCCTTGGGGCCGACTAGGAAATCACACCAGGGACCTCCATAAGTCCCCGCAAGCCATGGATTCCCTCACGGACGCCGGGCCGGTTGTACCTTTTCCACCCCGTGTCTAGGGTTGCATAAGTGAAGGAGCGGTCACACTTAGAGTCAAACCAAGCTTTACATCCATCTCCTGTCAGGAACCTACTGTTGAGAGCTCATATTAATCCATCCACTAAAGTTCCAAAGGAGAAATCATAAGAATCTTGAAGCATCATATTAAACAACTTGGTTGACTTTGAGTGTCTTCATCTCTTACTACTTACATCTTTGTGATAAATCGTCTAAGTTTGGTTACTGATTGTGTGTTTGTGTTGTGTTGTTTGCATCTTGTTAAGGTTGTTCGTTGCATGTGGAGTTGTTTTCGTCAGTTGGAAGCACCTCCTAGGGTCAACTCATTCTCCAAGTGCTACTCAAATCCGCTCTTCGAATCCACCATGGCTTCTTTCAATCCTCCCCGTTCCCAAGAGGATTCTCTTCCTCAATGACTTCTTGAAAACCCTGCTAGGGTTACCTCGTTCTCTTCTGGAGAGGGGACGGCCCCTCTTCCGTCCTCTACCTCCATGGAAGGTGGTCAGGCTACCCCTTCCTTCTCTACTCCTTCTGCGGGCTCCATTCTCCAGATGATGGCCCAATTGGATCCGGCCCAACTCCAAACTGTCTATCAGGCCATGCAAGGATCCAATATCTCCCCTCCCACGATTATGCAGGGTCAATCCAATCCTCTCATCCAGCCCACTCCAATTAATCTCACTCCGGTCCAACCCCGGACCATCACATTCACCGGCATGGAGACGGGCCAATCTTCCGCTTCGGCCCAGCAATCTTTTGACAAAGGGAAGTTTCCTATCCCTGCTTTCACTCAGATGGATCATCACTTATCTAGCCCACTTGTTCCACAAGTCCTGCTGGGTCCCTCCGATTTTCTGCACCCTCAGTCAGGGGTGGACCAAGCCCACTCCAATCTGGGTCAATCTCAGGCCCAATATCCTTCTTATGGATCCCCTACATCGGCCGTTTATCCTTCAGCTCCTTCTTATGGGCCCCCACCTCCTACTACAATTAATCCCTCTGCTCCTCAACTTCAAGCATTATCTCTTGCTACCCCTGCTCCATCCAGAGAGCAGGAATCACTTGATAAATGGGCCACCATGCAACAACAACTCGACTTCCTCTAGAAGCGGGTTGGCCCACAATCCTTGGCAGATATTCATGTTCCTAGTTTCCAGAACATCCGGTTCCCTCCCTAGTCCGAGCTCCCCAATTATAGAAAATATGACGGGAACGGTAATCCCTTTATTCACGTGAGGGATTTCTTATATGAATCGGCCCAATTCCAATATGATGATCGTCTTATGGCATATTTATTCCGCCGATCATTGGACGGTGTTACACTGGAATGGTTTTATTCTCTGCCATTGGAAGAAGCTGAGTGCTTCAAGGTAGTAAAAGACAAGTTTATTCAGTGGTTTCAAGACTGGGTCGGCCCGGAATATTCTTTTACAGATCTGGTGGCCGAAAAGATGAAAATAGATGAGGAGTTTGCCACTTATGTAGATAGGTGGAGGCAGATGGCCGCTAGAGTGCCCGGCCATATTCCGGAGGAAGAGAAGGTCAAGCTACTTATTTCAAATGCTACTCCAACCTTCCAAAACATCTTGGCAATGAACGACATAGCCAACATGCACAAACTATATAGCCGGGCGCGCTTTATTCAGACTCAGTTCAAGGACTCCCCTATCCATTCTCTGTTCGAAAACCAAAAGCCCAAGTACCATAAGAAGCCACAAGGGCCGGTTACAGAAGGGGTCCAGACAAATGAGCAAGCTCAAGCCGTTGCTTTTCCATTCCAAAATGCACCTTTCCGCTTCCCTCAAAACCCCCGCACTCCACAAAATCCCGCTCCACAGAACTTCCAATACACTCAGCAAAACCCTCCGCCCACCTTCACCATTCCACAAAACACCTTTGTAGCACCACAGCAACCACCACCACCCCCGCAATACCACAACGTCCCTCCACCCAACGGCTATAACAACAACCCAAACAACAAGCGCCCGGCTCCCAAGAGGGCACAATATCCTCCACTGCTAGAAAACCTCAAGGATATTTTCTCGGCTCTTATGTCAGTTAATGCTATACAGCTTCCTCCGGAACGGCCCAACTGGAATCCGGCCATGGATCAGACGAAGTATTGTATGTTCCACAGGTAACCGAGACATACCATTGAAGGATGTTTTCAATTCCGGGACCTAGTATATGATCTTCATGAAGGACAGAGGATAGATTGGGCCGAAATGCACAGGGCCATTGTTGAGATTAAAGAAAAGAGAAGGCAGCCGCAGAGGCAGCAAGTGCAGCAGCATCAAGCACCGTAGCCGCAGCAGCCGCCACAACAGCAGCAACCACAGCAGGTTCAGGATCTGGGGATCCATCAAAATTCGATGCCAAACCATCCGCCCGCTCCACAACCTCAGCCGCCGGCGCCGGCGCAAGTCAATGTAGTCCAACCCCCAGATCCTAACACCGAGTGGTCTTTTGATGATGATGGTACTGCACCGCAAGTAATGGGCCTCCACCATAACCACCACAACCCCCTCACTCCTTCATTTATCCTCCCTACACAACCAATACCCTCTCCGCTTGTCCTTCCATTCACACCCGCACCAGCAAATCCACCACCACCCACAGCGCCATCATACCCACCATTAGTTACCCCCGCTACGGTCATAACCATCCCCTCATCCAATCCTCCGCCTGTCACCCTGCCTACACTCGTCCTCCCACCATCCGCACCATTCCCCATCATCACCCCACCTTCCCCTCATCCCACGCCCCTCATCCGACCACCATCTCTTGTTAACCCCAATGTCACCCCTCACCAAATCACCTCTCCTACGCAGTCTATTCCACTCATCCACCCTACCGGGCCATTAATATCATCTCCCGACGCCGCGGCAAATTACACCCTAAGAAGCGGGAAGTTGTTCCATCGGAACTACCCTACTACCTCCAATCCCCAGTCTTCCCAGCCAATAGTCGAGCAAGAAGAAGCCGAACCTCTGCCAGTAACTCAGTATGACTTGCTACACCATCTGGACCGAGTGCCCGCCAAGATATCAGTTCTGGAACTTATCAAAAGGTCCACCCTGCACCAGGACGCTCTCAGGGATTTCCTACAGAAGGTGATGGTCAGCGAGGACATGGCAGTAGACAGTTTATCAACAGCACTAGCAACTATTTCTAAAGGGCCGAAAATTACATTCTCAGAAACTGAGCTAGCACCTCCAGAAGCTCGGTAAATGCCGCTCTGCATTACAATCATTCTGAACAAGGTCAGCATTGAGGTAGCACTGGTTGACACAGGGGCTTCAATTACTGTATGCCCACTCAGTACTCTCCGAGCTTGCAATATATCTGAAGAATTGTTACGACCTACCCCCACCACTATAGTAACATATGACAACTCAAGGAGAGCATGTCATGGGGTAGTCACTATTCAAGCGGAGCTCGGGCCCCTTACTATGCCCGTGGAGTTCTATGTGCTGGACATTGACCCCATGTTTAAGGCGATCTTGGGTCGTCCATGGATTGATACACTCGATGCCGTACCCTCCACCGCACATCAGTGCGTCAAATTCCCTTTCCAAGGGAGGGTCGTCAAAGTCAAGAGCTTGTCCACGGTTCAATCGGTTAAGGCCATTTCAGAACAGATTCTTCCTACACTTTGGCCGAGCAGCCGACCCGTCATATCAGTGTTGGATTTGAACTTCCCTTGGGCTTATACACCTCCTAGGCCCATCACTGCTCCAGTTAACATCAAGATGAAGCCCCAGATCCGAGACTCAAAAGGCTGGAACATTATACTAAAACTGGGCTACCAACCAGGGAGAGGCCTCGGTGCACAATTACAAGGAATGACCAAGCCCATACCCAAGGGAAGAAAGATGGGCAGGAGAGGTCTTGGCTATCGAGAAACCGCATTATCTATGATGGGTGATTCTGGGCCACTCACCTGGGACTACCGTCAACACTTTGTTCGAGGGCCTCTCCAGCCCGGCACATTAGCTCTACAGCCAGCTCCGTCAGGGAGAAATACAGTATGTCCGATTGCCAGTCCACCGCGAGCACTGAAAAGGCCAGAAGATGATATGCTTGATTATGGTCAAGCCCTTCAGGGGTTGTTTCATGAAGAAGACTACCAGAAGAAGCAAGAGGCTCGGCTCGTGCAATGGAGGCCGAAGGAGCGGCCAGTCGATGATCCACGGGAGGAGGGGAGCTCGCCGATTGTCTTTTCTTGGTCTCCCTCCCGCTTTCAATCTCTCCTCCAGCAATGGGATTTCTTACCCCGTCTTCCTCCTATCATGGCAAATCCATCCTTCGTTGATCCGCCCAAAATTCTATTTATTCCTTGTGCTTGCGGGCATTGCCCGCCCATTGATCTATCCACTCTATTCACTCCTCCTCCTCCCAAAGCCCAACTCCACGAGATGTGGTTCTCATCTTCCGATCCCTTCTTTGACTGTATCTTCCCCGAGCTATTCCCTATGCAGCTCCTGCCTCCTCCATCTTGCTGTGTAGTCTCTGCTGATCTCCAAAAAAAAACGTCAAATTCGAAACGAAGATTTCAGTGGAAGATTATGCTACCCTGTCTCCATCCTCATCCCAAGGGCACGAGTCCCTTGCTCCTTCCCTTCTACTGGGTCTCCTTTCTCCTAGGTTAGGATTAGGGTCTATCGAGTCTAGGGAAGTAGAATTAGTTAGGTCTAAAGAAGTAGGGTCTTGTTCTAGGTCGTCCAACCCTTCCTCCTTTGAGCCACGCCCGCTTGCGCGTCCTCCCAAATCTGTTCCTGATAGGTTCTTGCAAGACCTAGCTTAGCGTTGTCATGCCCTTTTGAAATGTCTAGAATTTGTTGCTACGGCAATTATGATTGAAGAGGAAGAAGAAATAGAAGGGGCGTGGAGCGATGACGGACTCGGCGTCTATGAAATCCTGGATGAAAAAGATCCGGTTAATGAGGACAACGACGTAGATGACACTGCTGATCTGTACGCACAAGGACTTAAGAAATTCGATGAGCCGTCGTCAGCCGTGGATGAACCTACGAAAGAAATCAATCTGGGAACTGAAGAAGAACCCAGGCCCATCATTATTGCCGCTAATCTCCCTCCACAAGTAGAAGAAGATTTGATCAAGGTTCTAAGGGAGTATAGCGATTCCTTTGCCTGGTCTTATGAGGACATGCCAGGTCTTGACCCCTCTTTAGTGGAACATCGACTCGTGCTTAAACCAGGGGCAACACCTGTGAAACAATGGTCAAGGAGATTTCACCCCCACATGGCCTAAAGGATTAAAGAAGAAGTTGACAAGTTATATAAGGCCAGATTCATTAGAGTTGTTCTATATCCTCAGTGGGTGGCAAACATAGTCCCTGTCATCAAGAAGGATGGAAAGGTGCGTATTTGCATCGATTTCAGGGATCTCAATAAAGCATGTGCCAAGGATGATTTCCCGCTGCCTCACATTGATGTCTTGGTCGATAGTACCGCCGGGTACGAATCGTTGTCATTCATGGACGGTTACTCAGGATACAATCAAATCCATCTCGCTCCAGAAGATCAAGAGAAAACCTCCTTCACTACGCCCTAGGGCACATATTGTTATGTGGTTATGTCGTTCGATCTGAAGAATGCAGGTGCCACCTATCAAAGTGCGATGATGGCCATCTTCCACGACATGATGCATATCTATATGGAAGCTTACGTGGATGATATTTTGGTGAAGTCAAGAACCAAAGAAGAACACCCCTCTATTCTGGCTAAGGTGCTACAAAGAGCCAGGGAGTACAAGCTTAAGATGAATCCGAAGAAGTGTGTATTCGGAGTCTCTTCAAGGAAGCTGTTAGGTTTCATAGTGAGCAAACGGGGGATCCAGATTGATCCTAACAAAGCACAGGCCGTCATGGACATGCCTCCGCCTAAGAACATTACGGAACTTCGAGGATTGATCGGTCGATTGCAATTCATTAGAAGATTCATATCCCAACATTCTCAAAGGTGCCGTCCATTTTATGAATTGCTTAAGGCGGGGGTTAAGTTTGAATGGAATGAAGATTGTCAAAAGGCCTACGAGGACTTAAAGGAATATCTATCCAATCCCCCGATTTTGCAACCTCCTGTCCCTGGGAAACCCCTAATCCTATACATCTCGATTATTGAAGACTCCCTAGGGGCGGTATTAGCACAAGTAGACGATGAAGGGAAAGAGCGGGCTGCTTATTACCTCTCTCGGTTGTTTAACCCAGCAGAGTCCAGGTACACCGCTATGGAGAAGACTTGTGCCTCCTTAGTGTGGGTAGCTCAGAAGCTTAAACACTATTTCCTTGCCCACCCAGTTAGGTTGATCTCTAGAATGGACCCGATTCGCTATCTCTTAGAAAAGCCCATCCTTTCTAGTAGGTTAGCTCGCTGACAGAGCTTCCTCTCTCAATTCGAGATCACCTTTGTCGTTCAGAAGGCGGTGAAAGGATACGCCATCGCTGAGCATCTTGACCATCTTCCTATTCCTCACACTGATTCTATTCATGATGATTTCCCTAATGAGCATATCTCAGTTCTCTCTCACCATCCCTTCTGGTCTCTACACTTCGATGGTGCACTCAATTCTCAAGGCCGAGGGATCGGCGCTGTTCTGCTTACTCCCGAAGGAGTAACTATTCCCTTTGCTTATCAACTTCGATTTCCTGCTACCAACAACATCACTGAGTACGAAGCTCTCCTGGCTGGACTGAAGCACGCCTATCTCCTAGGTGCGCGTTATTTGAACATCATCGGAGACTCTCAGCTCGTCTTACGGAAAGTTCTATCCACTTACCGTACTCGTGACCCCAAACTCAAGCCCTATCAAGATTTGGTCACGCTTCTTGCTAGGCAATTCCGTAAGCTAATCTACATCCATACTCCTCGTTCTCAGAACATTCTAGCCGACGCTCTAGCATCTCTTGCTTCCTCTCTATCTTTTCCTCTCAGTCGGAACACTGAGACTATCGTCGTTCAGAGATTGGACGCACCCTCTCTTCAGGACCCTTGGTTCATCAACCTTAGGAAGGCTGTAGAGGCGAGGGCTGAGAAGGAAGATCTCAAGGAAGTATCTCTGATGGAGTTAGAAGAGATTCTAGATGAAGAAGAGTTTCCTTGGTATCATGAAATCGAGTTATTTTGCAAAGAAGGGTCATTCCCAGAAGGGGCAAACGCTGAGCAGCGCAAGTCAATAAGGAGAGCCGCCTTAAGGTATACTATTGTTGCAGGAGAACTATACAGGCGCGCTACTAATGGAATGCTCATGAGATGCTTGGATGATAATGCGGCTTGGAAAGTGGCTGAAGTAGCCCATTCTAGTGAGTGTGGAGGTCATGTCAATGGCCAGGCTCTAGCGAAGAAAATCCTTAGGCAGGGCTACTACTGGCCCACTCTAGAGGAAGATTGCTCCCTCTATGTCCGGAGGTGTCTTAAGTGCCAACTCCATGCTGATAAAATCCATGCTCCAGCTTCATCTCTCCACCCTCTCTCCGCTCCTTGGCCATTCTCTATGTGGGCTTTCGACGTTGTCGGCCCGCTTGGTGATCCTAATTCTCAGACCAAGCAGAAATCCTTTATCCTTACCGCCACTGAGTACTTCACCAAATGGGCCGAAGCCAAGACAAACGCAGAGATCAAAGCTTCAACGGTGTGCCACTTTATCATAAAGAATATCATCTCGCGGTTCGGAGTGCCAAGCAGCATCATCACCGACAACGGACCACAGTTTGTATCTCAAGAGCTCAAGGACCTATTTAAGAAGTTCAACATTGCATTGCATCATTCATCTCCATATTATCCTCAAGGCAACGGTCAAGCCGAGGCCACTAAGAAAACCCTTCTTAAAATCATCAAGAAAACATGCGAATCTCATAAATTTTCAGACTGGCCAGAAAAATTAGTGGAAGCTCTGTGGGCTTACCGCACCTCCGTCCGTACTCCCACAGGACAAAATCCCTATGCTCTTACCTACGGGATGGAGGCAGTGCTCCCATATGAGATCTTGATCCCATCCCTTAGAGTACAGCTCGATAAAGAACTTAATCTCGATGAACGTCGAGAGGCGTTGCTTATCCAGTTGGAACTCTTAGATGAGAAGAGGATGAACGCGGCCGATCATGTATCCGTTTATCAAAAGAGGGTTTCGCGTTATTTTCAAAAGAAGGTAATCGAACGTAAATTTCAAACAGGTGATATGGTTTTGAAATGCAAATTCATTCGGTCTGTAGGTCCTAGGTCTAAATTGCAACCTAACTGGGAAGGGCCGTTTGTCGTGAAAGAAGCTTATCCAGGGAATGCTTATCGCTTAGTAAATGCGGAAGGTGAGGAGCTCTCTCACCCGTGGAATGGGTTGTACCTTAAATGGTTCTTTCCTTAGAGTCTAATCAGTGCCACCCCGCACAACAAGATGTTCCTCCTATTTCTCTAAAAAGGGTCCCGAGTAAAGGCAATCACACACTACACGACATCCCTGGTCAGGTTTCCCGCTTTAAAAGACACAGTTTCTCCTTGGCCATGCTTTGGGGGAAAGTTGAAGTCCCTGTTCGTTCCTTCCATCGGCTGAATCTAGGGGCAGGAAGTGAATAAGGAGGCGATAACCAATCCAGGCACCCTGACGAGAGGAGGTCTCAAATAGGGGCTGTCCGTTATGACCTAACGCCATAAGCAAAAGAGCAAGAAAAAGAAAGCAAAGGATTAATCTCTACGACAAAAATCAAAAGTATCATCTCGAAGGTCTATTGAATATGATTCCAAAGCTCCAAAAAGTAAGAAAGAAAAAGAAATCTAGGCATGACAAGAGTGGCAGTACAGTTCCCCGTGGGACGAATGAGCCCGGTCACACGCATGCCTAGAGTGGACTAAGGTTCGATGACGGACACAAAGCCCCGGCGCAACAGACCAAATTTCTAATTTGTTGTCTGGAGAGGAACTCAAGTCCTAAAAACTTCTAAGTCTGGCCTAAGCTTACCCCCGTGTTCTATTTTCCTTTTTCAGGATTGAAACTAGTACCCTGGGTATGGTCCTGGTAGAAACACCGTCATGAAAATCTGGGCCTTGGTCAGGGGTTGTCACCTCATTGCACGCCAACCTCGGGACTCTCAATACAATGCAGAGGGCTCGCGTTGCTAAGGGAAAGCCCTGGTTTTCAAAATCCAAAAATAACATATATTTCAAAATCCAAAAACATCATATATTTCAAAATCCAAAAACATCATATGTTTCAAAAAATCCAAAAACAACATATATTTCAAAATCCAAAAACATCATATATTTCAAAATCAAAAAACATCATATATATTTCAAAATCCAAAAACACTATATATTTCAAAAATCCAAAAACATCATATATTTCAAAAATCCAAAAAAAACACATATTTCAAAAATCCAAAAACATCAAATATTTCCAAAACACACAAAAATTTGAATATATTTTCCAAAATCCAAAAATACCATCATATGCATCGCATTCATCGCATTATTTCTATTATATTTTTTTCCCGCCTATTTAATAAGGCTCCACCCCTTGACCAAATATCAAGAAACGGTCATTATCTAACTCGCTTCGAGGCAAGGGGTTGAGTCTAAGAACAGATCTAACTTGCTCCATATTTTAGTATGTGCAGAACGCAGGACCAAGAACAAAGCTGAAATCTCACAACTATGCAGGTTCAAGGCTGTGACGCGCCAGGTACAGGCCGTCACATTCGTTTAACGGTCCATGCTAGCCCGTTACATCTCTTCAGACCTTCACTTTGACTCTCTCAGCAGCTCTCTCTCTAACGGTCTGGGGCACGACCGTTACTACTCCTAACGGTCCATCGTTGGACTGTTACTTCCTCCAGAGGATTTAGTTCTCAGATCATACACTATAATGGCCTATATCCCCACCGTTATCTCCTTGTAACGGCCCTTCTCAGATCCGTTACATTCTCCAAAAGCCCGGTTCTGCTGGTCGTTCTAACCAAATGAAGCCACAAGTTCATGTCCATTCAGTTAAGGCAAACTTACTTATTCACATGAATTTAATGCAACATGAGATTGATAAAAATTCAACTCTGATTGTCAAATCACATCATTCATAAAAAGAAAATCAAACTACATTCAGCCTCTTATCCGAAAAAGGGCGGATCTTCCTCAACTCTTTCAGGTAGCCACGGCGTGCTTCGTCGTTCTCTTCTACTTCTTCTTGCCACGGGCATGCCTTGCTGATCTCCCACATGGTCAGCGCGTTCCGTACTACTCTTTCATCTTCCTCGGTCCCCATCTTCCTTGGTAGAAGGGGAGGGTAGTGTGATAGTGCAGGAGCTTCAATCCGAGGTAGCCCGATCTGAAGATGGCACCGGTGTGGGTTGTAGATCGCCATGGTGGTGTTTCCCACTAGCTGGAGGTCCAGGCCTTGACGCCGCGGTATTCTAAGAAGAGTGCTCCGAAGGATCCTTGGTCGCATGATGAATTTGTCCGTTGGCAACGTGTTGAAGAAGAGGCGCCATTCATCCCGTGTTTTCTTGTCCACCGTCTTGCATTCAACCTGAGAAGAGAATCCAGATGCCCCACCAATGAAGAAGAGAGGGTGGCTCCCGAAGATCCGGCTAGCAGAACTAATATCTTCCTTTGGTTGGAATTTGATTCTCACTCCCATCCAACACTCAAGGAGTATCATAGAACCGAATAAGGGTCCTCCTAGGCAAGCCGAGCTTAGTCCTTCATAGAAGTATGAGAGGATCACTTGAGAAAGGGACATTCCCCTCCACAACCAACTAATAATGCTGAGATTTTAGGTATCTAAGAGGTGATCGGTAGTAGTGAAAAGGAAAACTCCACATAAGCAAACCGGCACCGCCTTGGCTATGGCTTCATGTCTCTCCCACTTATTTTTGCAATGAGACATTATCCATTGGGCTAAAGGTATCAAGTGTATGTGGTGTGGGCTGATCATGGTCCTCACGTCCTTTGGATTATGGATGAAATCACTCAAAATTAAGGACGGGTCGATAGGCTCAATCGTGTAGCAAACTCGGTCTTCATCCCCCACCTTAGTCTTAGGAAGGGCTAGGTAGGTTTCTACCTCCTCTAATAGGACTGTTGCTTCGAAGGAAGGGAAGATGAATGTATGTGTTTGTGGATGCCACAACTCTATGAGGGCTGAAATACTAGGCCAATCTAATGTCAATTTCTGGAAATTCTTGCCTAAAACCAAGAGAGGTTGGAGGTGCCATGCTTTGAGAATTGATGTAACCTCTAAAGGGAGTGCCTTTACCATGGGAGCCACCCACTTCAGATTAGAATAGCATCTTGGACCGGGGAGGGGCTAAGAAAATAAGAAGATCATGAGGAAGAAGATGAAGTGCAGGAATTTCTGAACTTGGTTAGGTCATGGAAGCTTACCACTCTTTGAGCATTGGAGCTTAGGTGCTTGGGAATTGAGGTCAGCCTTTGTAGCTCTCCGTACTCCTTTTTTGCAGCTTTGGGTCCGGTGTAGACTTTCTCCTCCATAGCTATCACCTCGAAGCTTCTCTTGATCTTATTTCCTGCCCTTAGGAGGGGTTTTTCAGCCTTCTAGCAGAGAATTCAAAAAGATATGATTTTGGCTAAGTTTCCAAGTTTTAAAGGTTTGGTTTCAGCTTTAAAGAGATAAGATTTGGATTGGAAGGCTTTATCTTAAGTCTGGGAGGAGTCTAGAACGGATTTGAGGCTTCCTATCTTGGGTTTTGCCCCTTGCGGCTCAATCCGTCTCGGAGTACAATTCATTATCTAACGGTCTGTCGATAGACCGTCACTTTCCTCTGACGCGCCAGAGCTGGGCCGTCACATTTTTTGTGGGTTTAATTTGATCAAACCTATACTGTCAAGCTTAACGGTCTAGCATTAGACCGTTATATTCTTGTGACGCGTTCTCTCTGAGCCGTTACATTCTCTACTGATCAGTTTTGGCCTCTGCTTGGTCAATCATTCTCAACGGTCTTGCTCATGGCCGTAATCTGCCTCCGACACACTGTGCCTGAACCGTCACATTTCCTGCATATTTGCTTAAGTCTATACATCCCCTTCATCATCCCAGTCTGCATTCATTTATCATGTTGAAGTCTGTACATTCGTTCAAGTCCATGCATTTTTGAAGTCCATACACCGTTGATGAAGTCTGTACATTCGTTGAAGTCTGTACATCAGCTTCAAGTCCATACATCAGCTTCAAGTCTGTACATCAGCTTCAAGTTCATACATCATTTTTGAAGTCTATACATTCCACATCTACACCCAAGTCTATACATCCCACATTCTTTGAAGTCTATACATCCCATTTGTTGAAGTCTATACGTCAGATTCGTTGAAGTCTATACCTCCCACATTCGTTGAAGTCTATACATCCCATTCACTTTGAAGTCCATACATCAGGTGCAAGTCTATACATTCATTGAAGTCCATACATATGTGGAAGTCTATACATTCCCATACCTTTCCCAAGTCTGTACAGCCTTCGTCCAAAGTCTACACGTCGCTCAAAGTCTGTACATTCTTCATCCAAGTGTGTACATTCCCCAAGTCTATACATTCTTCATCCAAGTCCATACATTCTCCAAGTCTATATAGTCTTCATTCAAAGTCCATACATTCTCCAAGTCTGTATAGTCTTCATCCCAAGTCTATACGTCCACACCGCTTCAAGTCTGTACATTCTTGATTCAAGTCTATACATTACCCAACGTGAGCACAAGCCTGTGGACGCCAAAAAAATGATGATGATGATCATGGCGACATTCGCGTCTACACATTAGAGCGCGAGTCGAAGACAGAACTGCCGAATAAACCTCATGCCTCACCCGATCAGGACGAGAACTCGCTTGGTGGTCCGCTACCCGCTCAGGAAGCCCCCTAAGCAGAAGATACAGCTACAACGCTCCGACCGACCGTGCCGAGAGCTGAATCAGAGAAAAGTCGGGAACTCCGGCACAGTCTCGGCATGCACCGAAAGTCACGCAGAATCTGAGACCGAGTCCCTGAGGCTACAAACGGAATATTGCGGAGGCCATGCATTGCAACCAGAATGTTCTGGGAATGCCGACATTCATATAAACGGCCATGACTTCGAAAAGAATCAATTTGAGGCTTAAAACGGCACGGAAGGGACTTAAACCGGCGCGCTCTAAACCGGCACGCCCCCCCCTCAACATCTTAATCCGGCGCGCCCATAAACTGGCGCGCCCCCATTTCCCATTTGCCCTTGAGGTTGCCTTAATACGGCGCGCTACTATTCCCTTGCCTTTAAGCCTTTCCCCTCATCCTGATGCTAATCTGGCGCGCTCACCCCCCCCCCCCCCCCCGCGCCGGTTTAACCTCATCCTGTCCCGTCTGCCGACCGATACTCTGTTCTGCATAAATGAGATGCACAGAGAACATTCAATGCCCCTGGTTCTGTCTCAGCCTCCGTTCGAGAGCACAGAAGCTTAATGGCGAAGCAACCCCCATCAAACCTACGAACATCCCGTCCTCGGACGAGCAGTAGTGTACGAGACGAATGAACAGCGTCCAGCACAGCGAGTCAACTCCTGACTTCATTGCGGACGAGGTGGAATTAGCAGGGACGCTCCCAGGCTGGCTGATATATATAGGGCAGCATTGTGAAGCAAAAAAAAAGGAAAAGGAGGGTCAATAGAAGGGAACAGAAGAAAAGAGAAGAGGAAGGTTGAAGAAGGAGAGGAGAGAGGTCTTCTCGAGAGCTCTCCAGCCTCCGAAGAGAAGAAGCTACATCCATTCGTTCACGCCTGCAAGGTGAAGAAAGAGAGGGAGAGGGTGAGAGCAAGAGAGGGGGGAAGAGCTTGTGCTCTGTTCCTTCTTCTCCCCCGCCGATGTATCTTCTTCCCCCACCTCAACATTTAGCTTTTCTTTTATCTTCTCCATTGTATTCTTCCTTCCCTTTCCCTTGAGGATGAATAAAAGAATGACTTTGTGAGCATGCGCAGTATTCTATGGCTCTGATCCTTTCCCCCCCCTTTTTCTTCCGTTTTATTTCTCTAGTTCTCTGAATCACCTGGGGTCCTCGGGAGCTTGCCCTTCTGTGGCATGAACTCTGAGGGAACCCGTTCGAAGGGTGAACAGTCATGGCCACCTGCGGCCTACATCTGTCCCGTTCCAGGAAGTCATCGCCCGTGAGTTGTGAGAGCTCTTGAAGGCTAGTCCTTGAGCTCTCCAGCACTCACATCTGGGTTATTGGACCGCCATGAGGTCTAGATTCGAGGTGCGCCCCGGAGTTATCCGTTTGGTGTTCCTTATTATTCTCTGGCAACCCCCAGTCCAGGGGAGGTGCTGCCCAAATTTCGCCAGGATGAGAACACTCAAGAACAGACGAACATGATGAGTTCTCTGAGCATAAGAACAGCTGAACAAGCCAAGGCCTCTGGGAGTAAGAACAGCATATGTCTGAAGCCGTCTCTGAAACAAACTGAACAAGTTCCTGCATAATCCCTCTTAAATAAGATATTCAATCCGCATGCTCGTTCGTCTTAATAAACGATCAGAAAGCTTTAACCACCTTCTCTATCAACTTAATCCATCAACTAAGTGAATAAACCAACCAAAATATCAATCTGCAAGTTGAAGAAACAAGAACAGAGCAAAAAGAATCAAACAGAGCAAAATAAAACCTCGCAGAAGCTTAACCCGGCGCCCCCTAATCCGGCGTGGGCTAATCCGGCGTGCTACCCCCCCGCGCCGGATTAGCTCCACACTCAAATCCATTTCGGAATTCCTGAGCTCAAACCGGCGCGCCTCCCCTTTTTTTAGCCTATTCCGACGTGCCCCTGGCCCCTCTTCCTTCATGCCATATACCGGCGCGCCCCCCTTTCTTGGCCATTAGCCGGCGCGCTCCCCCTTGGCATCCATATTCCGGCGCGCCCCAACTTGCCACCTTAGCCGGCGCGCTCCCCCCTTGTGCTCCCTTATCCGGCGCCCTCCTTCGAAGCTCTTATCCGGCGTGCCTCCCCTCCTGCCCACTTCAAACTCGGCGTGCCTCCTTTATATAAAAAAAGGGGGGGAATAATAAAAAAAAATAAAAGGAGAGAAATGTTCAAATAAAAAGAAGAATGCAAAGATCAATAACAATAAATGAAAGGAACTCTATTACCTGCGCTTCAATTAAAAATTTTGTTCCGGGGGCGCTGTCCCCTTGACCCTCGCGACCTGACCGGGCAGGTCGAACCCCGCGACCTGACCGCGCAGGTCGATCCGCGTGTGAGGGCGCACGTTATTGAGCTCGGGCTACGCATTTAACAATTCACTCCCTCGGACTGGGTGCAAAGACAAAATCAACGACGCCTTATGGTATCGGACGTGGTTTACGGAACTTCCGACATGGCCATAATCCGAAATCATCTCCGGCCAACAGTCTATCAACTTGACCCATCCCTACCGGGATCCAATCCCGCATTCTCATTAAACTTGCCTTGTTCATGGCAGACATTCGCGCGGTTTTGCTACCGTCTTTTATACTACAAACACGGACCTTCGTCCGAACATGAAGTGGCCCATGAGTGGCCGACATAGTCTTAGCATTCACGTCCCGATACGGGTTTCTAGCATAGTTCGTCTTTCACTATCCTCCTGCATTATTAATATTCTCTTTAGGCCGTAGGGCCCTTATTCCCGGCAATCAATCAAGGGTGTTCCCCCGTATGGGGGATGTAAATAACGTCGTGGCCTTTACGGCACGGTGGGTTTCGGTCCCGACACGAACTACACAATCGTCTGATTAGTCAGATCGAGCGCACCATGGGCTTCCATGAAGCCCGAATAAATCGTCACTTTGTGACTGGCACGCCCTCGCACTAAATAGAAGAATTAACCCCGACCAACAAACGAACGGATCCCCCCTCCGAATTTTAGTGCGTCCACAAAGCCCCAAGTCTGTACATCCCTTGTCCAAGTCCATACATCCTTGCTGCTGTGTTCATGAAGTCTATACATCATCTTGACGTCTGCACTCGAAGTCTACACATCGCCTTGGAAAGGTCTATACACACTGAGTACAGTCAGAACGTTCATAGTTCAACATTGCTTTGCCATCTCTAACTGTCTAGCATTTGACCGTTACTTGTATATAACGCACCATCTCTGAGCCGTTACTTTTCCTGCTGCTCAGTTCTGTAAAGTTGGGCTCTGTCCTTTCTAACGGCCTCCACCCGATGCGTTACTTGATCCTGACAGTTTGGGTATAGACCGTTACATTGTCTGCTGCTATGACTTGTGCTATTCCTATCTGCCTCCGTGTAAACCTGGCGGTCCTACAGGCTTCCCATTCCATTCATCCTGTACATCCACACATTATCTCATCCCCATCATCCACATTTCATCTCCACGCAATCATCCATTCCTTCACATGCATTCATTTTTCTTCAACTCTTTCACACATCCACAAGCATTTCCTGCATTCTAATCATACTCTCACAATACATTTTCTTGCATTCATTCCCATTCATTTTCACATGATTACCTATTTGCATACACATCCATTCATTCACATAAAAGTTATAACAAAACACAAAAAAGATTTACATTTCCATTTTTCATCTCCCATATAAGTCATGTACAAGTAATAAGAATAAGAAAATCAAAAAAAATGCATCACTCGGCCGGCTTATCCGCCGGGCCGCCATCATCAACTCCTCCCTCAGGTCTCCTCACAGGTGGTGCTATGGAGGCGCTCTCCTCCTGCTGTCCTCTCTCTGCCCTCTCATTCCTCTGCTGGCCAGAGGAGCTGGCAAGGAAATCCCCTATCGAGCCGCTCGGGGCAGCACTCCTCCGTACTCCACTCTGGGAGGCACTCCGCTCTGGTCCCCGGCCCATCATTCTCACCATCCACTCCATCATCCGCAGCTCGATCTTCAGCTCGAAGATCTGACGCCGCGTGTCCCGTGCCTCGGTCCGATAACGATCCAAGTCCACCATCCTAGCTCGGAGTCTCTCCACCTCAGCTTGTGACTGAGCTAGCTCTATCCGGAGTTGCTCCGCCTCCGATCGTCCTCGCTCCATCTCTGCCTGGAGACGCTCTGCCTCCATTCGAGCCAGCCTTGCCTCGGCCACTGCTGTGGCTAGCTCTCTCGCCTGTAGTTTGCGTTGCATATAGTTAGTCACATGAGCATTTCATTTTTCATAAGCATAGGCATGTAAGCATAAGCATTTAATTTGCATAAGCATTTAGCATCTTACCCGCTCCGCGAGGGTGGCCTCTGCCTCCTCGGCCCGAGCAACTGCTCGAGCAAACTCAGCGTCTCGCTCAGTCCTGCCTCCGGTAGGCTGTGAGGATGACGATGGGGCATCCGGTCCCGCTCTTTGGGCTCCCTCGGCCCGCTGCATTTAGAAGTCATGGCTAGTCAATTGCATTTGCATCATTAGCATCATAAAGCATAATTATTTTAAGTCCAAGGTTCTGGGAATCTTACCAGGAGCTCCAAGGCAGTCCGGTACTCTTCCCGCTGCTGGACGGTGGCATGAAGAAGCCCCTCGAGCTCGGCTATCCTTCCCTCGGGGTCTAGCTGCATTTTTAGAAGCATGTGAGTCAGTGCATATAGGATAAAATTTTTTATAAAAGGCATTCAGAGTTTTGAGTTTAGAATTGCATACCGGTCGTCGGGTACCTCAGTACACCCGGTCCCCGTACAGTCGAGCGAAGGCCTTCAAATACGCCTCATCGCTTTCATCCCGCACTTTCACTGCTCTGCCCCGCTTATTCCAGTCATGGATGAACTTTGCTTTTCGAGCGCACCAATCTATGTCGCCGCTGATTCCCTTAGCTGATTTCCCCGGGTGGTCGTCACTACGGCGTGGGAAGGTCACCTCAGGCTGATGTAGTCCCCGAGTCCTCAGAATCAGCCGATAATGAAGAGGCTCGATGATATGGATGCAGTGCAACCATATGTCTCGTCCCCGGTACGAGAGGGCTGCCTCCACCCATGGCTATCCCTCGTAACTCTCGCCTATGTACGGGGTCCATCTCACCTGAAGCATGTTAATCCATCCATCAGCATGTTAGTCCGGTTATCATCATTTAAGAAGCATATAAAAGCATTTAAATCATTTAGAAAGCATTTTGAGTTTTGGGCTTACCGCCGTGTGCGGGAAGGAATCCAAATCATCCTGGATCGCCCGGGTTAATCTGATGATCGACCTTGGGTCCCTCGCGACCACCCATCGCCTGGCGATCGGGATGCGATCGGCGTGGAGTAGCGTGCCTCTCCCGATGCCCGGGAGGTACATGTAGCTCTAGAATTGCATTTAGTTAAGTCAGTCAACTGCATAATCATTTTCATAAACATTTGCATAATCATAATAGAAGCACTTAAATTGCATTTACCTGTAGAAAAGGTGAGAAGCCGCCCAGCATCGTCTGTCGGTCCGTCGTGCTGAGGGACTCGAACAGGAAGGCTAGCACTGCCGCTCCCCAGGCGTACTTTCCAACTCTGCCCAAATTATCGATCATCGGCAGCAGCCTGCAGCTGATCACATCTGCTCGAGTCGCGAACAAGAGCTTCCCGAACAATAGCATCAGAAAGCGCCTCAGGGTGCGATCTCCCTCCGGTCCTGCCTCTGCCGCCACTCGTGGGCGCACCTGGTCTATCACTCTACCCAGATGCTCCTCTGGTAGCTCACCCACAGCTATCGCTGCTCCTCTCAGTCCTAAGCTCTCCTGCAGTACTGATCTCGAGAGCTGGGATGACGTCTGCCCCAGTCTGATCAAATCCAGCCCCAGCAGCTCCTGGGCCATCTCCCGGTAGTTCCTGTAGGTCCATCCTGTCACTGTGGCTCCATGGACTCGCAGCCCGACAATCCTCGCCATGTCTTCCAGCGTGGGGATCATGTGACCCCACGGGAAGATGAACGCCCTGCTGATCGGATCCCATCTTTCATGCAGCGCGTACAGCAGAGGCGTGTCCATCCTGGTCACCTCGATGCTCAGCACCTCGACGAATCCCATCCCAGCCAGCCTCTCTCTCTGGTAATCGGGCAGTGCTTGGTACACCGCCCGGATCTGGAGCCAGGATATCCTCGTCTGTCTCTTTCCCTACATTCATTTAGAGCATAAGTTAGTCAAATGCATCATAAAATTATTGCATAGCATTTATAAAATGAAAACAAAACAAAAATTGAATAATTAAAAACCTAAAAAATAGTTCTAGCCTCTGGCGCATGTAACGGCCCTGGTAAGGGGCGTCACATGTCTCTAACGCATCTAGGGTGACGCGTTAGATATATGACGGTCACGGGAAGGACCGTCACATTCCCTGCTAGATGGTGTTTTTCCCTTTGCATCCCGTGGCTCTCCCTCTTTGGCCAAAAGGCCTACACATGATCCTAATGGGTTCATGGACCCATTTTCTACCCCCATTACCACATGCATTCATGCTAAAACACAAAAATATTAAAATTTTGAAAATTTAGGGCGGAGGCCTACCTCATGGTCTTGGCCCCTCTTCCTCTTTTTCTCCTGTTCCTTGGGTTCTCCCTCGTCCATTGCAGCTTCTCCTTGGTCTTCCTCGGCCATTGGAGCCTCTTCTTCTACCCTTGGAGGTCTCCTCCTCGATTCTTCTTCCTCCGGCTGTCGGGCCACTTCGCGTTCTATACGGCGGTGGAACCGCCGAATCGCCTTCTTCTTCCCTCTCTCCCTCTTCTTCATTGGCTGTGGGGCCTCGTCGCCGGCCATCCTTTTTGGGCGGAAGACGGTGGTCGCCGGTGGCTCTCGATTGGGGTTTCTTCTGGGCGTTTGATGGATTGAATGTGACGAATGAATGAGGCTGTGGGCCGTTCGGTTTGTTTTTTTTTGAATGCTCAGGAAATGCGACGGTATGTCGTCTGACTGTTACACTCTCTGACGCGTACTATTCTGACCGTTACATGAATTTGAACTGTTTCATTTGAGAATGTGAACTGCTTAGTTTATGACGGCTCTTCCCTGGCCGTTACTTTATGTGACGCCCTCTAAGTAGACCGTTACAAACTTGCAAGTTTCTTGATGAATGAAATAGTCTATTTGATGTTTAAATGATTGCATTTTCTGCCATATTTGTTCATTGTTGATGATTATCACACGTACAAATGGTTATACCGTGATTTATACTCATATTGTTATTGGCTAACCTCTTTTCTCATGAATGAAGCATCACGCTTTGTCGTTCATCAGGCAGGTAAGTCAGGTATTGTATCTCTTTCCCTTATCCCTTAATGCATTACTATATATCTATGATATATTATCTCGAGAACCGGCTGGTCATTCGTGTGTTCCAGGATCTGATGTTCCCCTTAAACAAAAATGATGATGATCTAAGTTCACATGTTTAATCGTTGGATAGGCCGTTAGGTTGGAAAAATTTGGGGACGATGGTTCTGTCTTGCACGCCGTGGTTGCAGATGGTGTCCTGACCCTGGTTTCTCCAGCTTAGCAATATTATTCTCAAGTATCTTGATATTTTATCTTTCTTTGCATTCGTTTTAAAGATTTCTTTTTCTTTAGCCCAGCATGCATCATACGCATTCTTTGAGCATTCATGTGCTTCATCTGTTCAAGGTATCTCGATGTTGGTGAACAGCTGTGTTCCTTAATGACGGAATCGTCACAGGATCAACAAGCGGCAATAGTCGAGCGTCAAAGCAGCACCGACAACTATCAAACTATATTTGCTATTTTAAGAGTTTTGTGTTAATGGGCCATGTTAGTGGGCCTAGATGTGTGTTTACTTTTGTAGTAGAAATAAAATATCCACATCATGTGATAGTCTTTATTAAGTGTCTTTTAGTCTTCCCACTAGAGATATAATAAGTCTTAGGTGTTAGGTGTTAGGTGTTAGTTGAAGTTTAATGAGTGTCTTTTGATTTTCTTTGTGGAGTCTATAAATGTGTTATGTAACCTCTTTAAGAAGGAATGAAGTGTTTTAGAATTATTGGAAACCAACCACATAAGGTGTGAAGCCTTGTGTGAGTTCTCCGAGAAGGAGATGGGGTGAGGTACCCCTGTCCATGGGTGAGAAGCCCAAGCTTTAGTCGTGAGATGCGGCCCCAACCACCTCCGTCCGCTACTCACCGCCCACCTCCTTTCCCCACCCCCTCCTTCCCTCTCACTCCTCTGCAACACTAACACCATCGGCCGCCCTTCTCATCCTCACCACCCTTCACATACACTACAAGGACCCACATGCAGCCACACCGACCCTCCCATTCCCACCTGTGCAGTGGAAAACCTCCTCCATCCACCCTCATTGCTTTCCAAACAACCCAGCCCCCCTGGTTGCTACGTCACTCCACTGGACACGCTGCTGCACCCGATCCGCAGCCACGCCCCCCCTGCACCGGACGCCACCCCCTACATTCTGTGCTCTCACCCTTCCTTTCTCACTCTCTCTCTCTCTCTAACTTCTCTCTTTAAACCCTCCCGCTTTGTCCATCTGCTAACAGTCACAAACCACCCCCCCTCTCCCATGCATCTCCTATCCAACCCCATTCATGTAAACCCCCCCCCAAGTCCCTTTCACCCTCCCCCTTACTCTCTCCAATCCCACGACCGTTTCCCCTGTTTGGAACAGGGGCACCGCAGGTGCCTCCTACCCTCCCCACCCTCTATCCCTTGCCCCGCTCCAACTCCCCACCTCCACATCCCCTCACTCTCTTTTCCCCTCTATACTCATCTCCCCTCCCCCCTTCGGTTCTCTGCCATCCCAGCGCCAGACACTCCACACCACCACCGCTACTAGTCTCTCCCCATACAACACCTTTGGCATATTTCTTTCTCCTCTACACTTCACACCGTAGCTCCCTTTCCCCTCGTCACTCTCCCTTCCCAGCATTCTCTCCTAGCCACGACCCTAAGATCTCACCTTACCATCACTCACCCCACATGCAGAATCGCAAGTCCTCCCTCTCCCTAGCCACGGTCCACCCAACCCTCGCATGCGGCACCATCGGAGCCACCTCCCTCCTCGCCGCGGCCCTCCATGCAACGTCTTCGTTGCCACCTCCACCTTGTTGCGGCCTTTCATACATCCTCGCCGCTACCTCCGTCGGAGCACCTGCCCTCGACGAGGCAATGCAAGCAACTTTGCCGCTGCCATAGTTGGGTCCACCTGGGCCTGCGCATACACCAAAAGGCATGCCACTAGCACCCTTCCCAGTCGATCCTCGCCGGCTGCACCCTTCACCCGACACCCATACCCGAGCGGGGTGACACCCCCCCCCCCTCCGAGCATGGCGAGCTCATACCCGAGCATGGCGGCACCACCTCCGAGCACTTTGCTCAGGCACGGCGTTCTTTCTACAAGCATCTTCTCGGGCACGTCTACACCCCCCCTCCGTGCATGGCGAGCATGACGGCAAGCGTGCTTCCACCACCTCCACCAACCAGGTTCGCCTGCATGCGGACCAGCACGGGTGCTCCACCTGCCTGCAACCTTGCCGCGAAGCCAGCATGCCCCTGGACGCTACCAACTAGCATCGGCAACAGCCTGCTCGCGTCCTCTTTCCCTACTCACCACTGCCCATCCGGTCCTCGCCAGCGGCCTCCCTCTCCGCCCCCGGACCCGTCGCCACCCCACCGCCGCTGAGTACGCCCTCCCCCTTGGCGAGCACGGCACGGAGCGTCACTCCCGCACCCGAAACACGTCCCCCCCCCTGTGCACGACGTCCCAGCAGCCAAAGCGCCTTCAGGCCCTCATCCCCCTCCCCGCTCATGTCGGGCACGTTGCCCTCCCCCTCCCCGTATTCTCTCTCTCTCATTCTTCCTCTTTCTCTTTCTCTCTCTCTCTCCATTCCGTTCTCTCTTTACTTCTCTCTCTCTCTCTGTTCGGTCGTTGTAACCACTATAGATGAACAGTGAAGAGAGAGAGAGAAGGCCGATCTCTCTCTCGCCCTCACCCGTTCCCTCTCTATTCTCTCTGTCTTCCCTCCCTCTCCCTCTATCTTTCTTCAATTCTCTCTCCCCCTCTCTTAATTTCATTTCATGTTTTATTTATTGTAACAGGATTAGAAGAAGGAAAAGTTAAAAAAAAATAGAAAACAGAAAGAAGTGAGTATCGAAACTTTGAAAGAAAGGGAGGGTGATGAATTTTCAAAGAAAAAAAAGAAAAAATGGGGTGATGAATTTTGAGAGGTTCAAGAAAGAAAAGGAAATAGAAAAATAAAGATAAAAAGTGGGAGAAAAAAAAATGAAAAGAAAATAAAATCTCGGACTTGGAGGTTTGTTTCACATCAAATGGTATCAGAGCTTAGGGAACCGGGTTGCTCCATCCAACCGGGATCCTGAGCTATGAGGTTCGAGGTCGAACCTCTTCCAAGCGGAGGGGTTTGACGGAATCGTCACGGGATCAACAAGCGGCAACAGTCGAGCGTCAAAGCAGCACCGACAACTATCAAACTATATTTGCTATTTTAAGAGTTTTGTGTTAATGGGCCATGTTAGTGGGCCTAGATGTGTGTTTACTTTTGTAGTAGAAATAAAATATCCACATCATGTGATAGTCTTTATTAAGTGTCTTTTAGTCTTCCCACTAGAGATATAATAAGTCTTAGGTGTTAGGTGTTAGGTGTTAGTTGAAGTTTAATGAGTGTCTTTTGATTTTCTTTGTGGAGTCTATAAATGTGTTATGTAACCTCTTTAAGAAGGAATGAAGTGTTTTAGAATTATTGGAAACCAACCACATAAGGTGTGAAGCCTTGCGTGAGTTCTCCGAGAAGGAGATGGGGTAAGGTACCCCTGTCCATGGGTGAGAAGCCCAAGCTTTGGTCGTGAGATGCGGCCCCAACCACCTCCGTCCGCTACTCACCGCCCACCTCCTTTCCCCACCCCCTCCTTCCCTCTCACTCCTCTGCAACACTAACACCATCGGCCGCCCTTCTCATCCTCACCACCCTTCACCTACACTACAAGGACCCACATGCAGCCACACCGACCCTCCCATTCCCACCTGTGCAGTGGAAAACCTCCTCCATCCACCCTCATTGCTTTCCAAACAACCCAGCCCCCCTGGTTGCTACGTCACTCCACTGGACACGCTGCCGCACCCGATCCGCAGCCACGCCCCCCCCCTGCACCGGACGCCACCCCCTACATCCTGTGCTCTCACCCTTCCTTTCTCACTCTCTCTCTCTCTAACTTCTCTCTTTAAACCCTCCCGCTTTGTCCATCTGCTAACAGTCACAAACCACCCCCCCTCTCCCATGCATCTCCTATCCAACCCCATTCACGTAAACCCCCCCCCAAGTCCCTTTCACCCTCCCCCTTACTCTCTCCAATCCCACGACCGTTTCCCCTGTTTGGAACAGGGGCACCGCAGGTGCCTCCTACCCTCCCCACCCTCTATCCCTTGCCCCGCTCCAACTCCCCACCTCAACATCCCCTCACTCTCTTTTCCCCTCTATACTCATCTCCCCTCCCCCCTTCGGTTCTCTGCCATCCCAGCGCCAGACACTCCACACCACCACCGCTACTAGTCTCTTCCCATACAACACCTTTGGCATATTTCTTTCTCCTCTACACTTCACACCGTAGCTCCCTTTCCCCTCGTCACTCTCCCTTCCCAGCATTCTCTCCTAGCCACGACCCTAAGATCTCACCTTACCATCACTCACCCCACATGCAGAACCGCAAGTCCTCCCTCTCCCTAGCCACGGTCCACCCAACCCTCGCATGCGGCACCATCGGAGCCACCTCCCTCCTCGCCGCGGCCCTCCATGCAACGTCTTCGTTGCCACCTCCACCTTGTTGCGGCCTTTCATACATCCTCGCCGCTACCTCCGTCGGAGCACCTGCCCTCGACGAGGCAATGCAAGCAACTTTGCCGCTGCCACAGTTGGGTCCACCTGGGCCTGCGCATACACCGGAAGGCATGCCACTAGCACCCTTCCCAGTCGATCCTCGCCGGCTGCACCCTTCACCCGACACCCATACCCGAGCGGGGTGACACCCCCCCCCTCCGAGCATGGCGAGCTCATACCCGAGCATGGCGGCACCCCCTCCGAGCACTTTGCTCAGGCACGGCGTTCTTTCTACAAGCATCTTCTCGGGCACGTCGACACCCCCCCTCCGTGCATGGCGAGCATGATGGCAAGCGTGCTTCCACCACCTCCACCAACCAGGTTCGCCTGCATGCGGACCAGCACGGGTGCTCCACCTGCCTGCAACCTCGCCGCGAAGCCAGCATGCCCCTGGACGCTACCAACTAGCATCGGCAACAGCCTGCTCACGTCCTCTTTCCCTACTCACCACTGCCCAGCCGGTCCTCGCCAGCGGCTTCCCTCTCCGCCCCCGGACCCGTCGCCACCCCACCGCCGCTGAGTACGCCCTCCCCCTTGGCGAGCACGGCACGGAGCGTCACTCCCGAAACACGTCCCCCCCCCCCGTGTGCACGACGTCCCAGCAGCCAAAGTGCCTTCAGGCCCTCATCCCCCTCCCCGCTCATGTCGGGCACGTTGCCCTCCCCCTCCCCGTATTCTCTCTCTCTCATTCTTCCTCTTTCTCTTTCTCTCTCTCTCCATTCCGTTCTCTCTTTACTTCTCTCTCTCTCTGTTCGGTCGTTGTAACCACTATAGATGAACAGTGAAGAGAGAGAGAGAAGGCCGATCTCTCTCTCGCCCTCACCCGTTCCCTCTCTATTCTCTCTGTCTTCCCTCCCTCTCCCTCTATCTTTCTTCAATTCTCTCTCCCCCTCTCTTAATTTCATTTCATGTTTTATTTATTGTAACAGGATTAGAAGAAGGAAAAGTTAAAAAAAATAGAAAACAGAAAGAAGTGAGTATCGAAACTTTGAAAGAAAGGGTGGGTGATGAATTTTCAAAGAAAAAAAAGAAAAAATGGGGTGATGAATTTTGAGAGGTTCAAGAAAGAAAAGGAAATAGAAAAATAAAGATAAAAAGTGGGAGAAAAAAAAATGAAAAGAAAATAAAATCTCGGACTTGGAGGTTTGTTCCACATCACTTAAGCTTGAATGAGGAGAATTATTCCACTCTGAATTAGAAGGTTTCCTTTGATCTCGTCGCTCGATTTGGTTGGCTGAAGATTCCTATCTGGAGTTTAGTCAGTTCTCTTTCCTTTTCGTTGCCTCCGACGGCTAGCCGTGTTTCCTTTCCTTAGTTGTTAGTTCCTCCAGACATGCATCCTTTGGTTGGATTTTTCCTTGTGATCAGTTCGAAGTTTTCCAGAAAGTTCCTCTCGCTTGTTGGTAAAGAACGGGTGTTGTTTACCTTAACGCCCACTTTTTCGCTACACTTCGCTTCATTTCCGCTTCATCTCCATGTTCCATTTCATTTCCGCTTCACCTCCACTCGCTCCACTGCAAAGAGGGCGTTAAGGAGGGGCATCTGTTGACACCCGTTTTGTGACCAATAAGTTGGGTCATCTCCTTGTTTATCCATATGATGCTCCGAGTTGTTCACTCTTCATCAAGTCTCCTTGATCAGTTTGAAGCCTGTTTCTTGAGTCTTCTCCTTGGTTGGAGTGTGGTTTATTGTGGCTTTTTATTCGATGAGCTTAGCAAGCTTTGCACCTTTGTTTTATCCTCATTGTTAATAACAGTCCTCCCTGGGGGCGTTACTTCCATATAACGCATGATCCTTGGGCCGTTACTTATTGAAGAGTCCTAAAGTTTGAGGTCTTTGTTCTAAAGCTTATCATCTTGCTTATCCATTGAATCTAACGGTCTGTCGTGCAGCCGTTATTTATTCTAACGCGTCCAGCCTTGGCCGTTACTTTCCTTCGAGAGTCCAACTTGTTTGATCTTCTTCCCGTTGATCTTATCTCTGTTAAGATAAGGTTGAATGTAACGGACGTTCCCTGGCGCATTATTTTCATGTAGTGGTCTGTCGACCAGCCGTTACATCCAACAGAGAGTCCTGGCAGTTCAGGCCTTTTCTATGCTACTCCGTGGTCGAGATAAGAGCTTGAATTGTTGATTTCTCTTCCAAATCTGATCCTCAGATCTTTCTGTTTATTTCTATGGACTCTTGGTGATACTATCTTCAAGGATTTGCTAAGAGTTATCCTCTTTTCTTGCTGGATTATCCACTGCTCGACCGGAGAGTTTGAGGGTCTATAAATAGCACCCTTAACTTCATGACCCAAGGGAGGAAGATCTGGAGTTCGCGTCGAAGTGCTGCCGCATTCTGGAGTCACATCTGACCAAGGAGAATTATCTTTCACGTTCATATGCTTCACGGTGAAGGGAGTATTTGTTCCATTGGTTTTCAAAGTTCATCATTACCTATTGTGTTCTTCCTCATCTCCCTTTCATCAAAAGCATTATCCCTCTTCTTTCTCCACATTCTCCCTGGTTTTTCATCATCTAAACATCCTCCTATTTTTTTAAACGCCCAGAGGGGTTAAAAAACCAACACCTCCCCGGTACTTTCCTTTCCTTTTGCATGCTATTGAGTTTATTGAAGAATTGATGCTATATTGTTTAAAGGGCTAATTTGGGTCTGTTTTCTTGTGTTTTCATGTTCTTTGGCAGGTTTACAGGTTCACCACACGAGGCCCAAGTGATGTGACACAACCTAGGACTTAAACAAACAAGCACAATCGCAATCAAATGGACCGATGTCGGCGACCGCTCACCCGATGCTCACCAAGACCCGGGGTAACTTGGCAATGCCAAGTGGAGGTTGTATGGGCTGGGCCCTTGCTGGTAGAGGGCCAGCAAGGCCTAAGTTGATTCCCAAGGGTAATGGCCGCCCAATTCAAGGGATCCGACGTCGTGCCGAGGGCACGGGTTCCACTCTTTTCCCACGGTGATCACTTATAGCAAATGAGCTTAAGGATCGGGCTCTCATTCACGGCCAGCGGAGTTTATGAATAATATTGAAAGAACAAGCACAAATTAGAGCAAAGTTTGGAGCACTTACTCGACCGGTTTGAAGAAATCGGTCCCGCTCGGAGATGAGGGCGAGCGGGGAGGCGAGTGGATCCCCACACGCCACGGCGGTGTAGCTTGACATGCCCAAACAAGTTACACCACTACACCACTCGCAGGAGGGGGATCTTGGGGTGGGGGTTAATGAGATTACAAACAATACTACCTCCACGCAGGGAGGGGCCTTCAGCCGGCCAAGCGGGGCGGGGAAATTAGAGTAAAGAAGGATGACTAAGTGACGGCACCGAATCTGCCTGCTGTTTACGAACAGGGACAGATAGTCGGTGTTACTGCTGTAGAACCCGCTCAAGAATTTTTCTGGTGGCGAGATGGGTGGGGAAATATTCGTAGCTAGGAAGGGAAGGCCTCAGAATTTATTTAATTTCTTCAGGAGTTGCTGCTGGCTGGGATGGAGGTTTGAATAGAGCCTCAGATTCTCGGACCAGCAGCTGCAGACTTCTAACAGCAGATTGCATAGAATGCCCCGGCTGCTCCAGACCTCGGAATCAAGCGCCGTTGGAGTCGTTGGAATCGTGGACGAGTCCTCTTCGCAGAAAAACTGACGGGGAAGTCAACCGATGTCAGAGAAGACAAGGGGATGCAGAACAATGGCGACTGGTCGGTGCAGACTGTGAGTAGCAGATCTGCGTAGTTGAGGGAGAAAAATGAGAACTCTGGATCACAAATGCCGAATGAAGTTCTGTTTCTTGATTCTGGAAGTAGACTGGCCGATGAAGAACTTTGAAGAAGAACTCGTGGACTGGTTCCTTCGGGGTTCATCGTGGCAGAGCTTCTAATCTGGCTCAGGTCCTCAGTCGAGGTAGAACTGTGCAGTTGTGGGAGAATGGACCTCCTGGACGGTTCGGAGATCGGAAGAAGATGAAACCACTTCTGTTGTGAAGGAGACTGGTAGACACTTCCGAAGATGGCTCCTGGGTCTTCACACTCATCCGGAGGAAGTCGTGGTGGTTGCTGCAAGTTGCTGGTTCATCTGCAACCTCTGGACAACAAACTGCAACTTCGAAGTAGCTTCCAATCACCAAGAAAGAAGAAGGGGAAGGGGGTAGATGAGTGTGGGAGTGACCCCTGGTTGTAAGGGGGTCTTGGAGGGGGTGTTCTAAGGTGTGGGAGGTGGAGAATAAGGTCTGGAAGAGGGTCCAATAGATGGTGGTAGTGGGGGCTACGAATTTGGGAAGGTGGGTGAGAGGGAAAGGGTATTTGAAAATGGGTTTAAGGGTGGGGTTAATTTGTTTGTCTTGGGAATGGGGGGGGTTGTGTTGGGGAAGGGAATGGGTGCTTGGGGTAGTGGGAAGGGTGCTTGGGAAAGTGGGAGGGGTAGTTGGGGGTTGGATGGTGAGGAGAGGATTGGTGGAGGGGGTCATGGGAAGGGATGGAGTATTGATGAGGGTTGTGGGGAATGAGAAGAGGCTTAAATGGGGTAGGTGGGGAGTGGAGGTGGTTGGGAAGGGAGGAGAGAGAAGAAAATTCGAATTTGGGTGTTGAGGAGAGAGAAAATGGAGTGAAAAAGAGAGATTAAGAGAGTGAAGGGTGGGGAATCTCTCCCCTAGGGTTTCTCACCCAAAAATGGAATCTCTCCACTAGATAAGAAGTGTAAACTCTCAAAATGATAATTTTTTTCATTCATTGATTCATTAAGTTGAAATGGGGGGGGAATGGGGTCCTATATATAGGAAACCCACATTTCTATAAAAGTCCCTAACAATTGACTCAATGACAAATAACCGAGGGGGTAGGGGAGAGCCCTTGGGCCAAGCCCAATGAATTGGGCCCAATAGCTAACTAGACAACCTAATGACACTCAAACTTAGGGAAATGAACACAAGACCTAGGAACATGACTCAAATAAAAGGGAAAATACATCAAATGACTCAAATAAAAATTACATAGGACTCAAAATTAAATGACTAGACCATGCCGGATGCAACCGGGGTGAGGAGACGAGCCGTGAATGTGGGAATGGGAGGTGATGTCCCCATCATACTCCCGGGGTGCGAAGAACTTGACTCCGTCGAGTAAGTGTCCTCCCCTCCTTGGAGGGTGTAGAAGTGGTACTGCCCTCAAGTCTTCCGAACGAGACCGATCCATCCACCTGCCGAGATAGCTCTCGTATACCTTGCTCCTGGTGGTAGTGACCTGTTCATCCAATATTCGTTCAATGCGCTCACGCTGGGCTCTCTTGGCTGGTGGACTCTCCTCACGGGTGGGTGCTCTCTCAACGGAGGGAATATGCTCAATATCCTCACTAGGTACCACCGTGGGTCCCTTGTATGGCACTAGGTCGGCGACACTGAATGTGGGACTTACCCCATATTCCTCGGGGAGATCTAACTCATAGGCATTTGCACCAATGCGCCTCAGGACCTGGAAGGGACCAGCCCCACGTGGCCTCAATTTGGAGATGGCTCCCGGGAAGAGCCTCTCCATCCTTACCATCACAAAGTCACCCTCATGGAATTCTTGGTGACGTCGATGAGAGTCGGCTCGCCTTTTATAAGTCACATTCTTCTTGCTAATGTGCTTGCGGATCTCTTTATGCAATGTTGTGAATGCAGATATTCTAGGGGTGATGGTGAACCTGGGCAACCAAAAGTAGACCTATCGTGTAATGATGCAGTGTAGACTTTGGTTAGCCTAGGTGGGCCGGGGCACCCGTAGGTGGCCCTATCATGCAATTTGGTGATAAATATTGGGGGACCCGGACATCCGTAGATGCCTTTGACATGCTTAAGACCCATGATGAATGAAGGTAGACCATGACATCTGAATATGGACCACTCATACTTTCTACGTGACATGTGGGTGATATGAATGAATGGACCCAACATAGTGTTCATGCCAAGGGGTATGGTAAGCCTAGACACATGCATGCTTTCCCCAAAGGTGACTTCCATGTGTATAGGTGTGGGACAACCTTTGAACTCGCATTGGAAAGGATCGAATGGATCTAAGAAGGTGGTCATCATGGGGTGGGGCACAACCTGATTACCTAGGGATATGTGGTCCAAGGTCATGGCTCCCAAGGTGTAACCCAGGTCATGGATGAGGTGGGTTTGGCCCAATATGGTGGGTGAGGGTAGGAAAGGGTGGGTGGTTGGTAAGATGGTTGGGTCATATGAGTCCCTTGACTCCCCTTGGAATGGATCATATGGATCATAAAATGGGTCACCTAGGGGGAGGAACTCCATGTCCTCAAGATCCTTAAGAGGTGCTAAGTCATCCTTCTCCATGATAGTTGGGCCAATGTTCTTGACAAGTGGGTCGGCCATGAGTGGAGGGCTTGGCTTTCTACCCGAGATAAGAAGCTCTAAATCGAGGAGAAGGTTGGGCTCATTAGGTGTAGGGAGGAATAGAAGGAGGTCACTGGTGTAGCAACCAATGGTGCAAACCGAGGTGATAGACCCTATGCATAGGTGTAGGAGGCTAAGGCTCCGAGGTTGTTCGACCGTAGGGGTCAACATGCTAGTCATCTCTAATTGCCATGCTATGCCCTTGAGAAGGTCCTCTAAGGTTTCCACTTGGTAGGATGTTTGGATTATGGTGTGATAGGAGGAGATGTGCGTTATGGGAAGGTTTTCCTTTATGGGAAGGCAATCGTGGGCCGTGATCTCTCTTATTGGCCTCTTCTTTAGCCAACTAATAAGGGACTCTTCCAAGATGAATTCGGCCTTATCTAGAGGGGGTGGTGGAGGGTGAAGATCCTCGTGCGAGGCTTCCTCTTCAATTGGGGCATGGGTGCTCTCCATGGAGAGGATAGGTTCCCGAGAGGTATTTGTCTTCATGTGGTAAAGTGGGTGGACTACTTCTTCCAAAGCTAATGGAGTGGGAAGGTTCTTTGATGGTGGGGTGATGATGGCCGGAGTATGGTGCACCCGGGGTGGTGAACAAGGGTGGGATTCCCGCGGGTGGGAGAATAAAAGGTTGTTGAATTTAAAGGTTCCCGAAAGGTGTGGCGGATGCACTAGGCAAGTCCGACGTGTTGGGTCGATGTCGGCATTCCTTTCATCTAACCATTTCTTACCTAGGATTATACATGGACCCGCCAATGTTCCCTTTTGACACCAAGCCCCATCCAAATACTTAGTCTTCCCGAACCATTTATGGAATTCAATAAAGACTTGGTCTCCATTGTGCACAATTTGTCCGGTCCTACAAAGAGAGGTAATGATATCGGGGGACACCCAATTTTCAGATTCTAGGTCAATGAAATCAATTTGTACGGGCTCTCCATTAAGTAAGCATGCATGGGATATGATTGGGAGAGGGGCCATGTGATCCAAGACTCAATGTTAACAATGATGGGTTGACAATGCACGGTTCGGACAAGAATGCAAGCATGTCCTAGGACTTGACTTGTAGAGACAAGTCAATGACTTGCTCTGATACCAATTGATGTGACACAACCTAGGACTTAAACAAACAAGCACAATCGCAATCAAATGGACCGATGTCGGCGACCGCTCACCCGATGCTCACCAAGACCCGGGGTAACTTGGAAATGCCAAGTGGAGGTTGTGTGGGCTGGGCCCTTGCTGGTAGAGGGCCAGCAAGGCCTAAGTTGATTCCCAAGGGTAATGGCAGCCCAATTCAAGGGAGCCGACGTCGTGCCGACGGCACGGGTTCCACTCTTTTCCCACGGTGATCACTTATAGCAAATGAGCTTAAGGATCGGGCTCTCATTCACGGCCAGCGGAGTTTATGAACTAATATTGAAAGAACAAGCACAAATTAGAGCAAAGTTTGGAGCACTTACTCGACCGGTTTGAAGAAATCGGTCCCGCTCAGAGACGAGGGCGAGCGGGGAGGCGAGTGGATCCCCACACGCCGCGGCGGTGTAGCTTGACCTGCCCAAACAAGTTACACCACTACACCTCTCGCAGGAGGGGGATCTTGGGGTGGGGGTTAATGAGATTACAAATAATACTACCTCCACGCAGGGAGGGGCCTTCAGCCGGCCAAGCGGGGCGGGGAAATTAGAGTAAAGAAGGATGACTAAGTGACGGCACCGAATCTGCCTGCTGTTTACGAACAGGGATAGATAGTCGGTGTTACTGCTGTAGAACCCGCTCAAGAATTTTTCTGGTGGCGAGATGGGTGGGGAAATATTCGTAGCTAGGAAGGGAAGGCCTCAGAATTTATTTAATTTCTTCTGGAGTCGCTGCTGGCCGGGATAGAGGTTTGAACAGAGCCTCAGATTCTTGGACCGGAAGCTGTAGACTTCTAACAGCAGATTGCACAGAATGGCCCGGTAGCTCCCGACCTCGGAATCAAGCGCCGTTGGAGTCGTTGGAATCGTGGACGAGTCCTCTTCGCAGAAAAACTGACGGGGAAGTCAACCGATGTCAAAGAAGACAAGGGAATGCAGAACAATGGTGACTGGTCGGTGAAGACTGTGAGTAGCAGATCTGCATAGCTGAGGGAGAAAAATGAGAACTCTGGATCACAAATGCCGAATGAAGTTTTGTTTCTTGATTCTGGAAGTAGACTGGGCGATGAAGAACTTTGAAGAAGAACTCGTGGACTGGTTCCTTCGGGGTTCGTCGTGGCAGAGCTTCTAATCTGGCTCAGGTCCTCAGTCGAGGCAGAACTGTGCAGTTGTGGGAGAATGGACCTCTTGGACGGTTCAGAGATTGGAAGAAGATGAAACCACTTCTGTTGCGAAGGAGACTGGTAGACGCTTCCGAAGATGGCTCCTGGGTCTTCAAACTCATCCGGAGGAAGTCGTGGTGGTCGCTGCAAGTTGCTGGTTCATCTGCAACCTTTGGACAACAAACTGTAACTTCGAAGTAGCTTCCAATCACCAAGAAAGAAGAAGGGGAAGGGGTAGATGAGTGTGGGAGTGACCCCTGGTTGTAAGGGGGTCTTGGAGGGGGTGTTCTAAGGTGTGGGAGGTGGAGAATAAGGTCTGGAAGAGGGTCCAACAGATGGTGGTAGTGGGGGCTACGAATTTGGGAAGGTGGGTGAGAGGGAAAGGGTATTTGAAAATGGGTTTAAGGGTGGGGTTAATTTGTTTGTCTTGGGAATGGGGGGGGTTGTGTTGGGGAAGGGAATGGGTGCTTGGGGTAGTGGGAAGGGTGCTTGGGAAAGTGGGAGGGGTAGTTGGAGGTTGGATGGTGAGGAGAGGATTGGTGGAGGGGGTCTTGGGAAGGGATGGAGTATTGATGAGGGTTGTGGGGAATGGGAAGAGGTTTAAATGGGGTAGGTGGGGAGTGGAGGTGGTTGGGAAGGGAGGAGAGAGAAGAAAATTCAAATTTTGGTGTTGAGGAGAGAAAAAGTGGAGTGAAAAAGAGAGATTAAGAGAGTGAAGGGTGGGGAATCTCTCCCCTAGGGTTTCTCACCCAAAAATGGAATCTCTCCACTAGATAAGAAGTGTAAACTCTCAAAATGGCAATTTTTTTCATTCATTGATTCATTAAGTTGAAATGGGGGGAATGTGGTCCTATATATAGGAAACCCACATTTCTACAAAAGTCCCTAACAATTGACTCAATGACAAATAACCGAGGGGGTAAGGGAGAGCCCTTGGGCCAAGCCCAATGAATTGAGCCCAATAGCTAACTAGACAACCTAATGACACTCAAACTTAGGGAAATGAACACAAGACCTAGGAACATGACTCAAATAAAAGGGAAAATACATCAAATGACTCAAATAAAAATTACATTGGACTTAAAATTAAATGACTAGACCATGTCGGATGCAACCGGGGTGAGGAGACGAGCCGTGAATGTGGGCATGGGAGGTGATGTCCCCATCACCAAGTCTTCTGGCCGGCTGGAGGAGTTGGAGTTAAAAGAATCCACAAGCTATTACTGTAGGTTATTTGATGGTCTTGTGCAGGCGCGTCAGATTCATATAGTGGTTCATCGAGCGACCGTCACTTCCCAGTGACGCGTGGGCTTTCGGCCGTTACATTTCGTTGATCTTCAGATTTCCCTGATTTTCTCTCTCCCGTGGGCGGGTGCTTCATCCACCTATTTCCAAGGTATTTTCAAGTCTCTGGCTTATTTTTACTTTGGTGGCGATCACGTTCTTTCTTAGTATTGGGCATTAGCTTTCTCTCTCCATCTCATATCTCTTATCCTCTTTGCTTGCTCCACCCTTGCGGTGTGTCTTTATTTGCTTTTGCTCCACGCCCCGGCGTGTGTTTTTCTTTATTTCCTTAGTTTAGTTTGATGATTGAGATAGCATGCCCATGCTAGAGCTTGTTCTGGTTGCCTAGGTTCATGGTTCGCATGTCCTTGGGTTGATTGAGATCTTTGATTTTTGCTTATCATCTTTATCACACATCAAAACAAAAGGAACAAGAGAAGCAAAACAAATCAATAGCACCCAGAAGGTCGTTGCACAAGCCAGGGAGGTTGGTGCATATGCTGGAAGGTTGGTGCATATGCCGGACATATACGTTCACCCAAGGACCGTTCAGCAATCTAGACTACCAATTCTGGGCCGCGTACTGACAGTAGCGGTCCCAGAAAGGCTGCTAACAACAGGACAACTCCAGTTCCATTTTAGGGCCAAATCATGCGATTCGATCGAGTCCGAAGGTTCAGGCTTGTGGGTACAACCCGCTCGGCGTCCTAGTGGGAATCCCAGGCTCGCGGGGGCTTACGGAGGCCTCGGAACATGAACACCTAGTCCGGCGGAAGGAATATACGACGGAGAGGTAATTCGATGTCCAAGAATTTACTAGTTCACAATCAACGGAAAACGAGACATTCGGTCCAGTCGCCACCACTGGAGTGGCACGACCTTAAAACAAGTTTTAACTATACAACTAAATTGCAACTAATCACTTGATCAAGCGTATTAGTCTACAGGATACATGAAAGGTGAACATGGAAAGGATAACATAATTGGATGAGAATTAGACCTTAGATCAAATATTTCATGAATCCTAGTCATTAGTGTGTTCATACTACAAATTTAAGCCTTAAAATCATATTATCTAATCAAGAAAAATAGAACACAACATGCTGGAAATGAGTAACATTTTACTAATACAGGGTTAAAACGATTTATATATGGACCGCTCCATGCATTCGACGATCAGAGGAGGACCGCTCAGAACCAACATAACTCCTATTTTCTTTTGAAAACTCACCGCCATAACACGGTCTATCGAGGGGCCGTTCAATTCTTTAGACGGTCATTTGAGGGCCGCTCCACTTGGAACCTTGCCGTATAACGACGGTTAATCTCGTGGGCGCTTGACATATAAGCGGTCTAACTGGAGGCCGCTCAGTCCAAACAAACGGTCTATCGTGCGACCGCGGAACAATAAGCGGTCTCTGTTAAGGCCGTTCAATGCTCGCCATGCCCAGAACGGTGACAAACCCGATACATGTCAAATGAAAAGTTAATTCGATCTGTATACTTCATAAAAATTGGGCAAACTACTATCAATCGAAAGAGAACTTAAAAACGAACAAGAAGGCATGATCAATCTCAAGATTTGACTTCGATTAGCCTACATAAATCAGACGAAAAAGGAATGCAGAAAAACCCTAATCACATGCTCTCAATGAAACGCTGAATTCGCACGATATAGATCATAAAAATTGGGCAAAATATGATCAAATAAAAGAGGACTTCGAGGTGCCTGTCATGGTATGGTTTAATTAAGGTTGGGCCTGAGATAAACCTACTTTAATCGAGGAAGAAAGAGGAAGACGCCAAAACCATAATCCGCGAACACCCGTCGATCCTCGCCCTAATACGCCGTCGATCGGCCACCAAGGGTCACGCCGTCTGTTGGAGATGAAAATGGGATTCTAGGGCTACCAAAGCCCTCTACTTATGGCATCCAAGGAGGCTTTTAGAGGTCGAATTGGACTCAGGAGTCCAAGGAAGAAAAATTGGCAAAAATCTGGCACCTTGACCAAATCCGCACCGCCGCCACCGAGAGAAGGCTCTAGGGGCTAGAGGGAAAATGATCTACTAGGGTTAACCTATCATTTGGAATCGATTTGGGCTCGATTGGTTGAGAAATGGGCTCGAATTTGATCGATTAAGGTTGATCTATTAAGAACAACGATTTTGGCTAAAAACTCCTTAATTCAGCCTAATTAAATTTTTATTAGGTGTCGGCCCAGTTGACATTATTGTTAGAAACTTCATTTTCTACAAGAATATATTTTTTTCATATTTTTAGAAATTATTCGGAACTTTAGCCTACGGGTGAAATTCGATTAATTTGATTTATACCTATTAAATTCAATTCATCGTAGAAAAATTCGATTGTGTCTTAGAATATGAAGGTATTTTTATGGTAATTGTAGAAAAAATAATTATTGATATAATTTGGTCACTTTTAAAAATAAATAATATTCTTTAATTAAGAAAATCATTGAAGTCGTTAAATAACAAGGAAATAACTTTAATTTCAATACATATTTCAAAATTTTACTTTTGTATTTTATTATTTAACCGGGGTGTTACATCCTCCCCCACTTCAAGGAATGTGGTCCCCAAATTCGTCGAGCGCCATTAACTATTCAAATAGCTAAACTAAGATGATCTTATCTATTCAAAATAACATGTTAATCATATAACTAATGGAATGCAAAAAAATTTAACTATAGTTAAGGACAAGGGAGAACGAGACCTTATATAATTCTTCATTTGATAGAAATCAGTTCCAATTTACTTGTGGAAGTAGCTCAGGGTAATTAGCCATTACATGATCTTTATTTTCGCAACGAAGACACGCTCCGCTCCTTCGCCAGCACTCTTTGATTAGATGACCAAATTTGTGGCAGTGAAAACATTTCAATTGCAGAAGGTTATTCCTTTTCTTCTTATTACTTCGAATCTTTTTACGATGGACTCGCCACCTTCTAGCGAAATCGAACCTTAGCTTACTCGTAGATCCTCTTACTTTCATTTTGAAAAAAGCTTAAACACCTGCAAAAATAATTATAAGGTTAAAAATTTTATTATCCTTACGCGTCGTGCTACACAATCTTATACATATTTTATTACTTAATCCGAAGCACTACCCCATCTCACCAGGTAACAAGAAGGGATGACAAGGATTACACGACCTATTACTTAGGGTAACCTATACTTATAGGCAAGAATCTAGGACTCAACAACCGAGACTCTGATACCACTTCTGTCACGCCCCGAACCGATAGCAGCGGGAAGCGATGCTCGGAACGTGGCAGCGAAACAGTCATGATAATTAGAGCAGAAAATAAATAAACACAATAAATAATATTCAACACATGGAGGCCATTAATTTGAGAAAAATGTGATTTTTATTGATATTTGGAATTTAAATACAATGTGGACTCAATAAAAGAAATAAAGAAGAGAAAATAGCAAGACCACAATACTATCTAGACTCAAGAAAATAAAAAGACTCTGGTCTCTAGGCTCCAGGTTCACTCGATCACGCTGACCCGATCCCAATTGCAAACGTTCCACCTACCGCGTTACCTGAAAGGATGGAAATAATGGGGGGTGAGCGAAAAACTCAGTAGGAATTACTCTCTATCATCAAGCATAATTGAAGTAATTGACCATTTCCATAAATGTATGAATAATGCGAGAAACTTAATAAAGCAAACTAGTAACCAGAAGATAATCGATAGACATAGACAAATGGAAAGGAATCTTGCAAGTCTAGATATCAATCACTAATAACAATAACTTTCCAATGAATGACCATTTCAAGTCAAGTCGAGTCGAGTCATGTCGCGCAAGCAGGTACTTCACGCTTTCGAGCATGAATAGCAAGTTCACGAGAATGTGGAATGTCGTAGACTCAACACGCTAGATAGTACCGGTGCCAAATGCCACACCTAGTCATTCACCTCCCTGGGGATCAAGTACTTTTCGGGTGCACCTCCCAGGACCAGACTGGGCCCTTTAATGTGTTTGCCTTGGCATTGATTTGTTTGGATCATAGATCCCACGAAGTCTAGACACCCACGAATAGAATGGCCAAAAGTTCCATGATCAAGCTCATGTAATCAGGGTAAAATGTGTAAGAACATTGATTTTCTTGAGATTCCAACAATAAGCTCATTAATCGAGAGGAATAGCCATTTAAGGAAGTGACTCTTGAATAGATAAATGTCGACAGTAGACCTAACAATAGGCCAAAAATTTGAGGTACAATAGCCTAGTTAGGCTAGAGTAGCTTACATATATCAAAACCGTGAAAACATCAATTTCCAGAAATCTGGAATGTGAAACGGTCAGCAAAGGACCGCTAAGATAAAGTAGACGGTCTGAAATGGACCGCTACAAGCAATACTGGGAATGTAAACGGTCCTAGATGGGCTGTTCAATCATATAAACGGTCTCCAGGGAGGCCGCTCAGAGTGAGGGGGTCCCTGGGCCTCAAGCAAGTGTAAACGGTCATAACTGGGACACCCAACATAGAACGTTCCAAAAGGTGCAATTTACAAACGGAGGTCGACGCACCCAAAAGGTTGGTGCACAAGCCAGGGAGGTTGGTGCATATGCTGCAAGGTCGGTGCATATACCGGACGTATACGGTCACCCAAGGACCGTTCAACAATATAGACGATCAATTCTGGGCCGTGTACTGACAGTAGCGGTCCCAGAAAGGCCGCTAACAACCGGACAACCCCAGTTCCATCTTTGGGCCAAATCATGCGATTCGATCGAGTCCGAAGGTTCAGGCTTGTTGGTACAACCCGCCCGGCGTCCTAGTGGGAATCCCAGGCTCGCGAGGGCTTACAGAGGCCTCGGAACATGAACACCTAGTCCGGCGGAAGGAATATCCGACGGAGAGGTAATTCGATGTCCAAGAATTTACTAGTTCACAATCAACGGAAAATGAGACATTCGGTCCAGTCGCCACCATCGGAGTGGCACGACCTTAAAACAAGTTTTAACTATACAACTAAATTGCAACTAATCACTTGATCAAGCATATTAGTCTACTTTCTTTTCAATTAAACTAGGATACATGAAAGGTGAACATGGAAAGGATAACATAATTGGATGAGAATTAGACCTTAGATCAAATATTTCATGAATCCTAGTCATTAGTGTGTTCATAGTACAAATTTAAGCCTTAAAATCATATTATCTAATCAAGAAAAATAGAACACAACATGCTGGAAACGAGTAACATTTTACTAATACAGGGTTAAAACAATTTATATATGGACCGCTCCATGCATTCGACGATCAGAGGAGGACCGCTCAGAACCAACGTAACTCCTATTTTCTTTTGAAAACTCACCGCCATAACACGGTCTATCGAGGGGCTGTTCAATTCTTTAGACGGTCATTTGAGGGCCGCTCCACTTGGAACCTTGTCGTATAACGACGGTTATTCTCGTGGGCGCTTGACATATAAGCGGTCTAACTGGAGGCCGCTCAGTCCAAACAAACGGTCTGTCGTGCGACCGCGAAACAATAAGCGGTCTCTATTAGGGCCGTTCAATGCTCGCCATGCCCAAAACGGTGACAAACCCTATACATGTCAAATGAAAATCTTAATTCGATCTATATACTTCATAAAAATTGGGCAAACTACTATCAATCGAAAGAGAACTTAAAAATGAACAAGAAGGCATGATCAATCTCAAGATTTTACTTCGATTAGCCTACATAAATTAGACGAAAAAGGAATGCAGAAACCCTAATCACATGCTCTCAATGAAACGATGAATTCGCACGATATAGATCATAAAAATTGGGCAAACCATGATCAAATAAAAGAGGACTTCGAGGTGCATGTCATGGTATGGTTTAATTAAGGTTGGGCCTGAGAGAAACCTACTTTAATCGAGGAAGAAAGAGGAAGATGCCAAAACCCTAATCCGCGAACACTCGTCGATCCTCGCCCTAATACGTCGTCGATCGGCCACCAAGGGTCACGCCGTCTGTTGGAGATGCAAATGGGGTTCTAGAGCTACCAAAGCCCTCTACTTATGGCATCCAAGGAGGCTTCTAGAGGTCGAATTGGACTCAGGAGTCCAAGAAAGAAAAATCGGCGAAAATCTCACACCTTGACCAAATCCGTGCCGCCGCCGCCGAGAGAAGGCTATAGTGGCTAGGGTTTGAGAGGGGAAATGATCTACTAGGGTTAACCTATCATTTGGAACCGGTTTGGGCTTGATTGGTTGAGAATGGGCTCGAATTTGATCGATTAAGGTTGATCTATTTAGAACAACGATTTTGGCTAAAAACTCCTTAATTTTGCCTAATTAAATTTCAATTAGGGGTCGGCCCAGTTGACATTATTGTTGGAAACTTCATTTTCTACAAGAATATAATTTTTTCATATTTTTAGAAATTAGTCAGAACTTTGGCATACGGGTGAAATTCGATTAATTGGATTTATACCTATTAAATTCAATTCATCGTAGAAAAATTCGATTGCGTCTTGGAATATGAAGGTATTTTTATGGTAATTGTAGAAAAAATAATTATTGATATAATTTGGTCACTTTCAAAAATAAATAATATTCTTTAATTAATAAAATCATTGAAGTCGTTAAATAATATGGAAATAACTTTAATTTCAATACATATTTCGAAATTTTACTTTTGTATTTTATTATTTAACCGGGGTGTTACAGTCCATGAGCCTGATTTTCTTTATTTGCACAGGTTGTTAAGAGTCTATCATACATTTGTCAAGCATATAGGAGTTTGCATAGTCATCCAAAAGGCCAGTAACGCACGTTACAAGGAGTTTGCCGACACACGCTGATAAGTCAAATGAATCTTAGATTGCATGCTCTGATACCAATAGACAAGACTCTATTGATGATCTAGAGGGGGGTGAATAGATCGATCACCCAATAAAAATTGACTACCGCAGGAACAGTTGCGGAATAAAATCAAGCTGCTGTAGGACGAAGAAGAACACTTAAACGCAATTGAGCATAGCGGGTCTAGAAGATCAGAACACAAGCGGTCTTAAGCATTCATCTACTAGATGATGAAACTAAAATAAAGATGAGCACAAACCACAAGGCAATCACACAGTAGACGATGAATTTTTAAGGTGGTTCGACCGCAAACCCGAGGTCTATGTCCACCCCACACTCCAACCAGAGTGTGGTTTCTCGCTGATACACAACTTAACCTGCTGATCCACAGCTTCGGGGTGAAAACCCTACAAACCGCTATGCCTTACAGCTTGCGCCGACCAGAGGAGTCCTCCTTTACTTCCGCTGGGGAGTTACAGCTTCACCCGTCCAGAGGAAACCACACCTCTGCCCGCTGAGGAATTATAGCTTTACCTCCGCTGACGAACAGCTTGAACAAGAGTTTCTAAAAATGAAATGAAAACAAATGAAGAAATAGAAAAACCCACAATGGGAATGTAGCTCAACAATGAGCAAACTCAGTTTCGGTTCTGAACCAAAAAACTGATAAACAAAGCTCTCTCTCTCAGAGTCTCAAATCTCTCACTCTCAGACTTTCTTCTCAGATCGGCTGTTCTATCTTCTTCTCTCTGGATCGTGCTGGCTCTTGCTCTTTCTGCTCTTTTTCTCTCAATGTCACAATCACGATCCGTCTTCTCCTGAAGAAGACTCTCCTTATTTATAGGAAGCAACAGAAGGTAGAGCGTGTGCTCGTCACAATTCCCGCCCAGAGCCTTATCCAGATCTAGAGTGGTCAGGCCACATGGCATCATCTTGGCGCCTCCTCCCATTCTTGGATCACGTGCCTTTCTTAAACTCTCAAGCAAATATCCTGTTAAGGTTAGACTTAATGTCAGCTTGAAACAATCTGAAAGATAGTAGAAAGATGCACATAGTTAATTAGAGATTTGAACTAAGTGTGCACAGACTCCACAGGCTCTATATAACGTATGAACACATATGCACGGAGTCAAGTGTTCACACATAGAATAGATCCATAGACTTGTTTTATTGGCCTAGTGGATGTGTACAGACTGTATGTGTGTAACATGCAGTAATGCGCTGACTGTGTATATGCATAGTGCAAACCTTGCACTGACTCAATGTGCAGAACAACACTACTTAGACTTAGATCATGTGACGTGCAATGGTTGCACAGACTTACTTCTGCAACATACTTGACTTGCACAGAGTTAACATGCAAACGCTAAATGCATGAGCTCTTATGCACCAAGTTGCCTAAGACGTATTGCATGGACTTTACGTGCCTAGACATAAGCATGCACGGACTTAGTAGCGTGCTGAACTAATGCTTGAATGACACTTGCACTGACTTGGTTGTGTGCAGCAGCAAGGGTTGCACTAACTTGATAGCGTGCAGCGTGAAGTGTTACACCGACTTAGTGTGCCTTGAGCTAAGCCTGCACGGACTTGGTCTCGTGCAACAACTACCAATGCATCGACTTACATAATGCATGGATGACCTTTGCAGTGACTTGGTCGTGTGCAGCAACATGGCTTGCACCGACTTTTTATATGCATGCACGGACTTGATGTGCTGGAAATGCACTCTATGCACGAACTCAATGCAGACTAACTTAGTATTGCACCGACTTCATTCTACTACAAAGCCTAAGTGTACACATGCAGACAACACTTATGTGAGCATCTGACATATGAATTTCATCAAAACAACTATGCAGTCAACGAATGCAAGCACTACTGTTGCTAATCATCAAAACAACTATGTGTCAATTATCAAAACATTTCCACACAAAGCAGTGCACATACTGCTTATCAAACCATAGGAGTCCCAACAATCTCCCCCTTTTTGATGATGGCAACCCAAAGAATAAATATAATGAAATGATGTATTTTGATGAGACATTAATCACAGCCAGATGACATGCATGCAAGTGCAGACACTATGCACAGACTTTCTCCCTGAATGAATCCTTTAAGATGCGCTCCCCCTGAATTTATGACTCTCTCTCTCTCTCTTCCCTTCTCTCAAACACCATTACAGACTCTCATAGACTGACTCACCTTTATACTTACTCTCCCTTTGCCATCGCAATGCAATCTCTCCCCCTATGTCATAAGGAATGAAGGGAAGAAGACAATAAACTCTCCCCCTTTGTCATCAGCAAATAAGGAGGAAGGGAAGATAGTAGAAGGATAGAAGAGATAGACTAGATAACATTCTATGCAATGGTTTAGAATATAAGCAGATCATGAACAACTTTTATTCATAAGAATCAATTAGTATGCATTCTTGAGTAAGTTCAGGTTTAAAGGTTATAGAAGGTAGAGTTAAATCACTGAGTTTCTGAAATATGGTCATAGTGTCCATTTATAGCAAGTAACCTAAGTCACAAGTCTATACAGACTAGGTCAAGACTATATCTTACTTATTTCAGAAATAATGAATATCAAGGAGAGTATCCTGAATTTGTATTGAGATGAACTAATTGATGTTTTAGAACATTTTGCACTTGAAGGGTTACAACATTTCTTTTCCACTTCTAATATGAAGTTAGTGAACATATAAGTGTCATTTATGCTGTTGACATTAGGTGTACACGTGGCTTAGACGCAAGTACCCCCAGTTACTAGGCATAAACTCCTATATCAGCCTCTGATCAAAAACTACCAAGATGATTTACACATTTGACATTAAGGGTACACTTTTATCAGACGCCAGTACCCCTAGTTACTCAGTGAAACTAGCCCTATAGATTTGACCATGTGAACAGAGATAACATGAAACACCTCATGACATAAGGTCCTCTCCACTTCCTTGATGGAGGGTTCAGTTTCTCAGTGCAATTCAGTCATTGCTCTGCCACTTTGTTCAATTCTTTTTTTTATTAAAGATTTTATTGATGCTGCCCTTATAACTTTTTAGAGATACTTTTTCAACAACAATACTTGTTCTGGTTTTCCCAGCCTAGACTTCACTAAGTCTGAAAAGTTCAGATACAGTAAAGACCTTTTCATTGAAATTATGAGACGAAGGTTAAGAGCTATAAATGTTTTCTATCACCTTGTTTTCTGAAGAGCAGTTCTTTGAGTCTACAGTCTATTAAAATTAAACCTTTAGTTCATTCAAGAAACACATGTGATTCTTAAAGGAATTGAGGTGCCTGATGCTCAAAGTAATGAACCAGTTACAAGACTGTTAGCCAATTAGAGTGATAGAAGTAGACAATGAAGCATAGGAGCAGCTCAAAAGGTTTCCAAGAATAGACTGAATGTGAATGATGTCATGAGATAAAGATTTCTGAGAAGGAGGAGAGAATAAGAGAAGTTGAACTAAGATCAGACTCAACTGCACTCCCCCTGACATCATGATGTATTGACTTAAGATGCACCGACTATGTATGCAGATGGTATTAAGATGCATCGACTCTGACATATGTAATATGTAGGATGCACCGACCTACGTGCAACTTGAACATAAGGTGCACCGACTTTCATGCTGTTTAAACACAAGATGCATCGACTACATGGTAAAAACTTATACACTAGGTGAAATCATGCATCGACTAAGTGTAAAAGATGCATCGACTTGAACTCTATACAAGGCAAGTAATGGAAACAAGTGCTAGCTCAATGCATCGACTATATGCACAACCATGCATCGACTTCAGAGATTATTTGTGTAAGACGTGCAGCAACTCATATACTCAGTGCACAAGTAATTATTCTAACATCAAACATCCTTTATTCAAAAATTCAAAGACAGGCAGCCACTATTATTTCAAGCATTTCAGACGATAATTCAAGAATGAAATTAGTCATTTTCATGCTGACATTTAAAAATCCCCAATTCTCTTCTTAGATATTTAAATCTTTCATTTCCAAGGGGTTTGGTAAAAATATCAACAACTTATTTTTCAGTTTCAACAAAGACTAATTCAATTTCACTCTTGCTCACTGCATCTCTAAGAAAATGGTGTTTAATCTCAATATGCTTAGTCATAGAGTGGTGAACATGATTCTTAGTTAGGCAGATAGCACTAGTATTATCACATAAAATTGGAATACATCCCAAATTTATCTGATAATCTGAAAGTTGGTGCTTAATCCATAGTACCTGAGCTGTGTAATTCCGTGCAGCGACATACTCTGCCTCTGCAGTGGACAAGGCAACTGTGTGTTGCTTCTTTGAAGCCCAAGACACTAGGCAGCCACCTAGGAATTGGCAATAGCCACTAGTGCTTTTCCTATCTATCCGACACCCAGCATAGTCTGCATCAATGTATGCTAGAAGCTCCAGCTCACACTTAGCAGGGTACCAAAGACCAAGCTCTTGGGTGCCTGACAGATACCTAAAGATCCTTTTCACTGCACTAAAATGAGACTCTTTAGGACTAGCCTGAAATCTAGCACATAAACACACTGCAAATTGTATATCAGGCCTAGATGCAGTAAGGTACAAAAGGGATCCGATCATACGTCGATACAGCTTTTGATCCACTGTTTTACCTTTGGGGTCTTCATCAAGACTTGTTGAAGTATCCATTGGTGCTGCAATGTCCTTGAGGTTCCCAAATTTAAACTTCTTCAGCAGGTCCCTTATGTACTTGGGCTGGGTGATGAATGTTCCATCCTTGGTCTATGTCACCTGCAGTCCAAGAAACAATTTTAGCTCACCCATTAAGCTCATTTCAAATTCCCGTGTCATTAAATCAGAAAATTCTTACACAATTTGGGGTTAGTTGACCCAAATACAATGTCATCTACATAAATCTGAACAAGGAGAATGTCTGGATGACTTACTTTGGTGAACAACGTTTGGTCAACATCACCTCTTGTGAAGTTCTTCTCGGTAAGGAATTTGCTGAGCATGTCATACCAAGCTCTCGAAGCTTGCTTCAATCCATAAAGAGCTTTATTCAACTTATAAACATAATTAGGGAAATCTAAGCATTCAAAGCCAGGAGGTTATCTCGCAAAGACATCCTCTTTTATTTCCCCATTGAGGAAAGCAGATTTAACATCCATCTGCTGGAGAGTTATTCCTAATGAGCATGCATAAGTCACAAGTATTCTAATTGCCTCTAACTTGGCTACAGGGGCAAATGACTCTTCAATGTCAATTCCAAATTCTTGATTGTACCCCTGAGCAACAAGTCTGGCTTTATTTTTAACTACATTACCTAGCTCATCAGTTTTATTTCTAAAAACCCATCTTGTCCCTATGACAGTCCCATGATCAGGAGGTGGGACCAGATGCCACACCTTGTTCCTGTCAAATTGATTAAGATACTCGTGCATGGCATTGATCCAATGCACATCTTTGAGGGCACTGTCAATGGATTTGGGTTCCACATGAGAAACCAATGCATATGCATTTAATTCATGCTGTGCTCTAAAGTAGCCTCTAGTCCTAGGGGGTTCATTTAAGTTACCAATGACATTATTTACCGGATGATCTCTTAGAAATATGATATTGATAACTTGGCTACCTTGACCTTCATTTACCTCCCCCTGAAGAACAAGCTCTTCTGCATTGTTTTCTTCAGGTTCTTCTTCATTATCTGATTGGTCTGCAGAGTTTCCTTCCTTCAGAATTTCTCCATCATCTTCTTTCCTGCATAGACCATCATCAGACTTATTTAAGGACTCATCAAAGATAATGTGTGGAGATTCCTCAACAGTTTTAGAATTCAGGTTGTACACCCTATATGCTCTAGTATTTTCAGAATATCCAAGGAAGATTCTTGGATCACTTTTAGGTTCAAATTTATCAAGATCTCTTTTATCGTTAACATGTATAAAGCACTTACAGCCAAAGACCTTGAAGTGAGCAATCGAAGGCTTCTTACCCTTTAGAATCTCATAAGGTATTTTCTGAGTGAACGGCCTTACCATGGCTCGGTTAATTACATGGCATGCAGTGTTAACTGCCTCTGCCCAAAACTTTCTTGGTAGGCCTCCTTCAACTAGGAGTGTACGGGCCATCTCCACAAGTGTCCGGTTCCTCCTCTCCACCACTCCATTTTGCTCTGGTGTCCTTGGTGAGGAGAACCGATGAGTAATCCCATTAACCCTACAAAATTCATCAAATTGTGAGTTTTCAAACTCACCTTCATGATCAGACAGAATATTTTCAATTGAATTTTCATTTTTCTGGTTTATTTTCAAGTAGAACTCCTGAAATTCAGAAAATGCATCATTTTTGCATGTAATGAAAAAGACCCAAGTATATCTAGAGAAGTTATCCACTAATACATACCCATATCTCCTTCTTGATAGGCTGACTGATCTAGTTGGTCCAAAAAGGTCCATGTGTATCAGCTCATAAGGTTTGGAAGAGATGTTTTCAATTCTAGACTTGAATGACTTCCTAGTTTGCTTGGACTGTGTACATGCATTATAGACTTTATTTTCCTTCTTAAATGAAATTTCCGGGAGTCCTCTAACCATGCTATGTTTATTCAATTTATGCAAGACAGTGTAACTAGCATGTCCTAATCTACGATGCCACAGAAATGCTAAATCATCTTTATTAGCTGTGAGGCATAGATTAGAGTGAGCAATATCATCTAAATCTACAATGTAGATGTTATTTACTCTCTTACCAGAAAATTTAACTACATCAGAATCAGGTTCATAAATTCTGTAGCATTGGGAATCAAAAATAACTCTATGCCCTTTGTCACATAGCTGGCTGATACTGAGCAAATTGTAAGCAAGACCATCAACTAGCATAACTTCCTCAATGCAGCAGGTAGTGCACTTACCTACCTTACCTGACTCGATGATTTTACCCTTAGTATTTCCTCCGAAGGTGACAAGGCCTCCATTCTTCTCAGTCAGCATGCAAAATTTAGCCTTGTCTCCTATCATATACCTGGAGCAGCCACTATCCAGGTACCATATGTTATGCTTGGCTGCCAGGCATACCTGCAATCACAGTCATGGAGAAAAGTTTGGAACCCAAAAATGTTTGGGCTCCAGAGTAGATGAAGAGCTACTCAAACAAGACAACAAATCCTTAGGAATCCACATTTGTTTGAACATTGTTGGTTTAGTGGATTTCTCAACATTATTTTTGTCATTTTTCTTCTTCTCGGCATTAACATTCTTAGTCCCTCCTTTCTTATTCAGTGTACTGGCACCATTGTTTTTAGCAAATTGATTTTGTTTGTGCCAGTGCCTAGGCCAATGAGCATTCAGGAAATTGTGGCCAATGTTGGTCCTAGGCTGACTATAAGTGGTTTTTTTTGGGAACCCATGTTCTAGACTGCCTAACCCAGTTGTTAGCCTGAGGTCTATATGTCTGTGTGGGATATGACTGATATCTAGACCTGTCTTGAACTCTATTCCATCTAGGCCTATGGAGTTGTTGTTAGAGATGTATGCCCTTCAAGCCAATCACAAGTGTTGTGATGGCAACATTTCTTGTATGATTTCATTCAATTATAATAATAATGGTATTTCTTCATTACATTCTTAGCACGTTATAGTGTATAGGTTGTAATGTGATGAAGTCCCTGAATACGAGCTATGATGACTGGATCATAATGAGATTGTGATAATGAGATCAGTCATCTAGAGATTTGTGTTCTAAATATTCCTGGTTGTGGGATCTTCAAGAAGGGACATTGAAGATCCGGATAGACCGGTGCACGTGGTACTCACTCATGTGATGAGGGTGGTCGATCTCATAACCACTGGTGTGGTGACATCAAGGTACACATGCAGGTGCTCATTAGTAGAATGAGTTCACTGAACTGACTCGATCTAGAATCCCTGAGTAGCAATCATACTCACTGTCAAACAGGGTATTCTATGTCTCAGTAGCGCAGTTGGATCTTAGACCTGAGTCACTAAAGATGTCTTACATAAGGGATGCTGAGTATTTGATTACTGACTTATAGACTTCTGTAAAGTGGTCTTGTACAGTTAGTTATTCAGACTCGATGGAACTTGTGCGAAGGTAATTAGTTTGAAAACATGGGATCGTTCACTCTCAGTATGATATATGAGAGAGAATGCCTTATGGATCTATACTCGGGAAATCCCCTGGCCAGGGTACGGGAGTTCATTATGAAAAGGGAGTTTTTCTAATGAACCTGTTTGGAGTACAGGATTCAGTTGAGCCAGGACTCTATAGGGTTTGACAGTTTGACCATACCCTAGTCTTGGTGAGGCATTGGATGAATGAGGATCTATAGCTCTGTGGAATCTGTAGACGGAAAGGTTCCTGAGTGGGTTGCTTATCCCCAATGTCATTTGGGATCACGGAGCGTTGCTTGGTGCTTTTCGTGATCGAAAAGCCCACTAATTCCATTAAGAGTTAATGGATAGAATTAATTAAGTTAAGAAGGAGTTCTTTACTTAATGGGATGGAAAACCAAACAGACTATTAGGCCTAGAGGGTCACACACAATAGAGTGGTGGACAGACCGGGATGGGTGGACTTTATAGACTATTATTGGGTTTTTGTGAAAAATGCCAAAGGTTTATAAATATACGTTGTTGGGAGAAACCTTGGCCAAGCTACAGAGTTGAAACCCTGGCCGCCCTCTCTCCTCTCTCTCTCTCTCCAAGGTGCGCCCCCCTTCCTTCTCTCTCCTTCCACGATGGATGGTGGTGTTGAGATCGGGTCGGTGCGTGGAGATCGTGGAGAAGATCCCATCTGCTTCCACTGCTCGTGTGGATACGTCTAGAGGCCGGACGCTTGGACGGCTCGTGACTCCGGGATTTTCCTCTCGTTCGTCTTCGAGGTTTTAGGAGATTCTCAACCCTGCAAAGGTAAAGAATCGTGCTTCAACGCGCGGGTTTACCGATCTTGTTCGATTTTGAAGAATCGGCAACGATATGCTATCTAAGGTTTCGATGATTTTCGCTGCGCATTCTGGTCGGAACCTTATAGTGGTATCAGTGACAGGTTGCCGGTTTGATCAAAATCGACATTATTATATTATTTTTCGTTCTTCACGTTCATGCATAGGGCTTAATGTTAGGGTGTTCGATTGAGTCTCTCAGGGATGGATTTTGGTCGATTGATCCTATGGAAATGTTCTTGGCATAAAGAGGATCAAAACACATGTTCTAGTGCGTTGATTGGCCTAACCGTGAGGGCGAATCGGACACGTTTTCGTGGTCCTGGTCGTCGTTCGCACCGGGAGAGGGAGGCCGATTCAGGCCGTTTATCTCCGATTGGGGATGTCCATGGGGCTGGAAAGGGTTGCAGGATGATTCCACATGGCATCCCACGGCGTCCGGGTGCGTGCGTTGGCCGGATGGGGCGACTCCGGCGAGGTTCACAGTGGACTGGGTGAACTTGCCCGTGATCGTCGCGTGCTCCCCCTCCGGCTGCGGCGATGGCGGTGGAGGCCGGCGGCCCTTCCGGTGGGACCCCTGGGGTCGTCCGCAGTGGTCGGGGGCGGCGGACGGGCCCCCCTGCGGCGGCCACCGGGGGCTAGGGTTTTTCCCCAGCCCCCTCCCCTTTACGTTCGGGCGGGGGAGACGAACCCCCCGCGGGTCTCCTGCGGGCGGATCCGGCCCGCGCCAGATCCGCACCCGCTAAGGCCCCCCCCCCCTTATATTTTTTTTGATTTTTTAAGCATTTTAAATAGTTTAAAATGCATGAAAATTCAGAATAAATGCCAGACAATTTTGAAAAATTATATTAATGAGTTCTGAAAAGGTTTTAGTAACTTATTAATGTATTTTTCATTATATGGCCCCTGGTTAATTAGTTAATGGGAATTTTAAAATGGTTTTAAGTATTTCCTATTATCTAATTAATTAAGTTAATTACTATAAGAATGTGAGTTCAGGTCTCATTGGCTGCGAAAAATTTGTGGAACATCATTCATGGCTCATCTATGTGGGCTATATATGCTAGGAGCAGATTCATCAAAATCAATATTTTCGATTATATGAAACCTTTCCCAACAGGCATGCCTTCCAATATTTTTCATCAGGTGAAGAAACTAATTATACATAATTCCAGATGGATCATTGGAAATGGGATAGAAGCAGATTTTTGGAAGGACAATTGGACAGGACAAGGGCCGCTCATTAATAAGGTCCAGTAGCCTGAGCTTAGCAGTATCCAAAACAAACCCAAGCTAACTGTCAGAGAGGTACTTCTTAATCCCTTTCATGAAGCTAGGGCCCTGCTCAACAATAGCCAATGCTTCCCAACTCTTTAATTAAATGATGAGAGGGACAAATGCATATGAATGGCCACTGCTGGAGGTTCATTTATAGTCAAATCTTCAAACAAACTCCTGAGGACTTCAGGTATTACAAGAGGACATTGGGCCAAACTTTGGCATCCGAGGATAGCTCCGAGGGCTGCCAATTTCTTCTGGAAAATCATCCACCGTGCAGTGCCTGTAGACAGCAGGGTGACTGATTGTGGCATTTCTATGGTTTCCAAATGCAGCTGCTGTACCACACCTGAAGTTGAAGACCTCAACCATCCTTTCATCAAAGGGGAATTAGCAGCTGATCTATGGGCCTGGATCACACCTCTCATCAATGTAAAGGTGCATCTCAGTGAACATATTACCATTCGATGCTGGAATATATTGGCTGGTACCAGTTTATCCTCGGCCTATAGCTATATTGGACTGAATGCAGTAATTTTAATGCTCTGGGAATTATGGAAGACTAGATGCATAGCAAGATTTGACTGTATCATGCCAAACATTAGTGGCATAAAGAAGAGAGTTTGTGAAGCTATCAACATCTCCCTGGACAAAATCCACTTCCCTGGATTCCTCTCTAATATGCAAAAACATAACCTGGCTTTGTTTCACTTTTATCCGAGGATAGTCCAAAACCTGCCAATCCTTGTGCAATGCAAATTATCTCCATCCAATTTTACTCTTCATGTCGATGGGGCCTCCAAAGGAAATCCTGGAATGAGTGGTGGAGGAGGATGTATCTGTGACCCTGCGGGCAACCTGATAGTAGGTTTTGATTTTCACTATTGCTTTGGATGCAGCATTCTAGCCGAGGCAAGGGCTTTACATGATGGTCTAGCTCTAGTTTTACACAGTGACATTCAGGTGGGTGATATCTACTGCGACTGTGCTTTGCTTGTTAATGCTATTCAAAAAGGAGTGGCCCTAAATTGGACCATCCTCCCTTGGTGGAAGGCAATTCTTGATCAAGTAACCATATGTGGTTGCTCCGTTCAGCACATCTTCAGGGAGGGTAATCAAGTTGCTGACGCACTAGCTTCCTTTACTTGTAACACTCACAGCAACAACATATACACTCGAACTAGTGGGCTCCCTCGGCTGGCTAGGGGTGCTCTCCGAGTGGATAAAATAGGTCTTCCTGCTGTTCGAACCTATAACAGATGACCTTTGGGTTTGTAGATCTGGCAGGGTTCGAGTATATACCAGCACAATGTACAGACTTCACTAGTTCGAGTGTATACCAGCACAATGTACAGACTTCACTAGTTCGAGTGTGTACCAGCACAATGTACATACTTCACAATGTACAGACTTCACAAACTCTGCACCGTCTTCAGCAGCGAACGGACTTCACAATGTACAGACTTCATAATGTACAGACTTCAGTAGCGAAAGGGAGTGCAGTGTATAGACTTCAGACTTTGTATGCACTACAATGTACAGACTTCATAATGTACAGACTTCACAAACTCTGCACCGTCTTCAGCAGCGAACGGACTTCACATTGTACAGACCTCACAATGTACAGACTTCACATTGGTCTTCAGCAGCGAAAGGGAGTGCTGTATAGACTTCCACAATGTATAGACCTCACAAAGCTCAGACTAATGCACTGACTTCAGCAGCGAAAGGCGTGCAGTGCATGGACTTCACAAAGCTCAGACTTTGAATGCAGTTCATAATGTACAGACTTCATAAACTCTGCACCATCTTCAGTAGCGAACGGACTTCACAATGTACAGACCTCATAATGTACAGACTTCAGCAGCAAAAGAGAGTGCTGTATAGACTTCTACAATGAATAGACCTCACAAAGCTCAGACCAATGCACCGACTTCAGTAGCGAAAGGTGTGCAGTGCATGGACTTCACAAAGCTTAGACTTTAAATGGAGTTCATAATGTACAGACTTCACAAAGCTCCAGTCTTTAGACGACTTCACAGCTTTCTTTACATTTTATACCTCCTTATATTTTTAGAGGCCTGGCCTCTTATGAATTTGTTCATATTTGGAAAATCAATAAAATAAAGCATCAAGTGGTGATTTGGTGGAGTGAGAACATTCCCTTCCTCTGGAATGGGGGTGCACTCTCCCTTCTTCTTGCTTGATGACTTGGCTTATAAAAAAACAAAAACTATAAGAACGTGATTCTTATGAGGTTAATTAACTGATAATTACTATTGAGCCCATGCAGTGAATGTGAATGGCGGAGGTCTAAAGTTGTTTAGACTTATTTGTTTTAACTAAATTGTTTAGTTGAATGTTAATATGCGTGATTTCAAAATTAATTATTAAAATTTGAAATTATCATTATATCTCGTAGTAATTATGTGATAATTACTATTTGATGCATGTGATGTGTCTTGTGTGTGGATGGATGATCATAGACTTAGATATCATGTGATGATGCTCTTAATGGTGAATGGTTATGTGTGATGTGGTTATTAGGGCCTGCGTGCCTCCTTCTCTCTCTCTTATAAATATGGGTTGTACATTCTATCCCCCACTTGTATTGTACTCCCCTTGACTGGTTCAAGGTTTCTTATTATTATCTGATGTATATTTGTGGGCCTATGTGCCCAATTTCAAATTTACTTGTAATAATTAGAAGCGGATGGAGACTAAGAAGGAGACCGACTATGGTGGGCTCGGGAGATTCTTCACATCTAGTGGGAGCATTGGATGCTCCAAGATTATTTTATTTGCCATGTTTTTGTGTACATTACCAGCTGGCTCTGGTAATGTTGCTAGGATAAAGTCCATGATCATCCATCGGTGTTGATACATATACTTGTTATATGTGGTTGAGCTACTGATTATATACATATATTTAGAGTATGTACGATACTCCAAATTATTATATATATATGTAGCACCTATATTGATGAGACCAAAATATCCAAATCCCCTTAAGTTCAATATTAGGTCGATAAGCGTGAGGCATTAAGAATGACCCACGTAGCCTTCCGTTGTTATAGTCTAAGTGAGCTGTCCTTAGACTGTGAAAGTTTGTTGTGCTACCACAAGATTCTCACAGCAAGGGGGCAGAGACTTAGGCTAAGGCTTAGGCCAAATCTTGGGATGGGGGCTGGCATGGCTTTGTTGTGCTACCACAAGAGTTATGTCATAAACCCATTCTCATAACGTAACAAGCGGGCTGGACCTAACCAAAGCTTGTGATTTGTTGTGCTACCACAAGATCACAAACGTTTGGAGGCTAAACACACTAGGAGTTGCAAGGAGTTACAATTGGCAAGAGTTGCCTACCCATTAAGTATGTGATAGTTTGTTGTGCTACCATAAGACTATTTCCACAAGGATAATGGGATCCTAGTACCCACTAGGGCACGGTTGTTGTGTCCCGTTTTATCATACAAGGGGTGATGCAAATTCGTCAAAAATTAGTGGGAGCATTAAATTAGGATTAAAGTCCATTTCTTAACTTAATATCATGAATGTTTGCAATATTATTCTAAATTTGTTTAATTTCCTCTTGTAGACCGCAATGACGAACCACCCGTTGAGAGGCATATTGGATGCCAACAGGCTGACTGGTCCAAATTATGTCGATTGGCTCAGGAATTTGAGAATTATTCTCACGGCTGAGAAAATAGCCTATGTTCTTGAGTAGCCTATTCCTGCTCTTCCTGTTGATGATGCCGATAAGGCTGAAGTGATTCTTTATGAGAAGCATAAGGAAGATGCCACTCTGGCCCAATGTTATATGCTGGCCTCCATGACTAATGAGTTGCAAAGGCAGCATGAAAAGATGGATGCTAGATCCATCTTGTTCCACCTAGAAGAGCTCTTTGGAGCTCAGAGTAGAACAGAGAGATATGAGATATCTAAGAATCTGTTCGGGGTCAAAATGTCTGAGATAACATCTGTGCAGACACATATTCTCAAAATGATAGAGTGGATTGAGAGGCTGAAAGAAATAGGTTTTGAAATGAACAAGGATTTGTGCATTGACCTAATCTTGCAGTCTCTCCCCTGTTCATTCTCCTAGTTCATAGTGAATTTCAACATGAATAAGATAGAGTGCTCTCTGGTAGAGCTTCTTAATATGTTGAAGACAGCTGAGGGGACAATGAACAATGGGAAATCTTCTGTGCTACTTGTTGGTAAGACCAATAGGAAGAGAAAGAGTCAATCTATTTTTAAGAAAAATAAGAAGAAAAGTAGGATAAGCAAGAAAATGTTGCCCAGAAAGATGAGGCTAAGAAGGACAAGGGCCAATGCTTCCACTGCCATAAGGATGGCCATTGGAAGAGGAACTGCAAGTTGTATCTTACAGAAAAGGTAAAACAGAAGCTTGGAGAAGCTTCAGGTATGTTCATGATTGTTGACCTAAACTTGTTTTATAGATCCACATCGTGGGTATTAGATATTGGATGTGCATCTCATATCTGTAATGACTTGCAGGTGCTGACAAGCAGTAGGCAATTGAACAAAGGTGAGGTTGACTTAAGACTGGGAAATGGAGCAAAAGTTGTTGCGCTCGCGGTCGGGAAGGTGAACCTCCAGATGCCTACAGGAGTTACACTAGAGCTTATAGACTGTTATTATGTTCCTTCTATAATAAAGAACATAATTTCCATTTCTTGCTTAAATAAATATGGATTTGTTGTAAGTTTTGGAAACAATGGTTGTTCTTTATTATTAAATGGTGAATTGTTTGCCAGTGGGAGCCTGATGAATGGTTTGTATGTTTTAGATATGGTGTCTCCTGTGATGTGTGTGGATAGACCTCTTAAGAGAAAAAGTGGTAATGTGAATCAGGCTTATCTTTGGCATTGTAAACTTGGTCATATCAATGAGGAAAGATTGAAAAAGTTGTGTAAGAATGGATACATTGATCCATTTGATTATGAATCATTCACGACTTGTGAATCTTGCCTCATGGGTAAGATGACCAAGTCTCCATTTTCTGGACATGGAGAAAGAGCAAATGAGGTGTTAGAACTCATACACTCTGATGTGTGTTGACCTATGTCCATACATGCCAAAGGAGGCTATTCATACTTCATTACATTTACTGATGATTTCTCAAGATTTGGATACGTGTACTTAATGAAGTACAAATCTGAAGCTTTTGAGAAATTTGTCAAGTTTAAGAATGAAGTAGAGAAACAAATCGGGAAAAGTATTAAAACTCTTCGATCAGATCGAGGAGGTGAATACTTGAGTACGGAGTTCACATAGTATTTAAGGGATAATGGAATATTATCTCAATGGACTCCTCCTTATATACCTCAGCTGAATGGTGTGGCTGAAAGGAGGAATTGTACCCTATTAAATCTGGTATGGTCCATGATGTGTTTTGCTGGTTTACCCTTGTCCCTCTGGGGTTATGCCTTGGAGACTGCTGTGCACTTGTTGAACAAAGTCCCATCAAAGTCAGTCGACTCCACTCCATATGAGATATGGAAAGGAAAAATGCCAAATCTTAAGTACTTTAAGGTTTGGGGTTGCCCTGCCCATGTAAAGAAATATGACTCTGATAAACTGGGATCTAAGACTAAGAAGTGTAGGTTTGTGGGATATCCTAAGGAAACTTATGGATATTATTTCTACCAGCCTAGCGATCAAAGAGTGTTTGTAGCTACACATGTTGTGTTCCTTGAGGAAGAGTATATATTTGAAGGGAACAGTGGGAGCTCGGTAGAACTAGAAGAAGTTCTAGAACCACAACCTGTTAGTGTATCTTCTCAAGATCCAGTGCGAACTGACCCACAAACTGTGCGTAGGTCTGGTCGGGTACCTGTTCAACCAGAGAGATATGTGGGACATATTTCTGGTAAGGTATCACATAATGAGGATGATGATCCTAAGACCTACGAAGAGGCAATAAGTGTCATTGACTCTGTGAAATGGCAAGAGGCCATGATATCTAAAATGGATTCCATGTACTCCAACTAAGTTTGGAACTTGGTAGATCCACCTGAGGGTATTGTACCTATTGGATGCAAGTGAATCTTTAAAAGAAAGATTGGAGTGGATGGAAAGGTTGATACCTATAAGGCAAGGCTTGTAGCGAAGGGATATCGTCAAAGGCAAGGTGTTGACTATGACGAAACCTTCTCTCCTGTAGCCATGCTGAAATCCATTAGAATTTTACTTGCCATTGATGTGCACTATGATTATGAAATCTGGCAGATGGATGTGAAGACGGCGTTCCTCAATGGAAACCTTGAGGAAGAAGTGTACATGACACAGCCTGAGGGATTCATATCCAAAGAGTATCCAGATAGAGTGTGCAGGCTTCAGAGGTCCATATATGGACTAAAACAAGCATCCCGCAGTTGGAACATAAGGTTTGATGAGGCAATCAAATCCTATGACTTCGTTAAGAACGAAGATGATCCATGTGTATACAAGAAAAACAATGGCAGTGCAATCACATTTTTGGTACTATATGTGGATCACATACTACTCATTGGGAATGATGTAGGTATGTTATCATCAGTCAAAGCCTGGCTGTCAAAGAATTTTTCCATGAAAGATTTGGGAGAGGCATCCTATGTGTTGGGGATTAGGATCTATAGAGATAGATCAAAAAGGATGCTAGGCTTGTCCCAATCGATGTACATAGACACCATTGTCAAAAGGTTTGGCATGGAAGACTCCAAAAGAGGTCTAATACCGATTAGACATGGAGTTTACCTCTCTAAGGAGATGTCCCCTAAAACTCTAGAAGAGAGGGAGTACATGAGTAAGGTTCCCTATGCCTCTGCCATAGGGTCTATCATGTACGCGATGTTATGTACTAGGCCTATTATAGCTTATGCTCTAAGTGTTACGAGCAGGTATCAGGCAGATCCAGGTGAACAACATTGGATAGCCGTAAAATGTATCCTTAAGTACTTAAGAAGAACTAAGGATCTATTTCTGGTTTATGGAGGAGAGGACTTGAAACTGAGAGGGTACACTGACTCGAGTTTCCAATTTGACAAAGATGACAGCAAGTCAACCTCTGGGTTCATTTTTACACTCAATGGTGGGGCAGTGAGTTGGAAGAGTTCCAAGCAAGAGACCACTACTGATTCAACAATCGAGGCCGAGTATATAGCTACTGCCGAGGCGTCAAAAGAGGCGGTCTGGATGAAGAAGTTCATCGATGGATTGGGATTGTCCCAAGCATCTCTGATCATGTCCCCATGTTTTGTGACAACAATGGGGCCATTGCGTAAGCAAAGGAGCCGAGGTCTCATCAGAAGTCCAAGCACATTCTGTGGCGTTATCACTTGATCAGAGAGATTATAGCTAGAGGAGATGTGATAGTAGATAGAGTATCTTCTGCTGATAATATTACAGATCCACTGACTAAGCCATTATCTCAAAATGTGTTTGAGCGTCACCTTGGGCTGATGGGGATCAAGCATGTGGGTGATTGGCTTTAGTGCAAGTGGGAGATTGTTAGAGATGTATGCCCTTCAAGCCAATCACAAGTGTTGTGATGGCAACATTTCTTGTATGATTTCATTCAATTATAATAATAATGGTATTTCTTCATTACATTCTTAGCACGTTATAGTGTATAGGTTGTAATGTGATGAAGTCCCTGAATACGAGCTATGATGACTGGATCATAATGAGATTGTGATAATGAGATCAGTCATCTAGAGATTTGTGTTCTAAATATTCCTGGTTGTGGGATATTCAAGAAGGGACATTGAAGATCCGGATAGACCGGTGCACGTGGTACTCACTCATGTGATGAGGGTGGTCGATCTCATAACCACTGGTGTGGTGACATCAAGGTACACATGCAGGTGCTCATTAGTAGAATGAGTTCACTGAACTGACTCGATCTAGAATCCCTGAGTAGCAATCATACTCACTGTCAAACAGGGTATTCTATGTCTCAGTAGCGCAGTTGGATCTTAGACCTGAGTCACTAAAGATGTCTTACATAAGGGATGCTGAGTATTTGATTACTGACTTATAGACTTCTGTAAAGTGGTCTTGTACAGTTAGTTATTCAGACTCGATGGAACTTGTGCGAAGGTAATTAGTTTGAAAACATGGGATCGTTCACTCTCAGTATGATATATGAGAGAGAATGCCTTATGGATCTATACTCGGGAAATCCCCTGGCCAGGGTACGGGAGTTCATTATGAAAAGGGAGTTTTTCTAATGAACCTATTTGGAGTACAGGATTCAGTCGAGCCAGGACTCTATAGGGTTTGACAGTTTGACCATACCCTAGTCCTGGTGAGGCATTGGATGAATGAGGATCTATAGCTGTGTGGAATCTGTAGATGGAAAGGTTCCTGAGTGGGTTGCTTATCCCCAATGTCATTTGGGATTACGAAGCGTTGCTTGGTGCTTTTCGTGATTGAAAAGCCAACTAATTCCATTAAGAGTTAATGGATAGAATTAATTAAGTTAAGAAGGAGTTCTTTACTTAATGGGCTAGAAAACCAAACAGACTATTGGGCCTAGAGGGTCACACACAATAGAGTGGTGGACAAACCGGGATGGGTGGACTTTATAGACTATTATTGGTTTTTTGTGAAAAATGCCAAAGGTCTATAAATATACGTTGTTGGGAGAAACCCTGGCCAAGCTACAGAGTTGAAACCCTAGCCGCCCTCTCTCCTCTCTCTCTCTCTCTCCTAGGTGCGCCCCCCTTCCTTCTCTCTCCTTCCACGGTGGATGGTGGTGTTGAGATCTTGTCGGCGCGTGGAGATCATGGAGGAGATCCCGTTTGCTTCCACTGCTCATGTGAATACGTCTAGAGACCGGATGCTTGGACGGCTCGCGACTACAGGATTTTCCTCTCGTTCATCTTCGAGGTTTTAGGAGATTCTCAACCCCGCAAAGGTAAAGAATCGTTCTTCACCGTGTTGGTTTACCGATCTTCTTCGATTTTGAAAAACTGGCAACGATATGCTATCTAAGGTTTCAATGATTTTCGCTGCGCATTCTGGTCGGAACCTTACAATTGTTGTGGCTTCACACGATGGTAGGTCTGGACTCTGGGTTGGTAGAACTTGCTGGATTGACCTCTTGCTGGATTCTGTCTCCCTTGCACCCTAGACCCATCTAACTTCTGCATGGGTGAGGGTTGAATCTTCTTATGAACAGCTGGTGGAGACTTGGTGACCCTAGCCTGGGGTTTAGGTGTGCGTGACGGTTGACCCCTAACCTGAACTCTATCCCAAGGAGTAGGGCAGTATGTGCTATCATGGCTAGACTCACCTATCTTCTGCTTGCCCTTGTCCTGAGCATTGGGCATTTTACAATTAACATTTTTAACAACAGAATTTACATTGGACATTTTAATGAGAGGTCTCTTCTCCTTTTCAGCTACAAATGAAATTATTTTCATTTCTAAACTCTTTTTAGCTGTGGGGTTATACCCGAGACCCTCTTTTCTGAAATTCACTTTAGACCCCAATAGAGCATTCAAATTCTCAGTGCCTTGGGTCATATTCTCAATTATTTTCTTCTTGTCAGCATTTTCTTTTTCTGATCTTTCAATTGTTTTCTGCAACTCAACATTGACACACAAGACAACTTCATGTTTTTCACTAGCCATTTTCATTTTGTTTTAAAATTTTTGAAGTTTCAATTTTAAATCATCAATCACATTTTTTAGGGACTCATTTTCATTTCTAGATTTAATCAAATTAATATTCAGATCATCAAATTCAGAACATGCACTTTTCAACCTATCATTCTATGATTGTAAACATGCAATTCTGTCAGACATGGTTTTGTCATTCATCATAGAATTAACTTTTTTCTTTAAGTGTCTGTTTTCCTTTCTAATGTCATCAACTTTATCTAGCAAATCTCCATAGGCATCTTCCCAATCAGAAATGGTGTAATGCTCAAATGGAGAAAATACCTCATCAAAGTCTTCTTCCCTTTCTTCATCATCTTTTTCCATCAGGCAGATGGGCTTTTCTTCGTCCTCGCTCTCAGATGTGCAGCTCAAGGTGCCCTCGTCCTCGTCGCTCCATGTGCTCACCTTCGCCTTTCCTTTGGGAGCTTTCTTCTTTGACTTCCCTTTCAGCTTCTAGAGCTCGGGACAATCTGCCTTCATATGGCCGGCCTTCCTGCAATGATAGCAAACATTAGTGTCAATTTTCTTGGCAGGGTTAGATTTATACCTTGTTTGTCTCTTGCCACCATACTGTCTCCGGCCGAAATTTCTGCCTTCTTTCCTCAAAAATCTTCTAAACTCTCTAGTCATCATTACAAGCTGATCTCCTTTAATTTCTGACCTAGAGAAGCTCTGATCGCTCGATGATCCACTGTGGCTGGATCTGCTTGGTCTACTGGAGTTGGCCTTCAGAGTAATGAGCTTTTTCTTCTTCTCCAGCTCCTCGGTCTTGGGAAGATTCATCTCATAGGTCATTAACGAGCCAATCAACTCGTCTACCTTCATGTTCTGAAGATCCCTTGACTTCTCTATAATAGTAGCTTTCGTGTGCCAGATTGGAGTCAGGGACCGAAGAATCTTCCTCACGATTTCATAATCAGAATAGTTTTTCCCCATACTTCTGAGACCATTGGTGATGAGGGTAAGACGTGCGTACATCTCGGTGATGGTCTCACTGGGCTTCATCCAAAATGCTTCGTACTCTGAGAACAGCAAATTTGCCTTGGTCTCCCTTACTTGAGAGGTTCCCTCGTAGATAACCTCCAGCTTATCCCACATCTCTTTCGCTGTGGCGCACGAAGAAACTCTTGAAAATTCCGTGGGATGTAGAGCGCACTAAATGGCATTGATGGCGCTCCAGTTGAAAGTAGATTACCTGATCTCCTCTCTCGTCCATACATCCTCATTAGGATGCAGCTCGAATGGTCCTTTACTGACCACCTTCCAAATCTCATAGTCTTTCACCCTCAGAAAGACTTGCATACGATTCTTCCAGTATGCGTAGTTCGAACCGTCAAAGTATGGGGGCTTCATGGTGGAATGTCCTTCAGCCGTCATCCCTCTTGCATCCATGGCCGTTTCTCTTCAGGACGTTGATCCCTACAAAAGAGTTAGGCTCTGATACCAACTGATAAGTCAAATGAATCTTAGATGGTATGCTCTGATACCAATAGATAAGACTCTATTGATGATCTAGAGGGGGGTGAATAGATCGATCACCCAATAAAAATTGACTACAGCAGGAACAGTTGCAGAATAAAATCAAGTTGCTGTAGGATGAAGAAGAACACTTAAACGCAATTGAGCATAGCGGGTCTAGAAGATCAGAACACAAGCGGTCTTAAGCATTCATCTACTGGACGATGAAACTAAAATAAAGATGAGCACAAACCACAAGGCAATCACACAGTAGACGGTGAATTTTTAAGGTGGTTCGACCTCAAACCCGAGGTCTACGTCCACCCCACACTCCAACCAGAGTGTGATTTCCCGCTGATACACAGCTTAACCTACTGATCCACAGCTTCGTGGTGAAAACCCTACAAACCGATGGGCCTTACAGCTTACGCCGACCAGAGCAGTCCTCCACCATAACCACTGGGGAGTTACAGCTTCACCCGTCTAGAGGATACTACACCTCTGGTCGCTGAGGAATTACAGCTTTACCTCCGCTGACGAACAGCTTGAACAAGAGTTTCTAAAAATGAAATGAAAACAAACGAAGAAACAGAAAAACCCACGATGGGAATGTAGCTCAACAATGGGCAAACTCAGTTTCAGTTCTGAACCAGGAAACTGATAAACAAAGCTCTCTCTCTCTCTCAGACTCTCAAATCTCTCACTCTCAGACTTTCTTCTCAGATCGACTGTTCTATCTTCTTCTCTCTGGATCGTGCTGGCTCTTGCTCTTTCTGCTCTTTTTCTCTCAATGTCACAATCATGATCCGTCTTCTCCTGAAGAAGACTCTCCTTATTTATAGGAAGCAACAGAAGGTAGAGCGTGTGCTCCCCACAATTCCCGCCCAGAGCCTTATCCAGATCTGGAGTGGTCAGGCCACATGGCATCATCTTGGCGCCTACTCCATTCTTGGATTACGTGCCTTTCTTAAACTCCTCGAGCAAATATCTTATTAAGGTCAGACTTAATGTCAGCTTGAAACAATCTGAAAGATAGTAGAAAGATGCACATAGTTAATTAGAGATCTGAACTAAGTGTGCACAGACTCCACAGGCTCGATATAACGTATGAACACATATGCACGGAGTCAAGTGTTCACATATAGAATAGATGCACAGACTTGTTTTATTGGCCTAGTGGATGTGTACAGACTGTATGAGTGTAACATGCAGTACTGCACTGAGTGTGTATATGTAGAGTGCAAATCTTGCACTGACTCAATGTGCCGAGAACAACACTGCTTAGACTTAGATCATGTGACGTGCAAAGGTTGCACAGACTTACTTCTGCAACATACTTGACTTGCACAGACTTAACATGCAAACGCTAAATGCATGAGCTCTTATGCACCAAGTTGCCTAAGACGTATTGCATGGACTTTATGTGCCTAGACATAAGCATGCACGGACTTAGTAGCGTGCTGAACTAATGCTTGAATGACACTTGCACTGACTTGGTCGTGTGCAGCAGCAAGGGTTGCACCGACTTCATAGCGTGCAGCGTGAACTGTTGCACCGACTTAGTGTGCCTTGAGCTAAGCCTGCACAGACTTGGTCTTGTGCAACAACTACCAATGCAACGACTTACATAATGCATGGATGACCTTTGCAGTGACTTGGTCGTGTGCAGCAACATGGCTTGCACCAACTTTATATATGCATGCACGGACTTGATGTGCTGTAAATGCACTCTATGCACGAACTCAATGCAGACTGACTTAGTATTGCACCGACTTCATTCTAATGCAAAGCCTAAGTGTAAACATGCAGACAACACTTATGTGAGCATCTGACATATGAATTTCATCAAAATAACTATGCAGTCAACGAATGCAAGCACTACTGTTGCTAATCATCAAAACAACTATCTGTCAATTATCAAAACATTTCAACACAAAGCAGTGCACATACTGCTTATCAAACCAAAGGAGTCCCAACACACGCCAATGTGCCCGTGAGTTTCAAAAGAGAGTACGTCATGATCAAGGTTAGACCTGAACGGTTTACCTCGGGGACTGTGAAGAAACTCCAGGCCCGTGGTGTCGGCCCCTTTCGAGTCGTGAAGCGAGTGAGATCCAATGCGTACTTTATTGAACTACTAGACAACTATGGCATCAGTTCGATGTTCAATGTTTCAGATCTGGTAGCATATTGGGACCCCGTGGTGATCCCTTATGAGCCTTTTGGTCCTTCTCCTCCTGTTGTGAGTGACACACCACCCGAGAGTCCACCTCTTCCAGCCCATTATAGCAGCGCAAGCATATAGATTGTATACTGGATGAGTAGGTGACCACCACCAGGAACGGAGCCTACCGATGCTTCTTAATGCATTGGAGAGGATGCCCCACGCCGGACGATGCCTTGATCACACGCAAAGAGCTCAAGCATCGAGACCCTTACTCGACGGGGTCGAGTTCCTCCCACCCGGGGAGAATTGGTGCGGACACACGCCGCAGTACACGCTAGTGGACGAGGACACGCCAGAGTTGCTTTAGCTCGAGGAGGACATGGACGCATCGATCAAGCTATCACCTTGGTTTCATGTTTTTAGGCCTTTTTGGGCCCTATTTAGTCAATGTGGACAATTAGTTGGTTGTACTATTGTGTAAGGGCTAATGGGCTAGATTAGATTAGTGGGCTAGAGTTATTGGGCTTTTCTATTTTTTTTGGGCTTTGAATGGGCCAAAAGGGGTTAGAGTGTGAAAAGGTCCATGAGCTAGGTGTGCTAGGTGTGAATGGGTCATGGCTTGGGTGTGAATGAAGGCTTTAGCTTGCTTGGCAAGTGGAAGGGGGCACCCCCCGTACTTGGTCCAAGATAATGACTCCTCCTCCCTTCCTTGACCAAAGAAGAAGTAAGCCACCATCCCACCTCCCTTGGTGGACCAAAGACCAAGCCATTCCCCCTCCCTTCCACCATCGACCACACCTCTCCCTCCCATACGAGGCCACCCCCTCCTCTCTCTCTTGGCTGCCCTCCTCTCCCCATTGTATTCCTATATAAACCCATCTATAGTGTCTTATGAAAGGTAATGAAAAAATGAAGAATTGAAAGAAGAAAGAGTTATTTTGATAGAGAGTGATTCTCTTCCCTTAGGTGTGATGCTCAAGATCTAGTTCCTGCAACGGGATGTATCCGGGGTGCGACTCCCCACGTTGAGGTGCGACGCCGAGGCAACCGTTATCACTGTGTTCGTGTGTCGATTCTGATTCGGTTCATCCAGATCTCACCTCTAGAGTACGAATCACCCATAGCTATTTCCAGATAATATTGGGCTTTGGTGATTTTATCGGAGGTACTTTTGCAAGTCAGGAACGATCTAGCGTTGGTTTCGTCTCAATCGGAGCTCGGGATCTCTAGGAACAATTCCGACCGTGAAGCAACGCAACGCTGTCTGATCTTGCAAGCCAGATTTCCACTTACCTGATACAAGAATTTTGTAGATCTACTCCCAGCGCCTTTTGGCCTGAAATTTTAAGTATTTGTACCTTTTTCTATCTTCTTCGCGTCACCACCAATTTCGTGCTAAACTGAGATCTGTGATGAGTGTGGCATCAATTTTGGTGAGACTGCGCAAGCTGATCTGTGTCGATCCGGTTCGAATCTAGCTTCAACTTGTGGGAGAGCCCGAGTCATCCTCCTCTCAGATCTGACTGAACCTTTTGTTCTGGATCTTCCTCCAGGCGTCGCCAATGTTCTCTAACAAGTGGAGATCCGATCCTACACCAAAAGAAATTTTCCTTAATTATTTATTCTTACTGTGTAGTTCTGTGCGAGCAGAACCTGAGCCTTCGTGCAGACACTGTCACACCCAAATTAGAGCAGATCTGATCATGCCGTTCAGACTGGGCGTTTTTCAGCTAGTCCTCGACGCATCCCCATAACTGGCATCTTGTTTCGACGCCGGAGTAAGCCGTGCCGCCTCCTGCAAACTCGCTGCGCAGGGTGATCAGCGCGGGCAGGACCGCTCGGCAGCCGATCATCGCCTCCGGTCGGCTTCAACTCACCTTCCCGCCTTCCATCGAGTGCTGCCCGTCAACCTGAGCTCCAGTAGCCCCAAAAATTACGCTTGTAGCCTATTATCTCCCTGCGAGGAGTGGGCAACGTTTTGAAATTGTACGATTAATCATTGTCGTGTATTGGGGTTGTCGGATTCGGCCAGGGTTTCTTCCCCACGTGCTAGTCGTGGAGGTACGCGCGACGTTCCTATCCCATCATTTGCTTATTTAGTATATTTTCTCATATGCTGCGTTTGTGAGATTAGGGCCATAGCCAAATTACAAATCACCGCGGTGGTGAGTTGTGAGCACCCGTCCATAGCCCCAGTCGAGCACCGAGCCCAAACTGGAACATCCTAGGCGATAGTGGTTCCTTAATCGCTACGATCCCGCTCTTCCCTCGCAGAGATGATCGTTGGGCTAGGTAGAGTTTCTTGTGGAGAGACGTCTCCACCCGTAGAACGCCACGGAGGTCAGCCGCCCGGCTTACCTTAGCGTGCAGGTGCTGGCCACACTTCAAGTCAGTCGTAGGTCTTAGCCCCGTTCGAGTCTCATCCCGCATCAAATTGGTCTCGAGTCTCATTCGTCCCGCATCAGGACAAGGCTGACACATTTGCTAGTGGAATGAGAAGATTTGATGAACCGTCAGCCTTAGTAGAAGAACCAACCAAAGAGATTAACTTGGGAACAGAGGAAAACCCTAGGATTGTCCTCAAAAGTAAAAACTTGTCGCCATTTGAAGAGGAGGCACTTATTCAGGTTCTCCAAGAATACAAGGACACACTTGCATGGAGTTATGAGGATATGCCAGGACTGGACCCTGCGCTAGTCGAACATCACCTAACATTCAAGCAAGGGTCTATCCTAGTGAAACAAAGGTAAAGGCGTTTCCACCCACAAATGACATTAAAGATGAAAGAAGAGGTCGATAAGTTCCATAAGGCTAGATTCATTACAGTCATCCTCTATCCTAATTGGGTGGCTAACATTGTCCCGGTGATGAAGAAGGACAGAAGAGTAAGCATTTGCATAGACTTCCAGGACTTTAACCGTGCATGTCCTAAAGATGACTTCCCCCTTCCTCACATAGATGTGCTAATTGATAATACGGCAGGGTATGAAACTCTCTCCTTCATGGATGGCTTCTCAGGTTATAACCAAATTCTCATGGCTAAAGAGGACCAAGAGAAGACTTCTTTCACTACACCTTGAGGAACGTATTGCTATGTGGTCATGCCGTTTGGACTCAAAAACGCCGGAGCCACTTATCAAACAGCCATGATGGCTATTTTTCATTATATGATCCACATTTACATAGAGGTGTATGTTGATGACTTGGTAGTGAAATCAAGGACTAGGATTAATCATCCTGGGGTTCTAGCCAGGGTCTTACAAAGAGCGCGAGAGTATCAACTAAAGATGAACCCCAAGAAGTGCGTGTTTGGTGTTTCATCGGGTAAATTGCTAGGATTCATTGTTAGCAAAAGGGGTATTGAGATTGATCCCAATAAGGTGAGGGCAATAAGTGACATGCCTCCTCCCAAGAATTTGAAGGATGTTTGAGGATTGATCGGGAGATTGTAATTTATTCGCCGATTTGTCTCCCAGCATTCACAAAGGTGTAGGCCGTTCTACGAGCTTACCAAGCCGAGAGTCAAATTTCATTGGGATGACAAGTGTCAGGTGGCTTTTGACGGATTGAAGGAATATCTAGCTAATCCTCCAGTCCTGAGGTCACCTATTCCAGGCAAACCACTCGTTCTCTATATTTCTATCTTGGATGACTCGGTAGGAGCTGTCCTTGCGCAGGTTGATGAAGAAGGTAAGGAGAGGGCAGCCTACTACTTGTCTAAGCTCCTCAACTCTTGTGAGCAGAGGTACACAGCTATGGAGAAAACCTGTGCTACTCTAGTCTAGGTGGTGCAGAAATTGAAGCACTACTTCTTAGCTCACGAAGTCCATTTGATTGCCCGTATAAATCCTATCAAATTCCTCCTTGAAAATTTTGTTCTCACCGATAGATTAGCACGATGGAAAAGCTTCCTTTTTCAATTCGATATCATCTACATCCAACAAAAAGTGATTAAAGGCTATGCCATAGAGGAACATCTTGCTCATCACCCTCTCCCTAGATTTGATCTGGTTCGATCAGAATTTTCAGATGAGGAACTAATATCTATCAACCAACCCTCAGATCCCATGTGGACATTACATTTTGATGGAGCTCTAAACTCTCATGGCAAGGGGATCGGCATTGTTCTTCTATCACCCGAGGGAGTCATAATTCCACAAGCCTTTCAGCTTGCATTTCCTGTCACTAATAACATAGCTGAATACGAGGCACTTCTGGCCGGACTTGAGGCCGCTCATCTATATGGTGTCACCCAATTGCGGATTGTAGGTGATAGTCAACTTATTCTTTTCCAAGTGCTTACCAAATGCCGCACGCTCGACCCTAAGCTCAAACCCTACCAGGAACTTACATCGCCTATGCCAAGCTCTTCTCCAAGCTGATCTTTGTCCATGTTCCTCGTAACCAGAATATCCTAGCTGATGCTCTTGCTTCATTGGCCTCCTCCTTATCTTTTCCTCTTGGGAGAAACTTTCACTCTATCATTATCCATAGACGTCTCACTCCTGCTATTAAGGATCCTGGGTTTCTTAGGTTTAAGGAGGAGTTGCTTAAAAAGGTTAAGGAAGGAGAGATCATTGAGAATAAAGAGGTTATGCTATTGGACTTAGAAGAAGAATTGGATGATGAGGAAAAGCCATGGTACTACGGAATTACAAAATATTGTAAAGATCAGTCCTATCCTGAAGAAGCCACGGTAGAAGAAAAGAAGGCTATAAGGACAGTTGCCCAAAGGTACACTTTAGTTGGGGGCGTGCTTTATAGAAGGGGTCTTACTGGTGTTCTTCTTAGATGCCTCAATGATGACGAATCATGGAAGGTCGTGGAAGAGGCGCATTCGGGAGTCTGTGGGGGTCATGTCAATAGCCAGATGTTAGCAAAGAACATCCTTAGGCTAGGTTTCTATTGGCCCACTTTAGAAGAGGATTGCTCTACCTATGTTCGAAGGTGTGTTAAGTGCCAACTGCACGCCGACAAGATTCATTCTCCTGCTTCTTCACTCCATCCTATGTCCTCCCCATGGCCTTTCTCCATGTGGGCTTTTAATATCATTGGACCTCTTGGTGATATGAACCTCCTCACTAAACCAAAATCATTCATACTCACTACGACGGAGTACTTCACCAAGTGGGCCGAAGCGGAAGCTTATGTGGAAATCAAAGTATCAACAGTTTACAAATTCATCATGAAGAACATCATTGCCAGGTTCGGCATCCCAAGTTCCATCATCACCGATAACAGACCATAATTTATCTCTCGAGCTTCAGGACCTCTACAACAGGTATAAGATTGTATTGCATCATTCATCTCCTTATTATCAATAGGGCAATGGTCAAGCAGAGGTAACCAATAAAACATTAATCAAAATAATCAAAAAAACATGTGAAGCCAACAAATTTTCGGATTGGCCGGAAAAGCTCGTCGAAGCTCTATGGGCCTACCGTACTTCCATTCATACACCCACCGGGTAAACCCCATTCGCTCTTACTTATGGGGTGGAGGTGGTAGTCCCCAATGAGATTCTTATACTTTATCTTAGGGTACAATTGGACAAGGAGTTATCTATTGATGAGCGCCGCGAATCCCTCCTTGCACAATTGGAACTCTTAGATGAGAGGTGTCTGACCGCCGCTGAACATGCACAAATCTATCAAAATAGGCTCTCACGATTTTATCAAAAGAAGGTAATTGAGAGAAAATTTAAGGTCGGTGAAATGGTAATCAAAAGAATTTTAGTGAAACATGGTGGACCCCACTTAAAACTCCAACAAAACTGGGAAGGGCCCTTTGTAATATGCGAAGTTTATCCTGGCAATGCTTATAAATTGGTTAATGCTGAAGGGGAAGAACTGGCTCATCCTTGGAGTGAATTATATCTTAAAAAGTACTACCCTTAAGTCTCAAAAATAAAAATAAAAAATAAAAAAATTGTAGGCTGGCATGGTACGTGGGCCAATAAACTCAAAAAATCAAAATCACTAATTCATTCTTCACTCTTGGTAATTTAACCCTGGGTAAACACTGACACACGCAACACGCTTAGCTCTTAAGCTCAAATGGCACAAAATCCAAGGAAAGTCAAAGCCGAACTAAGAGCGTAAGGCATTACCTATTCTCTTTTCTTCGGTTCATGAGGGGGAGTGAGGCTTTGGGATAGACCATCAAACATACTTGCCGCCTTAGTAGGTGGAAGTCATGCCCCAAAAGGGAACAATATGCCAAAAGCCTAAGTAAGTAACTCCTCATTCATTCATTCAAAAAAAATAAAAAATATAAATGCATGTCAAGAGGACAAAGTCTCCACAGTGAAAACCCTGGTCGTAAGCATGCATCCACAAGGGCAAGGGCAACAAAAAAATTTCCCTAAGCCAAAGACCGAACCCCAACTGGCAATAGGGTAGGCGAGGAAAGTCTCCTGACCTTTTGAACCCCTCGTGAACTTCCCTACCATTCTCTTCACTTCTCCCAAAGTGGTATGCGATAAGCTCGAAGGACAGTAAAGACGGACTTAGGAGGATGTGCCGCGCGAGATCTTGAGTGAAAGCACAAACTTCAAGTACGTTGACCCCTTGTTAAATTATTCAAGAATGGCTAATGAATTTAAGATGGTGAATGAGTAAGGTTTTTTGGCTTATGTATCATGCTTTTCAAAAAAGAAACAACAAAAAACAACAAAGAATCAAAACAACAAACAAAAAACAAAACAAAACAAAAAATCAACACACAAAAAAAGAAAAAAAATCATATGCTTTCCTGCATTATGTGTGATCACATTTTCAATTCCTATTTGCATCTGTCTACTTGCATGATTGCATTTCCTTAAATCTTTGCCTTTGCCTTAGTTGATTAAATGCTTGGCCCCTTGACCCGTTACCAAGGTCAGAAGGACACCCCCTTGCTTATTGAGCAAGGGGCCAAGCCGAACAGAGTAACTAATCTGTTTCTTTAAGAAATTGTTACACAGGAGCAGGAGAAAGACAAGCACACAAAGAGCGCAAAAGAGATAAACAGGTAACATGCAAGATACTTTTCATTTCACTATCATATACATGTACATGTACAAAAAGCAAGGAGGATGTGTTGTGCCCCTTAGGGAGAATGGCACAAGCATGTACTATGTTGATTTGATGATAGCAATGCTATTTTGTTTTGATGATAGCAAAGACAGTGAGTGCATTTTTTATTGTGTTTTGATGATAGCAACATGAATGCATATGACTGTGACTGATATATCATCTGGAGAATACATGTGTATGACTGATATATTGTTTGTGTTAGACTTCTATTATGTGCATAGTCTATACATTGTGCATCTCGTTGACAAGTTTGCACATTCATGAAGTCTGAACACTGGTCTTGTTCACGCATCTAAAGTCATCTAAAGTATGTACAGTCTAGTGTCTTAGCCACCGTCTCATCCAGCGTACGCTCACAAAGTCTATACATTCACTGTAGCTTGCTCAGCTGAAGTATGTATATCCATCATCTCATGAAGTGTGTACACTGCATCATATCATTAAAGTCTGCACATTGGCTAAGTGTATACATCATGTCCGTCTGACTCAGTCAGCATCTTAAGCATTTTGTTAAAGTCTGTACACTGGTCGAGCTTTGAAGTATATACATTGGCACATGCAATTACTGTCATTGGTCTAGACAGTGGACCGTCTTATTGAGCGTCTCATTGGTGAAGTCTGTACACTCACCAACTGAAATTCAAAGTCCATACCTTGGCATTCAGAGTAGCAAGTCTATATAGCGTCCGTTGTCTAGAGTCTCTTGAAGTCTGTACATCGGACTGCTTGCAAAGTGTGTACAATGGACTGTGCTTCACAAAGTCTATACATTTGTCGGTGCTAAGTATATACAGTGAGCGTCTCATGACGTATGTACACCACTGTAGCTGCACCGTCTCACCCACCGTCTCATTCAGCGTCTTAGGCTTGCAAAGTCTACACATTGGTCGGTGGAAAGTCTATACATTCGTTATAATGCACACATCGTCTCAACTTGCGTCTCATGCATACAGTAAGTCGATACATTGCTAAAGTAACTCAAGTCTATACATCATCCGTTTCATGCATTGTCTTAGGGAAGTCTGTACAGTGGACCGTCTTCATCAGCGTCTCATGCATATAGCAAGTCTAGACATTGCACTGTAGCATGCATTTTTTAAAGTCTATACATTGGGTTTTTACCTACGGTGCTTGAAATGAAGTCTACACACTGGTTGTACTTCATAGTCTGTACAGTGTCTCTAGTTGGCTAGGTCTATACACCGAGGACGTTGAAAGCTTTCAAGTGTATACATTCTCACAATGTTCATACTTGCTTCCTGTTCCAAGTCTATACAGCCTTTTGCTTCGCCAAAGTCTGTACAGCCATCAGTGATCTCCCAAGTATGTACATCCAACTGTTCATCCTTAAACTCTGTACATTGGCTTCAAGACTTTCAAGTCTATACACTGACAGCTGAACTGAGAACTCTATACATCGCCTGTCTGCATTAGAGTCTCATGGAGTCCATACATTGCACAGCGTTCATAAGTCTATACATCGTGCTGTTTCAAGCTAAGTATATACATTGCTTCAACTCTGCTTTCACAACGCCAAGTCTGTACATTGCCTTGTTATGCATATGAACGCGAAGTCTATACATTGCTTCATAAACATGAAGTCTATACATTGCACTCACGTTTCACAAGTATATACATTGCATGCTCTTTTAATAAAGTCCATACACTGAGCAAGTATATACATTGTCTGTCTGTCGATTGAAAAGTCTATACAGAGTTCTTCACTTAACCTGACAATCCGATACTCTGTCTGACAGGGATTCTTACCAAGATTGATGATCTGGCTCGTGATCCCAGGAGGACGAGGTGTGCAGATGCTGACACGTGGATGGAATTGCCTCGGATCTGGCGAATTCACTTGGGCGGGAAAACGTGGAAGCCACGCGCCCTTATCCACCTGCTGCTGCCAGTATATATAGTAGTCTTCATCCTTTGTTGAAGGTGATCGATCGACTGAAGAGTGGCTAGTCTATACATCCAGTCCAAAGGTAGCAGAGTGCTATCGATCTACAGAAGAGAAGAAAATCAAAGAAGAAAAGAAAGAGAGAAAGGAGAGTTGAGTTGAGAGAGATTTCGAGAGAAAGGTTGTAAGTCAGTCACCTCGTTCAGAAACCAGAGCTGACTCTGCTCATACTTGAGCTACATTTGTCGTGTTTTCTTCATTTCTTTTGTTTTTGATTTTCTTGTGTTCGATACTATTATTCTTCAAGCTGTATGTCAGCGGATGCAGTGGAGGTTTCCACTGGACAGGTAAAGTTGTAATCCTCAGCTGACGAGACTTGGTCTCGGACGGGTTAAGCTGTATTTCCCCAGCGGTTTGCAGAGGTGTATCCTCTGGACAGCAAGCTGTGTTGCTCACCGGGCAGTGGATGATTCCACTGTACAGCAAGCTGTGTTGCTCAACAGTTTGTAGGCCAAGCTGTATTGCCCAGCGGACGCAAGCTGTGTTGCGCAGCAGTAAGCCATACTCGGTTGAGTGTGGGGTGGACATAGGTCATTGACCGAACCACCTAAAATCTTGTGTGCATTATGTTTGTGAGTTTGCTCGTACGTGACTGAATCTCTTGATTATCTTCACAGATCGCTTGTGTTTTTGCTCAGTTTAGACACTCGAGTTAGTGTTTTAGTAGATCTACCTTTATTCCGCATTTGAACCTCCAACTGATTTTAAATTAGGCTGTAGATCTATTCACCCCCTCTAGATCCACACTTCGTGGAGATAGACTGCGTCCATCTAACTTCAACACTTGGTATCAGAGCCTAACTCTTCTACAGGGACTCATCGCCCGAAGAGGAAAGGCAAGATGGATGCTCGAGGGATGATTGCTGAAGGTCACTCAACTACAAAGCCCCCGTACTTCGATGGATCCAACTACGCATACTGGAAGAACCGTATGCAGGTCTTTTTGAGGGCTAAGGATTACGAGCTTTGGAAGGTAGTCAGCAAGGGACCTTATGAGCTGTCCCCGAATGAGGAAGTCTGGACCAAGGAGGAAATCAGAAGATCCACGCTCAACTGGAGTGCAATCAACGTAGTACAATGTTCTCTACATCCCACTGAATTTTCTCGAGTATCAGCCTACAATTAGCTAAGGAGATGTGGGATGCACTGGAAGCAATTCATGAAGGGACTTCGCATGTTAGAGAGACGAAGGCCAATTTGCTTGTGTCTGAATATGAAGCCTTCAAGATGAAACCCAACGAGACCATCAAGGAGATGTATGCTAGATTGACAACTATTACTAATGGCCTCAGAGGATTCGGGAAGAAGTATTCTGAGTATGATATAGTCAGGAAGATCTTGTGATCCTTGACTTCAATTTGGCACACCAAGGCCACCATCATGGAAGAGTCAAGAGATCTGCACAATACAAGGGTAGATGAGCTAATTGGATCTCTAATGGCATATGAGATGAATCTGCCGAAGGTAGATGAAGCTGAAGAGAAGAGGAAACCGATCGCACTGAAGGCTGGTGCTAGCAAATCCAGCAAATCAAATCGATCCAGCTCTAGCAGATCATCATCCGAGGAGAGCTTGAATGAACAAGACATAACTCATACTGAGATGGCTATGATGACTAGAGAGTTCAGGCGGTTCCTTAGGAGAGAAGGAGGACAATTCAACCGAAGGAACCATAGTGGCGGCCGGCAGGACACAAGGTATAAATCTAAACCTGCAAATCAATACGGAACTTACGTGTGTTACCAATGCAGGAACTCTGGCCATCTGAAATCTGACTGTCCGGAGAACCAGAAGCACAAGGACAAATCAAATAGAAAGAACACGAAAGGAAGAGCCATGATCAGCACATGGAGCGATGAGGATGAAGGTTGTCTCAATAATACTTCGGACAGTGAAGTTGAAGCTGAAAAACTCATCTGTCTCATGGCGACTAGCTCTGAAGACAGAGAGGAAGATTCAGATAAGGTAACTTCTCCATTTAATAATTTTACTATTGTTGAGTGGGTAGATGCCTATCATAAACTAGCTGATCAAGCAGATGATATTAGAAGGGAAAATAGGCATCTAAAAAGAAAAATCAATTCCATGCAAAATGATACCTCATTGTCTGATAAAATTGCATGTCTTGAAGCTGAGAATAATAAACTCAAACTCACATGTTCTGAATCAGAGGAAATCAAGAATGAGTTAAAAACTTCTAGGGAAGAGAATGTGAGGTTAGAAAAGGAAATTGATGAATGGAAACTGAAAATTCAAAAATATGAGAGTGAGATGAAGCTGGTGAATGAGAAATATGAAGCTGTCCAAATTGTGAATACTGAACTTAAGAAATCTGTTGAAGATATTCAAAAGGACAATGAGGACAAGCTTAAGACCATTGAGAAAATGACCCAAGGTACAGAAAATCTAAATGATTTGTTAGGGTCAAGGTTAATTTCAGAAAAGAGGGCCTAGGATTTAATTCTAGTGCAACAAAAATATTTGGGATGAAAATAATTTCATTTGTTGCTCAAAAAGAAAAGGGACCTCTAATTAGCATGAACTCAACCATTTCAATGAACAAAACTGCTAATCTGAAAAAGCCCAGTGCTGAGGAGAAGGGCAAACAAAAGGTTAATGAGCATAGTAGAGCCAGCACATCCAAGCAAAATCCCAAGGCTCAATCACAGGTTAGGGGTCAACCTAAACAGTCCTATAAACCCCATTTCAAGGCCACCAAGTCTCCACCATCACCATCACCTCTGAAAAAGACCCAATACACACCCATGAATAGGTCAGCAGGGTCCAAAGTACAGGGGAGACAGGATGCTGCCAGGAGTCAACCCAATTATTTCTATCAACCCAGAGCTCAGACTTACTACAATGCACAGCCAACCTATTTCAATAGGTCAGGTTGGACTAGAACTCCGGGAAGGTTTACAGGTCTTGCATATCAGGCTGCACAATATCATAGACCTTACACTAGAAATTGGGTTAGTGGGTATGGCAATTGGTCACCTAGAAATATGCATTATTTCAGTCAGCCCAGAAACTACTATGGCCAAAACTTCGTGACCACACCCTGGCCAAGGCACTGGCAAAGAAACAACACTGTCAATAATTATGCTGGTGTAAATAAGAAGAAAAATAACAAAAAGAAAAGGAACAACAATAGAAAGAAATCTGTAGGATCCACTGAACAAAATTCTTTCAAACAAATGTGGATACCAAAAAGTATGCTGTCTTGCTTTACTTCTATTCCATCTTCTCTGGAGCCCAATCAGACTTGGGTTCCAAACTCATCTACCTGATTGTGTGTGCAAGTATGTCTGGCAGCCAAGGACAAATCTGTGGTACTTGGATAGTGGCTGCTTCAGGCATATGACAGGAGATAAGGCCATAAGTTCAAAAGCTAAAAGAGATTGGAGGCCTTGTCAACAATCTGATGGAACACTAAGGGAAAAAATAAATTAGTCAGGTAAAGCAGGTAAGTGACTTATCTTCATAATTAAATTGAGAAAGTAATGTCGATTTGATTGGTTAATTCCTGACTTTCTCTTCTTGTCTAGCTGATCAGTCTGCATTCTAGACTCAGCTACTGAATTTAAATTCTGCACAAAAGCTGATGATTCTCTTCTCTTTGCATGTTATTGCACTGTGTACACTGAATGCTAGAAACTGAATTATCTTGAAAAGTTGATTGCTCCCGAATGATGCTCTCTAATGAATAAACTCTCTGCTGGTTTTGTGAATGCTGGATGTTGCAACAGACTCATGATCATGCATGACATTCATATCTTCGTGATCATCATTGCATATCATTTAGTCATGAATGTGGCTAAAATCACATGCATATAAAACTGCTTTGAACTGCATTTTTCTGCATAACCGTGGTATATTAAATAGTAAGCTACTAAAGGGCAGGGAAATATGTCTGGAGGTTATTACCATATGTGAGATGGTCCTTGAGACCAGGTTCTCGGCCTAATACCATGGGTTATATTGATTGATAGGGCAGTTTGAATGAGCATGAATTTCAAAATCCTTTGTTCAGTTTTCAGAGAAAACATTGCATGTATTCAGGGGGAGTTTGTTGAGTCTTTGCATGCCTTTGCATATCATTCATTCATGACCTATGCATAAGCTCTCTCTCATTTAATTCTTTCCATTCATTAGCAAAAGTGCATGCATATAGATAGGGGCAGTATTGTTAGAAATTCAGAGAGGTCATCAATTCTATTGAATTATTTCATCCTTGACTCTAAATGATTGAGTCTGACATATGGCAATCTATTAGTCAGTTCTGATTTCTAAGCAATAGAAAATAGACTTCTTCTCTTATAAGAATTTTAAATTGCTTAAAGACTGACTTAATGGTTTAAATTTTATAATCATTGAAGTTTAAAGATTGCAATCAGTAAATAAGAAAGCTGAAAATTGATAAAACTCTCAACCCCTTTCTTATTTCATGTCAGACAAAGCTAATCATATCTGAAATCTGAAAACTCATCTGAAATCATGTTAGAGAAGCTAAGTATGTGTATTGTTCTTAAAACAAGTCATTCTGAAACATATAAAGGACAGTTAAGAAAGATATTAAAAAATATTGAAAATCATTGAAAATTAACATTGGCAGAGCAATGAGTGGTAAATCACTGAGAAACTGAGTGATCCATCAAAGAAGTGGACAACACTCATGTCATGAAGTGTATCAGCTATCTCTGTATAAAATGATCAAAACAGTAGGCTGGTTTCACTGAGTACCTGAGGGTAACTGGCGTCTGATAAACGAGTACCCTCACACAAAAAGGTGTAAATCAGTTCTGTTGAATTTGATCATAGGCAGAATTGTCCATCTTGTTGAGTATCTAGGGGTATTGGCGTCTGATAAACGTATACCCTTACGCAGAAAGACTTATGGTACCTGAATGCCCTAAATGAACTAATATTGATAATGCTGTTCCTTCAAAAGAAAATTCATGGATGTCAATTTATTTATTTTCAATACATGACCTAGCATCTCTTAACAACTTTTAATGAGTATACGAAAGTAGGATATTTTGAAACTAAATCTTTCATGCAAATGTGATTCTGGTTTATTGTTTTATCATGCACAGCCAACTTATCCATTAATTGTAGTGCATGAACTCAAAATTTATAACCTTTAAACTAGACTTCTATCTGAAAGTAGTTTCTAAATTCATATGACTGAAGACTCTGTGCTTTAGAATGCTTATTCCGGCACTACTTGTTCAGAATGCCAATCAGATGATTTCTTGATCTTTCCCTTTGTATATATGATTTCTTGAACACAATATCCCATTTCATAGGGGGAGAATTCATTCAGGGGGAGTCCTATCTTCAGGGAGAGTTTCTTGTTCTAAGGGTATTTGCATCATATTGCCATGTTGTACTCATGTTCATACTGCTTTTCTCTTTTTGATTATGTCAAAGGGGGAGAAAATTTTTGGTGCCTCACTGCCACTTTGTTGCCATCATCAAAAAGGGGGAGAATGTTGTGCCCCTTAGGGAGAATGGCACAAGCATGTACTATGTTGATTTGATGATAGCAATGCTATTTTGTTTTGATGATAGCAAAGATAGTGAGTGCATTTGTTATTGTGTTTTGATGATAGCAACATGAATGCATATGACTGTGACTGATATATCATCCGGAGAATGCATGTGTATGACTGTTATGTGCATAGTCTATACATTGTGCATCTCGTTGACAAGTTTGCACATTCATGAAGTCTGCACACTGGTCTTGTTCACGCATCTAAAGTCATCTAAAGTATGTACAGTCTAGTGTCTCAGCCACCGTCTCATTCAGCGTACGCTCACAAAGTCTATACATTCATTGTAGCTTGCTCAGCTGAAGTATGTATATCCATCATCTCATGAAGTGTGTACATTGCATCATATCATTAAAGTCTGCACATTGGCTAAGTGTATACATCATGTCCATCTGACTTAGTCAGCGTCTTAAGCATTTTGTTAAAGTCTGTACACTGGTCGAGCTTTGAAGTATATACATTGGCACATGCAATTACTGTCATTGGTCTAGACAGTGGATCGTCTTATTGAGCGTCTCATTGGTAAAGTCTGTACACTCACCAACTGAAATTCAAAGTCCATACCTTGGCATTCAGACTAGCAAGTCTATACAACGTCCATTGTCTAGAGTCTCTTGAAGTCTGTACATCGGACTGCTTGCAAAGTCTGTACAATGGACTGTGCTTCACAAAGTCTATACATTTTTCGGTGCTAAGTATATACAGTGAGTGTCTCATGACGTCTGTACACCACTGTAGCTGCACCGTCTCACCCACCGTCTCATTCAGCGTCTTAGGCTTGCAAAGTCTACACATTGGTCGGTGGAAAGTCTATACATTCGTTACAATGCACACATCATCTCAACTTGCGTCTCATGCATATAGTAAGTCTATACATTGCTAAAGTAACTCAAGTCTATACATCATCCGTTTCATGCATTGTCTTAGGGAAGTCTGTATAGTGGACCGTCTTCATCAGCATCTCATGCATATAGCAAGTCTAGACATTACACTATAGCATGCATTTCTTTAAAGTCTATACATTGGGTTTTTACCTACGGTGCTTGAAACGAAGTCTACACACTGGTTGTACTTCATAGTCTGTACAGTGTCTCTAGTTGGCTAAGTCTATACACCGATGACGTTGAAAGCTTTCAAGTGTATACATTCTCACAATGTTCATACTTGCTTCCTGTTCCATTTCTATACAGCCTTTTGCTTCGCCAAAGTCTATACAACCATCAGTGATCTCCCAAGTATGTACATCCAACTGTTCATCCTTAAAGTCTGTACATTGGCTTCAAGACTTTCAAGTCTATACACTGACGGCTGAACTGAGAACTCTATACATCGTCTGTCTGCATTAGAGTCTCATGGAGTCCATACATTGCACAGCGTTCATAAGTCTATACATCGTGCTGTTTCACGCTAAGTATATACATTGCTTCAACTCTGCTTTCACAACGCCAAGTCTGTACATTGCCTTGTTATGCATATGAACGTGAAGTCTATACATTGCTTCATAAACATGAAGTCTATACATTGCACTCATGTTTCACAAGTATATACATTGCATGCTCTTTTAATAAAGTTCATACACTGAGCAAGTATATACATTGTATGTCTGTCGATTGAAAAGTCTATACAGAGTTCTTCACTTAACCTGACAATCTGATACTCTGTCTGACAGGGATTCTTACCAAGATTGATGACTTGGCTCGTGATCCCAGGAGGACGAGGTGTGCAGATGCTGACACGTGGATGGAATTGCCTCGGATCTGGCGAATTCACTTGGGCGGGAAAACGTGGAAGCCACGCGCCCTTATCCACCTACTGCTGCCAGTATATATAGTAGTCTTCATCCTCTGTTGAAGGTGATCGATCGACTGAAGAGTGGCTAGTCTATACATCCAGTCCAAAGGCAGCAGAGTGCTATCGATCTATAGAAGAGAAGAAAATCAAAGAAGAAAAGAAAGAGAGAAAGGAGAGTTGAGTTGAGAGAGATTTCGAGAGATAGGTTGTAAGTCAGTCTCCTGGTTCAGAAACCAGAGCTGACTCTGCTCATACTTGAGCTACATTTGTCGTGTTTTCTTCATTTCTTTTGTTTCTGATTTTCTTGTGTTCGATACTATTGTTCTTCAAGCTGTATGTCAGCGGATGCAGTGGAGGTTTCCACTGGACAGGTAAAGCTGTAATCCTCAGCTGGCAAGACTTGGTCTCGGACGGGTTAAGCTGTATTTCCCCAGAGGTTTGCAGAGGTGTATCCTCTGGACATCAAGCTGTGTTGCTCACCGGGCAGTGGAGCATTCCACTGGACAGCAAGCTGTGTTGCTCAGCGATTTGTAGGCCAAGCTGTATTGCCCAGCGGACGCAAGCTGTGTTGCGCAGCAGTAAGCCATACTCGGTTGAGTGTGGGGTGGATGTAGGTCATTGACCGAACCACCTAAAATCTTGTGTGCATTGTGTTTGTGAGTTTGCTCGTACGTGACTGAATCTCTTGATTATCTTCACAGATCGCTTGTGTTTTTGCTAAGTTTAGACACTCTAGTTAGTGTTTTAGTAGATCTGCCTTTATTCCGCATTTGAACCTCCAATTGATTTTAAATTAGGTTGTAGATCTATTCACCCCCTCTAGATCCACACTTCGTGGAGATAGACTGCGTCCATCTAACTTCAACACTTGGTATCAGAGCCTAACTCTTCTACAGGGACTCATCGCCCGAAGAGGAAAGGCAAGATGGATGCTCGAGGGATGATTGCTAAAGGTCACTCAACTACAAAGCCCCCGTACTTCGATGGATTCAACTACGCATACTGGAAGAACCGTATGCAGGTCTTTTTGAGGGCTAAGGATTACGAGCTTTGGAAGGTAGTCAGCAAGGGACCTTATGAGCTGTCCCCGAATGAGGAAGTCTGGACCAAGGAGGAAATCAGAAGATCCACGCTCAACTGGAGTGCAATCAACGTAGTCCAATGTTCTCTACATCCCACTGAATTTTCTCGAGTATCAGCCTACAATTCAGCTAAGGAGATGTGGGATGCACTGGAAGCAATTCATGAAGGGACTTCTCATGTTAGAGAGACGAAGGCCAATTTGCTTGTGTCTGAATATGAAGCCTTCAAGATGAAACCCAACGAGACCATCAAGGAGATGTATTCTAGATTGACAACTATTACTAATGGCCTCAGAGGATTCGGGAAGAAGTATTCTGAGTATGATATAGTCAGGAAGATCTTGCGATCCTTGACTTCAATTTGGCACACCAAGGCCACCGTCATGGAAGAGTCAAGAGATCTGCACAATACAAGGGTAGATGAGCTAATTGGATCTCTAATGGCATATGAGATGAATCTGCCGAAGGTAGATGAAGCTGAAGAGAAGAGGAAACCGATCGCACTGAAGGCTGGTGCTAGCAAATCCAGCAAATCAAACCGATCTAGATCTAGCAGATCATCATCCGAGGAGAGCTTGAATGAACAAGACATAACTCATACTGAGATGGCTATGATGACTAGAGAGTTCAGGCGGTTCCTCAGGAGAGAAGGAGGACAATTCAACCGAAGGAACCATAGTGGCGACCGGCAGGACACAAGGTATAAATCTAAACCTGCAAATCAATAGGGAAGTTACGTGTGTTACCAATGCAGGAACTCTGGCCATCTGAAATCTGACTGTCCGGAGAACCAGAAGCACAAGGACAAATCAAATAGAAAGAACACGAAAGGAAGAGCCATGATCAGCACATGGAGCGATGAGGATGAAGGTTGTCTCAATAATACTTCGGACAGTGAAGTTGAAGCTGAAAAACCCATCTGTCTCATGGCGACTAGCTCTGAAGACAGAGAGGAAGATTCAGATGAGGTAACTTCTCCATTTAATAATTTTACTATTGTTGAGTGGGTAGATGCCTATCATAAACTAGCTGATCATACAGATGATATTAGAAGGGAAAATAGGCATCTAAAAAGAAAAATCAATTCCATGCAAAATGATACCTCATTGTCTGATAAAATTGCATGTCTTGAAGCTGAGAATAATAAACTCAAACTCACATGTTCTGAATCAGAGGAAATCAAGAATGAGTTAAAAACTTCTAGGGAAGAGAATGTGAGGTTAGAAAAGGAAATTGATGAATGGAAACTAAAAATTCAAAAATATGAGAGTGAGATGAAGCTGGTGAATGAGAAATATGAAGTTGTCCAAATTGTGAATACTGAACTTAAGAAATCTGTTGAAGATATTCAAAAGGACAATGAGGACAAGCTTAAGACCATTGAGAAAATGACCCAAGGTACAGAAAATCTAAATGATTTGTTAGGGTCAAAGGTTAATTTTAGAAAAGAGGGCCTAGGATTTAATTCTAGTGCAACAAAAATATTTGGGATGAAAATAATTTCATTTGTTGCTCAAAAAGAAAAGGGACCTCTAATTAGCATGAACTCAACCATTTCAATGAACAAAACTGCTAATCTGAAAAAGCCCAGTGCTGAGGAGAAGGGCAAACAAAAGGTTAATGAGCCTAGTAGAGCCAGCACATCCAAGCAAAATCCCAAGGCTCAATCACAGGTTAGGGGTCAACCTAAACAGTCCTATAAACCCCATTTCAAGGCCACCAAGTCTTTACCATCACCATCACCTCTGAAGAAGACCCAATACACACCCATGAATAGGTCAGCAGGGTCCAAAGTGCAGGGGAGACAGAATGCTGCCAGGAGTCAACCCAATTATTTCTATCAACCCAGAGCTCAGACTTACTACAATGCACAGCCAACCTATTTCAATAGGTCAGGTTGGACTAGAACTCCGGGAAGGTTTACAGGTCTTGCATATCAGGCTGCACAATATCATAGACCTTACACTAGAAATTGGGTTAGTGGGTATGGCAATTGGTCACCTAGAAATATGCATTATTTCAGTCAGCCCAGAAACTACTATGGCCAAAACTTCGTGAACACACCCTGGCCAAGGCACTGGCAAAGAAACAACACTGTCAATAATTATGCTGGTGTAAATAAGAAGAAAAATAACAAAAAGAAAAGGAACAACAATAGAAAGAAATTTGTAGGATCCACTGAACAAAATTCTTTCAAACAAATGTGGATACCAAAAAGTCTGCTGTCTTGCTTTACTTCTATTCCATCTTCTCTGGAGCCCAATTAGACTTGGGTTCCAAACTCATCTACCTGATTGTGTGTGCAAGTATGTCTGGCAGCCAAGGACAAATCTGTGGTACTTGGATAGTGGCTGCTTCAGGCATATGACAGGAGATAAGGCCATAAATTCAAAAGCTAAAAGAGATTGGAGGCCTTGTCAACAATCTGATGGAACACTAAGGGAAAAAATAAATTAGTCAGGTAAAGCAGGTAAGTGACTTATCTTCAGAATTAAATTGAGAAAGTAATGTCGATTTGATTGGTTAATTCCTGACTTTCTCTTCTTGTCTAGCTGATCAGTCTGCATTCTAGACTCAGCTACTGAATTTAAATTCTGCACAAAAGCTGATGATTCTCTTCTCTTTGCATGTTATTGCACTGTGTACACTGAATGCTAGAAACTGAATTATCTTGAAAAGTTGATTGCTCTCGAATGATGCTCTCTAATGAATAAACTCTCTGCTGGTTTTGTGAATGCTGGATGTTGCAACAGACTCATGATCATGCATGACATTCATATCTTCGTGATCATCATTGCATATCATTTAGTCATGAATGTGGCTAAAATCACATGCATATAAAACTGCTTTGAACTGCATTTTTCTGCATAACCGTGGTATATTAAATAATAAGCTACTAAAGGGCAGGGAAATATGTCTGAAGGTTATTACCATATGTGAGATGGTCCTTGAGACCAGGTTCTCGGCCTAGTACCATGGGTTATATTGATTGATAGGGCAGTCTAAATGAGCATGAATTTCAAAATCCTTTATTCAGTTTTCAGAGAAAACATTGCATGTATTCAGGGGGAGTTTGTTGAGTCTTTGCATGCCTTTGCATATCATTCATTCATGACCTATGCATAAGCTCTCTCTCATTTAATTCTTTCCATTCATTAGCAAAATTGCATGCATATAGACAGGGGTAGTATTGTTAGAAATTCAGAGAGGTCATCAATTCTATTGAATTATTTCATCCTTGACTCTAAATGATTGAGTCTGACATATGGCAATCTGTTAGTCAGTTCTGATTTCTAAGCAATAGAAAATAGACTTCTTCTCTTATAAGAATTTTAAATTGCTTAAAGACTGACTTAATGGTTTAAATTTTATAATCATTGAAGTTTAAAGATTGCAATCAGTAAATAAGAAAGCTGAAAATTGATAAAACTCTCAACCCCTTTCTTATTTCATGTCAGACAAAGCTAATCATATCTGAAATCTGAAAACTCATCTGAAATCATGTTAGAGAAGCTAAGTATGTGTATTGTTCTTAAAACAAGTCATTCTGAAACATATAAAGGACAGTTAAGAAAGATATTGAAAAATATTGAAAATCATTGAAAATTAACATTGGCAGAGCAATGACTGGTAAATCACTGAGAAATTGAGTGATCCATCAAAGAAGTGGACAACACTCATGTCATGAAGCGTATCAGCTATCTCTGTATAAAATGATCAAAACAGTAGGCTGGTTTCACTGAGTACCTGAGGGTAACTGGCGTCTGATAAACGAGTACCCTCACACAAAAAGGTGTAAATCAATTCTGTTGAATTTGATCATAGGCAGAATTGTCCATCTTGTTGAGTATCTAGGGGTATTGGCGTCTGATAAACGTATACCCTTACGCAGAAAGACTTATGGTACCTGAATGCCCTAAATGAACTAATATTGATAATGCTGTTCCTTCAAAAGAAAATTCATGGATGTCAATTTATTTATTTTCAATACATGACCTAGCATCTCTTAACAACTTTTAATGAGTATACGAAAGTAGGATATTTTGAAACTAAATCTTTCATGCAAATGTGATTCTGGTTTATTGTTTTATCATGCACAGCCAACTTATCCATTGATTGTAGTGCATGAACTCAAAATTTATAACCTTTAAACCAGACTTCTATCTGAAAGTAGTATCTAAATTCATATGACTGAAGACTCTGTGCTTTAGAATACTTATTCCTGAACTACTTGTTCAGAATGCCAATCAGATGATTTCTTGATCTTTCCCTTTGTATATATGTTTTCTTGAACACAATATCCCATTTCATAGGGGGAGAATTCATTCAGGGGGAGTCCTATCTTTAGGGAGAGTTTCTTGTTCTAAGGGTATTTGCATCCATATTGCCATGTTGTACTCATGTTCATACTGCTTTTCTCTTTTTGATTATGTCAAAGGGGGAGAAAATTTTTGGTGCCTCACTGCCACTTTGTTGCCATCATCAAAAAGGGGGAGAATGTTGTGCCCCTTAGGGAGAATGGCACAAGCATGTACTATGTTGATTTGATGATAGCAATGCTATTTTGTTTTGATGATAGCAAAGATAGTGAGTGCATTTGTTATTGTGTTTTGATGATAGCAACATGAATGCATATGACTGTGACTGATATATCATCTGGAGAATGCATGTGTATGACTGTTATGTGCATAGTCTATACATTGTGCATCTCGTTGACAAGTTTGCACATTCATGAAGTCTGCACACTGGTCTTGTTCACGCATCTAAAGTAATCTAAAGTCTGTACAGTCTAGTGTCTCAGCCACCGTCTCATTCAGCGTACGCTCACAAAGTCTATACATTCACTGTAGCTTGCTCAGCTGAAGTATGTATATCCATCATCTCATGAAGTGTGTACATTGCATCATATCATTAAAGTCTGCACATTGGCTAAGTGTATACATCATGTCCATCTGACTTAGTCAGCGTCTTAAGCATTTTGTTAAAGTCTGTACACTGGTCGAGCTTTGAAGTATATACGTTGGCACATGCAATTACTGTCATTGGTCTAGACAGTGGATCATCTTATTGAGCGTCTCATTGGTGAAGTCTGTACACTCACCAACTGAAATTCAAAGTCCATACCTTGGCATTCAGACTAGCAAGTCTATACAACGTCCGTTGTCTAGAGTCTCTTGAAGTCTGTACATCGGACTGCTTGCAAAGTCTGTACAATGGACTGTGCTTCACAAAGTCTATACATTTGTCGGTGCTAAGTATATACAGTGAGCATCTCATGACGTCTGTACACCACTGTAGCTGCACCGTCTCACCCACCGTCTCATTCAGCGTCTTAGGCTTGCAAAGTCTACACATTGGTCGGTGGAAAGTCTATACATTCGTTACAATGCACACATCGTCTCAACTTGCGTCTCATGCATATAGTAAGTCTATACATTGCTAAAGTAACTCAAGTCTATACATCATCCGTTTCATGCATTATCTTAGGGAATTCTGTACAGTGGACCGTCTTCATCAGCATCTCATGCATATAGCAAGTCTAGACATTACACTGTAGCATGCATTTCTTTAAAGTCTATACATTGGGTTTTTACCTACGGTGCTTGAAACGAAGTCTACACACTGGTTGTACTTCATAGTCTGTACAGTGTCTCTAGTTGGCTAAGTCTATACACCGAGGATGTTGAAAGCTTTCAAGTGTATACATTCTCACAATGTTCATACTTGCTTCCTGTTCCAAGTCTATACAGCCTTTTGCTTCGCCAAAGTCTATACAACCATCAGTGATCTCCCAAGTATGTACATCCAACTGTTCATCCTTAAAGTCTGTACATTGGCTTCAAGACTTTCAAGTCTATACACTGACGGCTGAACTGAGAACTCTATACATCGTCTGTCTGCATTAGAGTCTCATGGAGTCCATACATTGCACAGCGTTCATAAGTCTATACATCGTGCGGTTTCACGCTAAGTATATACATTGCTTCAACTCTGCTTTCACAACGCCAAGTCTGTACATTGCCTTGTTATGCATATGAACGTGAAGTCTATACATTGCTTCATAAACATGAAGTCTATACATTGCACTCATGTTTCACAAGTATATACATTGCATGCTCTTTTAATAAAGTCCATACACTGAGCAAGTATATACATTGTCTGTCTGTCGATTGAAAAGTCTATACAGAGTTCTTCACTTAACCTGACAATCCGATACTCTGTCTGACAGGGATTCTTACCAAGATTGATGACCTGGCTCGTGATCCTACGAGGACGAGGTGTGCAGATGCTGACACGTGGATGGAATTGCCTCGGATCTGGCGAATTCACTTGGGCGGGAAAACGTGGAAGCCACGCGCCCTTATACACCTGCTGCTGCCAGTATATGTAGTAGTCTTCATCCTCTGTTGAAGGTGATCGATCGACTGAAGAGTGGCTAGTCTATACATCCAGTCCAAAGGTAGCAGAGTGCTATCGATCTATAGAAGAGAAGAAAATCAAAGAAGAAAAGAAAGAGAGAAAGGAGAGTTGAGTTGAGAGAGATTTCGAGAGAAAGGTTGTAAGTCAGTCTCCTGGTTTAGAAACCAGAGCTGACTCTGCTCATACTTGAGCTACATTTGTCGTGTTTTCTTCATTTCTTTTGTTTCTGATTTTCTTGTGTTCGATACTATTGTTCTTCAAGCTGTATGTCAGCGGATGCAGTGGAGGTTTCCACTGGACAGGTAAAGCTGTAATCCTCAGCTGGCAAGACTTGGTCTCGGACGGGTTAAGCTGTATTTCCCCAGCAGTTTGCAGAGGTGTATCCTCTGGACAGCAAGCTGTGTTGCTCGCCGGGCAGTGGAGGATTCCACTGGACAGCAAGCTGTGTTGCTCAGCGATTTGTAGGCCAAGCTATATTGCCCAGCGGACGCAAGCTGTGTTGCGCAGCAGTAAGCCATACTCGGTTGAGTGTGGGGTAGATGTAGGTCATTGACCGAACCACCTAAAATCTTGTGTGCATTGTGTTTGTGAGTTTGCTCGTACCTGACTGAATCTCTTGATTATCTTCACAGATCGCTTGTGTTTTTGCTAAGTTTAGACACTCTAGTTAGTGTTTTAGTAGATCTGCCTTTATTCCGCATTTGAACCTCCAACTGATTTAAATTAGGCTATAGATCTATTCACCCCCCTCTAGATCCACACTTCGTGGAGATAGACTGCGTCCATCTAACTTCAACAGGATGTATACAAAGCTCTAGCTCTCACCTCCACTATCCTCCCTCCTCGCTCTATTCACCGCCTCACTTCTATCTCTATCACTATCCCTGTGAGGAGCCCGTGGGGGCCTCCTCGACCTCTGAGAGGTGGCAGATCTCTCGCCTCGAGCCCTTAAAACTGCCTAATTCCTCCGCTGCTTGGAGGAGCTAACTAAGTAACTAGTGTTGGAGTAGGCACTGGGGCGCCCCTCGCGCTGCGCTCGCTCTGTCCCCTCTGGTAGCGATCCTCGGTGCTCCTCAAGCACTCCTCGAGGATGCCCAATAGGGTCCTCAGCTCTAGTAGCTCACACTCACGCTCGAGCCGCTCCTCTCTCTCTCTCACCCGCTCCCTCCTCTCCACTGCGAGCTCCCTCCTCTCAGCCTCAAGCAGGGTCCGCAACTCTACCACGTCATGAGGAAGCTGCTCGGCCGCTAGGTGCCTCCTCTCCTCCTCCATCTCTGTAACCCGTGCATCTCGAATCGTGAGCTCTGTGCCCGCCAGGGCAACCCGAGCAAGTGCTGCCTACAGCTCCTCAGCCCGTGGAATTCACCATCCTCATAACATAAGTAGTGAAATAAAGGAAATAAGCAAATGCATGCATAATTTTATTATTGACTGACCTGTGCAGCAAGGTCTCTCTCCGCTACCTTGGCATGCGCGACTGGACCTGCGAGTCACTCCTCTAGTGGAGCTGTCACGGCAACAAGGTCTCTGGAGCTGAAAGAAGCACCCCCTACCCCTCCTATTGCTGCTTCCTGCTGGGCACGCTGCATTAATTAAGCCTATTAGTGGCTAAACATAAAAAAAAATAGGAATAGACATTATAGATATCATGCATACTCACCAGGGTCTCCAAATCCGCCCATGTGGCCGCGAGCTGGGCCTTAGTGTCGCGGAGGTGGGCCTGTAGGTCTACCATTGTAGCACCCCAAATAATATATATATATATATAATTAATAGACAAAAGAGTGGAAATAGACTTGAAATAATAAAACTTAAAACTATAAACTATACTAAAGGCCCAATAACAAAAAGCCTTTATAAAAAGCCTAGTACTACCCAAACCCTTGTATGCACAAAGGCCTTAGCCAATAACCCAAAAACCCATCAAATGGGCCTCACGATTGGGGCTTTTGGTTAACCCTAAGTATGTTTGAAGCATGCATGGGGGATTAGGGTTTAAGTCAAACAGGGAAGCAGCTGTGGATATGGCAAGGGAAGGATTAGCATGGGAAAGTTTAAACCCACTAGGATTCTACGTAGGAAATTTAATTCCCATTAGGAAGCTTGAGTTCCAAACTATATATATAGAGCCCCCGTTCGATGCAGAAGCATCCTTTGGTTGTTGCGTCGACATCTTCCAATTGCTGCCATGCGAGAGGAAGACCTCTTCTTCCTCTTCTTCCTGTTGCTGCTGTGGCTGTTGGTGATTGAAGGAGCAGACGTTGCTTCTTCTTTTCGTTTGCAGTTACTGCCATTTCTTCTTCTTCATATTCCTCCTATTTCTCGTTGCTGCTGCGTTCTTCTTCCCTGTCTCTATCTGCTACCCTCTGCTTCCTTCGTCGTCAACCCAATAAGGTAGGTTATCTCAAGAATTAAAGCACAAGATAATAGTGAATAGTATTTCATGAATAAAATTTTTTGTTATTGTCTCTAAATTATGTTCCATGATCACTGTTCTTGAGGTTTACGTAGTTTAGTGATTTCCATTTCATGTAAAAAATAGCGAGCAGAACAATCGTCGCTGATTAATGAACGTCAGTGTAGAAGGGCGTTGATTCATGAATTGGCGACAGTCTCCTAGACGCTAATTAATTAGCGACCATTACCCTGACGCTATTTCCTGTGGCATAATTAATAAATAATGCATGCTTAAAATTTAAGAACTATGGAGCCTGGTTATATTATTTCTGCATGAGCACATTTTCAGAGTCTCCATATTTTTCTCTACACTTCCATGTCTTTAGTTTCCTAAAAATCCCCGTACACAGCAATATGCTACTGTTCATGCTATTTTAATAGAAATAAACAGTGTTTTGTGTCTTGCTACGTATCTGCCTGATGCTTTCAATTTTGTATATAGAAAAGATATAGCGTCTGTTTGAACAAACATTTATTATGGAAATAACACCTTTTCACAAAGACGTTGATTCCTGGTAAATAGTTAAAAATTGAAATAACCTAGAAAATTATGAATTGACATCCATGACATGGACGCTACTTGAAGATACGGTGCCGTCTTGAAAGGATGCCCATTTATTGTAATATTATAAAAACTCAATGAAATATTGATTTGGCGACTTTCTAAGCAGACACTAATTTATGATATAGCACCTGTCTGAATGGACGTGATTTCTTTCCCTCACAGTTTTATTGGATTTGACCCATACCGCGGGTCTTATGGCACTTCTATCTCAAGTCCGAAGATAGAGTCTCAGTTTCACGTTGTTTTACGATACACCTCAATTCTTGGAGATTGAAAGACCCTCCGTCAGATATTCCTTCCACCAGATTGGAATTTCTTTCTCTAAGGCCTCCATAAGCCTCCGCTAGCCTTGGATTCCCTCAAGGCAACCGAGCAGGTTATACCCTCAAAACCCTAGAACCTTTGATTGTCATGTCACTTGATAAGTGTCCATTTTCTATGATAATTCATTGCATATACACCATTTTATGTGCATATAATTAGGCAATTATGCATGTTCCATCGTTAATCTCAACTTCGCTTGTAGATTAGGCCTTTCACACAAATTAATTAATTTGGTGATTTCATTTACTAAAATAGAGATGAGGGTCACGAACATTAATTCTCCATCGCATAATTATGAGCAATTATGATTCATGTGCACATTATGGTAATTTTTATGGATTAAATCAGAATTTTGTGTGTATAGGACACTGAAGGAAATTGCTAGACAAAGTAAGGGCAAGAGCGTCCGAAGACCAAAAGACGAAGCCCTAAGGGGCCCCATTCTTAATTGACCAAGTCAAAAATTACTGCCACCACCTATTTTTGTTGGAGGGAAAAGAAAATTCAAAGTTTGAAAAGGAGGAAATCAATGAGGGAAAAGAAAATTCAAAGTTTGAAATGAAGGAGACCAAAGGAGGGAATTAATTTGAGGGAAAAGAAAATTCAAAGTTTGAAATAAAGGAGTGGGTGTCCACCTCCTTTTCCTTTCCCCCATCTATCATCGTCTACCTAAATCCCAGCCATCCACCTCCTTTTGATGTAATCTCCACCCTCCATTGACCCAATTTTTCCTATAAATAACCCATGTCAAGGAGGAGAAAGGAGGTTTTTCTTTTGGCATTTTTCTCTCCCTCTCACATCTTCACCTTACGTCGCTGATTTCCTCCCTCTTATGTTCATCTTTCCTTCTTGCTTTCTTCATGAAAGTTCTTCATTTTTAAATACTCTACAATTTCTTCTTCATCATAATCTTCTAATTCTTTCTGGTTTGCATGTTATTTCATGTTTTTCACTGTTCCATCCTGTGCATTCGCAGATAGCATTATTCTCTATTTTTCCCCTTATTTCACCCACTTTTATTCCTCTTCTACTCTTGCTTTATTCACAAATGTTCTTTGTTTTTGAGTGTGATTCAACTTATTCTTCTTCCTCATTAGCCAGTTCTGCACCGTTTTAGAGCTATTCATGATTTTCTTGTGTTCTATCCTGTTCATCCGCGAACCAGTGTTTCCCTCTGTTCTTCCCTTTATTTCTCCCCCTTCTGTTCTTCGTCTCCTCTTACTTTCCTCACAAAAGTTCTTTATTTTTAAGTTCTCTACAATTTATTCTTCTTCACCATTCACTAATTCTCCCTGGTTTTTGAGTTATCCTTCACTTTTCAACATTCTATCCTTAGATTTTATTATTCACCCACACGTGTACGTCTATGTTCTTCCTCAATTTCTCCTCCCTATGTTGCTCTTCTCCCTCTTCCCCTTTTACAAACATTCTTCCTCTCTTCATTCTCTTCAACTTCTTCTTCTTCATCATCTTCTAATTCTTTTTGGTTTTAAAGTTATTCACCCTCCAAAGGTGGCTCAAACGGTGAAGGTGACGTCCACATGACGTAGGTGACATCTTCCACGAGGTTGTGCGTGATCCAAGGCCAAGGAGGGATGGTGCCATCATCACCATTGCTACTACCATTTTCACACCTCAGGCTCCTCTTGTTATTATTGTTTTATTTTTATTTTACTTCGTTGTAATATCGTCACATCTTTATTATAAGCTTGTCTTGCATTTCATGTACCCGTTTCTTTATGTTAATGAAAGAAGTGTTCATTTGATCTAAGATCTTATTCATCTTCCCTCTCTTCCTCCTTCTTCTACCTCTTCTTCTCCACTTTATGCACTTATTTTCTATAGCATAGGCTCATAGTCATAGGTGTTTTTAATTAAGTGTTTGGTCCGTTCATCATTTCACTATTTTCTTTAAGCAAAGCAAAATCACAAGTGTTTTCCAAAGGACTCCAAGGTTTTTAACTCTAAAAATCTCTTCTTCCCTGTGGATTCGACCCTTCTCGCCACCATATTACTTCTTTCTTTCATCTAGTGTGAGTTGAATTTTTTAAGATTGATACACGTATTTTAAACGATGAACTTTCGCGTTATCAATTTTTGGCGCCATTGTTGGGGAGGAATGATGATTTTTGATTTAAGAACTTTATTTTCCTTGTGTTTATAGTGTACTAATAAAGCTCTCTTTTCCTATTTTTTGCAAAAAAAAAGAAAAAAAAGGAGAAAAATTAGATGTGAAAATCCAGATAAATAATCTGTCAGGAAATCTATCGCAGAAAGCAGAAGCGTAAGTGTAGAGGACATAATGCATAAAATCCAGAGAAAATAACTGTCGCAGAAAGTGGAAATCTGTAAGCAAAGGTCCTAGTCTAAAGAAATAAAGTCCAAAAAGAAAAAAAATAATCAAAGGTAAGTTGTCCTTCTTTTTCTTAGTTTTGTGATTTAGTCATTCATTTAAAAAAAAAAGGAACGAGGGAACGCTTTTCAAGTTAGTATCTAAACCTTTCCTCCTTCATTTTAATTTCATTTCTCTACATTCCATATCTTGTGGTTAGATAGGTTCATTAAAATAAAAAATATATAAAAAATATATAAAAAATCACTTGAACATTCAATGAAAATCTTCATTGCAAGAATAGAACCCACACTTCATGTTTTAGGTCATGCATCATTTAGGATAGAATTTCTCTTATTATTTAATTTTTATTAATTGCATCATTGAAGATTGCAGGGGCAAGGTGAGTTCTTCCAAACTTCTTATTGAATACGTGCTCATGCATATTGCATAAGAATCCCTTGTTTGAATTTGTGGTGTTGCAATTCATTTTAAATTATCTTAAGGGCATTACCCATAATCACATAAGGTGGGGATTTGATCACACTTCTTTGGCCCACAAATCATAATCCCTACATCTTGCATTTCCTAGGACCAATAAAATTCAGTAGACATTGACCCTAGGATTCAAATTGAGATTTGGGTCCACTTAGGTTCATTATCAATTTAAAAACTAGTGTCTAGGAAAGAGGTCCAATGGCAAACGCCTTAAGTGGGATTGTGGTTTCATAATTAAGACCCTACATAAGTAGGGGGAGCCTCTCACAACCCCACCTCTTTCCTAGCTAGTGGACAAATTTGGTAGTGAGCTTGGGGTGGATTTAAGTTGATATGTGAGAAAGTTAACATTAAGCCCACTTAGTGGTTGGAACTTAGGGGTGATTGTGTTTGCCTCACCATCTAAGGTTTGTGTCTAGGCAAGCGGTCAAAAGGCTACGCCTAAGTGGATTTGTGGTTCATTAATTAGGAGCTTGCGAAAGTAAGGGGAACCTCCCACGATCCTACCTCTTACCTCATCAACTTAAAGGTCGGTGTGTGTAAGATTACAATTAAACTTTGGGGAATTCTCACTATTTATGCTTCTAAGTCCAAGAAGCCCTAAGTCTGGTAGGTTAATTTGTTGAACAAGTGTTTGCAAAAATTTTAAAAAAGAAAGAAAAAAAACTTTTTTTAAAAAGAAGAATTTCATTTTTTAAAAAAGGGGGATCAAATTAAAAAAAACACTTAAAAAAAGAGAAATTTGTTTGGGCTAGGCTCACTTCTTAAGCTCCACATCTTTAACCTTGGTTTATGCAAGGGAGAAGATCTCAACACCCTGACTTAGTTGAGCCCATTAGTGAGATTGAGTGCTTCATTTTTAATCAGGCCTAAAATCAAATCCAACCTATGGCTGACAACACCAACTAAGGGTGCCCAAACAGATGAAGGAATATTTTATTCCTTCGAATTATCAGCCATCAACTTGTATCCAACTGCTTAATGTCCCTGCTTTGCAATATGAGATCAAATCTAGCACCATTCAGATGCTCTCATCCTTTTATGGGAAGATCAATGAAGATCCCTATAAACATCTGGATGAATTTCTGAAAATTTGTTCCACTGTGAAAATTCAAAATTTCACAGATGATGCCCTCCGCCTGACCTTATTCCTTTTCTCACTTAAGGACAAAGCCAAATATTGGATAGGGACCTTAGGAAAACCTATTGGCACATGGGCAGTTATGCAACATGAGTTCCTTAAGAAGTTCTACCCCATCAGCAGAACCAACACCATGAGACGTGTAATCACAGGATTCGCACAACTCCCAAATGAACAAATACATGAATCATGGGAGAGATTAAAGGAACTCCTCAAAAAATACCCACATCATGGACTTTCCAAATGGCAAATGGTGCAAGCTTTCTATGGGGGCTTAGATGATCAAGTTAAGCAGATTGTGGATGCATCATGTGGTGGGGCCATTATGAGCAAGAGTGAGGATGAGGCCTATGCCTTATTTGAAATGCTGAGCGGGAATTCAATCAACCATGCTTCCTTATCCTCATATTAGAGAACCATTGGGCCCTCTAAACGGGCTGAGATGTATCGTGTGGAACCTGAAGCTAGAGTGGATGTGAATTTCATCTATCAAAAATTAGACAAGGTGGACATCATGGCCCAAAAGCTAGAGCAGGTTGATATGCTAGGCCACAAATTAGACCAGCTCTTGGCCCAAAACAAACAAGAAACCACCATCCCACCTACGTCCAACCCATACTCGGACCCAACACACCATGAGGTGTGTGCTTTATGTGCTAGCCCGGACCATCATGTGTCTGATTGCCCAATAGTAGCCCGGTTACCACCTTTTATACAGGAGCAAGTCCAAATAGCCCAGGGGTTCTCTATGGCCAACTATGATCCATTTTCTAACACCTATAATCTGGGCTGGAGGAATCACCCCAATTTTAATTGGAGAAATCAACAAGCTCCCAATCAGCCCACCATCCCCTCTACGTCTCAAACTCACAAACCACCCATCCAACACTAATTCCAAGCTCAGCCACCATTTCAAGGAAATGCGTATGGTGGGAGACCGCAAGCCCAACAACCACCTCCCCAATTTAACCAGGGTCAGGCCCCATACCAACCTCCTCAGCCCAATTACGGGCAGTCTTCCAATTCCCAACAAACCTATCAACCTCCTCTGCAACACCACCAGGACTCCCAAACTGATGATAGATTCCATTAGTTACAACAACTAATTCTGGCCCAAAACCAATCCTTCCAACAGACCATACAAGATCAAAGTCAATCTTTCCAATAGACCCTCCAAGCCCACCAGCAAACTATCTCTAAGTTGGAAACCCAATTGGGCCAATTGGCTGAAGCCACCATGAGAAGGGAAGTGGGCCAATTGCCAAGTCAGCCCTTGCCAACCCACGAAATAATCCTCCGGGCTTCCCACAATCAAACTTCCCCATTAACTAGTCAATTCCTCCTGTCCTCCAGCACCCATCAGGCCAATTACCATAAAAGGCCCACAACCCGAAAATGCAAAAGCAATTTCAACCTTAAGAAGTGGTAAAGTCCTCCAAGATCCCTAGGGGTCCACTCCTACTCCATTAATCCAAGCCCCTGACATATCTTCTGATAGTGAAGAGGATTCCAGCCAGGAAGAGGATGTCAAGGGAAGGAGAAAAATAGAGGAAGGGCCTAGCATTTACCAACCTACAGTGCCATTTCCCAATGCCTTAAATCCCAAAAAGAAACAACTAGCCCATAATGAGGAGATGATGGAGCTCTTCAAACAAGTATACATCAACATCCCTCTCCTAGATGCCATCAAACATGTCCCGACCTATGCTATATTCTTAAAAGAAATGTGCACTCCTAGGCGGGAGACACGAGTGACCCCGAAAAAGGTTCGGCTCCCTGAGAACGTTAGTGCTGTGGTCCTCAACCAACTTCTAGGGAAGTTAAAAGACCCTGGAGCGCCACTTATCTCTTACAACATTGGGGGTGTGACCTTTGATAAGGCTCTCTATGATTTAGGAGCCAGTGTGAATTTACTCCACACCTCCATCTATGAGCAGTTTGACATCGGTGAGCTCAAGCCTACACCCATTATTCTCTAGCTCGCCGATAGATCAATCAAGACTCCAAAGGGCCTTATTGAGGATGTCATTGTTAAAGTGAATGAGTGATACTTCCCTGCCGACTTTATTATTTTGGACATGGTTTCTCCCCAAGAAATCAAACATACTCTTATCATTTTGGGTAGACCATTTTTAGCCACGGCTAGGGCTAATATAGACTGTGCTTCAGGACTAATGGACATATCTTTTGGGGACCAGAAAGTCAGCATCAACATTTTCAAGGCATCCAAATTCCATGATCAAAAAGGAGATTACTATGATGTTGACACCATTGAGGAGTTATTGGAGATCGAAGGGGGCAGTAGGACCAGAATGAGAGAAGAAGATGACATCTTGTCAACTCAACTTAGGACATGGCCCCCAGTTGAACCCTTACCTCAACTTAAATCTGAACCAGCTCTTCCATCTTTGCAATCCCCTCCTCAAGTTGAATTGAAACCATTGTCGGCCTCCCTTAAGTATGCATTCCTAGGCCCAGAACAAACCTTGCCAGTCATCATAGCAAGTGACCTTGAACCTAACTATGAGGAGAAACTAGTTGAGGTCCTTAAATCTCATAAGGGGGCTATAGGTTGGTCTGTCGCTGATCTTAAAGAGATTAGTCCTTCCATTTATCAACAACACATTTATATGGAGGAGAATGCAAAATCGAGCAGAGACATGCAGAGGAGATTAAATCCACACATAAAGGAGGTGGTCAAAAATGAGGTGGTCAAGTGGTTAGATGCTGGAATCATCTACCCAATTTCTGATAGCCAGTGAGTCAGTCCAACCCAAATAGTCCCAAAGAAATAAGGGCTGACTGTGATTGCCAATGATCAAGAGGAGTTGATACCTGCTAGGTTGACCATAGGATGGAGGGTCTGCATTGACTATAGGAAGCTAAACTCTATGATAAAAAAGGACCACTTTCCCCTCCCATTCATTGACCAAATTTTGGAAAAAATAGTACGGCAAAAATACTTCTATTTTTTAGATGGGTATTCTGGGTACAATCAGGTGGCTATCTACCCCGAGGATCAGGAAAAAACCACATTTACAAGTCCCTATGGAACCTTTGCTTTTCGGAGAATGTCCTTTGGACTATGTAATGCGCCCGCCACATTTCAAAGATGCATGTTAACCATTTTTTATGACATGGTGGGCAACTTTTTAGAGGTTTCCATGGATAATTTCTCCATTTTTTGGGACACATTTGATTCCTGTCTAGATCACTTAGCCAAAGTCATGAAGAGATGCATAGACACTAATCTTGTCCTCAGTTAGGAAAAGAGTCATTTCATGGTTAAAGAGGGCATCGTTCTGGGGCATATAGTGTCAGCAAGAGGAATCGACGTGGATAAAGCTAAGGTTGAGCTCATTGCCAAACTACCACCACCCACCTCAGTAAAATAAATCCATTCCTTTCTGGGTCATGCCGGCTTCTATCGTCGGTTTATTCAAGATTTCTCCAAAGTTGCTAGACCTCTCACTAATCTGCTGGCTAAGGAAGTCCCATTCCATCTTGACCAATCATGTCTTGAGGCTTTTGAATTGTTGAAAATGGTGTTGAATAATGCCCCAATCTTGCAAACTCCCAATTGGTCATTACCTTTTGAAATTATGTGTGATGCCTCGGATTATGCTTTAGGTGCTATTTTGGGACAAAGAGTAGACAAAAAGTCTGTGGTGATTTACTATGCGAGCCGCACACTCGCTGATGCCCAACTTAGGTACACCACAACAGAAAATGAGTTACTTACTGTTGTCATTGCCCTTGAAAAGTTTCAGTCCTATCTGTTAGGGGCCAAAGTCATTGTGTTTTCTGACCACTTAGCCCTTAGACACCTACTGTCTAAAAAAGATGCCAAACCAAGGTTGATTAGATGGATCCTGTTGCTATAGGAATTTGATTTAAAAATTCGGGATAAAAAAGAAAGTAAAAATGTTGTTGCAGATCACTTGTCATAGATTATAACATCAGAGACCACACCCTTACAGGACTCATTTCCAGATGAGCACCTCTTTAGTGTTTCCCACATTTCACCACCATGGTATGCGCACATTGTCAATTACTTAGCTGTGGGAAAAATTCCTGAAGGTTGGTCCAAACAAGAAAAAGACTGCTTCTTTGCTAAGCTCACGTACTTCTTTTGAGAAGACCCTGAGCTATTCCATTTAGGACTAGACCAAATCATTCGGAGGTGTGTCCCTGAAGGTGAGCAACATAGCATTCTGACATTTTGTCACACCTTAGCTTGTGGGGGCCATTTTTCAGGGAAGAAAACGACAACCAATGTTTTACAGAGTGGGTTCTACTAGCCCACAGTATTCATAAGTGCATTCAAATTTTGTAAATCTTATTAGCGCTGTCAGGCTGTGGGGAACATGTCACGCAGGGACATGATGCCTTTAAACCATATCCTGGTTGTGAAAATTTTTGATGTATGGGGAATTTAGTTCATGGGACCGTTTCCACCATCTTTTAGTCATGAGTACATTTTGGTGACGGTGGATTACGTGTCTAAGTGGATATAAGCTGTAGCCACAAAGACTACTGATCACAAAATTGTCATGAAATTTGTTCGTAAGAACATTTCCTCTCGGTTTGGGTGTCCCAGGGCTATCATTAGTGATGGGGGTTCACATTTCATCCATTCTCAATTCCGAGCTTTGCTTAAGAAGTATGGGATAACACATAAGATTGCTACCCCCTATCATCCCCAGACTAGTGGCTAGGTGGAGGTTTCTAATAGGGAGATCAAGAACATTTTGCAGAAGTCTGTCAGGCCTGATAGGAAAGATTGGTCAGAAAGATTAGATGATGCTTTATGGGCCTATCGGACTGCCTACAAGACTTCCATTGGCATGTCCCCTTATAGGCTCATTTTTGGAAAGCCATGTCATTTGCCAATCGAATTGGAACATAGGGCCTATTAAGCAATCAAACAATTCAATCTTGATTTAGCACATGTTAGTTCCCATAGAGCCCTTCAACTGAATGAGTTAGAGGAACTTCGTAATGAAGGCTATGAGAACTCTAGGATTTATAAAGCCCAAACTAAAGCATTCCATGATAAACACATTTCACGAAAAACTTTTCAAATCAACCAAGGGGTCTGGCTTTTTAACTCTAGGCTGCGATTATTCCCTAGCAAATTGAAATCCCGATGGCATGGACCATATGTGGTAATTAAAATATTTGACCATGATGCAGTAACAATTCTCGATCCTAAAACGAGTCAAACTTTCACTGTCAATGGTCAACATTTAAAACCTTACATTGAGCATCTTCCAATGCTGCAGGTGGACTATATTAGGCTGAGGGACCCATTTTGAGCTCTATTGCATCTGGCTGAAGACATAAAATTTAGCACTTGTTAGGAGACAACCCAATTATTCTTTCTCTTCTCAAATAAAAAGAAAATGTGTGATTGATTTTCATCTTTTGTTTAAGGAGCATGCATGGAGCATGGAGCAGTATTTCTCTGCAGATGGCACCTCTTTCTCAGGTTGTATCTATCCTTCCCACCACTTTTCATGACTTTACTTCATTTTTACATCTTCCTCATGCCATTAAGGACAATGTCACCTAAGCTGGGAGGTAGCCTGAGCTCTAATTTTCTCAAAATACTTGCAACCTTTCATCACACCCCTAACAAGTGCTTCATGTTCATACTTCATGATGAGAATTGTTTTTTTAGAATGATAGGACTTAGAGTCTTACTTATGAGAGTGGCAAGTTAAAGGGGTGAATTAATTGGTTATGTCTTTAGCCTTTTCCTCAGAATACACCTGAAAATTCTATTGAACTTGCATACAATTGCACAATAATAAGATTGGTAGATGACAAACATTAGGATGATGGGAATTTTACTTAACACTTAGGTGATGATTGATATTATGCCCATTAGTTTAAAGTAATCGTGAGGAAAAAGTTACTTGTCAAAAAAAACATAGAAAATGCCCCTGAACTTAGTAACCGGGCCTGCTTCTCCTAAGACAAGAGTTGAGGTTCATGTCAAACGGCGAAGGGATGTGCAGCACCATGTGTAAAAAGAAATGAATAAACAGGCAGAGTGAAGCTACCTGTAATTCAAGAGCTTAATTCGAGATGTGGGCAGAATTGAAAATCATCTTAAAGTGAAAGGTAGAAGACTCATTCATCTAGATTGTTGGGTAATCACTAGTCAAATTATATCACTCCTACACAACGGGATATTTAATTTTGAGTGTATCCTGAGGAAAGGTCTAAACATATGGACTGATGAAATTTGTTCCGAATACATATTACTTGAACTTGTGATAGTCCAAAGTCCAAATCATTGTGTATAATGTTTTTGCCATGAACTGTGATACATGAGTGTTTGCTAGCCCTAATTCTATAATTGTTTACATTGTTAAGGGACTAGCAATGTTTAAGTTGGGGTGTGTGATAAGTGTCCATTTTTTATTGTAATTCATTGCATATACATCATTTTATGTGCATATAATTATGTAATTATGCATGTTCCATCGTTAATCTCAACTTGGCATGTAGATTGGGCTTTTTACATAAATTAATTAATTTGATGATTTCATTTAAAAAAAGGAAGCTGAGGGTCATGAACATTAATTCTCCATCGCATAATTATGAGCAATTGTGATTCATGTGCACATTATGGTAATTTTTATGGATTAAATCAAAATTTTTTGTGTACAGGACACTGAAAGAAAATTGCTAGACAAACCAAGGGCAAGAGCATCCGAAGACCAAAAGAAGAAGCCCTAAGGGGCCCCATTCTTAATTGACCAAGTCAAAAGGTATTGCCACCACCTATTTTTGTTGGAGGAAAAATAAAATTCAAAGTTTGAAAAGGAGGAAATCAAGGAGGGAAAATAAAATTCAAAGTTTGAAATAAAGGAGACCAAAGGAGGGAATTAATTGGAGGGAAAAGAAAATTTAAAGTTTGAAATAAAGGAGGGGGTGTCCACCTCCTTTTCCTTTCCTCTATCTATCATCTTCTACCTAAATCCCAGCCATCCACCTCCTTTTTATGCAATATCCACCCTCCATTGATCTAATTTTCCCTATAAATAGCCCATGTCAAGGAGGAGAAAGGAGGTTTTTCTTTTGGCATTTTTATCTCCCTCTCACATCTTCACCTTAGGTCACCAATTTCCTCCCCCTTCTGTTCCTCTTCCCGTCTTACTTTCTTCATGAAAGTTCTTCATTTGTAAATGCTCTACAATTTCTTCATCTTCGTCATCTTCTAATTCCTTCTGGTTTACAAGTTATTTCGTATTTCTCACTGTTCTATCCTGTACATTCACAGACAGCATTATTCTCTATTCTTCTCCTTATTTCACCCACTTCTATTCCTCTTCTCCTCTTGCTTTATTCACAAAAGGTCTTTATTTTTGAGTTTTCTTCAACTTCTTCTTCTTCCTCATTAGCCAGTTCTACACCGTTTTATAGATATTCATGCTTTTATGGTGTTCTATCGTGTTCATCTACGAGCCAGTGTTTCCCTTCGTTCTTCCCCTTATTTCTCCTCCTTATGTTCATCTTCTCCTCTTACTTTCCTCACAAAAGTTCTTTATTTGTAAGTTCTCTACATTTTATGCTTCTTCACCATTCACTAATTCTCCCTGGTTTTTGAGTTATCCTTCACTTTTCAACATTCTATCCTTAGATGTTACTGTTCACTCGCACTTGTACGTCTATGTTCTTCCTCAATTTCTTCTCCCTACGTTGCTCTTCTCCCTCTTCTCCTTTTACAAAAGTTCTTCCTCTCTACATTAGCTTCAACTTCTTCTTCTTCCTCATCTTCTAATTCTTTTTGGTTTTAAAGTTATTCACCCTCCAAAGGCGGCTCCAACAGTGAAGGCAATGTCCATACGACGTAGGCGACATCTTCCACGAGGTTGTGCGTGATCCAAGGCCAAGGAGGGATGGCGCCATCATCTCCATTTCTACTATCATCTTCACACCTCAGGCTCCTCTTGTTGTTATTGCTTTATTTTTAATTTATTTCATTGTAATCTCGTCACATCTTTATTATAAGCTTGTCTTGAATTTCATGTACTCGTTTTTTTATCTTAATGAAAGAAGTGTTCATTTGATATAGATCTTGTTCATCTTCCCTCTCTTCCTCCTTCTTCTACCTCTTCTTCTCCACTTTATGCAATTATTTTTTATAGCATAGGCTCATAGTCATAGGTGTTTTTAATTAAGTGTTTGGTCCGTTCATCATTTCACTATTTTCTTTAAGCAAAGCTAAATCACAAGTGTTTTTCAAAGGACTCCAAGATTTTTAACTCTAAAAATCTCTTCTTCCGTGTGGATTCGACCATTCTCGCCACTATATTACGTCTTTCTTTCATCTAGTGCGAGTTGGAATTTTTAAGATTGATACGCGTATTTTAAATGATGAACTTTCATGTTATCATCACTCTGAAGAAACATGACACCCTAGCCATCACAGAGTGATGTTTGTGGTGTTCTGTGATTAGTCTGTCACTGCCTGGAATTGGCGACCAGGCCAGTGGACGCCAAAACTGAATTAGCGGCCGTCACCGTGGATGCTATTTCTTCATCCCTGTACTGTTTCTAGAATTAGCAACCACTGCAGTGGACGTTGATTCTGTATATGGCGGCTGCCTGAGTGGTCGCCAATTACCCAGTTTCACAAATGTCTTGGGTTTGACGTGAGATTTATTGCTATGTTATCCTTACTCAAAGTTCTATTCTTGAACTCTCTGTTCCACAAGTCTACCTTTATGTTCCTACAATGGCTAAACTCTTTGTAATTCTATTAGTTATAAACTATAGTGGGTGTCGAGATATTTACATGACTCAATGCCTAGTATTAATGGGGCCCGGTCTGGTCTTGCGAGGAGCACCTGAAAGTACTTGTGCCCATGGGAGCTATATTGACCACGGTGTGCCATTGCACCAAAGTGTCTGACTTTCTAGATTATGTCATTCCACGATCTCGTGCTTGACTTTACATGACATGACGTGACTTGCGTGGCCCGGAATGGGTATTTACTTGCTACATTAAATAGCCAATATCTCATGACGTGACTTGGTAATTACATGCTTGATATCCTTGTTGATCTTACATGATTCATCTTGAAACGTACTAGTTCGTCCTTGATAAATGTAAGGCCCGTGCCTTAATGGATCCTTCGTGGTATTTGTTCTATTAATTGTTCTGGAAATTCCGGCTATTTTCCTGGATTTTTAGGAATTTGTCTGGCATTTTTCCGGATTTGTTCGGAGCTGTTTGAGGGTTATTGAATATTAATAAGATTTTTATATATATAATGATTATATTATATATATATTAATTTTATTTTTATTTTTTATATCTCTCACCCTCACTCTCTCTCCCCCGTCGATCTCTCATTTCACTCTCTCTCTCTCTCTCACCTCCGTGCGGCCACCTCCTCTCCTCTCTTAGGGATCGGGGTCGAGACGGCGTCGGATTGAGACGAGGTTGGCACCGTTGGATTCCTCGCGTCGAGTAGAGCGCGTGGGTGTCCACTTCGGCGTGGATCGGTGATCGTGGGAGCGAGGTGGAGCGTGGAAGCTCCGTGGCTATTCCTCCTTGCATGCGGCCCGTTCGTCGGTTTCGGCTTGCGAAAGGTAGGGGGATGGAACCTCGATCTTGCTAGGATCGTTTCCTTTAGCTCGTTTGTTGATTAGCACCCCGTAGCATGCATGATGTTCATATTTCCATTTTTGGGGTTTTAGCCTAAATCTTGAGTTTAATGCGTTTTAGGCCTTGCATGTGCTAGATTTAGATGTTAAATTGTTGTCTAGCATGCGTGGTTTGACAGGTTATCAGGTTTTTCGTCGATACCCGGCGTTTTCAGCCGTCCGGGAGGGCTTCGGTTTACAAACCGCACCCGCCCGTAACCCAGGTGCAGTGACGGTCCTGCCAGGAACCGTCACTTGCCCGACGGTCCAAGGTGGACGCGTCACTACCAAATAGCGGCCCAATGGGGGTGCGTTACTTGGAGAGTAACGGTGGGGCTCCCATCCGTTACTCATCAACTGTTTTCCGTGATTTTGGTCAGGCGGTGCGCCCGGCGGCCAGTCGGCCGACCGTCGTTTCGGTCCGGCGCGCCTAGACCGGGGCGTTACTTCGCCTGCTACCATTTAGAACGCTGATAGGTGGTTTGAGCCTCGGGTGGATGTGACGGCGGTGACCCCACGCGTCGCTTCGAAGTAACGCGCAGGGCCCCTACCGTTACATGCCCTTGGTGCCTCTTGAGCTGGAACCCTGAAGGGAGTGACGGATGGGGACTGGAGCGTCATTCTTGAAGTAACGCGCCGACCCCCGACCGTCGTTTGCATGTGGCGCGTGGGTCCTTGACCGCCACTTCCCTGATGGCTGCAATATATTCCCAGCCCATTGCTTATGCGTTCCGTTCTATATTCATGCCATAGTTGTATTGTTTTACTATATTGTGGCGTGTTTTATGTGCCAATAGAGTAGCTTTTCTTTCCAGGCAATGGAGCCACTGTTGTTGCCCTAAGGTCTGTTGAGTACCGACCCGCTTGAGGATGGCGGAGGGGTATATTTCCCATTCACGGTTTGTAAGCTAGTTCCGTGGGCTCCCAGCCAATGGTAGCGTCCTGCCAAGGGAGAAAACTAGTTAGAGGGCCTGGCTCAGGCTAGAGTCAGTGTGTGCACACGTGGTCGGAGACTGTGGACTGACGCCGACGGGTGTCACTCCGACTGGTCACTTGGTCTGGTACTGTTTGCGCGCTTAGCTTGTCGCTTGTCGACTGCGAGTGCTTGAGACGCAGTGTAAGCCGTCAGTGGACGCTTCTGGTTTCTGCTCCAGTGGTTGTCCTTCCTTGTTGCTTGGACTAGTTGCAGCTCATTCTAATTGGTAGTTTTAGCTTTAATCGCTTGCATTTAATTAGTAGCGGCATGTGTTAGCTGTTATACTTGCTTAGATAGAGTTTACAGCTTTCTGGTGATTAGATATTCATGCCATTGCCTGTGTATTTATTTGAATGCATGCTTTAATTGCTGTTAATTATGCATGTTCGCATGTTTAGTGCGAGGTAGGGATCCGCGTGACCCCTACTGAGTCTGGCTGTGACTCACCCTTCTCCTTTCAGGTGAGCCGCGCCCGACATCTCCCGAGTTTAGCGTGCTGTTTCGGGACCGTTCCTTAGCTGCCAGCTGTGCACGAGCTGCCTTTTTGAGGCTTGTGTTGTACTTTTGCCGGGGTATGCCCCGCGTAGTTGTGCCCTGTGGACTAGTGTTTGTGACTCTGGACTAGTTATATATATCACTCTGGTTATTTTAAATTGCTTCCGCACTTGTGTTTAAATCTTAAATACTTATTTGTATTGCGCGCCCCAATTCGCAATTAATTATGCATATTCCTCAGCTAACCCCCCACTAACCCTTCAGGGGCCTCATCAGCCTCTTGGGTGGCCTCCCCAGTTCTTGGTGTCGGTATACCGATGTTATCGGTATATCGGTATCCTGAACTCTGGGTCGTCACAGGTGGTATCAGAGCTTGAAGTTGAGGATTTGCGTAAAGAATTGGAATTGACGCTTGGTCCAGAGCTAGTCCTGTTGTTGTCTCTTGCTGGCATAGGATGTTTTCCGTATGATTGATGGATTTCATTGTTGATTGTGTTTCTGGCAGCATAATTATGCCGCCTCGTCGAGGAAGACCTCCTCGAGCTCCTCGTGTTCCTCGAGATGCGCCCAGGGAAGATAGCGGTTCTGCACCTCCTCCTGCAGTTCCCGCTGTTCCTGTCGTTCCAGTTGCTCCTCCAGTGCCGATCGTTCAAGCTGAAGTGCCTGGCAGTCGAGGCAAGGCTTTGAAGGAATTTCTGATGTTCAATCCGCCTGCTTTCGATGGCCAAGCTGATCCAGAAGTCGCGAGGCAATGGATGGATGCGATAGAGCGTGTTTTTGTCTCGATGGAGTGTGCTGAAGATGAGAAAGTCATGCTCGCTGCCTTTCAACTCCAGGGTACGTCCATTGCGTGGTGGAAAGCCGAGTGGCAGATTTCCTTTCGATCCAGACCTCTTCGGCAAATCACTTGGGCAGAGTTCGTTGCTGCTTTTGAGCGTGCCTATACTCCTGCCTGCTTGCAGATGGATAAGATGTATCGGTTTATGGAATTGACCCAGGGCAGTATGACCGTGCTTCAGTACAGGAATAAGTTCTTGGAATTGGGTCAGTATGCGCCCCATGTGCTGGCCAGTGAAGCTTTGAAGACCCAGCAATTCTTGCGAGGGTTGAGGCCAGAGTTGAAGATGCCGTTGATAGCGAGTCGTGTTGCGGATCTCGATACTGCGTGCCAGACAGCTGTAGCTTTAGAGCTGGAGATGGCGAGACCGGGTGGATATCCCCAGGCAGGGTCAGTGCAGCCGGTGGCTCAGGTTCAGCAGGCTTACCGACAGCCCGTGCCTAGTGTTCCTTCGGTCCAGTCAGAGGTTTCCAGTGCTTCCTCTCCTTCTAAGCCCAAGTTCAAAAGGTTCAAGAAGAAGAAGAAGTTTGTTCAGCAGCCGTCCGGTGCAGATTCTGTTCAGCAGCCGACAGCACCTTCTTCTCAGACTCGACAGAGCTCAGCTGCTAGTCAGCCGTGGACGTGTCGGAGATGCGGTGGTCATCATAAGGGCCAACCGTGTTCTCTTCCTGTTGTTTGCTTTAGGTGTGACCAGCCAGGTCATGTGGTTCGAGATTGCCCGCTGAGGCCGAATCCATTGCAAGCTCCTCAGTTTTCTCAACCTCAGCCGCAGTTTAGACCTCCTGCACCTCAAGCTCCACAGCAATTTTTCTCTCAGGCGTCGGCGTCTTCTCAGCAATCTTCAGTTGGTTCTAAGAAGCAGAAAGGCAAAGTTTCTCATTTGACAAGAGCTGATGCTGCTGCGTCCCATCTTGTGGAAGGTACGATTATGCTTTATGGTCATGCAGCTCATGTCTTATTTGATTCTGGTGCTTCTCACTCTTTTATTTCTGAGGATTTTATGGCTTGTATTGAGGAACCAACTTCTGAGCTGTCTTGTGAGTTGTTTGTGGAATTGCCTTCTGGAGATTTCATGGTTACTCCCTTGTGTTTGGATGAGTCTCCTGTGATGATTGATGATCACCAGTTGCCGGCGAGATTGTATGCGTTGCAGCTGGCAGATTATGATGTTATTCTGGGAATGGATTGGTTGGAGCATTATGGAGCTGTGGTTGACTGCAGATCGAAGAAAGTCTATTTTCAGCCCCAGGGAAAATCAGCCTTTTATTTTCAAGGTATTCGATCCCGTTCTTCTCGTATGATTATTTCTGCTATTCGAGCCTATAGGTTGCTTAGCGCAGGTTGTCAGGGATTCCTTGCTTCAGTGGTGGCTGTTGAAAAACCACGACGGGATGTTTGTGATATTCCGGTTGTCTGTGAGTTCCCTGATGTGTTTCCTGACGAGTTGCCAGGCTTGCCCCCAGAGCGAGAGATTGAGATGGTGATTGAACTGATTCCAGGTACTGGCCCCTTAGCAAAGCCGCCGTACCGAATGGCTCCAGCTGAATTGAAAGTACTGCGTGCACAGCTACTAGAGTTACTGGAGAAGGGTTATATTCGTCCCAGTTTTTCTCCGTGGAGTGCCCCAGTACTGTTTGTGAAAAAGAAAGATGGAAACCTGAGGCTTTGTATTGATTACAGGCAGCTGAATCAGGCGACTATCAAGAATAAGTATCCGCTCCCCAGGATTGATGATTTGTTTGACCAGTTACAGTCTGCTGCTGTCTTTTCACGGATTGATCTCCGATCTGGCTATTTTCAGTTGCGGATCCGGGAATCTGATGTGGAGAAGACTGCTTTCAGTACTCGATATGGTCACTTTGAATTTTTAGTCATGCCGTTTGGTTTGACTAATGCCCCAGCAGCCTTCATGGATCTAATGCAGCGTATCTTTCGTCCATTTCTGGACCATTTTGTGGTGATCTTTGTTGATGATATCTTGATATATTCTGCCTCTGTTGATGATCATGTGCAGCATTTGAGGATCGTTCTGCAGACTCTAAGAGATCACGAGCTTTATGCGAAGCTCAGTAAATGTGAATTCTGGCTTCGGGAGATTCATTTTCTTGGCCATGTGATTTCTAGTGATGGAGTAGCAGTAGACCCTGCAAAGATTGATGCCGTTTTGAGTTGGCAGAGACCGAGGACCATCACGGAGATACGAAGTTTTTTAGGATTGGCTGGATATTACCGCAGATTCATTCAGGATTTTGCGAAGATTGCAGCACCGATGACTAAATTGACACGGAAGGGTGTGCCATTTGTCTGGTCGGATCAGTGTGAGGCTAGCTTTGTTGAATTGAAAAGGCTGTTGACTTCTTCTCCAGTGTTGACTTTGCCTTCCGACTCGGGTGGTTTTCTTGTTTGTACAGATGCGTCTCGAGTAGGTTTGGGTGCAGTGCTGATGCAACATGGTAAGGTTATCGCATATGCATCTCGGCAATTGAAACAGCATGAAGGAAATTATCCCACTCATGATCTAGAGCTAGCTGCAGTTATTTTTGCCTTGAAGATCTGGAGACATTATCTGTATGGTGAGAAATTTCAGATTCTTACTGATCATCAGAGTTTACAGTATATTTTCTCCCAGAAAGATCTGAATCTCAGGCAGAGGCGATGGATGGAATACATGAAAGATTATGACTTTACACTCTCCTATCAGCCAGGTAAAATGAATGTTGTGGCTGATGCTCTGAGCAGGAAAGTACAAGTCAGTCATTTGTTGCTTCATGAATGGAAATTGTGGGAACAGCTTCCGAGCGAGGCATTGTGTGTAGAGATTCCTGCCGATCCGAGGATGGCAGTTTGTGCTAGCTTGGTTTTGGGTTCAGCTTTGTATCAGCAGATTCTAGAAGCCCAACAAGCTGATTCTGATTTGGCCCGTGTTATATCAAGATATGATGTGGAATTTGATGACGAGCTGGTCGTCAGTTTCCAGGGCAGATTGTATATTCCTGTTGATGATGATTTGAGGAATGAGATTTTGAGTGAAGCCCATGGTTCCCGTTTTGCTATTCACCCTGGTGTCACCAAGATGTATCAGAATTTGAAGAAGCAGTTCTGGTGGCCCGGCATAAAGAAGGACGTGGCTATTTTTGTTTCTAAGTGCTTGACTTGTCAATTAGTTAAAGCCGAACATCAAAAGCCAGGTGGTCTGCTTCAGCCATTGGAAATTCCGATGTGGAAATGGGACCATGTTACTACAGATTTTGTGGTGGGTTTGCCTCGAACTTCTCAAGGTTTTGATGGAATCTGGCTGCTTGTCGACAGATTGACGAAAACCGCCAGATTGTTGCCAATTAAAGTTACTTGGAGTGTGCAGAGATTGGCCGAGCTCTATGTGCAGAAGATCGTGCCATTGCATGGAATTCCTGTTTCACTTGTGTCAGATCGTGACCCGCGTTTTACCTCTGGCTTCTGGCGTAGTTTCCAGAAAGCTTTGGGCACTGAGTTAGCTTTCAGTTCAGCGTATCATCCACAGTCAGATGGACAGTCAGAGAGAACTATTCAGACTTTGGAAGACATGCTGAGATCGTGTTGCCTTGATTGGCAAGGTTCGTGGGGTCAGCATTTGCCACTTGTTGAGTTTGCTTATAATAACAGTTTTCACTCCAGTATTGGCATGGCTCCTTATGAAGCGCTGTATGGTCGTCCTTGTCGTACTCCTCTGAACTGGTTTGATGTTGGGGACCGACTGTTGACAGGACCGGACATGGTACAGCAGTGTTCTGATGTGGTTCGTCTGATCAGACAGAGATTGTTGACGGCTCAGAGTCGACAGAAAAGTTATGCAGATCGGCGCAGACGTCCACTACAATTTGAGCCAGGAGATATGGTGTTTGTTAAAATATCTCCAATGAAGGGTGTTTCCAGGTTTGGGAAGCGTGGAAAGCTTAGTCCGCGGTATGTTGGCCCTTTTCCGATTGTTGAAGCTATTGGTTCAGTGGCTTATCGTTTGCAACTGCCGGCGGCCATGCAAGCTATTCATAATGTGTTCCACGTGTCTCAGTTGAGGAAATATGTGTCTGATGCTTCTCATGTTCTCGATGATTCAGTGTGGCCCGAGGTGACTGCTGATTTGTCCACGCCAGAGTTTCCTATCCGAATTGAAGACCGTCGTGAGCAGCGGTTGAGAAATAAGGTTATTCCTCTGGTAAGGGTTGCTTGGCAGCGTCACTCTGGTAACGAGTCTACTTGGGAGCGTGAAGATGAGATGCGTCAGCTTTTTCCTTTCTTGTTCCAGTGAGGTATAAGTCCTTTCTCAGTTTCCTCCTTTTCGGTTATTGTAAATTTCGAGGGCGAAATTTCTGTAAGGAGGGAGGGACTGTAAGGCCCGTGCCTTAATGGATCCTTCGTGGTATTTGTTCTATTAATTGTTCTGGAAATTCCGGCTATTTTCCTGGATTTTTAGGAATTTGTCTGGCATTTTTCCGGATTTGTTCGGAGCTGTTTGAGGGTTATTGAATATTAATAAGATTTTTATATATATAATGATTATATTATATATATATTAATTTTATTTTTATTTTTTATATCTCTCACCCTCACTCTCTCTCCCCCGTCGATCTCTCATTTCACTCTCTCTCTCTCTCTCTCCTCCGTGCGGCCACCTCCTCTCCTCTCTTAGGGATCGGGGTCGAGACGGCGTCGGATTGAGACGAGGTTGGCACCGTTGGATTCCTCGCGTCGAGTAGAGCGCGTGGGTGTCCACTTCGGCGTGGATCGGTGATCGTGGGAGCGAGGTGGAGCGTGGAAGCTCCGTGGCTATTCCTCCTTGCATGCGGCCCGTTCGTCGGTTTCGGCTTGCGAAAGGTAGGGGGATGGAACCTCGATCTTGCTAGGATCGTTTCCTTTAGCTCGCTTGTTGATTAGCACCCCGTAGCATGCATGATGTTCATATTTCCATTTTTGGGGTTTTAGCCTAAATCTTGAGTTTAATGCGTTTTAGGCCTTGCATGTGCTAGATTTAGATGTTAAATTGTTGTCTAGCATGCGTGGTTTGACAGGTTATCAGGTTTTTCGTCGATACCCGGCGTTTTCAGCCGTCCGGGAGGGCTTCGGTTTACAAACCGCACCCGCCCGTAACCCAGGTGCAGTGACGGTCCTGCCAGGAACCGTCACTTGCCCGACGGTCCAAGGTGGACGCGTCACTACCAAATAGCGGCCCAATGGGGGTGCGTTACTTGGAGAGTAACGGTGGGGCTCCCATCCGTTACTCATCAACTGTTTTCCGTGATTTTGGTCAGGCGGTGCGCCCGGCGGCCAGTCGGCCGACCGTCGTTTCGGTCCGGCGCGCCTAGACCGGGGCGTTACTTCGCCTGCTACCATTTAGAACGCTGATAGGTGGTTTGAGCCTCGGGTGGATGTGACGGCGGTGACCCCACGCGTCGCTTCGAAGTAACGCGCAGGGCCCCTACCGTTACATGCCCTTGGTGCCTCTTGAGCTGGAACCCTGAAGGGAGTGACGGATGGGGACTGGAGCGTCATTCTTGAAGTAACGCGCCGACCCCCGACCGTCGTTTGCATGTGGCGCGTGGGTCCTTGACCGCCACTTCCCTGATGGCTGCAATATATTCCCAGCCCATTGCTTATGCGTTCCGTTCTATATTCATGCCATAGTTGTATTGTTTTACTATATTGTGGCGTGTTTTATGTGCCAATAGAGTAGCTTTTCTTTCCAGGCAATGGAGCCACTGTTGTTGCCCTAAGGTCTGTTGAGTACCGACCCGCTTGAGGATGGCGGAGGGGTATATTTCCCATTCACGGTTTGTAAGCTAGTTCCGTGGGCTCCCAGCCAATGGTAGCGTCCTGCCAAGGGAGAAAACTAGTTAGAGGGCCTGGCTCAGGCTAGAGTCAGTGTGTGCACACGTGGTCGGAGACTGTGGACTGACGCCGACGGGTGTCACTCCGACTGGTCACTTGGTCTGGTACTGTTTGCGCGCTTAGCTTGTCGCTTGTCGACTGCGAGTGCTTGAGACGCAGTGTAAGCCGTCAGTGGACGCTTCTGGTTTCTGCTCCAGTGGTTGTCCTTCCTTGTTGCTTGGACTAGTTGCAGCTCATTCTAATTGGTAGTTTTAGCTTTAATCGCTTGCATTTAATTAGTAGCGGCATGTGTTAGCTGTTATACTTGCTTAGATAGAGTTTACAGCTTTCTTGTGATTAGATATTCATGCCATTGCCTGTGTATTTATTTGAATGCATGCTTTAATTGCTGTTAATTATGCATGTTCGCTTGTTTAGTGCGAGGTAGGGATCCGCGTGACCCCTACTGAGTCTGGCTGTGACTCACCCTTCTCCTTTCAGGTGAGCCGCGCCCGACATCTCCCGGAGTTTAGCGTGCTGTTTCGGGACCGTTCCTTAGCTGCCAGCTGTGCACGAGCTGCCTTTTTGAGGCTTGTGTTGTACTTTTGCCGGGGTATGCCCCGCGTAGTTGTGCCCTGTGGACTAGTGTTTGTGACTCTGGACTAGTTATATATATCACTCTGGTTATTTTAAATTGCTTCCGCACTTGTGTTTAAATCTTAAATACTTATTTGTATTGCGCGCCCCAATTCGCAATTAATTATGCATATTCCTCAGCTAACCCCCCACTAACCCTTCAGGGGCCTCATCAGCCTCTTGGGTGGCCTCCCCAGTTCTTGGTGTCGGTATACCGATGTTATCGGTATATCGGTATCCTGAACTCTGGGTCGTCACAATAAATCTTGTTATTTCACTCTCGACGTTATTCATGCTTAGTTATACATGCATTACATGAAACTCGTAACTTACTTAAAGCAAGCTTGTTTCTTGAGATGTAATCCCTACTGAGTGTTTGCTCACCTAGTATTTTCCCCTATTTTTCAGATAATTCCGATAGTGAGACTCAATCGGACGGGGATGACCCTGAGAGCTGAGTGTAGAGCTATACCCGGATGTCCAAGATTGCTACTTCGAGTCTTTTCTATTTTTCTTGAGTCGATCACTGTAATTTTCTCTTTATTGAGTCTAGAGTGTCATTAAAGTACTCTTACCATTGTTGAACTATGTAATAAAGTTATTTGGAGTTATTAATGAATAAAGGACTTGGTATTATCTTGTTTAGCGCACTCTGTCTGGTGTGTCGAATTACCTCGTGCTCTGATTAACATGACTGATATAAACTCATCGCACACTCCCGGGTTCCTTCCGCGCTCGGGGCGTGACAGTTTTTGTGGTATCATCGCCTAGGTTTTCAATTTCCTAGGTCACCAATGTCCAAGAATAGGTTTATTCCCTTTTACCCGGTGAGATGGGTAGAACCATGGGTTAAGTCAATATAGGGCGTTAAACCTTATGGTTTAGTTAAATATTAATTAAGTTTAATTCCCTTGTAGGACCATGGTCATCGAGTGAGCCCAATGGCGAGACATGCAGCGGACCCTCCAAGGCCTCACCCAAGCACTGCAACAAGTGGCACAAGTGGGTATGAACCGTGGAGCGGGAGATCTCCACCAAAGTTTTTAAAATATGAACCCGCCAAAGTTCATCGGCTCGTCCGATCCCGACGATGCCGAGAATTGGATGAAGGAGATAGAACGCATATTCCATGTAATGCAATGCACGGATGAAGAAAAGGTGTTATTAGCCACCTTCCAACTAAAGCGGGACGCCCGATTCTGGTGGGAGTTAGTGGAAGCCACTTTGCCGCATAACCACACTACATGGGATGAGTTCGTCGACCACTTTAATAGCAAGTATTTCTCTGATAGGATTCAAGAGAAGAAGGTCGCATAATTTACCGCGTTGAAACAAAGAAGCTTGTCAGTGGCCGAGTATGAGGCCCAATTCTCTAGTCTTTCCCGGTATGCACTACATCTAGTGCACACGGAAAAGATGAAGACCCAAAGATTTTTCCGCAAACTTAGACCACAATATATCACTCAACTGACACCGATGGACATACAAGTCTACTCGGAGATAGTAAGGCAAGCCCAACTACTTGAAGACGCCACGGAACTGTCTGATAGAATACGTGGGAGAGACAAAAATGAGCACGTTACGAGCTCCGGGACATTCAAACCCTCATTTAACAAAAAGAGGTCCAATAATGGAAGTGATTCCTCCAAAGATAAGAAATCCAAGAAGAGCAACAATCCTTTATCCTTTACTACCACACCCTCTAAGGAGGTTTGCAAACATTCTGATAAGGTTGGATAAACTCTGTTGGTCGGTGATTAAAAAAAAAAGATAAGGTTGGACATAGGGCCGAGGAATGCTGGCAAAGATTGGGAGCATGTCTCCGATGCGGAAGTCATGATCATAAGATTCCCGACTGTCCTCTACTCAATGAGCAAGCTGATAATGAGAAGCACTTGGTCAAGAAGCAAGGCCATCTCCAAGCTCTCCAAGAGGTGGAACATAGCGAAGGAGGAATTGTGGAAAGGACATTAAAAATTTGTTCTAAGACTGCTCATGTCTTATTTGATACTGGTGCAACTCATTCATTTGTTTCCAAACGATTTGTTGCTTCATTATCTAAGGAACCTGATTGGTTAGAAATGGATCTAGTTATTCCTACTCCTCTTGGAAGCGGATCCGAGATTACACACCATTACCCAGATAGTGAAGTCATAGTTGAAGGATAGAATCTACCTGCCGATCTAATACGCCTAGATATGGATGGTTATGACGTCATACTAGGTGCCGATTGGCTATCCACACACAAGGCGGCTATAGATTGCCGAAATGGTAAAGTAACTTTTGATGATTACCCGGAGCTGGTTTACACTAGTCCTCAGAGTCAGAACAAGTCACCCCTTATTTTGGCTCTTCGAGCTCGAAAACTTATAAGGAAGGGTTGTATGGCCTTCCTAGGTCTTGTAAAAGTAACAGAAGTCAAAGAATCAAAGATAGAAGACATCCGTGTGGTTCGGGAATTTCTCGATATTTTTTTGGAGGATTTACCTAGTCTACCCCAGAGAGGGAGGTGCCATTCACCATTGACCTTATCCCAGGTGCTGGTCCTGTCTCTAAGGCACCCTAAAGAATGTCCCCCACTGAGTTAAAGGAGCAATTGATGGAGCTTTTGAAAAAGGGATTTATTAGACCGAGTACTTCCCCGTGGGGAGCGCCCGTGCTTTTCGTCAAGAAGAAGGATGGATCGATGTGACTCTGTATCGATTATCGGCAGTTGAATCAACTCACTATCAAGAATAAATACCCGCTGCCAAGGATCGACGAGTTATTTGATCAAATATCAGGAGCAAAATATTTCTCAAAGATTGATCTTAGATCGGGATACCACCAACTGAGGATCAAGGATGAGGATATTCATAAGACCACATTTCGGAGCAGGTATGGGCATTACGAATTTACTGTTATGCCTTTTGGACTAACAAATGCCCCTATAGCCTTTATGTAGTTAATGAACAGTATATTCAGGCCTCATCTAGATCAATTCGTTGTGGTTTTCATTGACGATATATTGATATATTCAAAGTCCGAGGAAGATCATGAAGAGCACTTGAGGAATGCATTACAAATATTGAGGAATAATCAGCTTTATGCCAAATTTAGCAAGTGTGATTTCTGGCTTTAGGAGGTATCTTTCTTGGGACATGTAATTTCAAAGGAGGGGATTTCGGTCGACCCATCAAAGGTCGAGGCAGTGAAGAATTGGGAAAGACCTACCAATGCTACCAAGATCCGTAGCTTCTTGCGTCTGGCTGGTTACCAGCGATTTATAAAGGACTTCTCCATGATTGCTGTCCCTCTTACCAGGCTGACACGAAAGGAGAATCCGTATGTATGGTCTGAAGATTGTGAAGAGAGTTTTCAAACCTTAAAGGACCGTCTAACTACTGCCCATGTCTTAGCATTGCCCATCGAAGGTGTAATGTCTGAGAATTTTCTAGGAATTTTCTCGAGATTAAATATAATTCCTAAGTAATTTAAAAGGCTTAATGGACAATTAAGAAGAATTAAGAATTTATTAAATTCATTTAAAAGCCCTATAGTTACCAAAGGGCTAAGCCCAACTCAAATAGGCCCAAAGACCCAATTCCAAGACTTTTAGACCCAAGCCCATTAATAGAAACGTAAATTAGGTAATTTATGGATTTAAAATGGGATATATACATCAATTAAGGGATAAAAGGGAGATAATATGAAAATTTGAAAATTTTGGATCTTTTGAAGCCTGGCGGTCTATTGCGCGACCGCCAGACCCACCCTAGCGGTCCTGCTATGACCGCTAAGCAACCCCAGTCCCGTGAATGGAAGAAAACGTAAAAAGGTTGGATCTTTGACATCCAAATCCCCATGGATCGAAGTGTGTAGACGTATAATCATGCCTAGGACCCTTGGGGATTGATCCTATAGCTAATTAGGACTCCAAGTTTGATCTAATCCCTTAAACCCTAGGTGAATCCTATAAATAGACCCAAACTTTGACTCATGTGAACCCTAATGTTGGCTCACGTATTTCGAAAGTAAGGAGACTTCTACTCAGGTTGGTTCTTTAGAAGAAATTATTCTTCTTAGTTATATCTAACTACCCTTAAATTTTTGTGCTAGAAGACCCAGCCGTTGGAGAGTTAGAGCCTCTGCAAGTCGCTGGATCGCAACAGATTGCACAGGAACCAGTGCGATAGCCTAGTGAAGATCAGGGAAATAGAAGCCCTAAATGAGGTATTTAGAAGTAGTGTCTTTAGAACGTTTTGTTCCCCTTTCTATTTTCTATCTACCCTCCGATTTTCATGAATTTAGGTCAAGAGGTTAAGGAGAACGAAGGGCGAGAAGTTGCTGGTTTGGCACAGAACGTGTAGAACTAGGGCTTCCTTCCAGTCAAAAATCGAAAGTCTAAGGAACGAATCAAAGGTAGGTTATCTCATGAAAAGGCTAAATTAACATGTTAGGAATAAAAGCCCTCTCTTTCCTCCTATTTTCATTGATTGCACATGACGAATTTCATGTTTTATTATGAGTACGCATATAGGGTTAACTTAGCATGCATAGTTCATACCTTTAATAATGAAAATAATAAATCATGATTACTCATGCGTCTCCATGTCTTAATATGATGTTATCATGCCTTATTTATCTGTTGACACATTTTAATATGCATCCATCTACCATAGATTAGCATACATTTCGGTTTTATAGTTGTTTAGAGTAGACAAGAAAAAACGGTCTTCCTGAGACCGCCAGTGTTCCTTAGCGGTCCTACGATAGACCGTTAGGCCCTATCAAACGGTCCTCAAGTGACCGCTAGGTTTTCCTGAATTCTATATTTATGTTAACCCGAGACATAATGCAGATTAGCCTTATTTATCGTATAATAAACCTAGATAATTAGACTCTATTCCTGTTTAAAGCACTATAGTCATAAACCTGGATATGTTTCATGGTTTCATGCATTTATCCGTTATTTTAAATCTATGTTAGTTTCATGCAAAACAGTATACTCTTGTATTAAATGCATATTTTAAAGTGATAGATGAACTTGTTTCATTATTGGTTGATCGTCATTTTATCACGATCCTTCTCATCTAGAGTCTTTTCTTAAGTACATGGCAAGTATTCCAGTACGATGTCATTAGATAAACTTTGCACATTAAGCACACAATCTTAGACTTGTGATCCTCCCCGTTGGATATTCCTTCCACCGGACTAGGTGATCTTGTTTCAAGGCCTCCATAAGACTCTGCGAGTCTGAGATTCTCACTAGGACGCCGAGCTGGTTGTACCCTCAAAGTCCAATGGTCTAGAAAGCACTTGCACTACCAGTGTTTTTCTGAGTCTTGGCTAGAAACGGTCCTTTCATGACTGCTAAGGCCCATTAAATGATCGAACCGAGACTGCTTCTATCCAAAAACGGTCGTCCCGTGACCGCATTTATACTCTGTGTCAAGCCTTTTTTTCTGGCTTCGACCCAACTAAAACGGTTGTGACATGACTGCATGCGTCCCTAAACGGTCCAGTGAACGACCGCTTTATCCCTGACTCTGTCTAACCCGAGGTTTGATCTTTGGGTTGGGTTTTTATACGTTCCTAGATGGTCTAATGATTGCTTGGAACTTAACACTTGTCAAATAAGGTATTAATAACTTATGGAAAGTAAAGAATATGTTGTTCTACTGCCGATTGTTCTCCCTAGCATAACCTTGTTCTGAGTCCATTTTGAACTCTCATATTCTTATTTGATGCATTTCTTACCTTGATATTTGCTATCATGAAACTATAGTTTGAACTTGTTACATTATTGGCCACATTTATATTTCTTGTGGAAGTAGCTTGATTTATAACTTGAAGATGCAAGACCGGGCACGGACAGTGTCCAAGGGCTCCACTCTAGTCCCCTCGGCAGATGGCCGGAAACATACTATAAACCATGGGGTATGATGAACACTGGCGTCGCATTGCGCTGGGAGTACTTTTTTTATAAACGAGTGACGATCCACGAGGTAATCTTGTAAAATTACATGCTTGCTAGTACATTCTTGTTACATGACTTTCTAGTGCATAGCCTTTATGGTTATGAAAAAGTACATTCTTGTTCATGAAAGGCCAAACTTACATTCTTGTTATATTTTTGCTTAATCATATTTCTAATCTATATGAAATCTCATATCTCACCTTGATCATATCATGTTACTTATGTTACTTTGGTTTTACACCGCATGTTTTACCATATTTCATTTACCTTTACTCTAGAGCTAAAATGTTAATTACTTAAACATTGCCTTCATGTTGATGCAAAGATACCTACTGGGCATGTTTGCTCATTCCCTACTTTTCCAATCTTTTTTAGAAAATTCTAGTGGGTCGGATTCAAACTATTCAAGTGATGGATCCGAGAGTGATTAAAGAAGGAGCGAAGCCTTAGTTTATCATTAGTTGATAGTCAAGAGTCTTTATGTAATTTTCTATTTTTATTGAGTCTAGTTAGTCAAAGAGTCAAGGGTCATCTTATGTACTTTTGTTCATTATTTAAATAAAGCAAAGATTTTATCCAAATATTGTGCATTCATTTCTTATGTGTGAATGTGTTAGCGCTCTGATTATATTACTCGCTTGAGGCGTACTAGCCGACCCTTCATGTTCTTGAATATCTTCCGCTGTACATAAATCTCAGGACGTGACAGTTAAAGTGGTACCAGAGCTTAGGTCTAAGGACGTACTTATTCCTAGAAAAACATCATGTCATAGGTTAAGTTTAAACCCACTAGGATTCTACGTAGGAAATTTAATTCCCATTAACTCTATATATAGAGCCCCCGTTCGATATAGAAGCATCCTTTGGCTGCTGCGTCGACATCTTCCTCTTTCTGCAGTGCGAGAAGAAGACCTCTGCTTCCACTTCTTCCTGTTGCTGCTGTGGGTGTTGTCGATTGAAGGAGCGGACGTTGCTTCTTCTTTTCGTTTGCAGTTACTACCGTTTCTTCTTCTTCATCTACCTCCTATTGCCGTTGCTGCTGCATTCTTCTTCCCTATCTCTCTCTGCTACCCTCTGCTTCCTTCGTCATCAACCCAATAAGGTAGGTTATCTCAAGAAATAAAGCACAAGACAATAGTGAATAGTATTGCATGAATAAAAATCCTTGTTATTGTCTCTAAATTATGTTCCATGATCGTTGTTCTTGAGTTTTACGTAGTTTAGTGATTTTCGTTTCATGTAAAAAATAGCGACCAGAATAGTGGTCGCTGATTAATGATCGTCCGTGTGGAAGGGCGTCGATTCATGAATTGGCGACAGTCTCATGGACGCTAATTAATTAGCGACCATTACCCAGACACTATTTCCTTTGGCATATTTAATAAATAACAGATGCTTAAAATTTAATAACTATGGAACCTGATTATATTATTTCCGCATGAGCACATTTTCAAAGTCTCCATATTTTTCTCTACACTTCCATGTCTTTAGTATCCTAAAAATCCTCGTACACAGCAATATGCTACTGTTCATGCTATTTCAATAGAAATAAACTATGTTTTTTATCTTGCTACGTATCTGCTTGATGCTTTCAGTTTTGTATACAAAAAAGATATAGCGTCTATTTGAACAAACGTTTATTATGGAAATAACGTCTTTTCACAAAGACGCTGATTCCTGGTAAATGGTTAAAAATTGAAATAACCTAGAAAATTATGAATTGACCTCATGACATGGATGCTACTTGAAGATATGGCACCGTCTTGAAAGGACTCCCATTTATTGTAATATTATAAAAACTCAGTGAAATATTGATTTGGCAACTTTCTAAGCAGACGGTAATTTATGATATAGCACATGTCCGAATGGACGTGATTTCTTTCCCTCACAGTTTTATCGGATTTGACCCATACCGCGGGTCTTATGGCACTTCTATCTCAAGTCCGAAGATAGAGTCTCAGTTTCACGTTGTTTTACGATACACCTCAATTCTTGGAGATTGAAAGACCCTCCGTCGGATATTCCTTCCGTCGGATTGGAATTTATTTCTCTAAGGCCTCCGTAAGCCTCCGCTAGCCTTGGATTCTCTCAAGGCAGCCGAGTAGGTTGTACCCTCAAAACCCTAGAACCTCTGATTGTCATGTCACTCTGAAGAAACATGACGCCCTAGCCATCACGGAGCGCTGTTTGTGGTGTTCTGTGAGAGTCTGTCACTGCCTGGAATTGGCGACCAGGCCAGTGGATGCCAAAATTGAATTAGCGGCCATCACAGTGGACGATATTTCTTCGTGCCTGTACTGTTTCTAGAATTATCAACCACTGCAGTGGACGCTGATTCTGTATATGGCGGTGGCCTGAGTGGATGCCAATTACCCAGTTTCACGAATGTCTTGGTTTTGATGCGAGATTTATCGCTATGTCATCCTTACTCAAAGTTCTATTCTTGAACTCTCTATTCCACAAGTCTACCTTTATGTTCTTACAATGGCTAAACTCTTTGGAATTCTATTGGCTGTAAACTATAGTGGATGTCGATATATTTACATGACTCAATGCATGGCATTAATGGGGCCCGGTTTGATCCTGAGAGGAGCACCCGAAAGTACTTGTGCCCATGGGAGCTACATTGACCACAGTGTGGCATTGCACCGAAGTGTATGACTTTCTAGATTAAGATATTCCATGATCTCGTGCTTGACTTGACAAGACATGATGTGACTTGCGTGGCCTGGAATGGGTATTTACTTACGACATTAAATAGCCAATATCTCATGACGTGACTTGATAATTACATGCTTGATATCCTTGTTGATCTTATATGATTCATCTTGAAACGTACTAGTTCATCCTTAATAAATCTTGTTATTTCACTCTCGACGTTATTCATGCTTAGTTATACTTGCATTACATGTAACTCGTAATTTACTAAAATCAAGCTTGTTTCTTGAGATGTAATCCCTACTGAGCGTTCGCTCACCTAGTGTTTTCTCCTATTTTTTAGGTAACTCTGATAGCGAGACTCAATCGGACGGGGATGACCATGAGAGCTGAGCGTAGAGCTATACACGGATGTCCAAGATTGCCACTTCGAGTCTTTTCTATTTTTCTTGAGTCGATCGTTGTAATTTTCTCTTTATTAAGTCTAGAGTGCCGTTAAAGTACTCTTACCATTGTTGAACTATGTAATAAAGTTATTTGGATTTTTTAATGAATAAAGAACTTGGTATTATCTTGTTTAGCACACTTTGTCTGGTGTATCGAATTACCTCGTGCTCTGATTGACATGATTGATATAAACTCGTCGCGCACTCCCGGGGTCCTTCCGCGCTCGGGGCGTGACAACCATCATTGCATCTCGTGCATCTTGCATTCATCACATATTAGCTAGCATACATATATCATCAAGCATATATGAATATAAATAAAAATGCATTCATACCCCCATTGGCCTCATCTGAGGCCGACCGTCATATGTCTCCCAGTAGCGCAGCCAATATGCCGCACTATCCTATGCATGGGAGACAATTGGGGTCCCGCCTCTCTGCCAGTCGACGTACTGCTCCGAGAACCGCACCCGCCAGTCCGTCGGGATGGTCTTCCCTCGGGACTTCTGCCCAATGCCGCGAGGCTCCGCAAGCTCCACCCACTCCTAGGGGAAGGCCCATACTCCTCATCGCAAGTCGTAGCCTCAGTGGCTCGATCTCATTCAGGCAGTGAAGCCAAATCTCACGCCCGAACCGAGGTCGACCAGCTACCACCCAATCCTGCCCCTCGTCCGGCATCCCCAAGTAGGGTCTCCACACCACCTGCATGCATATATCATCATTATAGATCATTAGTACCACTAGGCATGGGCATAAGTGGAAATAGGCATAATAATCACATACATACCATGGCGGTGGGGTAGTCCCTAAACTCGTGCCTCAACACCCTCAACTCGTACGCATGTGGTGCACTGGACACCATTGGGAACCAACGCTGTGCCAGCGGATAGGCATAACCATGTCCATCGGCATTTAAAGGTGGCTCCACACCTGCATTTACATTAGCATCATAAGCAACATGATCATAAGCATATTCATAAACATGAATCATAATCATAAAGCATAAGCATAAGCATAAAAATAAATTTGCATACCTGAAGGAATGGCGAGAAGCCATTGATGGTCGTCTCATGACCTGTCCCGGTAGACAGGTCAGCCATCAAGTGTGCCAGCAGGGTAGCCCCCCAAGCATAGTGCCCTACTCGCTCCAAATCCTCCAAAATGCCCAAAAATTGACAGTTCATGTCGTCTCCTTTTGTCCACAAGAGCAATCTCCCCAGCATCAGAAACAAAAACCTCCTCAAATCCATATCTGCCCTCTCTCTCTTTGAAGGGTCCTGACATCTAGACTGCTCGCGCTCTCTCTATCATCCTATCCAAGAACTCCCCCAATGACTCTCCCATCCTCTAGGAAGCCTCTCTCAACCCCAAGACACTCATCAGCTCCGCCCGGTATATCATCCTACAATCCTTGGGGCCAGCTGCAATTGTATCTAAGCCTAGATGTCTACGAGCTAGATCTCTATAGTCAGGGTAGGTTACCCCACAAACCGCCTCACCATCCACCCTCAGTCCGATGATCCTAACCAAATCCTCCAAGGACGGCACCATATGACCCCAGGGCATCAAAAAGGCTCGGCTCACTCTTTCCCACCTCTCCCTCAACACTTGAATTAAAATCAAATCCGGACATACCGGCACAATACTCAGGAAAGGTCCGAACCCCATGGCCTCTATCCTCACCCTCTAAAACTCCGGCAACCCCCGGTAGGCTGCCAGCACCAACACCCATGAAATCCTGGTCCTGATCACCCCCTGCAAAAAAAAAGACAACAAAAAAGGGAACATATTAGCAATCAGATAAGCAAGATATGCCAAAAAAAAAATCCTACGTCAGCTACACCTGACGTTAACTCGTTTAAATAAAAATTCTATGTCGAAGGTTTCGTCGCCAATTCTTTTAATAACTAATCTAAATATAAAAATGCAAAAAAAAATCTAGTGTCAACTACACCTGACGTCAATTCGTTTAAAAAACTCAGTTTCTCACAAATAAAAAAATTTTGCGTCGGAGGTTTCGACGCCAAATCTTTTAATAACTAATTAAAATTTAATAAAATAGGAATTCATGCCAACTGCATGTTAAGATCGGTGCAAGGATTCAGAGGGGGGGTGAATGAATCTCACCCTTAAAAACTTTTCGCTAAATAAAAGACTCGAACACTATCCAGGCAGAACAAGCAATCTGATGAACAAGTTGAATATTCTTTTAAACATAAGAGCAAATATGTAACTGGCGCCCAAATAACCAACTAGCGGAAGCAGCACAAATGAGAATAAGAAAGCTTAAGACAATCTGTGAATGAGGTAGAAGATAAGGAGCAAAGCACACCCACACTGCACAGAGGATTTTTAGGTGGTTCAGTCACCAAGACCTACGTCCACCCCTCACTCCCAACCGGAGTGAGGCTTCCCTAACAGCTGGGCAACACAGCTTGCCAACAGACGCTGATATACAGCTTACCCAGGGGAACAACCTCCCCTTTTCCTCCTACACGGAGGGAACCTCTAGCAACCCATGGTCACTAGAAACCAGAGACTCACGTCTCTCTTCCTCTATACCAAGAGGGAACCCCACTAGTAGCAGCCCCGCTATCAGTGAACCAGCCAGTAGCACTCTGCTACCAGCAATCCACCAGAGGCCTAGCCTCTCTTCCTCTTAGCCCGAAGGGAACCCACAAGCAGCCCCCCTGCTGCTTGCAAACCGGAGATCAGATCTCCCTTCTCCTGACCCACCAGGAGGAACCCGACCTCAGACCAGAGGATCAGAAGAACAAAGATAACCAAATGAAAAAGGAAAAACAAAAACATGAAATGAAAATAACTTCAGCAAACAGAAAGCTGAAAAATGAAATGCACAATGTGGCTCTCAACGGAGCTGACTGGCCTGGATCTGATCCACGGTCCAGTAGGAACTTCTTCTGCTACTTCTCTTCTTCTTCTTCTCAACTCACGATCTCTCTTTCTCTTCTCTGCTCTCCTTTTCTCTCTCACTGTCTTTCTCTTTTCTTTCAGTCCTCACGAGCTCTCTCTTTCTCCCTTTTTTTTTCTTCTCTGGATCTTCACTCTCTTTGGATCGAAGGAGCCTTGCTGTAGCTGTATAGACTTTCTCCCTTCTGTCTTCGATCATCTTCTTCTGTGGAAGAAGTCTTGTATATATAGCAGCAGCAGTAGGCACACTAGGCGCGTGTGGCTTCCACATTTCCTGCCCTAGAAATTCGGACCACGTGGCAGCATCCTGGTATCTCGTCCATCCTTGGATCACGAGCCAGGCACCTCGGATCACGTGCCCTTCATTAGCACGCTCAGCAACTGGAGTTGAGGTGGCGTCAACACACTTGCTCCAAAGGGTTGACGCAGCCTTCAAAGACATTCGACCAGCAAAACTCAAGTCTGCTGCGTTGACTCAATCAGCCTGCTGTGTTGACGCATCGGTGATCCAGTGATCAAGTCTTCAGCAGATGGGCGTGCTACGTCGACGCTCTCAATCAATGGCATTAACGCAGTGAGGTATTCCAGTAAGCCATTAGCTTCGTCTCTTTAGCTGCTGCGTCGACGCTGCTCAATTGTGGCGTTGACGCAGTGGAATAGCCTGTGAAAGTCTCTGCTTCTTTAACTGTTGCGTCGACGCTGCTTGCTTGTGGCGTTGACGCAGTGGAAGATATCATGAAAGCTTCGTCAACTGATGCGTGGATGCTCTCAGCATGCTGCGTTGACGCATGGAGCTGCAGCGTCGATGCTGCCAATGTACTCTAGAGGCTGCAATAAGGGATACTTGAACTGCTGCGTCCATGCTACTTGATCAATACGTTGACGCACCAGAGTAATCCACAAGCTTCTTTCTTGATTGTTTGAACTATTGCATTCACGCCACTTGATCAAGGCGTTGACGCATTGGTGTGTTCCAGCAGTGGAAATTGGATGGCTTCAGCCCTCTTGCTTTAAGGGGTTCATTAGCCTCTTAAGTCCCTGTCAGACAGATGAAACGAAGTCATCAGTTCTAAGTTTATGCATTGCATTGTATAGACTTTGCTGTGAAGGTAAAGGCTAAAGCAACGTACAGACTTTATGATACTTAGATGAAAAATAGGCGAAAGCAATGTAGAGACTTCAGACTGCACGAACGTGTGAACAACCAATGTGTAGACTCTTCAATCGACAGGCTTTGAAGCACAAAGGTAATGTACAGACTTTGCCTTAAAACGAATGTAAAGACTTAGAATCAAAGATGCGTTGTGTAGACTTTGAAATAGTGTACAGACTTGGAAGCTTGAGCCAATGAATAGACTTGTACAGTGCAGCGAGTGTATAAACTTTGAGTGTTAGGGCCAATGTATAGACTTGTAAGCCCATGTGGATGTATAGACTTGAACGTGCACTGTGGATGTATGGACTTGATGATCCACTGTGGATGTATAGACTTGACTGAGTGAAGTTGATGTACAGACTTGCCTATGCGAAGCCACTGTACAGACATTGAAAACGTGAAGCTAGTGTACAGACTTGAAGAACAGTTCAATGTATTGACTTAGCGTTGTATAGACTTTGAGTCAAGAAGACCAATGTGTGGGCTTACTACAAAGAACAATGTTCTGATGGGTTGACGCATCAGTAAGGGTGGGTCGACCCACCACTGTCCATACTATCCAAATAGAGTGTAGATAGATGAAGATTGAACTAAAGAGTCGACGCATCAGCTCAAGGAGTTGACGCACTGCTGTGGAGACTGTGCAGACATAGTGTAGACAGAATTAAGTAGAGCATGTTATCTGACAGCCCTATGAAGTCCATACATTTACATGATAAAACATGAATTTATCGTGCATATAAAAGAAACCATTATGATCAGAGAATGACTGAATAATAGCATGATGACACACAGCAAGATGACTCACAGTGATTAACTCACATCAAAAATCAATCATCAAAACCATCATCAAAATCACAGGGGCACAACAATCTCCCCCTTTTTGATGATGGCAATACTACACTGTGAGTTATGCTGATGACACAAACTATTCTCCCCCTTTGACTTCATCAAAAAGAAAATAGTTTGAGAAATTATAGCATGTATAAAAATTCAGTCAATTTCTCCCCCTTGCAAGAACACAGTTCTCCCCCTTTGGCAAACAATCTCCCCCTTTAGTATAGTCAGGATGAACCATGGGAAGGGGTGAATGCAGATGCTGATACCAGAATGAAAGATCTTCCCCTTTAAGAGTTTCTATGCATCATGATGCATATGACATGGAAGCTCCCCCTCAATAAGTGGAATCTTATGAGATAGATGAGAAGGAGATCACAGGGGCAAACAAGGAGAAGTTTAGGTCAATGAACCAAGGACATGAGCAGAAGAGTTTCAATGAACAGATTTTTCAAGGATGCTCCCAACACAAGAAGTTCAGCCAGATTTTCAAAGAGATATCAATCTCATAAATCCAAAACATAAGTTTTCAAAGTCTTCCATTATAAGGGCTTATGAATGAGCTTTATTGACCAGCATGGTTTAAACATGATGTATGCAGAGTTTATCAATAAAATTCTCTATTGATATCTAAAATCATGTTTTAATAAAAATGAACCAAGCCCTCATATTTATCTTGATTATCCTCCCTTATCTTACACAATCAAATTTATTGACTTCTTTCAGAATTACATGCACTAGTATTGAGATTAAGCAATTATGAAGTCATATTATTTTGTCTAGGGTTGAAGCAATTTGATTTTAGCATCAATATTCAGATATTGAGATATGTTCAACAATTTTCATGCTACAAATTTTACGAGCAGTCTAGTTCAGTGCACACATTGTAACTAGAGGATATACCTTGATCAGAGGCCAATATCCCTAAGCACTTAGTGTGACTAACTGTCCTGATATATATGAACAGAGATAGCATTTACACATCATGACACACTCCAAATCATTTCTTGATGAGTGAGTTGTATTTCTTAGTGTGCATGCCATTGCTCTGCCCGAATTTCAATGAATTCTTAATCAGAGTTAACTATGGTATCTCATGACACAGTCCTTTGGACATGTGTTTCTCAGTGACCAAGGTCATTGCTCTGACAGATATTACCCTTTAGACTTTTCAGAAAAATTCATTTGCTTCAAGTCAATAATAGTTTCATGTACTTAATCAGTTGAAGTCATGTATTCAAAAGTGCAGATTTCAGAAGTTTTCACAAGACACAACATGAAACAGATGGTTAAGGTTTATTAAACATGCTTCAGATATTTTTAAGAGATTTTAAAGTCAACCCTTGAGTACATTAAACTTAAACCACCTGAGTTATTTCAGATATTCATAAAACGTATAATAGAAGATTTCTAGTTCAAAAATTTTTAGATTTATGATCGAGATAGCCCATTGAAATCTTCATGAAGGACTGATAGAATTTTGAACCCAAATGATGCCAATTGATAGGAGAAATACCAATTGTTAAGAGAGATTGTGATGCGGGATGGGACCACGGACACAACAAGCTCGTGACTACCCCTTAACGAGGGAAGCGTCGGACGTGCGCGGTTGAGAAACCGGCAGTGAGCTAGGGTGGTCAGCTCTCACTTGTGCCTGGATCGGGTCACGGGACGGTAACGCTCTCTCTCGCAGCAGCGGTGATATAAATATAAAGTGAGCTAATTGTCCCTACACATGCTCTCTAGCAGCGGCATAAACAAATATATATGAGGTAAGCAAAATGCTGAGAAGGGAGCGAAAACGATACCTCCACGCGCTCGGCGTGGGGAAGACGGACCCGGCCGAAACTCGTACTCCCGGGACAATTAATACACCATATTACAGCAAATGAATTACTGCCCACTCCACGCAGGGAGGTAAAGGGCTACACAAACGGACCCGGGAGGACCGAATTCGGGTTGACGGGCGGCTTCTCGCGTCTCTTCGGCAGCACCCGAACTAGTGACGGTGGGGCCCACGTGCTGTCCGGAGGGGTCGAGTGGGACCCGGTGACACCGCTGTAGTGGGGACACTTAGGGAAGCGTTCCCCGAGCTGGCGGCACGTTGGTTCACCGGCCGGAGGCCGGGCGGCTCCGTTCGGCACCGGTCGGAATGACTGGCCACGGACCCGCCGGTTCAGTTTTCTGGCGCGCACTCCGGCGAGAACGGGCGCTGCGATCAGCCCCGACGTCGGAATGCGACAAAACTGGCGCCATTGGAAAGATGCTTAGAAGGGCTTCAACCCAAAGTGATTACAGAAAAATAATCCAGCATGTACTTCTGATTGGCGAATTTTGAAGTTTACTGTTGTACAGTTCCTGAAATCTAAGGTCAGCAGAGAACTTTCCTGTGGATTGCCTTTGACCGATATAAAGACCTCGGATTCAGACTTCTACTTGTTCATGAAAGTTGTAGGAAATCAAGTAAGGAAACCAGGACTATTTTTGGATATGGATTGGAAGATGGTGGTGATTTGTTCTAATTTGGAAATGGAGGGTGGTCGGATCTGGGATCTAACTGACAACACTGTAGCTGAGGAAGATCAAGAATTTATAAAAATAGATAGAAGGTGGATAAAAAATTAAGAAAATTTGTGGATGTAGAGGGGATGGATAGAACTCCAAGTAAAATTGGGAGGGTTTGGAAAAATCAAAAAGATGGCCGGAGGTGGGAAACACAGGGCTGCTGTTACTGTAGACAGAGACAAAATAGAACTAGGAATGAAAGATGCACGAAAATGGGAAAATACTAAACGATGGAATGTGGGCGTGAAAATTTAGGTGGAGCTTGGGATACAAGGGAAGAACACACCATCAAAATTGCAGACCACGAAGAGGCCGTGGCTGAAAGTAGGAATTTCGGGAAGAGACCTCTATCCAGCAGGACAGAACACCGAGAACGGTTTCGCGGCGGCTCGAAGGCGGCACGAACGGCGGCGGCGGCGGCACAGACGATCACCGGAGATAGAGGGGAGGGGATAGGAGGTAGAAACACTCTAGAACTTGAGGTTGGAGGAGAGGAACCAGAGGGGAGAGAGGAGGGGCTCAAGAACACTCTTGATTTTCTAACAATTTTCTCTTCATTAATTTCTAATGACACTATACATAGGCTTATATAGAAAATGGCAAGGGGTGGGGGGCTGATAATTTTGTGGGAAATAGGCCATTTTCTTCCCCCATGTGGTCAAAACTTAAAATAAATAAATTACATATGGAGGGGGCACTCCTTTGACTAGGTAGGTAAGGTAGGTGGCCAACTTTGACATTTTACACCACTTGTCTCCCATGTGGTCAATTAGCATTCAAACCTTCTAGATGGCCACCTAGGATGGTTGACCAGCCCCACTTGGATGAGGTGGACCAATGGGGAAGGGGAGGGGGCCCCCTAGCTGGACCTACTACACATTTGCATAAAAACCCACACAATCCATGGGAATGACTCATTGGCTTATAAAGCCTTACATTTGCGTACATACTTTCCCAAGAATATAAACACAAACTAAAAGGACATAAATGTAAAAGAAAAAGTACATGCTCGGCGTCGATTCCCATCAACTCAACCCGGGTGGGAGGAACTCGACCCCGTCGAGTAGGGGTAGGGATGCTCGAGTACTCCGGCGGATCCGTCACCGTGCCAAGTAACGCGGGTACGCTCCACTCCAAGTGATCGTCACCTGCTCATTCCATATATACTCGATATGCACGGACTGCTATGGGCTAAAGGTGGACACTCCGGGTGGGGCACTCTCAAAAGGGAAGGGAGCAGCTCGAAGACTCACTAGGAATCACCGTTGAGTCCCTGTAGGTGACTGATCCGGGTAGATGTCGAACCGATCCCATACTCATCAAGTGAGTCCAATCACCTATTACTCATAAGAGAACGACAACGAGCATGCACAAGACACATGCATACAGACATACCACACAAAGAAAAAGCACACCGACTCATCCATGACCCTAGACATACCTAATGTTAGTCTGACCCGTACATGGGTGACAGCGGACCAGGACACCCGAATGTGTGCCATGCATGCATTTGACGTGACCGGAGGTTGACGTCATGGGGAACTCCTAGACATACTACGATGCACCAATCATGGACATTGGGCTTGGATGCGGGAAGTCCGGGAGGTGCAAGTGGTTTAGAGGGATCGGGAAACCAAAGTCTTCCTTACTCCTGAATGATGGTTCGGACCTATGGCTATGTGGAGTTTGCTTGGGCCGAGTGGAAAAGGTGGGATAGTGAACTCTGCGGAAGAAGGGTAGCGAGTATGAAAACTCAGGAGGTTCACTAGTGAAGGGGTCAAAAGGGTCGAAGAAGGACCCCATGAAGTGGGTTCCAACATGACATGGTCCCAATCGTGAAATTCTTGAAGGTGCGGGTGGTCACCTTCCTCCGTCATGGTAGATGGGACCGTGTATAGGAAATATGACTCCTCCCTCGGAAGCAAAGTCATGAAGTCGGGCTCATCCGATAGCGGGAGAAGTAGAAGAACCTCCGTGGTGATATAACTCACGGTGCACTCGGAGGTAATGGACCTGAAGGCCGGATGGGTGAAGCTACGACTCGTGGGTTGGTCGAAGTCTCGGGCCAACATATGTGTCAACTTCCATTGCGTGTCTAGTCCCATAACAAGATCGTCCAACGTGTCAACATGGTGACTAGATCGAAATGTGTTATGGAATGAGTTGACCAGCACTAAAGGTAAGGTGGGGTCCATGGATGGGAAGGGATGTGGGACCAAGCCATCCTTGAGCCAACTAAGAAGCGGCTCGGCGATGAAAAGCGTACCCGTTAGAAACACGGGTGGTTGGGGCTTGGGTGGCTCCAAATGAGAGGGTTCCGAATTAAGATCGGAAGGTGAGGGTGACAATGGAGCACTCTCGGGTGGTGAAGGAATTGGGTTAGGTAGTCCGATCGGCTCGGGACTCGGTTGGGAGGTAGATGTTTGCCAAAGGGTTCGACCTCTAGAGCGAGAAAAATGAGACTCAAAGGGCTTGACCTCTAGAGTGACCTTATAAAATTGCGCCAGCGAGAACGCGTCGCGGACAAGACATTCAAGTTGGAAGTGAAACCGCAAACCTCTCCGGAACTGAAATGCGGTCGTGGTGCTCTCCTCTCCCAAGCCATATTCCAACCGGTACTTATCATAGTCCCGGATGTACTCGGACACGGACCTATCACCTTGGACGGGTCGACATGGGTTGGCCATTGGTGCCGAAAAGGTGGGAATGGATCCCTAGGAATGGGTATGTAAGGCCATTTAGACAAGACACTAGACCGACTATGCACGGTTTGGGATGCATGCACACTAAGGACAAGACACCAAGACTCGGTACGTGGCGGAGTTAATCGATCCGAAGATCACTCGTGCAAGTGTGCGGCCTTCCCGATAGGCGTAGCCTAACGTTTGGACAACACCTTTTTATATACCGATTAATGGTATGCAAATGCAACTCCTAAGACCGACTTAGACACTTAGACTTAAATGACACTCTTTTTTTTTTTTTGGACACCCTAGACTCAACCTCGCTCTGATACCAAATTGATGCGGGATGGGACCACGGACACGACAAGCTCGTGACTGCCCCTTAACGAGGGAAGCGTCGGACGTGCACGGTTGAGAAACCGGCAGTGAGCTAGGGTGGTCGGCTCTCACTTGTGCCCGGATCGGGTCATGGGACGGTAACGCTCTCTCTCGCAGCAGCGGTGATATAAATATAAAGCGAGCTAATTGTCCCTACACATGCTCTCTAGCAGCGGCATAAAAAAATATATATGAAGTAAGCAAAATGCCGAGAAGGGAGCGAAAACGATACCTCCACGCGCTCGGCGTGGGGAAGACGGACCCGGTCGAAACTCGTACTCCCGGGATAATTAATACACCATATTACAGCAAATGAATTACTGCCCACTCCACGTAGGGAGGTAAAGGGCTACACAAACGGGCCCGGGAGGACCGAATTCGGGTTGACGGGCGGCTTCTCGCGTCTCTTCGGCAGCACCAGAACTAGTGACGGTGGGGCCCACGTGTTGTTCGGAGGGGTCGAGTGGGACCCGGTGACACCGCTGTAGTGGGGACACTTAGGGAAGTGTTCCCCGGGCTGGCGGCACGCTGGTTCGCCGGCCGGAGGCCGGGAGGCTCCGTTCGGCACCGGTCGAAATGACCGGCCACGGACCTGCCGGTTCAGTTTTTCGGCGCGCGCTCCGGCAAGAACGGGCACTGCGATCAACCCCGACGTCGGAATGTGACGAAACTGGCGCCGTTGGAAAGATGCTTCGAAGGGATTCAACCCAAGGCAATTATAGAAAAATAATCAAGCCTGTACTTCTGATTGGCGAATTTTGAAGTTTACTGTTGTACAGTTCCTGAAATCTCAGGTCAGCAGAGAACTTTCCTGTGGATTACCTTTGACCGATATGAAGAACTCGGATTCAGACTTCTACTTGTTCATGAAAGTTGTAGGAAATCAAGTAAGAAAACCAGGAATATTTTTGGATCTGGAGTTGGAGATGGTGGTGATTTGTTCTGATTTTTGAAGTGGAGGGTGGTCGGATCTGGGATCTGACTGACAACACTGTAGCGGAGGAAGAACATGAATTTATAAAAATAGATAAAAGGCTGATAAAAAATTAAGAAAATTTATGAATTTAGGGGGTGATGGATAGAACTCTAAGTAAAATTAGGAGGGTTTGGAAAAATCAAAACGTTGGCCGGAGGTGGGAAACACAGGGCTACTGTCACTGTAGACAGCGACAAAACAGAACTAGGAATGAAAGATGCATGAAAATGGGAAAATACTAAACAATGGAATTTGGGCGTTAAAATTTAAGTGGAGCTTGGGATACAAGGGAAGAACACACCATAAAAATTGCAGATCACGAAGAGGCCGTGGCGGAAAGCAGGAATTTCAGGAAGAGACCTCTGTCCAGTAGGACAGAACACCGAGAACGGTTTCGCGGCGGCTCGAAGGCGGCACGAACGGCGGCGGCGGCAGCACAGACGATCACCGGAGATAGAGGGGAGGGGATAGGAGGTAGAAACACTCTAGAACATGAGGTTGGAGGAGAGGAACCAGAGGGGAGAGAGGAGGGGCTCAAGAACACTCTTGATTTTCTAACAATTTTCTCTTCATTAATTTCTAATGACACTATACATAGGCTTATATAGAAAATGGCAAGGGGGGGCTGATAATTTCATGGGAAATAGGCCATTTTCTTCCCCCATGTGGTCAAATCTCAAAATAAATAAATTAAAAATGGAGGGGGCACTCCTTTGACTAGGTAGGTAAGGTAGGTGGCCAACTTTGACATTTTACACCACTTGTCTCCCATGTGGTCAATTAGCATTCAAACCTTCAGATGGCCACCTAGGATGGTTGACCAGCCCCACTTGGATGAGGTGGACCAATGGGGAAGGGGAGGGGGCCCCCTACCTGGACCTACTACACATTTGCACAAAAACCCACACAACCCATGGGAATGACTCATTGGCTTATAAAGCCTTACATTTGCGTACATACTTTCCCAAGGATATAAACACAAACTAAAAGGACATAAATGGAAAAGAAAAAGTACATGCTCGGCATCGATTCCCATCAGATTGTGAAGCTCAAGGTTTTCAGAATATGATCAAGGTTTCTCAACAAAATCAATAAGAAAGGATATGCATTGAATTCTGACAAATGTATGCATTTGACAACCTATATGCAATGCATTGACTCCCCCTCACAATATGCATTCAACTCTCTTTTTGGCATTTTCAATATAAGGAAATGCAATGCACTATATGTATGCAAGGACATGCAACGACTCAACATTGAATGGTATGCAAGGATATGCAACTAACTCCCCCTGAAAACATGCAATGTTTGCCATGAGAAACAGAACATTATGATTTTGATTCATACACATTCAGACTGTCCTATCCAACAAGATGACCCATGGTACTAGGCGGAGAACTTGGTCTAAAAGACCACCTCACACATAGTAAGAATCTCCAGACAGACTTCCCTGCCTTTTGGTACCTTACCATTTATATACCATTGAGGTCATGCATGATAATTCAACATGGGCAGCATGCATGGATCAAATTTCAGTTAATCAGATTTTTCAGAATGCAATGGACAAATTTCAAACAGCATTCAAATGCAGTTCAGATTTTTCAATGTACTATATATGCAAATCACATATATGCACTTCAGATGAGGAGAGTTCAGAGGCATCAATTCAGACAATGCAGATGAAGAATGATTATGCAAAAATAGATTTAGTATGTCATGTAGTAGAACTAAAAATAGGAAGTGCAAGAAATTTACCTGAAAGATTCAGGAAAGGGTTTTCATTATTGAGTGTCTTGATTTTTTACCCCTTTTATTTCAGTCCCAAGGCACACCTGCATAGCAATGTTATTTTGCACAAACAGGTACCCAAGAAGTCTTGGGTCCTGACATGACAGTATTACTCCTAGCATGTTTTCTCAGCACATTTTTAACTTGATGATTATTAAATTTCATCAGAGGATGACCATCCATCAAATGTCCAGATTTGCCATAATGATGGCAAGAAGCAGCAGTTTTCAAATCTGATTTATGCACATTCTTGTTAGCATGAATTCTATGTGCATATGCATGAAATTTTTTGTTAATAGAATAAAAATCCTGTTTACCAAAATCAGTTTGGTTTTGATATCCTGCCAGCCAACAGGTTGCAGCCCTGTGACCTGGCTTCCCACAATGATGGCATGTAAATTTTGCAACATGGAGTTTAGCAGAGTTATTCTGAACATGCCAACAATCTCCAGCTCTATGGCCTGGCTTCCCACAACAAAAGTAATTCAGATTCTTTCTCCTAGGAACATGATTTCTAGCATGATATTTCTGTGCAGTAGTAGCAGCAAAGTCATCTAACTCCATTGATTTGCATTCATGCATGAGATGACCCATTTCATGACAGTAAAAGCATTTGGATATCCTGTTTTGAGCAGAATAGGATTTCTTAGCATAAGAGGTCCTAGCATGAAATCTATCATTATCATTCTTCATGACAAGGCAATCATCAAGTACATGGCCAGAATTTCCACAATAGAAGCATTCAACATTCCTTCCGTGAATAATTAGAAATTTTCTAGCCTTAGGCTTGTTTGCATGAAATTTACTATTCTTCTTCAGTGTTCTCATTTTCACATTTTCCTTCTGTTTTTGAATCTTCTGATCATCAGACTGTTTTGAAGACGGTGCAGTAGTACTAGCTAAGTTTGAGCTACGCACAAATGTTGCGTATAGTTTGTTCCTTACAGCTTGCTTAACTTAAGAATTGCACCTTTTCTCTTCATTCAATTTGGTGACTTCCACATTCAAAAAATCTTTCATTTTTTCTTTACCTTTGGCAAATTTTGACAGAGAGTTGTTTAGATTTTCAATTTCAATTTGCAAGGTCATAATGTGGTCTTCACACGAAATAACCTGATTTTGTAGCCCATCATTCAGACTTTTCAGGATCGCATTCTCCTGAGTTAACTTCAATTCAATGTTCACTTCTTTTTCTTTCAAAGCTAATTTTTCTCTTTCTACCGTTAGCCATCTTTCAGAGAAAACAGTGTTAAGGACCATTAGCCTTTTATTTTGTTCCTTCAGATGGATGTTTTCTTCAATCAGCTTATCTTTTAATTTATCAATTTCCTTCTTCTGAGTCAGCAGAGAATCATTTTCTTCTTTCAAGGAAGTGATTAAGTTTTTCTATACATTATCATCAGAATGTAATTCTTCAATCAATTCCTTCAATTTAGATTTTAGATTTTCATTTTCAGCCTTTAGACTTGTGATTTCAGCATTTTTCTCTTTTCTTAATTTTCTCTTTTCTGATTTGACTCTTTCATATTTATCTAGAAGATGTTCATGCATGGCAACTAACTCATCATGGCTAATATCCTCGGTCTCAGAGATTACCTGGGATGAGGACTCATCTGATTGATCACTCCTTCTTGCCATGAGACATTCTTCTTCCTGTTCCACATGTGTTGCAGTCACTCTATCAAAAATTTTCTTTGCAATGCTACAATCTGAGATAAAAGAAAAAACGTCAGAATCAATTGTAGCCTTCATTATATTTAGAGCTCTCACATTATCATCATTTTTCATTTTGTGATCATAATTCCACTTAGACTTATCCTTAGGAATTTTATATGGACCGTGAGATATAACCTTCCACAGTTGGGGATTAATTAAGTTAACATGCTTGCACATTCGATATAGCCAGAAATTAATATGTGAACCACTGAATAGCGGAGGATGAGCCATTAACACAGATCAAAACTAATTCAAAGCAGTGAATTCAAACCAATAAACCAAGTCTTACAAAAATGCACCGAATGACAGCAAGATCGGATCTGCAGGTCGCTGGACCTTCTATGCAGACACCGCTCTAATACCAATTGTTAAGATCGGTGCAAGGATTCAGAGGGGGGGTGAATGAATCTCACCCTTAAAAACTTTTCGCTAAATAAAAGACTCGAACACTATCCAGGCAGAACAAGCAATCTGATGAACAAGTTGAATATTCTTTTAAACACAAGAGCAAATATGTAACTGGCGCCCAAATAACCAACTAGCGGAAGCAGCACAAATGAGAATAAGAAAGCTTAAGACAATCTGTGAATGAGGTAGAAGATAAGGAGCAAAGCACACCCACACTGCATAGAGGATTTTTAGGTGGTTCGGTCACCAAGACCTACGTCCACCCCTCACTCCCAACCGGAGTGAGGCTTCCCTAACAGCTGGGCAACACAGCTTGCCAACAGACGCTGATATACAGCTTACCCAGGGGAACAACCTCCCCTCTTCCTCCTACACAGAGGGAACATCTAGCAACCCACGGTCACTAGAAACCAGAGACTCACGTCTCTCTTCCTCTATACCAAGAGGGAACCCCACTAGTAGCAGCCCCGCTGTAGCAACCCTAATAAATGAATAATTGAAATGAATTAAAACATATATATTACAGAAGTAATATATATAAAAGGAATAGGGTTAATTGGATGAAATAAAACAAATTAAAAATAACGCCTCTTATTAGGGCGTTAATTCAAAAAGAAACGCCTCTATCAAAGGCGTGACTGAAGAAAGGACGCCCACACGTGCGGTCGTCAACTCTCACGACCAAATAGGCAAGTAAAAGAAACGCCCATATATGGGGCGTGTTTCAAAAACAAGGAACGCCCTTATCCAAGACGTTTCTTAAGAAACGACCTGAACTAGGTCGTTAATTAAAGAATCGACGCCCTTACCTAAGGCGTTAATTAAAGAATACACGCCCTGACCAAAGGCGTTAATTCAGTTCGTGACTCGTTCGAACCCAGAGCTTATCCAGGGAAAGATTAACCTAATCTAGTAAGTGTCTATTAGAGTAAGGACTCTATTAGGGATATACTACCCTCACACAATCACTAACTCTAATAGGACTTCCAAAGTCTTATAAATAAACCTGTTCGGCCAACCCTAAATCTATTTGGACGAACTACTGCTGCACGGTACGTGAAGAACAAACTGTTCTTCTTATTCCCTTTTGTTTTTCTTGCTTCAGATTATATGAAGAATAATTAGTTTTCTTCTTGTTCAGGAAACTCTGCTACTGCCGTCGAAGAATAGGTAATATTCTTCTATCTTTTTTCCTTAAACGTCGATTATAACTATGAAGATTATTAACATCTTCATCTTCCCTCTTTTTCTCTTCCTCTACAGGTTCTGTAGCGTGAAGATCTTTGAAGAACATTTGTTCTTCTTCCGGCTGCTGCTGCTGTTGCGGATTTTCGTTGCAACAGAGCTCATCTTCTATCTCATCCTTCACGTTCCATTAAAGGTAGGTTTTCTCAAGTTATTGTAGCCCAAATGAAATTAATGCAAGATATATATATATATAAGCATGTCATGCATACAGTTATTATAGTTTCCATGCGTTTTCTGCAATATTTTGAAAGAGACGCCCCTGTCAAGGGCGCTAATTCACATGAAACGACTTTTCCCAGGTCGTTAATTTCATGTTTAACGCCCCGTACTCAGGCGTTAATTTCTTTAAACCGTTAATCACCCATCTTAAGAATTGATTATCTATGAAATCATGATTATAAAATAATGCATGATCCTCTGTCTTCAACCTGCTAACTTTACTGTCCTGATATTACATTCGTTCCTCTGTTATCCTGAAATTGTTACTGTCCTGAAAGTTTCTGAAGGAACTTGAATTAACGACTTGGACAAAGTCGTTTTCCACATATTAACGCCCCCTCATAGGGCGTGAATCAAAAAGGTAACGCCCCTTCCTAGGGCGTGTATCGGTTAAAATCCTGAAATTTATATATTCTGAAAAATAGAATTAAATAGTAACGCCCCTGCCCAGGGCGCGTTTTTGATAATTCCTGAAAATTAATTGTATTCTGTCAAATATGTAAACAATAAGACGCCTTCTGGTGTAGTCGTCAGATCTTGAAGAAACGACCCTGACCAAGGCGTGTTTTAGACAATTCATGAAATTATTGATATTCTGTCAAATATATAAATAAGGAGACGCCTGCTACTGTAGTCGTCAACTGTTGAAGAAACGCCCCTTCCCAAGGCGCTTTTTAGATAAATTATTGAATTATTGAAAATTCTGCAAAACGGACCATATGTAAACGCCCTTCTGTTAGGCGTTAATTACTTGAGAAACGACTTGACCTAAGTCGTTATTTTACTGTAAACTGTTTTTAACCCGTTACTGTTAAACGATTGTTTCAATATATATTTATATACATATATCGGCACTATTCTCCACTCCGTGAGTATAGTCCCACTTTTCACGTTGATTTATCGATCACACTCAACTCTCATTGACATACAAGCTCTCCATTGGACATTCCGTTCCTTTGGACTAGCGAGTTAGTCATAGAGACCTCCGTAAGACTCCTCGTAGCCTTGGATTCCCTCAAGGCCGACTGAGCTGGTTGTACCCTAAAAACCCATTACACGATCCTTGCCATGTCAATCTAAAGAAACATGGTATACCGGCCCTTATGATTATACAAAGAGTATATCATAAGAAATTCTTAATGGGATGATGATATCATGCCATATCATGTCGTTCTTGTAAACCCCAATTCTATGATAAGAATGAGGGTATCTTGCTTGATCTAATGTTCATGTGGACCTCAATTCTATATAAAGAATGTCCATATTGATTTGTCATGGTATCTAAGTTAAGGGAACCATATTCTACCTAGTTTTATCGATATCGTGATTATACCGTTATTATCGCCATTCTATGTCCTTTGTCATATTTTGGACTCTATTCTATCAAAGTTGTCATACGTGTCTACAAGCTTGATTATTGAAATTCTATATTGGCTATATAAACAAGAGTGGATGTCAAAACACATGATAAATGCCTGCGCATATAGGGCCCGATCTGGTCCTGGGAGGAGCACCCGAAAGTACTTGTGCCCATGGGAGTTAAAATGATAAGGTATCTGGCATTATACCGAGTACTTGACTTGCTTGATTGGACATTCCACACACATCTTGTACTTGAATCGTACTTGACTTTACATGAAATGCGTGGCCCGAAAAAGGGTAATTTACTTGCTTGATACATGATAGCCAAAGTTCTTGACATGAGTTGTTAAACGTGCTTGCTTGAATACCTTGAATATACTTGTCATCTTGTTGGAAGTTCATGACTAAGTTCATCTTATTTTCTTGATATTACATTCTCTCTATCTTGTCATTTTATGCGAGCATGCATAGCTTTATTGCATTCATAAAAATGTAATTACTTAAACCCCTTGCTAGTACTTGAGATATAATTTCCTACTGAGTGTTCGCTCATTCCGTTTTGTCCCTTTCTACTTTTCAGGTAAGTCCGACGACGATGGAAGTCAATCGGATGGGAATGGTCAAGAGTGAAAGTGATAGAGCTTCTACAAGTGTCGTCTAGTCTTTTCCATAGTTTCTTGAGTCAAATATGTATTCTTTTCCTTTTTGTTAAACAGAGTATTGGATTTGTAATAGTCTATCCATTATGAAATAAAGGATTGGGTTATCTTGCTATTTTACGCATCTCTGTCTTTGTGTCGAATACACGACCACTCTGATTGACATGATTGATATAGACACGTCGCGCATCTCCGGGTATCTTCCGCGCTCGGGGCGTGATAGTCTTTGTGGTATCAGAGCCTAAGGTATTCAATTCCTAGGAAACCCAAGTCCAAGGATAGGTTTCAAAACCTTTAACCAAGTGAGAGTGGGTAGAACCAAGGGTTAAATGATCATTGAGTCCTTTATAAGATCATAGTGATATAATACTAACATAGCTATTGTAATTGTAGGATAATGGCTGCCGAACGTGCTCAATGGCGCAACATGCAGCGTACCCTTCAAGGGATGACCCAAGTGCTACAACAGGTAGCACAAGGTGGTGCTCCACGAGCTGGAAGCTTACACCAAGCATTCAAGAATATGAATCCCCCGAAGTTCATGGGATCGACCGATCCAGACGATGCCGAGCATTGGGTTCGGGAGATTGAACGTATATTCCGTGTTATGCAATGCACGGATCAGGACAAAGTCTTATTAGCTACTTTCCAGTTAGAAAAGGATGCTAGATGCTGGTGGGAGTCGATTGAAGCTACAATTGACCCAACTCAAGTTACATGGGGAGAATTCGTTGAATATTTCAACGCCAAATATTTCTCTGATAGGGTCCAGGAAAAGAAGGCCGCCGAATTTGCCGCATTAAAGCAAAGATCTTTATCGGTGGCTGATTATGAAGCACAGTTCTCTAGACTGTCTAGATATGCTAAGCATTTAATTAGCACGGAAAAGATGAAAGCCCGTAGATTTCTTAATGGGCTTAAGCCCCACTACATTACTCAACTGGCGCCTATGGATATTCAAGTTTATACTGAAATAGTGCGCCGAGCTCAGTTGCTTGAAGATGCCACGGAACTATCTGATAAGATCCGTGGGAAAGACAAAAAGGAGCAAGTCACAAGTTCGGGTTCTTTTAAACCCAACTTTAAGAAGAGGCCCAATAATGGAGGTTCTTCCTCTCAAGATCAGAAGTTCAAGAAATCCAAGCCTTTCTCTATCACCACTACACCTTCAAACGTAGTATGCAAGCATTGTGACAAGGCTGGTCACAAAACAGAAGAATGCTGGAGGAAATTAGGAGCATGTCTCCGTTGTGGGAGTCGTGAACATCGGATTCCCGATTGTCCATTAATGAATGACCAAGACGGTGAGGGTAATCGCCCAGTGACAAGGAACGCGCGTCTTCATGCGATCCAAGAGACCGAACCAGAAGAAGAAGGCGGATTGGTGGAAGGTACATTAAAAATTTGTTCCAAATATGCACATGTCTTATTTGATACGGGTGCATCGCATTCCATTATTTCCAAGAAGTTTGCTGACCCATTACCTCTAGAACCAGAATGGATGAAGTTAATATTGTCTACTCCTCTCGGAAACGAGACGGATATCACACATCATTACCAAAACTGTGAGGTATTGGTTCGAGGAAAGAATTTTCCTATTGATCTTATCTGCTTAGATCTAAAAGAGTATGATGTTATACTAGGAGCAGATTGGTTATCCAAATACCAGGCAACGGTTGATTGCCGTGATAGCAAGATTGTTTTCAAGGAATTTTCGGAACTGACTTATACTAGTCCTAAGAGTCGAAGCAAATCCCCTCTTATTTCGGCTCTTCGAGCAAGCAAGCTCGTCAAGAAAGGATGTGTATCCTTCCTTGCTTTTGTCACTATTAAAGAAGCTAAAGAAACCAAGATAGAGGACATTCAGGTAGTGCGAGAATTTCCTGACGTATTTCCAGAAGATTTGCCGGGATTACCCCCTCAAAGAGAAGTGGCCTTCACCATTGACTTAGTCCCTGGTGCTGGTCCTGTTTCAAAGGCACCATATAGAATGTCCCCTGCTGAACTCAAGGAGTTGAAGGAGCAGTTGATGGAACTAATCCAAAAAGGGTTTATTAGACCAAGTACTTCCCCGTGGGGAGCACCAGTCTTATTTGTAAAGAAGAAGGATGGATCCATGAGATTGTGTATCGACTATCGACAGTTGAATCATCTTACTATCAAGAACAAGTATCCACTGCCGAGAATCGATGAGTTATTTGATCAGATTTCAGGATCCAAACATTTCTCCAAGATTGATCTCAGGTCTGGTTATCATCAATTGAGGATTAAAGACGAAGATATTCATAAAACTGCGTTCAGAAGCAGGTATGGCCACTATGAATTTGTTGTTATGCCTTTTGGACTAACAAATGCCCCTGCTGCCTTTATGCAGTTGATGAATAGCATATTCAGGCCTTATCTAGATCAATTTGTGGTGGTTTTCATTGATGATATATTGATATATTCCAAGACTAAGGAAGAACATGAAGAGCATTTGAGGATTTCATTACAAATCTTGAGGACAAATCAATTATATGCTAAGCTCAGCAAATGCGAATTCTGGCTTGAAGAAGTGGCTTTTCTCGGACATGTGATATCCAAGGACGGTTTATCTGTAGATCCGTCAAAGGTTGAAGCTGTAAGAAATTGGGAAAGACCCACTAATGCAAGCGAGATCAGAAGTTTCTTAGGTCTTGCAGGCTATTACAGGCGATTCATCAAAGACTTCTCAACAATCGCCGTGCCACTTACAAGGTTAACTCGTAAGGAGATCCGATATGAATGGAGTGAGGAATGTGAAAGAAGTTTCCAAACTCTCAAAGATCATCTCACTACAGCTCCAGTGTTAGCTCTACCAACAGAAGGAGAGAAATTCGAGGTCTACACTGATGCTTCTGGCATTGGCCTCGGATGTGTCTTAATGCAACAAGAAAAGGTCATAGCATACTCTTCTCGTCAACTGAAGAAGCATGAGGAGAATTACCCCGTCCATGACTTAGAACTGGCCGCGGTAGTATTTGCCCTAAAGATATGGAGACACTACTTATATGGAGCACAGTTTACTGTATACTCCGATCACAAAAGTCTCAAATATCTATTTTCCCAAAAGGAGCTAAACATGAGACAAAGACGCTGGCTAGAATATCTCAAGGACTTCGACTTCAATATACAATACCATCCCGGAAAGGGTAATTATGTTGCTGACGCCCTTAGTCGAAAGCCGAGAGCAAGGATAGCAAATTGTATGATGCAAGAATGGAGGTTACTTGAACAATTCTCCGAGCTCAATATAAGCTTGGACACGGAATCCAAATTTGTCACACTATCTCATGTAAGCATACAGTCAGATTTGTTATCTGAGATACAAACACTTCAGGATGATGATCCTATATTAGTAGAAATCAAAGGCAGATTAGAAGGACAATCTGATTTTCAACTAACTTCTGATGGAAGATTATCGTTCAAAGATAGAACTTGTATACCCGATTGTCCGGAATTAAAGAAGAAGATCTTAGATGAAGCTCACAGATCAAGATACACTATTCATCCAGGATCAACCAAAATGTACCAAGATGTAAAGAGGAACTTTTGGTGGCCTAATATGAAAAGAGAAATATCGGACTATGTATCACGCTGTCTCACATGCCAACAGGTCAAGGCGGAACACCAAAAGCCTGCGGGAAAACTACATCCTCTAGATATTCCTAAGTGGAAATGGGAGGATATTGGTATGGACTTCATCATGGGTTTGTCTAAATCTAAAGGAGGACATGATGGAATCTGGGTTATCATTGACCGATTGACTAAATCGGCACATTTCTTGCCAATCAAAAGCCGATGGTCAATTGATGTGCTAGCTGCACTATACATTAAAGAAATAGTCAGGATACATGGAATTCCTGTCTCAATCGTGTCTGATAGAGATCCCCGTTTTACTTCTCATTTTTGGAAGGGATTACAACACTCGTTGGGAACAAGGCTCAACTTTAGTACTGCTTTTCACCCACAAACAGATGGTCAGACCGAGCGAACTAATCAAGTTGTTGAAGATATGCTGAGAGCATGCATCATTGACTTTGGAGGAAGCTGGCATGACCACTTGCCTTTAGTTGAATTTGCATATAACAACAGCTATCAAGCTAGTATCCAGATGGCACCTTTTGAAGCATTATATGGAAGGAGTTGCCGATCACCCTTATGCTGGAACGAAGTTGGAGAAAAACAACTATTAGGTCCAGATATGGTAAGGGATACAACTGAGAAGATACAGGTAATCAAAGAAAGATTACAAGTTGCTCAGACAAGGCAAAAGGCTTATGCTGATACCAGGAGAAGAGATCTTGAATTCCAGGTTGGAGATCATGTATTTCTAAAAATATCCCCTGGACGTGGCATACGAAGATTTGGTGTTAAGGGCAAGCTTACGCGAAGATTCATCGGACCATTTGAGGTACTCGAAAGAGTTGGCGAGGTTGCTTATCGCATCGCGTTGCCTCCTCAGTTGTCCGAGGTACACAATGTATTTCACATATCTATGTTGAAGAAGTATGTGCACGATCCGTCACATATTATTGAGCATGGAGATCTGGTGATCCAGAAAGATCTCACATATGAACATAGGCCTTTAAAGATATTAGATCGAGAAATACGAGCTCTAAGGAATAAGGTTATTCCCATGCTCAAGGTGCAATGGAATAAGAATCCCGAACGCGAAGCGACATGGGAGACCGAGGAATCTATGAAGAAACGATTTCCCGAGTTATTCTAAGAGGTATATGTCCTACACTCTCCACGTGTATAATTATATATATATTGAATTTGGGGACCAAATTCTTTTTAAGTGGGGGAGGGTGTAGCAACCCTAATAAATGAATAATTGAAATGAATTAAAACATATATATTACAGAAGTAATATATATAAAAGGAATAGGGTTAATTGGACGAAATAAAACAAATTAAAAATAACGCCTCTTATTAGGGCGTTAATTCAAAAAGAAACGCCTCTATCAAAGGCGTGACTAAAGAAAGGATGCCCACACGTGCGGTCGTCAACTCTCACGACCAAATAGGCAAGTAAAAGAAACGCCCATATATGGGGCGTGTTTCAAAAACAAGGAACGCCCTTATCCAAGACGTTTCTTAAGAAACGACCTGAACTAGGTCGTTAATTAAAGAATCGACGCCCTTACCTAAGGCGTTAATTAAAGAATACACGCCCTGACCAAAGGCGTTAATTCAGTTCGTGACTCGTTCGAACCCAGAGCTTATCCAGGGAAAGATTAACCTAATCTAGTAAGTGTCTATTAGAGTAAGGACTCTATTAGGGATATACTACCCTCACACAATCACTAACTCTAATAGGACTTCCAAAGTCTTATAAATAAACCTGTTCGGCCAACCCTAAATCTATTTGGACGAACTACTGCTGCACGGTACGTGAAGAACAAACTGTTCTTCTTATTCCCTTTTGTTTTTCTTGCTTCAGATTATATGAAGAATAATTAGTTTTCTTCTTGTTCAGGAAACTCTGCTACTGCCGTCGAAGAATAGGTAATATTCTTCTATCTTTTTTCCTTAAACGTCGATTATAACTATGAAGATTATTAACATCTTCATCTTCCCTCTTTTTCTCTTCCTCTACAGGTTCTGTAGCGTGAAGATCTTTGAAGAACATTTGTTCTTCTTCCGGCTGCTGCTGCTGTTGCGGATTTTCGTTGCAACAGAGCTCATCTTCTATCTCATCCTTTACGTTCCATTAAAGGTAGGTTTTCTCAAGTTATTGTAGCCCAAATGAAATTAATGCAAGATATATATATATATATAAGCATGTCATGCATACAGTTATTATAGTTTCCATGCGTTTTCTGCAATATTTTGAAAGAGACGCCCCTGTCAAGGGCGCTAATTCACATGAAACGACTTTTCCCAGGTCGTTAATTTCATGTTTAACGCCCCGTACTCAGGCGTTAATTTCTTTAAACCGTTAATCACCCATCTTAAGAATTGATTATCTATGAAATCATGATTATAAAATAATGCATGATCCTCTGTCTTCAACCTGCTAACTTTATTGTCCTGATATTACATTCGTTCCTCTGTTATCCTGAAATTGTTACTGTCCTGAAAGTTTCTGAAGGAACTTGAATTAACGACTTGGACAAAGTCGTTTTCCACATATTAACGCCCCCTCATAGGGCGTGAATCAAAAAGGTAACGCCCCTTCCTAGGGCGTGTATCGGTTAAAATCCTAAAATTTATATATTCTGAAAAATAGAATTAAATAGTAACGCCCCTGCCCAGGGCGCGTTTTTGATAATTCCTGAAAATTAATTGTATTCTGTCAAATATGTAAACAATAAGACGCCTTCTGGTGTAGTCGTCAGATCTTGAAGAAACGACCCTGACCAAGGTGTGTTTTAGACAATTCATGAAATTATTGATATTCTGTCAAATATATAAATAAGGAGACGCCTGCTACTGTAGTCGTCAACTGTTGAAGAAACGCCCCTTCCCAAGGCGCTTTTTAGATAAATTATTGAATTATTGAAAATTCTGCAAAACGGACCATATGTAAACGCCCTTCTGTTAGGCGTTAATTACTTGAGAAACGACTTGACCTAAGTCGTTATTTTACTGTAAACTGTTTTTAACCCGTTACTGTTAAACGATGGTTTCAATATATATTTATATACATATATCGGCACTATTCTCCACTCCGTGAGTATAGTCCCACTTTTCACGTTGATTTATCGATCACACTCAACTCTCATTGACATACAAGCTCTCCATTGGACATTCCATTCCTTTGGACTAGCGAGTTAGTCATAGAGACCTCCGTAAGACTCCTCGTAGCCTTGGATTCCCTCAAGGCCGACTGAGCTGGTTGTACCCTAAAAACCCATTACACGATCCTTGCCATGTCAATCTAAAGAAACATGGTATACCGGCCCTTATGATTATACAAAGAGTATATCATAAGAAATTCTTAATGGGATGATGATATCATGCCATATCATGTCGTTCTTGTAAACCCTAATTCTATGATAAGAATGAGGGTATCTTGCTTGATCTAATGTTCATGTGGACCTCAATTCTATATAAAGAATGTCCATATTGATTTGTCATGGTACCTAAGTTAAGGGAACCATATTCTACCTAGTTTTATCGATATCGTGATTATACCGTTATTATCGCCATTCTATGTCCTTTGTCATATTTTGGACTCTATTCTATCAAAGTTGTCATACGTGTCTACAAGCTTGATTATTGAAATTCTATATTGGCTATATAAACAAGAGTGGATGTCAAAACACATGATAAATGCCTGCGCATATAGGGCCCGATCTGGTCCTGGGAGGAGCACCCGAAAGTACTTGTGCCCATGGGAGTTAAAATGATAAGGTATCTGGCATTATACCGAGTACTTGACTTGCTTGATTGGACATTCCACACACATCTTGTACTTGAATCGTACTTGACTTTACATGAAATGCGTGGCCCGAAAAAGGGTAATTTACTTGCTTGATACATGATAGCCAAAGTTCTTGACATGAGTTGTTAAACGTGCTTGCTTGAATACCTTGAATATACTTGTCATCTTGTTGGAAGTTCATGACTAAGTTCATCTTATTTTCTTGATATTACATTCTCTCTATCTTGTCGTTTTATGCGAGCATGCATAGCTTTATTGCATTCATAAAAATGTAATTACTTAAACCCCTTGCTAGTACTTGAGATATAATTTCCTACTGAGCGTTCGCTCATTCCGTTTTGTCCCTTTCTACTTTTCAGGTAAGTCCGACGACGATGGAAGTCAATCGGATGGGAATGGTCAAGAGTGAAAGTGATAGAGCTTCTACAAGTGTCGTCATGTCTTTTCCATAGTTTCTTGAGTCAAATATGTATTCTTTTCCTTTTTGTTAAACAGAGTATTGGATTTGTAATAGTCTATCCATTATGAAATAAAGGATTGGGTTATCTTGCTATTTTGCGCATCTCTGTCTTTGTGTCGAATACACGACCACTCTGATTGACATGATTGATATAGACACGTCGCGCATCTCCGGGTATCTTCCGCGCTCGGGGCGTGACACCCGCTACCAGTGAACCAGCCAGTAGCACTCTGCTACCAGCAATCCACCAGAGGCCTAGCCTCTCTTCCTCCTAGCCCGGAGGGAACCCACAAGCAGCCCCCCTGCTGCTTGCAAACCGGAGATCAGATCTCCCTTCTCCTGACCCACCAGGAGGAACCCGACCTCAGACCAGAGGATCGGAAGAACAAAGATAACCAAATGAAAAAGAAAAAACAAAAACACGAAATGAAAATAACTTCAGCAAACAGAAAGCTGAAAAACGAAATGCACAATGTGGCTCTCAACGGAGCTGACTGGCCTGGATCTGATCCACGGTCCAGTAGGAACTTCTTCTGCTACTTCTCTTCTTCTTCTTCTCAACTCACGATCTCTCTTTCTCTTCTCTGCTCTCCTTTTCTCTCTCACTGTCTTTCTCTTTTCTTTCAGTCCTCACGAGCTCTCTCTTTCTCCCTTTTTTTTTCTTCTCTGGATCTTCACTCTCTTTGGATCGAAGGAGCCTTGCTGTAGCTGTATAGACTTTCTACCTTCTATCTTCGATCATCTTCTTCTGTGGAAGAAGTCTTGTATATATAGCAGCAGTAGCAGGCACACTGGGTGCGTGTGGCTTCCACATTTCCTACCCTAAAATTCGGACCACGTGGCAGCATCCTGGTATCTCGTCCATCCTTGGATCACGAGCCAGGCACCTCGGATCACGTGCCCTTCATTAGTATGCTCAGCAACTGGAGTTGAGGTGGCGTCAACACACTTGCTCCAAAGGGTTGACGCAGCCTTCAAAGACATTCGACCAGCAAAACTCAAGTCTGCTGCGTTGACTCCATCAGCCTGCTGCGTTGACGCATCGGTGATCCAGTGATCAAGTCTTCAGCAGATGGGCGTGCTGCGTCGACGCTCTCAATCAATGGCGTTAACTCAGTGAGGTATTCCAGTAAGCCATTAACTTCGTCTCTTTAGCTACTGCGTCGACGCTGCTCAATTGTGGCGTTGACGCAGTGGAATAGCCTGTGAAAGTCTCTGCTTCTTTAACTGCTGCGTCGACGCTGCTTGCTTGTGGCGTTGACGCAGTGGAAGATATCGTGAAAGCTTCGTCAACTGATGCGTGGACGCTCTCAGCATGCTGCGTTGACGCATGGAGCTGTAGCATCGATGCTGCCAATGTACTCCAGAGGCAGCAATAAGGGATACTTGAACTGCTGCATCCACGCTACTTGATCAATGCGTTGACGCACCAGAGTAATCCACAAGCTTCTTTCTTGATTGTTTGAACTATTGCGTTCACGCCACTTGATCAAGGCGTTGACGCATTGGTGTGTTCCAGTAGCGGAAATTGGATGGCTTCAGCCCTCTTGCTTTAAGGGGTTCATTAGCCTCTTCAGTCCCTGTCAGACAGATGAAACGAAGTCATCAGTTCTAAGTTTATGCATTGCATTGTATAGACTTTGCTGTGAAGGTAAAGGCTAAAGCAACGTACAGACTTTATGATACTTAGATGAAAAATAGGCGAAAGCAATGTAGAGACTTCAGATTGCAGGAACGTGTGAACAACCAATGTGTAGACTCTTCAATCGACAATTTTTGAAGCACAAAGGCAATGTACAGACTTTGCCTTAAAACGAATGTAAAGACTTAGAATCAAAGAGGCGTTGTGTAGACTTTGAACCAGTGTACAGACTTGGAAGCTTGAGCCAATGAATAGACTTGTACAGTGCAGTGAGTGTACAAACTTTCAGTGTTAGGGCCAATGTATAGACTTGTAAGCCCATGTGGATGTATAGACTTGAACGTGCACTGTGGATGTATGGACTTGATGATCCACTGTGGATGTATAGACTTGACTGAGTGAAGTCGATGTACAGACTTGCCTATGCGAAGCCACTGTACAGACATTGAAAACGTGAAGCCAGTGTACAGACTTGAAGAACAGTTCAATGTATTGACTTAGCGTTGTATAGACTTTGAGTCAAGAAGACCAATGTGTGGGCTTACTATAAAGAACAATGTTCTGATGGGTTGACGCATCAGCAAGGGTGGTTCGACCCACCACTGTCCATACTATCCAAACAGAGTGTAGATAGATGAAGATTGAACTAAAGAGTCGACGCATCAGCTCAAGGAGTTGACGCACTGCTGTGGAGACTGTGCAGACAGAGTGTAGGCAGAATTAAGTAGAGCATGTTATCTGACAGCCCTATGAAGTCCATACATTTACATGATAAAACATGAATTTATCGTGCATATAAAAGAAAGCATTATGATCAGAGAATGACTGAATAATAGCATGATGGCACACAGCAAGATGACTCACAGTGATTAACTCACATCAAAAAGCAATCATCAAAACCATCATCAAAACCACAGGGCACAACACTGCAGTCGACGCAAATTCCTACAAACACTGTTCCCTCCCCTTCTTCCCAGAACAGAGATGAAAAATGAGGGAAAAAAGGAAAAAAATGCAGAGGGCCAGGATCAGATTGTGTACCTTGTTTGTTACTGGGGCCATGTTGCCCCCACACAGTAGCCGGTGGGGAGCCCTCCTCCTCCTTAATCCTCCCTCTTCTTTCTCATTCTGTTATTCTTCATCGTCCTCTTCTTCTTCATCTTCTTCCTCGTCTTCTTCTTCTTCTTCCTCTTCTTTTTCTTCACCTGCTGAGTCATCGTCATCGTCTGCCTAGGGTTCCGCCAGAGGAGCCTCCTCCTTGCCGGCGTGCTCTTCTTCTTCCTCTACATCGATGATGGCAGGCGCCATCACTCGTCGTCGTTTCTCGCCACCGACGCCACTAGTGGAGGCCATGGGTATGAGATAGGAGAGATGGGAGAGATGAGAGGGGTGAAGGTGTGGGTCAAAGAGAAGGATCACTGGCAGAGATGGTCGTTGGTCGCCGGAGCAGTTGCAGAGAAACAGAAAGAACGGGAACATAAGAGGTGAAAGGAAAAGAAAAGGAAAAGGGGTTTAAAAGGTTAAGTCGGTTAAAATTCCGGCAGAAATTTACGTCAAAATTCCTGACATGAAATTTGAAATGCGCGACTGCGCGAAGCGGCTCATATTCTTTTGGTGAAGAAGTGACGTCAATGGGACAACCACCAATTTTGGAATTTTAGTATTCTTTGAAAATAATTGAATTATCTTCAAAGAGACTGACGCAGGATTAAGAAGTTGCGCCTTTTATACAGATGTAGATTCTAGAATTTATTCCTTTTATTAAAATGATTAATGAATTGATGGCTGAAACGATGACGCAATTTTAAGAAGTAACGCCCACTGTAGTGGACACAATTTTTCACAGAGACTTCGTTTTGAGACAGAATCATGGAGTTTTTTGGGAGAACAATTGTCTTACACATATGAAATGGCTCAAAAGAGGAAAAATCTTTTATTTTGTCAGAAAAAAAACAATCAAGTACAAACATTTTTGAGCCACTTTGGGCCTCAAGTTCCTAAGTGCTATTACATAGTGTTTCGATTGGTCCCGGTCTTCTTCAATCCACTCCATGGGCCATTGGAACTTACTGATCCGCCACAAGGCCTTGATTGTCTTCGTCTCTTCTTCATCGCCGCTTGTGCCCAATTCCCTCTTCTTGATCGGTGGAAGATGAGACGCCTCTTCGAATATGTGGCAGGGGAGGCTGAGTTGGGAGAGACACCGGTGCGAGTTGTAGAGCATGAACTCGGTTGCGCCGATTAGTCGAAGCTCCACCCTGGAAGAAAACTGAGCGCGGAGGTCTTGAGATAGGAGGGCCCCCGATGTGCATGCGAACATATTTTGGGCCATGGTCTTGAAGTGATCGTGCCACTCCAGTCACTTTTTGAGTTTTGGCATGAAGTTAGTCACTCTGTCGCTCAGCCACAATGTGCCTGTCATGTAATGGAGTGGACTCTTTTGGAACATTCTAGAAGCACTTTGGGCCACCTCACAAGGATCAAACTTGAAGTGGAAGTCGACCCAACTAGTGAACAATAGCATTGACCCATATAGGGGCCTTCCCATAGAAGCTGAGGTTAGCCCACAATAGAGGTAGGCTAGGACTGCCGGCCCGATCCTCTTGCCTTCCCAAATACCGCAGATTGCGCTAAGTTGTTCTTCTTCTAGGAAATCATATGCCGAGGGGAAGAGAAGTGCTCCCACGAGGCAAATCATGAACACCTTCATAATTTCTTCTAAGTCCTCTTCTTTGGCTTGTCCTAACGCCTTGTAAGTCCACGCCGCAAGCTTCTTCAAGTTGACTCCTTTAGCGGTGCGGATTTGGTCGATCATCTTTTGGCTTGCTATGAGGTTCGCCAATACCTCTTGAGTGCTTGATTTCTTTGGCATGTCCGCCATCTTCTCTTCCTCGCCTTGCTTTAATCTCTTCAAACCTAGGAGCATCTCTGCCTCCTCTAGGAGTATGGTGGCTTCAAAGGTAGAGAATATGAAGATATGGGTATGTGGATGCCATATCTCAATAAGAGCTCCTATAGCAGCCCAATCAAGGTGTATTTCAGGGTAGTGCTTAGCATGGGTGACTAGGCCTAGAAGGTGCCACCTAGAGAGTGTAATATACTGGATTCTTCAGATCGGAATCGGAGAGCTATCGGATCGCTTTCGTAGGTCCTGATACGTGTTTTACGATCCACTCAGGTTTTCCCCTTATATAACTTGCGAAACCCTGTGGAGAGCTGACCGTTGAGTTTTGCGACTCCAGGACACAACAGGTGCTTATTGCTCGTTCCGATGATCGCAAAGATTATTTTTTCATATTTATCTGAATTTATAGAATTTTGTATAGAAAATCAGATTTTAGGAAAATTGCTAATTTCTTATTTTCTTTTTCTTTTAACCCTCCCTCTCTCCTCTCTCTCTCCTCATGATCTCTCACTCTCTCCCTCTTTGTTCTCTCTCCACTTTTTCCCTCTGCTCCTGCTGCAGATGGAGGAGGCCTGGGGATGAGGTGGCGATGGCGTGGAGCTGACTTGAGATGTGATGGCGTAAAGAATGGAGCGTGGCGTTGGCGCTATCCCATTCGTGGATTCAAAGCCGATGTGAGTTGTTCGTGTGATGGTTTTTAGCGACTTGTGGCCGTTTCGGCCGTTTCAGCTCGAGAGATCGTCGGTAGAGGTAGGGGGATAGATTCCTTACCTCTTGTTCTACTTGTCCCATGAATTTCGTGCTGATTAGCGCGAGTTAGAGTGGGTTTTCATTTTTGGGAAATTAAATGCATGTTTTGGGGTGTGCGATGAAATCATCGTTCCAGGTGATGTTTCTCAATTCAATTGGTAGAAAATGAACCCCTGGCTTGTCGGGATTCGTTTCCCTCCAATCTGACTGTGTTTGGTCATGATTTGGGGCCGGTACGAGGCCCGTTACCCACGTGAGTCATTTTGGGATGATTTGAGGAAATCGCCCGTTTGATCGTTGTTTTGTGGTTTGTTGGCCCCTTCCGGCTTGTGGAAGGTCGGTAATGTAATTGAGGGTGTTTCCCCGACATTCTAGAGACGATTGGGGCGTGAAAAATGGGTTTTTGTGTGAATTTTCCAGTTTTCGCTCCGTGATGAGAACTCGCTGGTTGTGTGCGCTGCGTTCTCAGTGAAAATAGTTTGGCGGTTGGGAACGCATCCCAGGTGATGGGCATGATCCGTTGTTAATACGACCCAGGTGAGGGGCACGTTTATGAATTGTTGCACTTCAGGTTCATGCCGTGTCTATTAACGCGACTCAGGTAAGCGCCGTGTCAATTTGGTATCGCGACCTCACCATCGCGATGCAGGGTATAGGCGCTGGAGAGGGGGATTTCCGCAGCCCATTCAAAGAGCAGCCGAACTACGACCATCAGGACCAAACAAGGCCACGCTCGCCCAAGTGACAGCCTACAGGGCCCACTTCGGACAGAAAGCCCAATAAAAGATTCGCTCGAGGATACTACCTTCCTAAGCGGCCTCTAGGCTCGGAAGGCCCGAGCGTCGATCAGGTCACAAGAAAGGTCCATGCCCGAGCCATCTCTCCACCCAGGGGAGGAAGGCGCATGTCGACCAATCCGACCCATCTTCGTCCGAGCTAAGCCTACCGCCCGGATAGGGCTGGCCTCTCTAAGCACGGTAAGGCTGACGATTACTTATCCATGCAGCTGTTAAGAGTCCTCTGTGGGCAGGAAGTTATAAAGGTGAGGGACTCCAGCTCCCCATGGTGATAACGCTTCCACGATAAGGCAATAAAAGCCCACGTCGAGGACGTAACCCCCACCTGAAACCCCTCGACTTACAGGACTCCAGAAGACGGTGCACTATTTAACCCAGGGATACCCTCCGATGAAAGGTAAGGGCAATCACACGCTTAAAACTCCTGAGTAGGAACCACTTCACCCTTCTGGTGGAGAGGGATCTCGCGCAGAAGCTACTTTCTCCCTATATTGCTCCCACTATAGCTCTACTGACTTAAGCATCGGAGGGTTTTCCCCAGGGACTCATCCCTGGGCACCCTGATCTGTTTCCCTTTCTTGCAGTTCACTATCCGGTGATCCACTGCCCGCTCAGGACCAGCGCGAGATCTTGCCTCTTCATCTGGCGCCGTCTGTGGGAAACGTACAAGAAGCCAGTATGGTGCGAAGGAGCTCAGGGCGGAGGTTCGCTGGCGACAGGGGAAAGGCCATGGTAGCGGCAGGGGATGGCCCCTCCCGGGCCTCACAGAACCCTCCCTCCAACGCCAGTGCCCCCCGCCGACGAACCACCACCCCCTCCTGCGGTAGTAGGGCTACCGCTCAATGGTGGTGCCGAAGCCGTCCAGGCCCTCAATGCGAAACTAGATGTCCTCGTAGAACTCATGAGGACCCAGGCGGCTAGGGATGGAAGGTCCCGTGCCCCGTCAGGAAGCCCTCCCCGTGAGAATGCATCCCAGCACACCGCCGGAGGCCGCTTCACTCTCCGCGGCCAGCAGATCATCCGCAATAGGATTGGAGGACCCTCGCAGGCTCCGCCTCCGGAGCAAGAGGCTTCCTCCACACCAAGGTGGGGAAAACCTGGGGCGCGCCGTCCGAACCCGGAGACTGATGTTCCCGGGGATCACCAGGAGGCTCCTCCCAGCCCCACGGCACGATAACAGCCAGAGTTAACCCTCCGACTGCGAGATTTCGAAAGGCATTTCACAGAACAGGAGCGCGCCCTCCGCGCCTTGCATAAGACCTCTTTCCCGGAGGATGAGGAGAAATCCCCGCTCTCCGAATACATCTTGAAGGTAGAGGTGTCTCCCAGAACCTCCATCCCAACCTTCAAGCTCTACGACGGCCAGGGCGACCCGGCCGATCATTACGACAGCTTCGACGCTTTGATGACCTTGCATGGAGCGTCGGACGCCATCAAGTACTGAGCCTTCACGACCACCCTGGTCCAGGACGCCCAGGCGTGGTTCCGGGCCCTCGCCCCCGGATCCATCCGAGACTTCAAGCAATTTGGGCGAGTCTTCAAAGAGAGTTTCGCCGGAAGTGCCCCCCCAAGGTCGGTAGTGGGGCTCCTGGCCCTCAAATAGGTGCAAGGGGAAAGTCTCCGGGCTTATATTCACCGATTCAAGTCGGCAGCCCTGAGAATCCCCCGCCTAGATGTGGCCTCAGCTATAACTGCACTGACTGGGGGCACCCGAGATGAGAATCTCCGCCGCGAGCTTGTCCTCCACCCTCCCTCGACCCTTGCCGAGCTAGTGACTCTGGCGTTGCGCCATGCCGAGTGCGAAGAAGTACTCAGCGCATGCCGAGATGTAATCGGCTAGGGTCGGGAGGGAGACAAGAAGCGGGCTTCCGAGCCAAGCTCAGGTTCGGGGAAAAGGCGGAACCGCGACGGGGAACACAAAGAACCGTCACGGAAGTACGAGCGGTACACCCCACTAGCCGCGTCGGTCTACGAAATCTACGAAGGCATCAAGGACTGGGGCCTCCTCTGCCAACCCGAGCCAATGAGATCGAAGAACCGTAATCGCAACAAGCACTGCTTGTTCCATAGCGATCACGGGCACCACACCGACGACTGCCACCAGCTCTAGGATGAGATTGAGCACCTCATCCGTCAGGGACATCTAGCTCAGTTCATAGCTGAGCGTAAAGAAGACCGAGGCGCCCCAGAGGAGATCGACAATGCCCCCCGCGGGGTACACATCAATGTCATCTCCGGAGGAGCAGCATCAGGCGGCGATAGCAGCCGAGGAAGGAAGCATCATGCCGAGCGGGTGAGCCGAGCCATAGAGCCTCCCAAGGCCCCGCCGAGTGAGCCCCAGGTCATAGTCTTCTCCGACCGAGACCTGGAAGGGCTGAGCACCCCGCATGACGACGCCCTCGTGATTTTGGCTACGATAAACCATTGTAACGTAGATAGGATTCTAGTTGACAATGGGAGTGCCCCTGATGTACTGTCTTATGATTGTTTCCTTAAGATAGGAAAGGAACCATCCAAACTCTGCCCGATCCGAACCCCTCTCTGCGGGTTCAATGGCCTGGCCACCTATCCCGAGGGATCCCTAAGCCTGTCGGTTACCCTCGTCACCCCACCCAAAACCGTTACGGTCATGGTGGACTTCATAGTGATTAAAGGTATGATAGCATACAACGCCATCTTCGGCCGGGGAATCCTCAGCCGAATAAAAGCGGTGCCATCTACCTATCACCAGAAAATGAAGTTCCCCACCAAAAATGGGTTGGGGGAAGTCCGAGGTAACCAGGCCGTGGCCAGAAGGTGCTACAATATCTCGGTAGAGGCCACAAGGCCGGACGGGAAGGACAAGGGCCCCCGGGAGTCGAGGATAAATCTGCAACCACTGAACCTGGTGGCGAATTGCTGGCAGTTTTCCTAAACGACGACCCGGCCCTAGGAGTAATGATCGGAGCCGACCTACCGTCTGAGGTTCAACAACAATATAAAAGGTTCCTTTCTGAGTATATCCGAGTTTTTGCTTGGGCTGATGATCAACTTTCTGGGATACCAGAGGAGACTGTAATGCACAAGCTCAACCTCGACCCCATCGTGAAGCCCGTACAGCAGCACAGGAGGAAGCATGCACCGGAGAAACAGGCGATCATCAAGGCGCAGGTCACCAAGGGGCAAGAGACTGGCCTTTTTAGGCCGGTCCTATACCCGACGTGGCTAGCCAACGTCGTCCTAGTACCGAAAGCTTCAGGCAAGTGGCGGATGTGCGTGGATTTCACAGACCTGAATAAGGCCACCCCTAAGGACTGTTATCCGTTACCGAGCATCGACCAATTGGTTGACTCAACCTCGGGCAACGAGTTACTCAGCTTCCTAGATGCCTATTCAGGTTACCACCAGATCCGAATGGATCCAGAAGATGTCGAGAAGACCGCCTTCATCACCGACTATGGCGTATACTGCAACACCCGGATGCCTTTCGGGTTGAAAAATGCGGGAGCCACGTACCAGAGGCTGGTCAACCACATGTTTGAAGGACAGGTAGGTCGAAACGTCGAGGCCTACATCGACGATATGCTCGTCAAGACCCCCAAGGCCGAGGACCACTTCACCGACCTCGCTGAGACCTTCGACACCCTCCTGAGGTACAACATGAAGCTCAATCCTACCAAGTGTGCCTTCGGAGTGAGATCCAGGAAGTTCCTGGGTTTCCTAGTCACTCAGCGTGGGATCGAGGCCAACCCTGACAAAGTCCAGGCCATCCTGGACATGCGCCCGCCCACCTGCATCAAGGACGTCCAACGCCTAACTGGGCGTGTCGCCGCTCTCAGCCGGTTCCTGTCTCGTGCGGTCGAACGATGCTTGCCCTTCTTCAAGCTGTTGAGGGGGCCCAAATTGGCATCTGCTACGTTCGCATGGGATGAGGAATGCCAGAGAGCATTCGCCGAGCTCAAGGAGCTCTTGGCCTCGCTCCCGGTGCTCTCCAAGCCCGTTCCGGGTGAAGTCTTGCTGCTCTATCTCTCGGCAACACCATCTACGGTTAGCTCGGTCCTAGTCAGAAATGACTCGGGAGTCGAGAGGCCGGTCTACTACACCAGCAAGGTGCTCAACGGGGCTGAAAGTAGGTACCCCACAACCGAGAAACTCGTGCCAGTGTTGGTTACCTCCACCAAGCGCCTCCGGCTCTATTTCCAGGGTCACCCCATCACCATGCTAACCGGTGAACCATTGAAGAAGATCCTGGCCCACCCCGAAGCCTCGGGACGACTCGTCAAATGGGCCATTATGCTTGGGGCCTACAATATATCCTATCAGCCGCGCTCAGCTGTGAAAGGCCAAGCGCTCGCCGACTTCATCGCCGAAAGCACCATCCCGACTGAAAAAAGATCCCCGTCCGCACCCGGGCCGACCTGGGAATTGCTCGTTGATGGATCCTCCAACTCGGTTGGTAGTGGTGCCAGAATCCTCCTGAAGTCCCCCGAAGGAGCAGAACTGCAATACGCCTTGAAGTTCAGTTTTCAGGCATCCAACAACGCTTCCGAGTACGAGGCCCTTATCTCGGGAGCGTGCATGGCCCGACGGTTAGGGGCTGAGCGAGTCAAAATCCATACTGACTCCCAGCTGGTTGCTAGCCAAGTCAACGGTGAGTACGAAGCTCGAGAGGCACCAATGATCAAATACCTCCAACTGGTCAGAGACCTGGCCTAACAGTTTGAGAGATTCGAGGTAGTCTGAATAGCTCGGGAGGAAAACTCCCGAGCGGACGCCCTCTCTCGGCTGGCCTCCTCCCTCGACCCCAAAGGTACCCGATCGATCCTCCTTAAAGAGCTAGAGTGCCCGAGCATTGACTCGGAGCTCCTTACTGTTGACTCAGCCATTCCGAGCGACTGGCGCACCCCCTACCTATCGTGGCTCCGGGACTCTCAAGAGCCTTTCGACCCTCGAGAGGCCCGTAGATTGAAGTACCAAGCCCGGCGCTTCGTAGTTCTAGATGACACTCTCTACCGGAGATCTTTCTCCGGTCCCCTCCTGAAGTGTCTCGGCCCCGACGAAGCCAACCGAGCTATCCAAGATATTCATGACGGCCTGTGCGGAGCGCACTCAGGAGGAAGGTCACTCACCCGGATCCTGCTACGGCAGGGTTACTGGTGGCCCACTTGCAGCGCGACTGCATGGCCTACGTGCAACAGTGCGACCGATGCCAGCGATTCGACCACTTAGTGGTGCGGACACCAGAGCACACGAGCGGCACGAGTCGGCGAGCCACCGATACCGTATGCGGAGCACCACCAGAGCGGCAGCGGCTTCCATTTGGCTCGGAGATAGCCTGGAGACTCCCCCTTGAGTCCCGACATTTATCATATTTATTTAGACTCTATTTGTGTGTAATGTGTGTTTATTTCGTTTTATTCGATTTGTAATTTGGTTTGTAAGAGGGGTTTATTTGTAAAAGGGGACCACCCGGGTCCCACGGGCCCCCCACCCCTCCTCCCATTGATCCACCTCCTCCCTAGGGCCCATGTGGGGACAGTCAACTTGTCAAATGTGGGCTTCTAGAAGGGTGGGCCAAGTGGGGGACAAGGGAGCTTGGAAGTCAAGGTTGGCCACCAACCTTGCTCTCTTGGTCAAGGGGGCGCCCCCCTCTCACCATCAAGCATTTTATTTTTTGTAAAAATGGTATTAGAACTAATTAGTTCTATCCCATTTGTTTATTCCCCAAACTCTAGGTCCAAGGGTATTTTGTGTCTTTTGGCCATTCATATAAAAGCCTTGTATTTCCATTTGTGTGGAATTAATGAAATCATTTGGAAGAAAATCTCGTGGAGTAGCCATGGGCGCCCCCCTCCTCTCTCCTCCCTCTCCTCCTTGCAGCTGGGAAGGCTGTATTCTTGAGGTTTGAAGCCTCCCTATCAGTTCCGGTGATCGCCGCCGCCGCCATCGTGCAGCCATCACACCGCCACCATTGTCGCCGGTGTTCTGTCCATCCAGGACAGAGGAGTCATCCACGAATTCCTGCTCTCCACCCCGACATCTTCTTGAGCTAGGATTTTTAGGGTGTGTTCCAGAGGTGTTCCCCACGTTCCACAAAAATTGGTTGGTCATCTAGATTCCATTTCATATTTTTACATTTTCGTCCAACTCCTTGTTCCAGATCTGTCTGTTTTCAGTTTTGATGTCCACCCGCCCAGAGTATCCAGGCTTCGGATCCCTCTTTGATTTTTTCAGGAGCTCTCACTTTTACTGGGAATTCTTTCCACCAACCCCTCCACCCAAGAATTTTCGTGGAATTTCAGGAGACCATATCATATTTTTTAAAATTCATCTTTAGATCACTTATAGTGTTGTCAGCCAGTTTCCAGATCCGACCACCAGTCAGTGTTAAAATCCTAAAAAATCGTAGTCTCCACCAATCCTTCCACACAATTTATTGCCGTTTTTATTTCTTTCCCCTCCACAACTTTTATGAAGAGGTCGATGTCTGATTCGGAGGTTTGCTTTACGGTCAAAGGCAGTTCTCAGGAAACTTCCCTACTGTTCTGAGAGTTCGGGTACTGTGCAACAGAAACTTCAAAATTCAACAAAGTCCAGATCCGTGCAGATCCATATCCTCTCTCAGGGCCTAGATTGAAGGACTTCAAGAGAGCTTTCCAATGGTACCTCATGTTCCCCGATCCGACATCGGGATTGGTTGCAGCGGCTGATCTCGCTGAAGCGTGCGCTGGAAAACAGAAGCTTCAGTCTGTGGACAGCAATTCCAAAGTGTGGAGATCGGAGCCGATCGGCGTCCGACCAGTAGTTCCGGCCGACCGCCGTCCAGGGAGGCGCGCCACCAGGGGTCTCCATCACAGCGGGTCCCACCCCACCGGCGCCGGAGGTTGGAGCAGTCCATGGGCCCCACAGACCCGTAGATCGTGCCGTCCGGACAGCACGAAAACGCGGATTCGGCACCGCCGGGATGACATCAAAATGCTGCCCGTCAACCCAGTTGCCGCGATTCCCGGGCCCCACATGTGACCTATTACCTCCCTGCGTGGAGTGGGTCAAATTATTGTATTGCTGTAATAATTGTTAACCGGGAGTCCGCAATTGGCAGGAGTTGTCTTCCCCACGCCGGGAGCGTAGAGGTAACGGTCTTAACTCCTTGGCGTTCATTTGCTAGTTTAGTATATGATTGAATGCCGCTGCCGAGAGCGTAGAATTCTAGCCTGTGAGTCCATGTCACCGCTGTGAGTGGGAGAGCGACCGTCCCGTGACTCGACCCGAGTACGGAAGTGAGTCGGACTACCCTTGAACTCTCTGCCGGTTCTTCAACCACGCACGATCCGCGTTTCCCTCGCTTGGGATGACGAGTGAGCTTGCGTTTCTATTAGCGACATAAAGCCCATAGGAACTCATAGTGTCGGGCCGAAGTCTCTCCAATTTGTATGTTGCTAGTCACATCTCCATCTAGAGTCCGAGGTCCGCATCATATAGAGGCGGTCTCCCGTGTCCGTCCCGCATCAGTTTGGTATCAGAGCCAGGTTGAGTCTAGGGTAGTCATTACATAAGTCTTGCATGCATCATGGTCTAAGTAGAGTCTAGGATCATCATTATTTTCAAAACAAAAAAAAAAAGAGTGTTTTAAAATTACATTTCATCCCGATAATTCGGTATATTAAAAGGTGTTGTCCGAACGTTAGGCTATGCCTATCGGGAAGGCCGCACACTTACGGGAGTGATCTTCGGATCGATTAACTCCGCCAAGTACCGTCTATTGGTGTCTAGGTGTAGTCGAGTCTCATTCCAACCTTGCATTGTCTAGTGTTTGTCTCCACGTGTCGGCATGTCTAACATGTAGTTCCCCAATTTCCAATGGATTCCCACTCACCTGGGCAACATGGCCGTTGGTCTACCCATGGGCTTGGCAACCATCCTCTCCCCTTCCGTAGGCCCGAAGCCTCGGATTTTTATGGCTCTAATGACCCGGGTGACTACCTCAAGTGGGAGGCCGCCATGGACAACTTTTTTGAATGTTACACCATGTCCGATGCCATGCAAGTCAGTTTTGCCCAAGAGAGGCTTGTCCACAAAGCCGCCTGGAAATGGGAGAGCATTGAGCGCATGAGAGAGGTTAGGAGGCAAAGGCCCATCGAGTCGTGGCATGAGATGAAGGGCGAACTTAGGAAGGTCTACCTACCCGTCCCGGTCACCTCCAACCGACCCCACCCAATCACCTCCACCCAAGTGGGCCATAATCGAAGGCAACGCGCCGTGCATGTAGAAGAGCCTAGGTTCACGACTAAGCCGAGTTCATATGGGAGAGTCAATCACATCGCTCCTACTCCAAACCCCACCATTGCCGAACTCTTCCAAATCATTTTGGATAGAGTGGATAGGAGGTGTGCTGATATCGAGTCCCTGGTTTCCCCTTGCCAACCCCCTAGACAGAATGGAGCCAAGCACGAGCCTAAGGAGGTAGCAGCCGGTAGTCCCAACCCAGTGCCATCTATGGTGCCATCCCAAGGTCCTCTCCCCATCATAGTGGATCCTCTTCCCCCACCCACGAGAGCCCCATTGCCTGCACCCCCTGTCCGTCAGGAGGATAAGGGTAAGGACACACTTATCAAGGAGCGTAGTGGATCACGACAGTAGTGTTATCGCTGCCAGGGGTTTGGCCACTTTGACAGATAGTGTCCCACTCGGACATCTCTAGCCCTAGGGGACAAAAGGGTTGGAGAAGCCTGACTCTCCGATCTTTATTCGGAGCCACCTCAACCACAGCTACCCGTGTTTCTAACGGAAAAGCTACTTATAGCCGAGCCACTCCTTAGCTGGCTTAAGAATGGCCTGGCCCCATCTCCCCTCCCATCTATGGACCCTATCCTACCTCTGGTGCCAATAAATTCATTTCACACCACTTTCCGGTCTAGTCACTTTGTGGATACGTTGGATGACCTTCTTAAAGGGTTAGACCGGCAATTGACATTTACGCACTTGTTGGCTCCAGGCTTCGACCGACCCACAGGTCGTAGTTTCACTCATCCCGCTTTAGGGTCCATCACCTCCGTGTACACCGTGGGTCATGTTACCACGGAGGTTCTTCTACTCCTCCCTATGCCGGCCGAGCCCGACTTCATTCCCATTTGCCCAAGAGAGGAATCTTACTTTCTACCTATGACTGTCATCCCACCTCTCCCAATGAATGAAGGTGATCATTTACACCTCCAAGATTTCCAAATGTGGGACAGTGATTTATGTAAGCTTCGTCCAAGGGGTCATACCTTCTTTGATCCCTTCGACCCATTCTCTTGTGGACCCCATGACCCACCATATTTACTCCACCTTTTCGAGAGAGTCCACCATCATACCCCTTCTCCACGGGCCGATCCATCTACAACCTCCAAACCCGTTCATAATACTCCTACATATCGGGGTGATGTAGAAGATGACCCGCCCAAACCTCCCAAATCTAAAAGGCCATCCGTGCATGAATGGATCACTTTAGGACGCCTTCCACATTCCATCAACTTCCGGTTGCCTCTAGTGTATGCATGGCACACATTCGGGTGTCCTGGACCACCTTGCATATGATTGGGTCGGACTAACATTAGGTTTGTGTAGGGTTGTGTGTGCATCCGTGTGTTTTTTTCTTTTGCTAAGCATGTTAGGAGTCTGCATGACGACGTCCGTCGTCACATTGAGGCCAGCAATGCACGGTATAAGGAGTTAGCCGATGCCCATAGACACCATCGAGAGTTTCAAGAGGGCGAATATGTCATGATCAGGGTAAGACCTGAACGGTTTCCCTCTGGAACCGTTAAGAAATTGCAAGCTCGTGGAGCTGGTCCATTTAGAGTGTTGAAACGAGTTGGATCCAATGCGTATGTTGTGGACCTGCCTGAGGAATATGGTATAAGCTCTACTTTTAATGTATCGGATCTAGTTGCATATAGGGACCCAGCGGTGATCCCTAGTGAGCCTTTCGAGCCATCCCCTCCCATTGAGAGTGATCCCACACCTGAGTGTCCACCTCCAGCCCCTTTCCCACGGCAGCGAGAGCATATCGATCATATACTGGATGAGCAGGTGACAGTTACCAGGAGTGGATCTTACCCGCCCTACCTAGTGCGTTGGAGAGGGCGGCCCGCCATCGAGGATATGTGGATCACCCATGGAGAGTTGCAGCGGATTGATTCGGACCTACTGGAGCGGTACCATAGTGATGCAGACCCTTACTCGATAGGGTCGAGTTTCTCCCACCCGGGGAGAAGTGGTGCGGACACCAGAGCAGACGAGTGGCACGAGTCGGCGAGCCACCGATACCGTACGCGGAGCACCACCCGAGCGGCAGCAGCTTCCATCTGGCTCGGAGATAGCCTGGAGACTCCCCCTTGAGTCCCGACATTTATCATATTTATTTAGACTCTATTTGTGTGTAATGTGTGTTTATTTCGTTTTATTCGGTTTGTAATTTGGTTTGTAAGAGGGGTTTATTTGTAAAATGGGACCACTCGGGTCCCACGGGCCCCCCACCCCTCCTCCCATTGATCCACCTCATCCCTAGGGCCCATGTGGGGACAGTCAACTTGTCAAATGTGGGCTTCTAGAAGGGTGGGCCAAGTGGGGGCCAATGGAGCTTGGAAGTCAAGGTTGGCCACCAACCTTGCTCTCTTGGTCAAGGGGGTGCCCCCCTCTCACCATCAAGCATTTTATTTTTTGTAAAAATGGTATTAGAACTAATTAGTTCTATCCCATTTGTTTATTCCCCAAACTCTAGGTCCAAGGGTATTTTGTGTCTTTTGGCCATTCATATAAAAGCCTTGTATTTCCATTTGTGTGGAATTAATGAAATCATTTGGAAGAAAATCTCTTGGAGCAGCCTTGGGCGCCCCCCTCCTCTCTCCTCCCTCTCCTCCTTGTAGCTGGGAAGGCTGTATTCTTGAGGTGTGAAGCCTCCCTATCAGTTCCGGTGATCGCCGCCGCCGCCATCGTGCCGCCATCGCACCGCCACCATCGTCGCCGGTGTTCTGTCCATCCAGGATAGAGGAGTCATCCACGAATTCTTGCTCTCCACCCCGACATCTTCTTGAGCTAGGATTTTTAGGGTGTGTTCCAGAGGTGTTCCCCACGTTTCACAAAAATTGGTTGGTCATCTAGATTCCATTTATTATTTTTACATTTTCGTCCAACTCCTTGTTCCAGATCTATCTGTTTTCAGTTTTGATGTCCACCCGCCCTGAGTATCCAGGCTTCGGATCCCTCTTTGATTTTTTCAAGAGCTCTCAATTTTACTGGGAATTCTTTCCACCAACCCCTCCACCCAAGAATTTTCGTGGAATTTCAGGAGACCATCTCATATTTTTTAAAATTCATCTTTAGATCCACTTATAGTGCTGTCAGCCAGTTTCCAGATCCGACCACCAGTCAGTGTTAAAATCCTAACAAATCGTAGTCTCCACCAATCCTTCCACACAATTTATTGCCGTTTTTCTCTCTTTCCCCTCCACAACTTTTATGAAGAGGTCGATGTCTGATTCGGAGGTTTGCTTTACGGTCAAAGGTAGTTCTCAGGAAACTTCCCTACTGTTCTGAGAGTTCGGGTACTGTGCAACAGAAACTTCAAAATTCAACAAAGTCCAGATCCGTGCAGATCCATATCCTCTCTCAGGGCCTAGATTGAAGGACTTCAAGAGAGCTTTCCAATGGTACCTCCTGTTCCCCGATCCGACATCGGGATTGGTTGCAGCGGCTGATCTCGCTGAAGCGCGCGCTGGAAAACAGAAGCTTCAGTCCGTGGACAGTAATTCCAAAGTGTGGAGATCGGAGCCGATCGGCCTCCGACCGGTAGTTCCGGCCGACCGCCATCCAGGGAGGCGCGGCACCAGGGGTCTCCATCATAGCGGGTCCCACCCCACCGGCGCCGGAGGTTGGAGCGGTCCGTGGGCCCCACGGACCCGTAGATTGCGCCGTCCGGATAGCACGAAAACGCGGATTCGACACCGCCGGGATGACATCAAAATGCTGCCCGTCAACCCAGTTGCCGCGATTCCCGGGCCCCACATATGACCTATTACCTCCCTGCGTGGAGTGGGTCAAATTATTGTATTGCTGTAATAATTGTTAACCGGGAGTCCGCAATTGGCCGGAGTTGTCTTCCCCACGCCGGGAGCGTAGAGGTAACGGTCTTAACTCCTTGGCGTTCATTTGCTAGTTTAGTATATGATTGAATGCCGCTGCCGAGAGCGTAGGATTCTAGCCCGTGAGTCCATGTCACCCCTGTGAGTGGGAGAGTGACCGTCCCGTGACTCGACCCGAGTACGGAAGTGAGTCGGACTACCCTTGAACTCTGCCGGTTTTTCAACCACGCACGATCCGCGTTTCCCTCGCTTAGGATGACGAGTGAGCTTGCGTTTCTGTTAGCGATGTAAAGCCCATCGGAACTCATAGTGTCAGTCCGAAGTCTATCCAATTTGTGTGTTGCTGGTCGCATCTCCATCTAGAGTCCGATGTCCGCATCATATAGAGTCGGTCTCCCGTGTCCGTCCCGCATCACTTAGTCCATCAGTCGGCTTCGGAGCTCGTGACCCTGACCAAGCCATACCCCTTCGCTCAGTGGGGAATCGACATTCTTGGGCCGCTCCCTACGGCTCAGGCCCAGAAGAAGTTTATCATCGTCGCCATCGACTACTTTACCAAGTGGATCGAGGCCGAAGCCACAGCGAGGATCACCGAGACAGTCGTCTGGAGTTTCATCTGGAAGTCGATCATTTGTCGTTACGGCATCTCCCGGGTGATAGTTTTTGTGCCCCTGTGATTTTGATGATAGCAAACACTATGAGTCAGCCTTGCATATCATGAATCCATTGCATATCATGAATCTGTGTCTGAATGATTGTTTTGCTTTGGGCATATGAATGTGTTATCTTGCATTAGTGCAGACATACAGTTCATATAGTATTGAATATAGTTGGTGCACGATTGTCTGGAGCATATAGTCCGTGCATTGCTCAACTACTTTCTATAAAGTATGTACATTGCTTAAGACTGTACAGGGTAGTTCATGCATACAGCAAGTCCATACATTCTCTGCTATAATCTTCATGCATATGCCAAGTCTACACATTGCAGCCTAGTCTGAACATCGTCAGCATAGAAAGTCTATACATTTCATTGCAGCATGCACACACAAGTCTACACAGTGCTCTTCATTCATGTGCACAGTTCGTGCATCAAGTCTGTACATTGGTGTCATCTGCACACATGTCACAGCATGTCTGCACATTGGTGGATAGTCTGTACATTGCCCTGCTTCAGGCACGCTAAGTCTATACAGCCTTTGCATTGCACACAAAGTCTATACATTCCTTATCTTTACCTACATTCAGAACACTAAGTCTATACATCACGTGAAGTCTGTACATCGGTAAAGTATGCACATGGTTGCTTTGAAGCCACATCAAGTCTATACATTGCTGTCGCATGCATATTCCTTGCACTAGCAAGTCTATACATTTGTTGCTGCATGCATTTCTTCAAGTCTGTACATCGTTGGCTAATGCATGCATCATCTTTCAAAGTCCATACATTGTCCTGTAGCCTGCACGAAGTAAAGTATGTACATTGTCCAGCGTCTCACTCAGCGTCTAAGTGAGTGTGAACATTGCATCGCTAAGTCTATACAATGCATCGTCTCATGCATCATCTTTCAAGTCAATGCATTGTAAGACCAAGTCTATACATTGCATCGTCTCATGTAGCGTCACTATGTGCAAGTCTATACATTGTCTGGGTGCATAACACAAGTCTATACATCGCCACTTGGCTCGTGGCTTAGTCAGTGCATCCACGCATACACAAGTCTATACAGCGCCGTGTTCACATGCTTCAAAGTCTATACATCGTGTGGTTCGAGCATTCAAGTCTATACAACCATTGCCTTGCAGCATGCACGCTATCAAGTCTGTATAGCCTGCACACACAAGTCCATTCATTGTCATCGCTGCACGCATTGCAAGTCTATACACTCGCATGATAGCCAGTCTGCTCAGGTCTATACACTCACATGATAGCCAGTCTGCACAAGTCTATACATTGCATGCTACCAAGTATGCACATTGTTCTTCATGCACTGTCTAGCTTTACATTCACATGTCTGTACATCCTGTGTGCTTTATAATGCCAAGTCTATACATTGGCTAGCTGCACAAACACTAAGCCTACACATTGTAGCATGCACGAACAAATAAGTCTGTACATCGTTCTGCCTACACACATTTAAAGTCTGTACACTGTCATGGTTGCTTTGATGCCGTAGCAAGTCTATACACTCATGAGCACTTATGTGTTTTGATGATTGATCAAGTCTATGCATCGCTGCATACACTGCATCGGTGAACTGCATACACTGCATCAAGTCTAAACATTGCATGCACTTTCACTCTAAGTCTATACATTGCTTCATGCATTGAACGAAGTCTGTACGAGCTTTTAGTCTTAAACTGATAACTCTATCTGACTGACTGACATGTACTCTTCGTGAAGCTTAATGAAGGCACGTGATCTGAGGATAATAGGAGTGCCCTGATCGTGACACGTGGAACCACTGTGCTGAAATGCTGTCACGTGGACTGAGGCCTTTGGGCGGGAAATGTGGAAGTCACACGCCCTAGCTGCTGCTTTATATATGAAGACTTCTTCCTCAGGAGAAGGCTGATTGAAGCTGTGAGAGCTGAAGAAGAAGAGCAGAAGCAGTGAGTGCCTGCACGATCCAGTGTAAAGAGAAGAAGAAGAAAAAGAGAGAGAGGAGAAGAGCAGAGAAGAAAAAGAGAGAGATAGAAAGCTCGAGCAGAGAAAGAGAGAGAGAGATAGTGGTTGTCTGGAAATTGGATCAGAGCCAAACCAGACTTGCTCCTGCGAGAGCTATATTGTGCATTTCATTTACAGCTTTTAGTCGCTGATTGTCTACTTATTTTTGTTTCATCTTTTACCTTTCTTCAAGCTGTTAGTCAGCGGTTGCAGTGGAGGATTCCACTGGACAGGTCAAGCTGTAATTCCTCAGCTGGCGAGACTTGGTCTCGAACAGCAAGCTGTGTTGCTCAGCGGGCAGAGGAGGATTCCTCTGGACGGGTTAAGCTGTAGTCCCCAGCGGTTGTAGGCAAGCTGTGATGCCCAGCGGTTCAAGCTGTGAGTCAGCAGTAATCCACACTCGGGTTGAGTGTGGGGTGGACGTAGGTCTGGAGGACCGAACCACCTAAAAAATCCTCTTACATTGTGGTTTGATCTCATTGTGTGTTTGACGCTAGATGAATGCATAGGGGCAATATGGCTTGATTGCACACCGTGTGTTTGACTGTGGTATTGAGTGTCCTTTGATATTGTTATTCCGCAATTGCTCATTGTCCTTCTGAAGAAGGAGAGATTTAATTAGTTGTTCAGGTTATCTAGTTTTGTCTAGTTAGCGAACTAGAGTTTTATTTGAAGGAAATTTTTAAAGGGTTGATTCATTCACCCCCCTCTGAATCCACCGCACCAAACCCAACACTTGGTATCAGAGCGGGTTGTTGTGCATAGGATCTAACAATCCGCAGCAGATCATGCATCTTCTGTGGTGCATTTCAGAGTGGGTTTCGTGTGCTCGGTGTTTCGTTTCACTGACTTAGTGCCTTGCCTTACTTATCTGGTTTTGGTGCATTTTTGTCGATTGTTTTGTGCGCTGTTGGTTGCTATCTATTTTAATGGCTCATCCACCAATTTTCAAAGGTAATGATCTTGATCTATGGCTGAAGAACTTACATCGATATGTTAGATTGACTGACCCTGAGCTTTGGAAAGTAATAGTCTACGGTCCACACAAATTATCAAAAGATAATTCTAGATGGACTGATAAGGATATACTGAAAGACTCTGTCAACTCGAGAGCATTAGATTTGATGAAAGCATCACTTGACAGAGCTCTAATTTCATGTGTTTCTTCGTGTAGGTCTGCCAAGGAGATTTTAGAGAAACTGAAGCTTACCAGGAATCGCAACACATGTCTGATGGTTGACGATGATGGACAGCAAGAAGAAAATGAAGAGGAAGATGAAGATGAGGTACCTTCTGAATTTGATAATTATGATATGGATGATTGGATTGTAGCATACAATGATTTGCTTGATTCTTACGAAAAGTTGAAAAAATGAAATAAATCTCTAAAAAGGAAGTTGAATGATCATGTGAATGTTAATTCTGGAGGTGAGGATATGGTAATTCTGAAGATAGAAAATGAGATATTCAGAAGACAACTAAAAGAGTTTGATTCTGTTACTTCAGATCTAGATCATTTGAAATCTGAGAAAGAAATGCTTATGAAACAAACTGGTTTACACAAAAAGGAAAATCAAGAGCTTGCTTGTGAAATTGCTGAACTGAAGGAAAGACTTAGCTTGATTGATGATGATCAGGCCCATAACAATAATGTAGTTCAGAATGAAAAACTGGTAAAAGATTTAGAGTGTGTTAGCTCTGAATTGAATGTCTTAAAATCTGAGAATGAATGTCTTAGGAAACAGAGTTCAAAAGTCAATGCTGAAATTACATGTGAATATGTTTACAAGGATTGCTCATGTCTGAAAGAAGTTAACGAGAGTTTTCAATTTGATCTTGAATGGTATAAGGATCTAGTTGCCTCACTAAGAAATGAGAATAATGAATTGCTCAATAAAAGTTTGAAAGATGAACAGAGAGAAGAAGCTCTAATAGAACAGCTAAGTTCCATTACTAATGATGAAAATTCTGCTGAACAAATCCTAAATTTGAAATCTGAAAATGAAAAATTGAAACTGATACAAAAGGGGAATGAAGAGTTGAAGCAGTTAAACACTGCTATGTCAGAGAGACTGAGTGCTCTAGAAAAAAGAAAATATGTTGTTGATGGAAATCAATTTGAAAATCAGTTCAAAATCAAACAGAAAAATGAAACATTGAAAAGTCTGAATGATGCTCTGTATAACCAGGTCATTTCCTATGAAACTAAAATTGTTGGCCTAGAACTCAATATTTTAAAACTTGAATATGAAATCTCTGACTTCAACAAATCTCTTGAAAAATTTGTGAGTGGAAAGGATAATTTGGATAAGCTCCTTGGTTGCAAAATTAATTTCCAACGTGAGGGTCTGGGCTTTAACCCAGCTAATAAAAAGGGGTTTGACAGTAAGATTCACACTTCATTTGTGCATAGTTCTGAGTCAACTAGCACATCTAGTGTACCTATCTTCGAATTCAGTGCTCAGAAAAATCAAAAATCCAATGTCAATTCTAAATCTGCAGAACAAACTCAAAAACTGAAAAAGAATGAAAATTCATAGAAAAAGGACAAAGATGCTCCTGTTGGTACAAAGATTGATGCACGCAAGTCACATGATCTCTCACACACTCATACTAAAAGGGGGTCATGTTATTATTGTGGGAAGTTTGGTCATGAGATGGCTGAGTGTTTTGTGATGAAGAAGGATGATCTGAAATTTAACAGAATTCATGCTAGGAATTCTCATGTTAAGAAATCTTCTTTAGCTCAGAATAAAAGAATTCAGTGCTTTTACTGTCACAGAATTGGTCATCTTATGCGTAATTGTAAACTAAAGAAACATGATGATTTCAATACTAGAAAATTGCATGATAGAACTGTTTAGACTAAAAATCATGCAAGTCATAAGAAGAAAATTCAATGTTATTGTTGTGGCAAGCTGGGCCACACTGGAGCCCACTGCTGGCATAAACAGGGAAAGAAACTTAATTTTGAATTTGTCAAATTCCCTGCAAATAGAAATGTTTTTGGTAGGAATAAAGCTGTTTTTAAAGAAAAGATTCTTGCATGTTTTGAATGTGGAAAATCTGGCCACCGAGCTTCTGAATGCTGGTGGGAAGGTAATGGTAAATCAAAATTTCATGCAAGCAACAGAAATTTTTCTGCCAACTTACATAGATTCCATGATTATAACAATGTTCACAAAAAGAATTCAAGGGTTGTTACATCATGTAGATATTGTGGAAAGTTTGGTCATTCCATCAAAAATTGTTACCTGATGGATCATGATGATAACTTTGCTAAAAGACTATTTAGAACACCTGTCACTGTTAATGCAGGACCCAAGACTGTTTGGGTACCTGCCCATGCCAAATAGTGTGCTAACTTGCAGGTGTGCCTTGGAATGAACAAAGAGGGGTAATTTAGCCAAGGCACTCTAAAAGGAAAACCCTAGGATTCTACTCTTCAGGTCAGTTCTGAACACTGTTTAAATTCCATCATCTGAAAATTGCTTATTTGAGATGGTTGAGCATCCTATTGATCTGATTTGTGTTAATTGAAACTTTATGAAAATTTGAAATGAACTTGATGCATTTGATAGTTTCTCTCTCTAATTAAACAAGCATGAATTCTCCTTGAGCATAAACTTTAAAATCATGAGCAGTGCTTTAATTGCATGTCATGCACCTTGTCAGGGGGAGTTTGACTGTTGCTTGCATTTGAAGAGTAGTGCATGTCATAAAATTTGAAAAACCTAAAAGGATATTCCATTGCATCTAGACAGGGGGAGCATTCCTGTTTGATTACTTCTTCACCTCTTGAACTCCTTCTGTCTAGCAATCTGATCCATTGTCTTGGCAAATATGAATTCACTCTTGTCTCCACTTGTGTAGCTATTCTGTCTGTACTCCAGACTCAGCTATTGACTTCTAAACTGAACTGTTCTAATGTTCAATCCTTGTCTCATCATGATTGCTTTATGCTATTTTCTCAATAAAAATGCTTTGTTGACTCCATTGATTTGCTGCAATGTCAATGTTGATTCATCTGAATGAGGAAAGATTTTAGTCAGTGCACCTTAATCATATATCAGAAATATTCTGAAAAGAAGAATCTTCTATTATACTGGCTTAAGAATGGCTGATGAATCAAATTGATTTAAGACTAATGTATTCATTAAGTTTTGATCTAAAAGACTTGAAAGTATCTGAATCATTTGTTTAATAAATCTTAACCAACTATCTCATGTAATTTTATGCAAAACCTTCCGAAATCTGAAATTTTAAAACCATGGCTTTCCTTGGTTAAGATACATGTAGTTGGTATTGTTCTTAAACTTTTCAATGATCTGAGAAATGTCTGTATAATCTGAAAATACTTGAAAGAACTCTTGGTCAGAGCAATGACTTTGGTCACAGAGAAACTGGGTTCTCTATCAAAGAAATAGAGCAAGCCCATGTCATGAAGTGCCATAGTTACCTCTCTTATAAAAATGATTGAAAATCTGGTAGAGCAATGGCTTGGCTGTGTTGAGTAACTGGGGATTCTGATTTCTGATCAAGGTGTCTCCTCATGTAAAAAGACACTCCAAATTGCTAACTCTGTTCTCTTTGGGAGGCAATATGGTTGTCACACTGAGTAACTGGGTCACTTCACCTAAGACGTGTTGTGCCTCATGTAAAAAGGTGTTGACCTAACCAAACTTGCTCAAGAAATAAGTGCTGATCAATAGAAAATTCTGAAAAACTAAAGACAAGTTCAGACACATTTATGTCTGTTTAATCTCAATATTATCTTGTGTAACTTCCATAGGAGTCATTGAATTTAAATGAGTAAGATGGAAGGAGGTTAAACATGAATATCAGATGAGTTTTTGGTTCATTTCTATTAAAAGGTGTTTCAGATATGAGTATTGAATTTTCTTGATAAACTTTAAATACATCACTCTTAAATCATGAAAGTAAGTTTCAACTCAATCATAATCTATTATAATTGAAGAGTCTGAAATTCGGTTATCAAGATTTATGAATTTGGTGTGCTAACAAAAATCTTGCTTCCTCATTTATTCATTGTGCTTACAGATTGTGGTAATCCTTGAGTGCCCATGTGTTTTTGCTGATAGATGTTTCACCTCTTGACATACCTCAACTCTTTTCTGGCTTTAAGGGGGTGATTAACATCTGCATCATAGACTTGTTTTGTGCATGATCTTATCTGGCTGGTATAGGAGAGCATACATCTGCAACATAGACTTGTTTAGTGCTTCATTATTTAGTGTCTTTCATGTCTAACTGACTGAGTCAAAGGGGGAGTATTTAATTCATTCAATCATTGCATGCATGTTTGTATTTCTCATTTCAAACTATTTTATTTTTGATGAAGTCAAAGGGGGAGAATAGTTTGACATGAGTCAGTGTGACTCATAGTGTTGCCATCATCAAAAAGGGGGAGATTGTTGTGCCCCTGTGATTTTGATGATAGCAAACACTATGAGTCAGCCTTGCATATCATGAATCCATTGCATATCATGAATCTGTGTCTGAATGATTGTTCTGCTTTGGGCATATGAATGTGTTATCTTGCATTAGTGCAGACATACAGTTCATATAGCATTGCATATAGTTGGTGCACGATTGTCTGGAACATATAGTCCGTGCATTGCTCAACTGCTTTCTATAAAGTCAGTACATTGCTTAAGACTGTACAGGGTAGTTCATGCATACAGCAAGTCCATACATTCTCTGCTATAATCTTCATGCATATGCCAAGTCTACACATTGCAGCCTAGTCTGAACATCGTCAGCATAGAAAGTCTATACATTTCATTGCAGCATGCACACACAAGTCTACACAGTGCTCTTCATTCATGTGCACAGTTCGTGCATCAAGTCTGTACATTGGTGTCATCTGCACACATGTCACAGCATGTCTGCACATTGGTGGATAGTCTGTACATTGCCCTGCTTCAGGCACGCTAAGTCTATACAGCCTTTGCATTGCACACAAAGTCTATACATTCCTTATCTTTACGTACATTCAGAACACTAAGTCTATACATCGCGTGAAGTCTGTACATCGGTAAAGTATGCACATGGTTGCTTTGAAGCCACATCAAGTCTATACATTACTGTCGCATGCATATTCCTTGCACTAACAAGTCTATACATTGGTTACTGCATGCATTTCTTCAAGTCTGTACATCGTTGGCTAATGCATGCATCGTCTTTCAAAGTCCATACATTATCCTGTAGCCTGCACGAAGTAAAGTCTGTACATTATCCAGCGTCTCACTCAGCGTCTAAGTGAGTGTGAACATTGCATCGCTAAGTCTATACAATGCATCGTCTCATGCATCGTCTCATGCATCATCTTTCAAGTCTATGCATTGTAAGACCAAGTCTATACATTGCATCGTCTCATGCAGCGTCACTATGTGCAAGTCTATACATTGTCTGGGTGCATAACACAAGTCTATATATCGCCACTTGGCTCATGGCTTAGTCAGTGCATCCATGCATACACAAGTCTATACAGCACTGTGTTCACATGCTTCAAAGTCTATACATCGTGTGCTTCGAGCATTCAAGTCTGTACAGCCATTGCCTTACAGCATTCACGCTATCAAGTCTGTACAGCCTGCACACACAAGTCCATTCATTGTCATCGTTGCACGCATTGCAAGTCTATACACTCGCATGATAGCCAGTCTGCTCAAGTCTATACACTCACATGATAGCCAGTCTGCACAAGTCTATACATTGTATGCTACCAAGTATGCACATTGTTCTTCATGCACTGTCTAGCTTTGCATTCACAAGTCTATACAGCATGTGTGCTTTATAACGCCAAGTCTATACATTGGCTAGCTGCACAAACACTAAGCCTACACATTGTAGCATGCACGAACAAACAAGTCTGTACATCATTCTGCCTGCACACATTTAAAGTCTGTACACTGTCATGGTTGCTTTGTTGCCGTAGCAAGTCTATACACTCATGAGCACTTGTGTGTTTTGATGACTGATCAAGTCTATGCATCGCTGCATACACTGCATCGGTGAACTACATACACTGCATCAAGTCTATACATTGCATGCACTTTCACTCTAAGTCTATACATTGCTTCATGCATTGAACGAAGTCTGTACAAGCTTTCTGTCTTAAACTGATAACTCTATCTAACTGATTGACAGGTACTCTTTGTGAAGCTTAATGAAGGCACGTGATCTGAGGATAATAGGAGTGCCCTGATCGTGACACGTGGAACCACTGTGTTGAAATGCAGCCACGTGGACTGAGGCCTTTGGGCGGGAAATGTGGAAGTCACACTCCCTAGCTGCTGCTTTATATATGAAGACTTCTTCCTCAGGAGAAGGCTGATTGAAGCTGTGAGAGCTGAAGAAGAAGAGTAGAAGTAGTGAGTGCCTGCACGATCCAGTGTAAAGAGAAGAAGAAGAAAAAGAGAGAGAGGAGAAGAGTAGAGAAGAAAAAGAGAGAGATAGAAAGCTCGAGCAGAGAGAGAGAGAGAGAGAGATGGTGGTTGTCTGGAAATTGGATCAGATCCAAACCAGACTTACTCCTGTGAGAGCTATATTGTGCATTTCATTTACAGCTTTTAGTCACTGTACTTGTTTTTGTTTCATCTTTTACCTTTCTTCAAGCTATTAGTCAGCGGTTGCAGTGGAGGATTCTACTGGACAGGTCAAGCTGTAATTCCTCAGCGGGTGAGACTTGGTCTCGGACAGCAAGCTGTGTTGCTCAGCGGGCAGAGGAGGATTCCTCTGGATGGGTTAAGCTGTAGTCCCCAGCGGTTGTAGGCAAGCTGTGATGCCCAGTGGTTCAAGCTATGAGTCAGCAGTAATCCACACTCGGGTTGAGTGTGGGGTGGACATAGGTCTGGAGGACCGAACCACCTAAAAACTCCTCTTGCATTGTGGTTTGATCTCATTGTGTGTTTGATGCTAGATGAATGCATAGGGGCGATATGGCTTGATTGCACACCGTGTGTTTGACTATGGTATTGAGTGTCCTTTGATATTGTTATTCCGCAATTGCTCATTGTCCTTCTGAAGAAGGACAGATTTAATTAGTTGTTCAGGTTATCTAGTTTTGTCTAGTTAGCGAACTAGATTTTTATGTGAGCGAAATTTTTAAAGGGTTGATTCATTCACCTCCCTCTGAATCCACCGCACCGAACCCAACAATAGTGAGCGATAACGGTCGGCAATTTGACTCTCGTTATTTCCGAGACAGATATGCCGACCTAGGTATTCGCAACCACTTCACTTCGGTCGCCCACCCTCAGGCCAACGGGCTAGTCAAAAATGTCAATAAGACTATCTTAAAAGGCATAAAGACTAGAATCGGCAAGGCCAAGGGCAACTGGCTCGAGGAACTACCTAGCGTACTTTGGTCCCACAGAACGACTCCCAGAACGGCAACCGGTGAGAGTCCTTTCCAGTTGGTATATGGCACTGAGGCCGTCATTCCGTTGGATGTTGTGCCCCTGTGTGGTTTTGATGATGGCTGACACACCATGAGTCACACTGAGGTGTTGTGAGGTGTGCTAATTAATATAGATGACTATTTGACTGCTTAAATATCTGGTTGTTTGCTTGAATAGCTAATTCATGAATATGGCTAGATTGGGTTAACGTAGTGGCTAATTGTTCATGCAATGCGTTGATGCAATAGTTGCTGGTTTACTTGCTGCGTTGACGCAGTGGAACAGCTGGGTTGACGCCATGCTGCCTTGTCTACTTTTTGTGTGAAAGTCTATACACTGTCTCTTTGCTCAAGCATCACCTCGAGAAGTCTGTACAGCATTCAAGTCTACATCGGTTGCCTTGAATCTGGATGATCAAGTCTATACATTCATTTGTTAGGCCCAAGTCTATACACTCGTTGTTAGAGGCCTGGACTTTACCAAGTCTATACACTCGTTGTTAGAGGCCTGAACTTTACCAAGTCTATACGATGGACCTTGTTTTACCAAATGATTCAGGCCATCAAGACTTGGCACGTGATCCAAGAGGCTGAAATGCTGACACGTGGACACAGCAGTTCAAGTATCCATTATTGCAGCCTCTAAAGTACATTAGAAGCATCGACACTGCAGCTCCATGTGTCAACGCAGCAGTGGAGCAGCGTCGACGTAACAGTTAAAAAGGCGTGGCTGGTTGCTCACTGGAACCCATCATTGCGTCAACGCCATAATACAGCAGCGTCGACGCAGCGGCTTAAGAGACACCAATATACAAGGCAAGACAGGCCTTAATGTACATGTTCGTGCGTCAACGCCACCAACAAGCAGCGTCAACGCAGCGGCTTAAGAGATGCCAATATTCAAGGCAAGAAAGGCCTTAATGTACATGTCCGTGCGTCAACGCCACCCACTGGCAGCGTGGACGCAGCAGTTCAAGTATCTCCTTGCAACCTCTGGAGTACCTTGGCAGCGTCGACGCTGCAGCTCGTTGGGTCGACGCTGCAGCTTGATGGATCGACAAGGTGACCAGAGGGTGGACGCAGCTGCACAATGCGTCAACGCACTCCTTGACGCAAGAAGGCTGAAGCCATCCAATTTCAACTGCTGGAACACACCAATGCGTCAACGCAGCATGATGAGAGCGTCGACGCAACACGTCTATCTGCTGAAGACCTGATCACTGGATCACCGATGCGTCAACGCAGCAGGATGATGGAGTCAACGCAGCAGACTTAAGTTTTAGTTGCTGAGTGTGCTAATAGAGGGCACGTGATCCGAGGTGCCTGGCTCGTGATCCCAGGATGGACGAGGTACCAGGATGCTGACACGTGGCCAAAAGAAGAAAAAGCTCCAGAAGACACGTGGAAAGAAATTATACCACGTGGACCAGTCAAAGCTCACTAGGGCAACACCGCCCCATCCTTTCATCTCGGCTATAAATATACTGCCTCAACCTCCGAGGGAGAGATATACTCTTGAAGTAGAAGAAACTCTAGCAGTGAAGAAGAGAAGGAGTCCGAGCCATGAGCAGTAGAGAGAGCAGTGCCCAAGCACATCAGAGAGCAGAAAGAAGAGGAAGAAGAAAGAAAAAGGAAGTATTCGTGAGAAGAAAAAGAGAGTGAGCATAGAAGAAGGAATCTTGAAGATCAGTCCTTCGAGCCTGGCTGCTTGGATCAAATCTAGAGCCATCTGAGCTTCATTCCTATTCTGCTATCTTGTTTTGTTTTTGTCTTTTCTTTAAGGTTTCTTTGTTGTTCTTCCGTGTCTCTTGTGAGAACGGGTTCCTCCTGTGCCATCAGGAGAAGAGAGGTTCTTCACCTCTGGTCAGCAAGCAGTTGGGGGCTGTCTTGTGGTTTCCCTCTTGGTATAGAGGAAGAGAGACGTGAGTCTCTGGTTTCTAGTGACCGTGGGTTGCTAGAGGTTCCCTCCTGGCTAGGAGGAAGAGAGGACTCGTCCTCTGGTTGCAAGTGACAGGGTGTCACTTGGGTGTTCCCTTCGGGTAGGAGGAAGAGAGACCTTGGTCTCTGGATTTCCGTGGCCGTGGGTCACTGGTGTTTCCCTCCTGGGTTGGAGGAAGAGAGGAGCCTGTTCCTCTGGAAAGCTGTGTGACAGCGTATGTTGGCAAGCTGTGTTGCCCAACAGTTTTAGTGAATCCACATTCCGGTTGGGAGTGTGGGGTGGACGTAGGCAGACTTGTGTCTGGCCGAACCACCTAAAAATCCTCTGTGTAGTGGTTGTGATTGTGGTGTATCTTTCCATTTCATCTACCCCATTCACAGGTATCGCATGTTTTTTCCTTGCTCAGCTGTTTATGAATTACATTGAATATCTCCCTTGCATGTGATGTGCTTGATAGATGAGTTAGAGGACTTCTTGTCCTACACCGATTGAATTCCGGGTTCTGCTCAACAGATAAACCTCTTCACTAAGAGTGAAGGTTGCTGCATCTCCAGTCAAGATTTTATTTCCGCTTTAGTTTTATATTTGGACAAGTTTTTATAAGGAGATTCATTCACCCCCCCCTCTGAATCTATAGCACCTGTTCTAACAATTGGTATCAGAGCGGTTACCTCTTCAAGATCCAACGATCTGCAGTGATCCTTGTGCTTCTCGGTGCTTATTCCGGTTTGCTGCTCCTTGATTTTTTGTCTAATTGATCATAGCCTATAAATGGCTCTTCCACTAGTTTTCAATGGGTCTAACTTTGATTCATGGTTCAGTAGTTTGCGTAACTACGTCAATCTAGATAATCCCGATTTGTGGAAGTTAATTACTCATGGTCCTCATAGGTTACCACGAAAAGAGTCCAAATGGACTGATCGTCATAGATCAATGCATAAAGAAAATCAGAAAGCTATAAATCTGATAAAAGCATCCATTAACAAGGCCTTACACTTTTGCCTTCATGATTGCAAGTCTGCTAGGGATATTCTGGACAAGATGAAACTAACTTGCAGAACAGGGAAGGAAAACTGCATGATGGCTGATGGGAGCGACCATAGCAGCAGCCACAGTGATAAAGAAGAGAACGAAGTTCAGGTAAATCCCTTTGCGGACTATACCTTAGATGATTGGGTAGATGCTTATTCCAAGCTATTAAGATCTAGCAATAAATTGAGCAAGAAAAATAGATCTATGAAAAAACGGTTAGATAGGTTTGAGAATTCTAAACTTACTGGTGAGGACAGTGATACTCTGAAAACTGAAAATCAGATATTTAGAAGACAGCTGACTGATATTGATTCTATTACTTCAGATCTGGAATATCTGAAATCTGAAAATGCTAGACTCAAAAAACAAACTGAGGAATCTGGATCTAAATCAGTGAGCCTTGAAAATGAAAATAGATTGATTTCTGAAACTTTGGAGACTGTCAGAATAGAAAACTCAGAACTTCAGAAAAGGCTTGAAAATCTTCAAACTGAAGATGAACAAGAAGTGTTTAGTGAATGTCAGACCTCCTTAAGTGTTTTGAAATTTGATGATGAAATCCTGGAACAAAACGGTAAAATGAGACAAGAGATCTGCAAGCTAAAACAGTTAAATACAGCTATGTCTGAGAGACTTATCACTCTTGAAAAAGGGAAGAGTGTTAGCCTGGATAGCTCTGATGAGCTAATGGAAGCTGAACAGGAAATTGAAAGTCTTAGGACTGTTAATCAAATGTTGAAAGAAGATGCTGTTTGCTATAAAAAGAAAGTTGATGAATATGAAATCCATGTATCAAAGCTTGGATCAGAAGTTACAGAATTGAGGAAATCTCTTGATAAATTTGTCAGTGGAAAAGAAAATCTTGATAAAATTCTTGGATCTAAAGTGAATCTCCGAAGAGAGGGTTTGGGCTACAAACCAATAAATAAAAAGAGCTTTGAAAGTAAGCTTCAAACTCCATTCGTGAGTAGCTCTAAGTCTGGCAGCACATCGAATGTGCCTATTTTTGAATTTAGTGCTAAGAAGAATCAAAATTCCACTGACAGCCCTAAGTCTGAGAAACAAGTTCAAAAATAGAAAAAGACTGTTCATGTTCAGAACAAAGATTCAATGAACTCTCATGATAAAACTGAGAATGCTGTGCCTAAATTGAACAAACACATTCATGCAAATAAAAAGAAAATTTTATGCCATTACTGTCATAGGGTTGGTCACTTGATGCATGAATGTAAATTGATGGAACAGGATGATAGAATGCATGCTAGGAAGTATAATAAAAAAAACAGTCCTGTTGAACAGAAAAGAAAAAGTTATTGTTATCATTGTGGAAAAACAGGTCATGTTAGTGAACAATGTTGGTTTGCCAAAGGTAAAGGCAAATATTTTTCAAATTCTAATCATGTCAATTTGTATGAAAATCAGCATGTCTTTAAGAGGAACAAAAATGGGTCCAGGGGCCAACACATGGTGTGTTCCACCTGCAGCAAGTCAGGCCATAGGGCGGTTGACTGCTGGCTTAATGTTGGTAGAAGAAATTCCATCTTCTGCTATCACTGTGAGAAACCTAGCCATACAGTCAAAGACTGCTGGCATTCTCAGAGAAAGAAGGTCAACTCTAAATTTGTTAAACAAAGTGTGTTTGGTAGGAACAAATCTGTTCAAACAAGAAAATCCCTCACATGCTTTGAGTGTGGAAAGCAAGGTCACAAGGTGACTGATTGCTGGTTTTCTGACCATCTGAAACAAAGTGGTGGTAAAAACAGAAACATTCATGCTCATGAATTTAGCACACCTGCTTACATGCATAGTAAGAAATTCAGACCGAGTGGTTCATGTGATTATTGTGGTCGGTCTGGACATTCCATGCCTAGTTGCTATATGAAAAAGCATGATGATATGATGGCTCAGAAGCTTTGGGGGACATCCCATCAAAATGCCACTAACCCTGCAGGACCCAAGGAAACTTGGGTACCAAAATGTGCCAAGTGAGAAACTTTTTGCAGGTGTGTCTTGGGAACGAGAAATAAAAGGGGCAAATAAACCAAGACACCCTAAGAAGGTAAACCCCACTCATGCACTTCTCAGGTAAGTCTCTTGACTTTTCAATGAGTCTGCTTAGATGGCATTAGGTATATAGATAGATTTGTTAATTAGTGGTTTAAACATGCATGTTTGCATTTCCATGCAATAGTTGTTGCGTCTGATATGCTCATTCTGTGACTGCATACATCTAGAATTTATGACTCATGAATGATTTTCAAATGTTTTGAATGCATACCGTCAGGGGGAGCTGCACTGCATATCATGCACATTTGACTAGTCTAATACCCTTCAGGGTCTTCATGCCCTTCATGAGTAGTTAATGCATCTAATTGCATCTTAGAGTGGCATCATTTAATCATGAAATTTTTCAAAAGAAAAGGGAGGGTTTTAGTTTATGCATTTAGCGAGGGGGAGCATTTCTCATTATTCATTCATGTAATTGCATGTGACCATCATACCTCTCATCAAAGCTCATGTCTGATGACTAATACTCACCTTCCTGTTTGAACTGCAATCTTGATAAACTCCTTGGTGATTGTGAAATGCATTGTATTTCATCCTCTTGCTTCAACCCTTGTCAGCCATTGTCACTCATACTATGAATTGGTGTCCATTGGCATTTGTTGACTTGGCTGTACCTAAAAAATGTTCTTGCCTTCTTTGAAGTCCCAGAAAGATTTCTCTGCGCATATCTTGATCATAAATCTGAAACTATTATTTTTCAGGAAATTTCTATCATATAGGACTATGAATGTCTGAAGCTTTCAGCCGGTTGAAGTTTCATGTGTTTCTTGTGTTTGCTTATGAATCCATCTTGAAAATATCTGAGTTAGTCTTAATAGACTTTAACCAACCCTTTCATGTTGTGTCTTTTAAACTCTTCTGAAATCTGAAATTCTGAAATCATGATTTTCCTTGACTGATTTGTATGAAAATATGTATTATTTTTAAACATCAGGGACTATGGATTATGTCAAATACCAAATCTTGTCAGAGCAATGTCTTGTCACTGAGAAACACATCTCATTCATCAAAGAAATGAATTAAGATATGTCATGAAGTGCCATAGTTAACTCTGCTTAATTATGTTGATTAAAAATCTGGCAGAACAATGGCAGGCACACTAAGAAATACATGTCCCTCATCAAAGAAATGAGTTTCAGTGTGTCATGAGGTGTAAATGCTATCTCTGTTGTTAAGAAGCATGACAGTTAGTCCTTCCAAGCACTTAGGGATACTGGCGTCTAAACAACGTGTATCCTCCAGTTGTAAGGATGTACTTAACTTAATTGCTCCTGAATATTGTTGTTAAAAATTCGTTGCCTATCTAGCATATCATCTGAAATTGTTTGGAAAAGAATCTTCTTTCAATAGAAACGTTGACAGAAATAAATGGTTTCTTGTTTGTTTATCCTCAATACTATCGATTGCATTTCTTGAGGAAATCTTTGAAATTAAGTGAGTAAGAATGAAGAAGGTTAAAAAGGTCTCTCAATATGAAAACTTGGTTCACTTGTTATTAAGAAAACTGATTTCAGATATGAGTAGAAAAGGCTCATGTTCAAACCTTGCATACATAAAATTCTGATCTGGTTTGTCAACGTAGGTTCATTCATAGGTTTCTATGATGGAAGAGTCTGTAATCATCTGTTTAAATCAGATTTATGAAAGTTGATATTCCATTGAAAATCTTTCTCATTCTATCTGAATTCTTTTTACTCTCTCATATTGGACTCCAGTCATTCAGACCAATCTGACTGTTTCATTTGCACTCAATTCTATCAATTGGTCCCAACTGTTAACTTCCACTCATATCTTGGGCCTGCATAAGCATGGTGGATGCATAAGGGATGTATGACTAAGGGGGAGCTAGTCAAACTAAATGCATAACATGCCTTTCAGGTTTTGACTCATGCATAGTTCCAATATCCTACATGAATTGTCAATGACTGTGCACTCATATAGTTAATTGCACTGCATTCATAACATCTTTTTAGTTGACGATTTTTGATTGCATTCATATAGTTAATTGCACTCAGATAGTCAATTTTCAATGTTATTTTTGCTGAGATGACCTTATGTTCTGATGCATAAGTCACTGCTTGCTGTATTCATGGGTCGACCCCATGGGTCGACTCCTGCAGTCCTGGAATCAGATCGAATTCGAACTCCCTGTGTGCTTGCTGCTATGCTCCACTTCGTTAAGGGAAATTTGTTATGTCAGAAATTTTCAATTGGTGTCAGAAAATAGCTGCTCTTTCCATAATTCAAAAAAAAAGGGGGGGGAGACTTGATTCATGCATTTTATTGAGCTCCTACCTCCTTACATGATTGAGTTCTTCATACTTCAGTGCACCTGTGTGATTGAAGATATGACATATCTACAGGGGGAGAAGCTCTTAAAAGGATACATTTGGAAGATAGCTGTCTCCAAAGAAAAGGCCTCCTTCGAACCATCAACACTCCAAAGGGAAATATAACATTCCTGTGCTTTACTGAATTGTTTCCCTATTTCATTTTTTTTATGACGGCAAAGGGGGAGAAGAATCTAACCTGAGTCAGTGTAACTCATAGTGTTGCCATCATCAAAAAGGGGGAGATTGTTGTGCCCCTGTGTGGTTTTGATGATGGCTGACACACCATGAGTCACACTGAGGTGTTGTGAGGTGTACTAATTAATATAGATGACTGTTTGACTGCTTAAATATCTGATTGTTTGCTTGAATAGCTAATTCATGAATATGGCTAGATTGGGTTAACGTAGTGGCTAATTGTTCATGCAGTGCGTTGACGCAGTAGTTGCTGGTTTACTTGCTGCGTTGACGCAGTGGAACAGCTGGGTTGACGCCATGCTGCCTTGTCTACTTTTTGTGTGAAAGTCTATACACTGCCTCTTTGCTCAAGCATCACCTCGAGAAGTCTGTACAGCGTTCAAGTCTACATCGGTTGCCTTGAATCTGGATGATCAAGTCTATACATTCATTTGTTAGGCCCAAGTCTATACACTCGTTGTTAGAGGCCTGAACTTTACCAAGTCTATACACTCGTTGTTAGAGGCCTGAACTTTACCAAGTCTATACACTGGACCTTGTTTTACCAAATGATTCAGGCCATCAAGACTTGGCACGTGATCCAAGAGGCTGAAATGCTGACACGTGGACACAGCAGTTCAAGTATCCATTATTGCAGCCTCTGGAGTACATTGGAAGCATCGACGCTGCAGCTCCATGCGTCAACGCAGCAGTGGAGCAGCGTCGACGTAACAGTTAAAAAGGCTGGGCTGGTTGCTCACTGGAACCCATCACTGCGTCAACGCCACAATACAGCAGCGTCGACGCAGCGGCTTAAGAGACGCCAATATACAAGGCAAGACAGGCCTTAATGTACATGTTCGTGCGTCAACGCCACCAACAAGCAGCGTCGACGCAGCGGCTTAAGAGATGCCAATATTCAAGGCAAGAAAGGCCTTAATGTACATGTCCGTGCGTCAACGCCACCCACTGGCAGCGTGGACGCAGCAGTTCAAGTATCTCCTTGCAACCTCTGGAGTACCTTGGCAGCGTCGACGCCGCAGCTCGTTGGGTCGACGCAGCAGCTTGATGGATCGACAAGGTGACCAGAGGGTGGACGCAGCTGCACAATGCGTCAACACACTCCTTGACGCAAGAAGGCTGAATCCATCCAATTTCAACTGCTGGAACACACCAATGCGTCAACGCAGCATGATGAGAGCATCGACGCAACACGTCTATCTGCTGAAGACCTGATCACTGGATCACCGATGCGTCAACGCAGCAGGATGATGGAGTCAACGCAGCAGACTTAAGTTTTAGTTGCTGAGCGTGCTAATAGAGGGCACGTGATCCGAGGTGCCTGGCTCGTGATCCCAGGATGGACGAGGTACCAGGATGCTGACACGTGGCCAAAAGAAGAAAAAGCTCCAGAAGACACGTGGAAAGAAATTGTACCACGTGGACCAGTCAAAGCTCACTAGGGTAACAACGCCCCATCCTTTCATCTCGGCTATAAATATACTGCCTCAGCCTCCGAGGGAGAGATATACTCTTGAAGCAGAAGAAACTCTAGCAGTGAAGAAGAGAAGGAGTCCGAGCCGTGAGCAGCAGAGAGAGCAGTGCCCAAGCACATCAGAGAGCAGAAAGAAGAGGAAGAAGAAAGAAAAAGGAAGTATTCGTGAGAAGAAAAAGAGAGTGAGCATAGAAGAAGGAATCCTGAAGATCAGTCCTTCGAGCCTGGCTACTTGGATCAAATCTAGAGCCATCTGAGCTTCATTCCTATTCTGCTGTCTTGTTTTGTTTTTGTCTTTTCTTTAAGGTTTCTTTGTTGTTCTTCCGTGTCTCTTATGAGAACGGGTTCCTCCTGTGCCATCAGGAGAAGAGAGGTTCTTCACCTCTGGTCAGCAAGCAGCTGGGGGCTGTCTTGTGGGTTCCCTCTTGGTATAGAGGAAGAGAGACGTGAGTCTCTGGTTTCTAGTGACCGTGGGTTGCTAGAGGTTCCCTCCGGGCTAGGAGGAAGAGAGGACTCGTCCTCTGGTTGCAAGTGACAGGGTGTCACTTGGGTGTTCCCTCCGGGCTAGGAGGAAGAGAGGACTCGTCCTCTGGTTGCAAGTGACAGGGTGTCACTTGGGCATTCCCTCCGGGCTAGGAGGAAGAGAGGACTCGTCCTCTGGTTGCAAGTGACAGGGTGTCACTTGGGTGTTCCCTTCGGGTAGGAGGAAGAGAGACCTTGGTCTCTGGATTTACGTGGCCGTGGGTCACTGGTGTTTCCCTCCTGGGTTGGAGGAAGAGAGGAGCCTGTTCCTCTGGAAAGCTGTGTGACAGCGTATGTTGGCAAGCTGTGTTGCCCAGTAGTTTTAGTGAATCCACATTCCGGTTGGGAGTGTGGGGTGGACGTAGGCAGACTTGTGTCTGGCCGAACCACCTAAAAATCCTTTGTGCAGTGGTTGTGATTGTGGTGTATCTTTCCGTTTCATCTACCCCATTCATAGGTATCGCATGTTCTTTCCTTGCTCAGCTGTTTATGAATTACATTGAATATCTCCATTGCATGTGATGTGCTTGATAGATGAGTTAGAGGACTTCTTGTCCTACACCGATTGAATTTCGGGTTCTGCTCAACAGATAAACCTCTTCACTAAGAGTGAAGGTTGCTGCATCTCCAGTTAAGATTTTATTTCCGCTTTAGTTTTATATTTGGACAAGTTTTTATAAGGGGATTCATTCACCCCCCCCCCTCTGAATCTATAGCACCTGTTCTAACATTGGAGATTGCCAATCCCTCCCTCCGAGTCATCTGCTTCTCGCCCGAGGTAAACGAGCAAAAATTGCTCGAGAACCTCGACCTAGCGGATCAACTCCGAGAGATTGCCAGCATCCGAGGGACGGAATACTAGCGCCGCCTCGCTCGATACTACAACGCCAAAGTCTAAGACAGGCACTTGCAACCGGGAGACTTCATCCTCAGGAAAGCAGAACCCTCTCGACCACTAGATGCGGCGGGCAAGCTATCCCCTAACTGGGAAGGCCCCTACATAGTGGTCGAGACGCTCGGGAAAGGAGCATACCGGCTATCTACAATGGAAGGGGAACCCATCCCTCGGACATGGAATGCAGCCACACTACGCAAGTTCTACTTTTGAAGTTCGTGCAAACAATCCGAGTGAAATAAAATTTTCTCCGTTTCATTCAAACGATTGTTGGTACATCAGAAAGGTAAAAGCCAATACATTACACAACAGGAAGCAAAAAATCCATCTGGCACCACTGCAAGAGGCCATTGCTCAGCTGACTCGGTTGATCTCCTTGCGTCCAGTCACTGACTCTGCCTCGCGTAGAAACTGGCTCGGATAAAAGGCTGTCGACCCAGTTGGCTCGAGTGGCCCATGACAAAGGTGACAGAAGGGACTGCAGAGGGGAAGGCTACCTTCCAAGTTGACAGAGGCTGGGGAAGAGGGAACGCCTATGAAGGCCTCCTCTCTTCCAACATGCCAACTCTTTGGAACGTACAGAGAGCAAGCACCCTCCGAAGAGTGAAAGAAAGGAAGAGCAGAAGAGGGAAAAAGAGGCTGCCAGAAAGAAAAAGAAACCAGCATAGCTGAACGAGGAGGCAGGGGAAGGCTCAGAAAGGAGGGAGCTTAATTTGCTTCTCCCCCCATCCCTGAAGCGAGCAGAGAGGGACGGGCGGCGGAGATGCCGGATGCCCCCATCTGTCTTCCATCTCGCCCCGCTCCGGGAAGCCTCGCCGGAACTGATAGAAGAAACGGCGTGATTTTTCCGTCAAAATCCTCTCCAGATCCGCGCGACGACCATCGGACCTGCTTCAAACCCGCGTGACGACCGTCGGACCTGCTCAAAACCCGAAGCGGCAAAAACCTGCCGCCCTCCATCATCGACAGCATCGTCTTCCGAAGGATCCTCTATGCTCTGAATGCAACGGCACAACGCAACGTGAAGAAGGGGTGAGGAAAGACTGTCAGGGAAAATCCTAAGCGATGGAGAGGAAGGGACGCCCTTCAGTCTTTTTATATGCAAAGGGAGGTTACTCACCTTAAACGACTCCCTCCTCGAAAACACGCCAAAGGAATTTCCCCCTATGAACGGTCACCTCAAACCTCTCGTCTTCCGGCCCAGCGGGACACACGAAGCGGCCAGGCATTTAAAGCATGAGAACGCAGAAAGGCACCATGTCAGACATTCACCCAACCATCATGCGAGATCTGCGCAGAAAGTATCGGTCCTTTCCAACTACTACAGATACGCTGATCAAATCACGGCAAGGATAGCGTGAAGCAAGTAAGATTTTATTTATTGCCTTACAAAAAGTGGAAGTCCTTTTTTGAAAAAAGAAAGAGACAAATAAAGAAGGAGGCAAAACAGGACGATACATTAGGCCTAGGGCCCACTTTGAAGCTCGGAAGTGGAAGGCACAGGTGTTTCACCCCCGGCGCCCTTGGTGACGGCCGGCCCGGGCACTGACCCCGCCTGCGTGGGAACTGCCTCGGTCGCGAGCCCTCCCGAGGCAGTCGGAGTTGGCGACCCCTCAGGAGAAGAGCCCTCTGCATCTTCCCCTCCCGATGCAGAGGAGCTAGAAGATGACATGTCCGAGTCATAGCGTTAGCCAGAGGGGAAGTCGATCCCAGAATCTTGTTCCCCGGCATAAGCTACTGCCCGGCGGTAACCCTGCTTAAACCCCTTGCGGATGCCTCGGCGAAGTGCTGACTCATAGTAGGGAAGGGCATGATGCGGGATAGAAGTGGGGGGGTCTCCTTCTTCCTTCTGCTCATAGTCGCGCTATACCCATTACGCGCGTTCTGAAGAACGCGCTATATCGTTTATGCGCGTTCACAGACAGCAGCAGAACGAAGAACCTCGACGTTGGGGCTCCCGTGGACAACTCTGGTGGTTCAAAGCACAAGGGGACAACACACAGGACGATAGACAACACACGAGGGATGCTAAAAATTGAAATCAAACCAAGCAAATAATATCTAGGATAAATTTTGTGAAGGTGGATGTGGGGGTGAACGGTAAGGGAAGGAGGGTGGACGTAGATGATGTTAGGGCCTTGAAAAGGCTTGGCTGGGGCCTCACACCCGAACCCTTCGTAGGTACGGTGCAGCCGAGCTCCATTAAGATCATAACAACACCCTTGGCGGAGGTGGGGGGTGGAATCGAGGTTGGAAGAAGATCAAAGCTCTGAATGGAGCCTCACACTCGACCCCGTCTCAGAGCCGATGCACCCGGGGCTTCGATCATCCTCCGTTGAAGGGGAAAAGGAGAGGATCAGAGGGACAGAATTGGGCCTCGCACCTAGAGAGGGATGGAGGAAGGGGGGTTTCCAAAGATTTGGAGGGATAGCCATGGGCTACACTCAAGAACACTCATACATTCATTCATTCTATGCTTAATCAAACGAACGGGGTACATATATAGGGAAAGGGAAGACAAAACGACGCTAACACGTCGATTTACAACCATGGAAGATAGCTAACATCGAAGACTTTGAGGAATTCGGCGCCGGGAAGTTGGACTGGCTGCACCCACGTGTCTACCTGATATCACGCTAGGGGAACCTAGCGCCTTCTTAAGGTCGCGCTAGGGACCTATAGTGCCTTCTTCAAGATTGCGCTAGGGCCCTATAGCGCATTCATGTTTGGCCTGGCAGCTTGCTCGATTTGCTTCGGCTTGACGGCTGGCTTGATTCCCATCAGGGCAGCTTCCTGCAGGTCGGCCCGGTAGGCCTCTGAGCCCTTGTATTACTCGATCGCCTCCGCCCTGGCCAGTCCCATCCTGTCGGCAAGCTCGGCCTTCTCCTGCTCCGCCTCGGCCGCCCGCTCCTTGGCCTCCACCGATCATTTCTCTGCCTTGGCCGACTTCCGTTTGGCCTCGGCTGCCCACTCCTCGGCCTTGACCGATCGCCTCTCTGCCTCAGCTCGGTCAGCCTCGGCCTCCAAACGGAGGCGCTCCGCTGCCTCCGCCCGGTCCACCAACTCGACGTGCTCGGCCTCCCAACGGCCATCCAGCTCGAGACGAAGCCAAGGAGTTTACTTTTCCTCTCGAGCGATTCCCGGGCCTTGGTTAGTTTCTCGGTCAGCACTCTGACCTCTAGCCGGCTCGACCGCGACAACTCCCTGATCGCGGAGAACTCCCGTCCTAGCCCCTCGTTCAACTCATTGAGTCGAGCTAGTTTCCTCTCACACCCTCCGAGGGTCCAAGCAAGATTCGACTGCTCCGACTCCGACCGGGCATAAGTCTCCGCCATTGTGGCCCCCATCTGGGCCATGACCAGGCCGCCCTCCATAATGATGTCGAGGACCCCAGGTGGAGAATGACGCTTGTCTCCCCCTTTCATCCTCGCGGACACCTCGCGGCAAAGCTGATATAAAGTGCTCGAGATGCCGAGCCTTTCCAGAGCCACTGGCATGGCAACCCTTTCCGCACCTGGCGCCTCGCCAGAAGGCCAAAGTCAAGCTGCGGGATCGGCCGCCTCGCGCACTGCGGTCGGTTGGGGTTGCGACGCCTCCGTAGGCGAACCCCCGACCTCGACCGACGCTGCGAGCCTGGCCGCTCCGTGCACCACGGTCGTTTGGGGCTGCGACGCCTCTACCGGCAAACCCCCAACCTCAACCGTCGCAGCCCGCACGTCACCGCCCAAGATATCACCCACCTCGACCGGCACCCCTGCCTCGGCCGCGGTTTGTTCAACATCGGCCCCCTCTGTTATCAACGAGGGGAGAGCCGACCCATCACCGTTGTAGACACGCTAAAATTGACGTTACTATGAGTACATCTCATATTACCTTGTAATGTCCCAATTTGACCCTCAAATTAGCTTTGTTTGAGTGGTTTTCCCCACTTTTCTTGGATTTCTCCCTTTTTTCTCTCTTTTCCTATTTTTTCCTATTTTTTTGGATTTTTCTAGATTTTCTGGGTATTTTTCCCCTATTTTTCTGAAATAACGACTTGACGTGGGGCGTCTTTTAAATAACGACTTATACTTTGGCGTTTCTAAAAAAATTAACGACTATAGTGGAGGGCGTCCATTCTTTCAAATTCCTATTTTTCTGGGAATTTTTTGGAATTTTTCGAGAATTAACGACTTAGCATAAGACGTTACTTTGAATTTAAAAAGAATAAAAAATAAAAAAAAATTGAATAACGACGTTGTTGAGGGCGTCACTTTTTCAAATTGATTTTTTAATATTATTTTTCAACTCCCTGCCGGAGGCGATTTGGTGGCCTTCCAGGTGTCAGAAAAATTCACAAAAATAGTCGTTGGAATCAGGGCGATGAGATGTACCTCCACCTAAAAAATGAGAAAATAATATTGAGAAATGAAAAATGACCCTATTTTGAATATTTTGAATTAACGTCCTTGGTTAGGGCGCGTTTTAATTAACGCCTTTGACTCAGGCGTGTTTCACAATTTTCAAATAAATTCTAAAATTTGATTTTTGAATTAACGCCCTGATCTAAGTCGTGTTTTTAGAAGACGCCCTCTGGCAGGTCGTCAATTCTTGAATTGACGCCTTTGTCCAGGTCGTGTTTCATTTTTGTGTTCCGAACGAGCGCAGCCTTTCCCCAGAGAGTCCCTGCTCCGTTTGGATACCTTGCCCATTCCTATCCTTTCCCCCCTTGGACTCTTGCCCATGTTTATCTCTTCCAATTCTATTTAATAGAGCCGATCGCTCTGTTGTTCGGTTGGACTCCGGATTCTTCTTTCCCTCCCCTCTGTTGTTTCGCCCTTCGTTCTTCGTTCTTCTTCTTCCGTTTTCCTTTTCTTTTGGTTTTCTCTTCTTTTCTTCTCACAGGTTGCTGTTGCCGTTGGCTAAGGAAGGAACTCTGTGCGCATCAATCTCCATTTTTTTAAAGCTTCTTCCCCATTGAATATCAAAGCCACAAGCAACAGAAGCAACAGGCTCCTTCTATTTTATTTTTATTCTCCTTTTGCTATTCGTTAACATGCATGCATAATATACATGTTTTCTTCTCAACCACGTTGAGGCTTTCCCCATAGTGCAACTCTTGCACACTTCCATATTTTACTTTGCATTCATCATACCATTCATCTCCCACACCCTTTTTGTATAGGGGTTTAAGGGCCAACACCCACAAGGTGTGTTTTAATCATGTTATTCTTGCTCATCTTTGTATATGGGAATTTGATACTACACACCATGTTCTAATTCAATTATTTTGTTTGGTGTTTGTATCTTTTTGCAAGGGTAATAGAAGCAAGAACTCTCTTCGTCGGCCTGCCGATTTGAAGAGAAAGGAGCACCTACAATCAACCGCACTTTGAGGTATTTTTGCGATCCTTTCCCTTATCATCTCCTCTTTGGGACTCTCGTGTCTCTAGCGATCACACACTCCCCTTGTGCACCTCGTGCATGTTTCATCTCCACTATTGTTTATTATTTGCATATTCATTTAATTTTCCTTAAGTGGATTATTTTTAAATAGATCTACAAATTGGCGATCACGGTGGGACACTTTTGTGTTCTTTATTTATTACCCCTTTCCCCTTAGGCACCCGCGTGTGCCGTCTCCCCTATTGCACCCTCGGTGCGTCTCCCTTTTGTGCCCCTCGGGCACCCTCCATTGGTTTTGCACTCTTCCCTAAGTGATTTGTCAGTTTGTTGATTTTTCTTTAAAAATTTTCACTTATTTAAAATTTTTTGATGAGCATGCTTATATCCTGTTGATTGCCTTATTTATGTGACTGTGAGTGTTTTCATTGGTTGCTGGCCGTGGAGGTTTGAAAGAATTCACGCCCCTGTCAAGGGCGTCTTTTATTTATAACGCCTTCACGCAGGGCGTGTTATCTTTGATTAACGCCTCCTCCCCGGGCATCTTTATCACATTGCCCTGCGTTATTTACCTGCTCTGTGAGTTAACGCCCTACCACAGGGCGTTTCTTTGTTGATTAGCGCCTCCCATTCAGGCGTTTCTTTTGATTTGACGCCCGCTGGAAAGGGCGTCCTTTTATTGGTAACGCCTCACTCTAAGGCATGTCTCACCCTGCCCTGGGCCCCTCGCTTTGATTCACGACAGTCACACAGTCGTGTCCTTTTTTAGTAGCGCCCCCTGCCAGGGCATGTTTTTACTGTGGGTTTACAGAGCCCTCCCGGCTGTGATTTTTCATCATGATTCATGCTTATCTTTATTGATTGATCATTTGCTGTGATTAGCTTGATCTTCCCTGCTGCATTCATATTTGCATTTTGGTTTGGGAGCCCCCCTCCTCTTCATTAGGATCCACACACCCTCTTGGAATCGGGACGACCCTCCATTGAGCATTCCGTCTCTTTGGACCGGAAATCCCTTTTCCAAGCCTCCGTAAGTCCCCGCACCCGTGGATTCCCTCACGGACGCCTGGCAGGTTGTACCCTTTCGAAGTCCCGAGTTAGTTGGCCTATACGGTGAGAGAGGATCCCTAGTTGGCATTAAAGTTCAAATCATATTGAAACTAGGTTCCCCCCTTGTGTGAATCATTCCAAACTTTGCTAAAATTCATTAATTCACCAAGGTTTAAACAAATAAAAATCAAGGTAACCATTCCAACTTGTGTGTTTCTTTGCAAATTGTTTGCACATTATTTGGATTGCGTAATGCCTTACTTTGATAAACAAAACAACATGTTCAATTCAATTCATGAGGATATACAACCTAGCACATCTTATAATCCTCACCTTCAACATGTTCAACATAATTCTCGCCATCTCTCCAAGGGACCACATTCTCACTCTTATGGTCATGCCCAGCCCATGGGCAATGTCCATTCTCATGGTCCCCATACTCAAATTCAGGCCACTATTCCTATTAGACCCTCTCGTCCCAATGATGAGAAGGTCTCCCAGATTTTGCATGCGTTAGATCATCTCACCCCTCAACAGATCCAAGCCCTTAAGGCCGCTGTTGAGGGTGCATCTCCTTCATCACCTCCTCTTTCCAATTCTATTCGGGTGGCCCATCACCCACCTCCTTCCAATTCTATTCGGGTGGCCCATCACCCACCTCCTTTCAATTCTATTCGGGTGGCCCATCACCCACCTCCTTCCAATCATACTCGGGTGGCCCATCCCCCAGTTACCTCCCCTATTCATTCTACTCGGGTGGCCCAACACCCGCCTCCTTCTATTCCTCCAACACGGCCCCAAGGCCCATGTGTTCCTTGCAATCCGGCCCATCCGGGTTCTTCTGCGGGTCATCCCGTTAACTCCCCTCCACGGCCTTTTTATGCCACCCCTCCTTCAAGGCCCTGCCAACCCTCGGTTGCTCAAGTTACACCCCTCCAACAGTCTCTTCTCGATAAAATCACTTTGATGGAGGAACAATTAAAGAGGGTCACGGCTCCTCCTACTCCGGTCAATCCTCTTCATGCTTTCTTGGATGAGATTACGAAGATGGAGAATGAATGGAAGGATAGGAGGGATGATTATGACTTCGGCATTTCAAGCAAGCAGGGGCCGGCATTTGAAGAATCCGAGGCAGTGTACGATGATGATGAAGCTCCGCAGGCACCCCTTCCGAGTTTCCTTAATTTCCCTCTCACCCCATTATCATTTGATGAACCTCCTGCTCAGGATGAAACCACCGTCCCCGATCCGACCCCCATTTACGAGACTAATTGGTGTTACGATGATGGGTTGATACTCCAATCGCCCACGTTGGCACCTCTTGAGTCTCCTCCTATCCCTGAACCTGCCATTAAACCCCCACTAGTTATACCTCCCCTAGTTACATCAACCTTCATATCATCAACCTCCCCTGAACCTTCCATTAAACCTCCACCAATTATATTAACCTCCGCACCATCGGCCTCCATTGAGTCCACCATTAAACCTTCCCCAATTAGCCTCCCATTACCGCCACCTCGGCCTTCCATTATCCCTTTAAAACCCACTTTGCCTATTCCACCATTCAACCCTTTACCCTTACCCATGGCTAATCCTGAGCAGGATCCACCCCTTTTTGCACTCGAGCCAATCCCAACTGCTTCCGAGCAGAGGGAGAAACTCGACGTGTTTGAGCCTCCACTTATCCTTTCTCCAACGCCTCCCCTTATATCTCCCCCATCCATGGAGCCCTCCGCCTCCGCTTCACCTCCCTCTACTACTCGGAATGGGGGGCCTTCTACAAGCGCATGTGCCGAAGATGATCAAGAGCCGGGCAGCAAGGATTTGGCCGCGCTATTCAAGACGCAAGAATTTGTTTGCCGGATGCCAATCCGGGTTATTGTGCCAATCACGGCCGAAGAAGTCAAGTCGCCGCCATGCCAGGCGTTGATGCCGTCTAAGGGCCGGGCAGGGCACCCCTTGTTCCAATTTCCGAATTTTGAATTCATTATTCCTTACAAGGGGCGAATGCCCATTTTGCTCAACTTTCCATATATACCACATTCAATGGGCAACACGATGCTTCCCATTCCAACTCTCCAACTCCCTCACATTGTTGATCTTTGCCTTCAAAGGGGGTTGCCACTTATTGAAGCTCCTTTTATTGGGCCAATTGGCTATACACTTTCACTGCCGTGGAGGGGCAGTTATCTTGGTGCTAAGGGGCCGTCCCCTATTTGTTCCACCTTTTATTCATCCATTTCTATCACATCTTTTTCATGGGCCATTCCCAGGGTTAGGAGGAGGATCTCATCCTCTCGCCCTTCACATTTTTCATATTCTTTGCATTTCATGCATTCATCGCATCCATCCCATTGCATGCATTTGCACCTCCTGCTTCCCGGGTTTCCAAACCCGTATCTTCCCCGCCTTCCGGTACCGCCGGATATTCCGCATTTCCCATCTTATTCATATTCATCTTTTTGTCCACTCTCCTTGGGGCATCACGTCCCCTTTCCTGCTATTTCCCTGGAACCTCCAGGAGTCTTATTCCCCCTCTTTAGGCATCGCGCCCTTTCTGATTCTATTCCTCCGGAACCTCCGGACTTTCCCCTCGGGCATCGCGCCCCTTTCCACCTTCCTCCTCCGGAACCTCCAGACTTTTCCCTCGGGCATCGTGCCCCTTTCCATTCGCCTCCTCCGGAACCTCCGGACCTTTCTCTCGGGCATCGTGCCCCTTTCCACCTTCCTCCTCTGGAACCTCCGGATTTTCCCCTTGGGTATCGCACCCCTTCTCATTTGCTACCTCCGGATTTTCCTCCTGATCCTCCTTCATTCCTCTCTCTTGGGTATCGCGCCCCTTTCTATATTCTTCCTCCGGAACCTCCGAATTCTCCACCTGATTGTCTCCATCTTTTCCCCGGGCGTCGTGCCCCTTTCCATTTGCTTCCTCCGGAACCTCCGGATCTTTCATACTTTTCCTCCGGGCATGACGCCCCTTTCCATCTTCCTGATTTTGTCCCTCCGGAACCTCCGGACTTTTCCCTCGGGCATCGCGCCCCTTTCCATTCTCCTCCTCCGGAACCTCCGAACCCTCCATCTTTCTTCCGATTCATCTTTCTAATATTTCTGAACATCACATCCTTCATTTTTTTCTTCCTTTTCCATCATCTTTTTCCCTATTTCGTCTCAGGGCATCGCGTCCCTTCTTTTGTCATTCCTCCGGAGCCTCCGGATGATTTCTCCTCTCATGATTCTCCTCTGCCTCCGGACCCTCCAGATCCGCCTCTTTCCATCTATCAATTTCTTCTTCTGATTCCTCCTGATCCTGGGTCTGACCCAACTTCTTCCACATCCACTGCCTTGGGCATCTGCCCTTTCTCCCATTGCTTCCGAGGCTTTAGTCCTCACTCCTCCTTCTAATTCTCCTCTCCTTCTGTAGACTGTTCCATGTGATCAAGGTCTCCGCGCCTTAGTGAGGGAGTTCTAGCCCTCGCCTCTTTTCCTTTTCTCCTTATTCGTCTGAGTCTGGTCTTGGCACCACTCCTTCTTGTTAAGCCACTCCCAAAATCCTTTGCTTCCAATCCTTTTGACTACCAAAGAGGACAAATCCCACGATGATCAACCTCGCCTCTGACAGTTGCTTCTACAAAGGTTGCAAGGTAACATATTGGCGTAAGTATGTATTTTAATGATATCATTTTCTCATTACTTCACGCATGATTTTCAAAATCAAGTGCTTCTTAACGAGATTAAGAGTGGTGTTTTAAACCTTTATCTTAAGCTTTTGTTTAATTGAAATCATTCTCAAAAGAGTCCTTTATGCTTATTTTTTTGCAGCACCTCTGGTTAATAAAAACCCGCGCTGGGAATTCAACATTCTCTCCCTGCTTGTTAAGAGCAACCCTTAGTTGGGCACCGCACACACTTCACGGCGTCCTTAGCCGGCTCCTTTGGTTAAACACCGTTGCTACCTTGGCCATGCCATGAGAATTTCTGAAAGTCTTTTTCTCTTCTTTATTCGGCCGCGTGCAGGGGCAAGAGGTTGATGGATGAGATGACCAACCTAGGTAATCCCCAATACGAGAGGAGTCTCAAATAGGGGCAGTCTTGACCCAAAATCAAAATCAATATGAGTTTTCATATGAATTTCATGATATACATCTCGCCAAAAGGGCTATTATGAAAGTCAAGTTAGAATTTCGATAAATGCAAAATTATGAATTACTGCATGTCAAGAGTGGCAAAGTCCCCGCAGGAAAAACCCTGGTCGTATGCATGTCAAGGGTCTAAAAATCAAAGGCACAAAGCCCCGGCGCAACAGACTACCTCTTTGAGGGAACACCTTGGAAAGAATTCAAGTCTTGATATCTCCCATCCTGCATAAAGCTTATCCACAATTATTCTTCTCTTCTCCCTCCAAGACCGAATGTTTCTCAGGTATGGCCTTGGTAGGAGCACCGTTAATCAAGGGCAATCAATTATAGGACGCCACTTTCAATGCACGCCCAGCTTTGGGCAGTTTTAGCGAAAAGGGAAGGAACAAGGACCCCTAGCCAGTGGTTCAAAATAACCCTTTGATGCTGCATTAACAATGTCTAAGCCAAAATCCAAAAAAAATTGAATATTTCCCGATCAAAATCCCAACAAAAATTCAAAATATTTTCCAAAAATTTAAATATTTTCAAAACCCATAAAAATTTGCATATTTCAAAACTCATAAAAATTTGCATATTTCAAAACTCATAAAAATTTGCATATTTCCAAAAATCCAAAAATTTGCATTGTATTTTCTGATGGTGTTTTGCAGGAACAGCTTTGCAGAGACCAAAAGCAAGGGATGGGTCCTCTCTCTACTTATTGCTATCAATCTATTGATTCTCCCGATATTCTCATGACATGCCACCCAGGGGCATCATCTCCCTATATCATTCTGATTATCATATCTCATGATTATTCATCTCCAAATCTTTCAATCAACTCCTGCTCGTTTCATCTGATTACTCTGCCGATGGGCATTATCAGATCCTGATTATTTAACTCCAAAACTTGATTAGCCAGATTGTCATCCTCATGACAAACAACAAATAATGATGCTTTGCTATTCCATGATTTGACTTATGCTGTTCATGATATATGCTATGATTGGATGCTTTGATTCATGCTATGCTTACTATGATTAAATGCCTTATTCATTGCTTGTTATCTTTTATATCTTGGCTAATGAATTTTGAGCGCAGGATAAGAAGCTCTTGGTCCCGCCGACTGGGCATCATCATCCAAGCCCCACGGTGCTTGCAGCTCTTTTCTCAGTTCCCCCATGTTTATTGTTATCACCATCTCCCTGTATGCATTCTACTATATGTTACATATGCTACTAGATTATATCAAGGACCTTGTGACTTTGGTAAATCTGGAATTTGAGTTCCCCTTCATCAAAAACAATGATGATTCTAGAGACATCTTAGTCATACGGATAGGCCGTTGAGCCGTCCAAGACTGGGGACGATGGTTCCCTTTTGCGAGTTGGTGCGCGGATAAACGGGCTTCGGCTTAGTATCAGCTCGCGAAATCAGTTTCTTGACTCAGTCTGGGCAGTTTAACAATATTATCCTTGATTATTTTATATTTTCATTTGACTTATTTTTCCCTTTAAACCCAGCATGCATTCATGTAGGAATTTGAATCAATTGTTGAAAAATCATTCTGATGAGCTGATTGGAGAGTCAAATTGATCTTAATCTTTCCAGATATGAGATATTCCATGCCGGATTGAATCTTCAGTTCGTTTTGTTGCTGTTTTGGGTGATTTTCTCGAAAGCTCCTTGTTTGGATTTTTATCATCTTATTTTATCTCTTTTCCTTTGATCCACCTTGGCTGCAACACGTCCACACTGGCTGGTAACCGCTCCCCAATGGTGAAACTTACATGTTTGTGACCTGGGGTACTTCCACCGCGTTGGAAGTTGATCATTTATTTTATCTCCTTCCTGCACCGCGTGCACACTCCCCCTTTTATCCAAACATTGTTGATTTCATTGAATTTCTCGAGATTTGCTTCATCTCGTGCTTTTGATTTGATTCTCATCAAGTGATGTTGATTGCGTGTCTCATCACACCTTGGCATCTACTTTTCAGTTTGCTACGCTCCCTTGCAAAGCAGACGCCAAGGCGGGGCAGCTGTAGACACGCCAAAATTGACGTTACTATGAGTACATCTCATATTACCTTGTAATGTCTCAATTTGACCCTCAAATTAGCTTTGTTTGAGTGGTTTTCCCCACTTTTCTTAGATTTCTCCCTTTTTTCTCTCTTTTCCTATTTTTCCATATTTTTATGGATTTTCTGGGTATTTTTCCCCTATTTTTCTGAAATAACGACTTGACGTGGGGCGTCTTTTAAATAACGACTTATACTTGAGCGTTTCTAAAAAAATTAACGACTATAGTGGAGGGCGTCCATTCTTTCAAATTCCTATTTTTCTAGATTTTTCTGGGAATTTTTCAAAATTTTTCGGGAATTAACGACTTAGCATAAGACGTTACCTTGAATTTGAAAAGAATAAAAAATAAAAAAAATTGAATAACGACGTTGTTGAGGGCGTCACTTTTTCAAATTGATTTTTTAATATTATTTTTCAACCCCCTTCCAGAGGCGATTTGGTGGCCTTCCAGGTGTCAGAAAAATTCACAAAAATAGTCGTTGGAATCAGGGCGATGAGATGCACCTCCACCTAAAAAATGAGAAAATAATATTGAGAAATGAAAAATGGCCCTATTTTGAATATTTTGAATTAACGTCCTTGGTTAGGGCGCGTTTTAATTAACGCCTTTGACTCAGGCGTGTTTCACAATTTTCAAATAAATTCTAAAATTTGATTTTTGAATTAACGCCCTGATCTAAGTCGTGTTTTTAGAAGACGCCCTCTGGCAGGTCGTCAATTCTTGAATTGACGCCTTTGTCCAGGTCGTGTTTCATTTTTGTGTTCCGAACGAGCGCAGCCTTTCCCTAGAGAGTCCCTGCTCCGTTTGGATACCTTGCCCATTCCTATCCTTTCCCCCCTTGGACTCTTGCCCATGTTTATCTCTTCCAATTCCATTTAATAGAGCCGATCGCTCTGTTGTTCGGTTGGACTCCGGATTCTTCTTTCCCTCCCCTCTGTTGTTTCGCCCTTCGTTCTTCGTTCTTCTTCTTCCGTTTTCCTTTTCTTTTGGTTTTCTCTTCTTTTCTTCTCACAGGTTACTGTTGCCGTTGGCTAAGGAAGGAACTCTGTGCGCATCAATCTCCATTTTTTTAAAGCTTCTTCCCCATTGAATATCAAAGCCACAAGCAACAGAAGTAACAGGCTCCTTCTATTTTATTTTTATTCTCCTTTTGCTATTCGTTAACATGCATGCATAATATACATGTTTTCTTCTCAACCACGTTGAGGCTTTCCCCATAGTGCAACTCTTGCACACTTCCATATTTTACTTTGCATTCATCATACCATTCATCTCCCACACCCTTTTTGTATAGGGGTTTAAGGGCCAACACCTACAAGGTGTGTTTTAATCATGTTATTCATGCTCATCTTTATATATGGGAATTTGATACTACACACCATGTTCTAATTCAATTATTTTGTTTGGTGTTTGTATCTTTTTGCAAGGGTAATAGAAGCAAGAACTCTCTTCGTCGGCCGGCCGATTTGAAGAGAAAGGAGCACCTACAATCAACCGCACTTTGAGGTATTTTTGTGATCCTTTCCCTTATCATCTCCTCTTTGGGACTCTCGTGTCTCTGGCGATCACACACTCCCCTTGTGCACCTCGTGCATGTTTCATCTCCACTATTGTTTATTATTTGCATATTCATTTAATTTTCCTTAAGTGGATTATTTTTAAATAGATCTACAACCGTCACCCCCCGGGGTGCCCCTGGTCTCCTCGGCCCCCTCTCGCTCAGCAGATGGGAGAGCTAGCTCGGTAGGGTCGGCCATATCTTGCCCCAGAGAGGGGAGCGCCGCCGAGCCAGAATTGCCCCCAGTGGCGGGGATGGCCCCGGCCTTCCTGGCCCGTTTCCTGGCCTTCACGGCCTCCCGCAACCTCCCCTCCACAGGATCCTTGCGCTTCGCCCCGCACGGCCGAGAAATCCCCTCGGAGGCCGCCCCTTTGCCCTTGTCCCGGGCTTGGGAGCGATCCACAGGGGCACCCGGCTCATCAGCCGCCGAGTCGTCGCCATGGTCAATGATCTCAGCGGCCTCCTCTAGAGGCTCCCGCCTGGTGTCTGCACAAATAAGAAGGCGTGATCAGGAAAAAGAAAGATGACCCCCACATCCGAAGGAGGATCTAAGTTGTGGCACCTGACGGCTTCAGCCGCGTAAGAAGACACCGCTCGATATTCTCCGGCGCCACCAGCTCTTCGGTAGACTGGCGATGTTTCAGCAAACGAGCAGCATACTCCTCCACATGTGGGGGGAACTCCTCCTACCGGGGAGGGATATTCGGGTGGAAATTGGGCATTACTTGGCACCTCCAAGTCTCCTCCACCGAGTTAATCCCCGCCTAGAAAAATTGGGTCTTCCACCCTTTATGCGAAGAATCCTTCGCCGCCAGCGAAATACAGCTCCTATTCCTCCTCGCCTGGATGAAGTAAAAACCCTTCCCAGCTGACGGGTGCGCCTTCAACTCGAAGAAATAGTGGAAGAGGTCCAAGGAAGGAGGAACCCCGCACTGACGACAGAGGATTCGGAAAGCGGAGAGGAGAATGTACGAGTTGGCTACCAACTGAATGGGTGCCAACTGGAAAAAGTTGAGAAGCGTGAGGATGAAGGGCTCAAAGGGGAGGCGAAACCCGCTCTTCCACGGTAGAAGAAAGATGCAGATGTGGCCTGTGTGAGAATCCAGGCACGTCTCATACGGGGCAGCAGCAGCAAAGCTATACTTGTGAGGCAGGCAAAATTGATGCTCCAGCCTCTTCGCCTCGGCTTCCCCCAACTCGTTGCAGTTCTGGACCGGCGCTCTCACCACCGGTTCGTCGCTCCATCCCTTGGCACCCGAACGCTGTCCCGCCATGGATTCTGAGGAAGAACTTGAAAAAGAATTCTCTCGAGACCTCAAAGATTCCGGGGGAGGAGGAAGCTGCCGGACCGCCTCCGCAGTTATCTTCGCCAACTCCTCAAACGCCGCCGCAAGTTTTTGCTCCTCCGCTGTGTCCTCACGGTGCATCGAGGAGCCCCAAAAGTAAAGAAGCGAAGGAAAGCCAAAACCCTAACAACGGAAAGAGTCTGGGATGACAACCAGCGCCCAACACCTATAAACCCACACAGGAGGCGGCGCGTCGTTCCGACCTCCGAGAAAAGGGCGCCCCTTCATTTCAAATCCGTTAGGATTGCAATTATTACGGGCCCAGGTGACCACGACATGTGGCTTCATAACACCGCCAGATCTCTACCCACCTGAGCCACGTTGGTCCAAAACCCTAAAAGGCTACTCATCCGAGCCTCCTTTGGCTCGGGAGTAGGAGGGGGACAAGTGGAGAGGGGGATTTCTACAGCCCATTCAAAGAGCAGCCGAACTAGGCCCATCAGGACCAAACAAGGCCACGCTCGCCCAAGTGACAGCCCACAGGGCCCACTTCGGACAGAAAGCCCAATAAAAGATTCGCTCGAGGATACTACCTTCCTAGGCGGCCTCTAGGCTCGGAAGGCCCGAGCGTCGATCAGGTCACAGGAAAGGTCCATGCCCGAGCCATCTCTCCACCCAGGAGAGGAAGGCGCATGTCGACCAATCCGACCCATCTTCATCCGAGCTAAGCCTACCGCCCAGATAGGGCTGGCCTCTCTGAGCTCGGTACGGCCGACGATTACTTATCCATGTAGCCGTTAAGAGTCCTCTGTGGGCCGAAAGTTATAAAGGTGAGGGACTCCAGCTCCCCAAGGTGATAACGCTTCCACTATAAGGCAATAAAAGCCCACGTCGAGGACGTAACTCCCACCTGAAACCCTTCGACTTACAGGACTCCAGAAGATGGCGCACTATTTAACCCAGGGATACCCTCCGGCGAAAGGTAAGGGCAATCACACGGTCAAAACTCCTGAGCAGGAACCACTTCACCATTCTGGTGGAGAGGGATCTCGCGTAGAAGCTACTTCCTCCCTATATTACTCCGACCATAGCTCTACTGACTTAAGCATCGGAGGGTTTTCCCCAGGGACTCATCCCTGGGCCCCCTGATCTGTTTCCCTTTCTTGCAGTTCACTATCCGGTGATCCACTGCCCGCTCAAGACCAGCGCGAGATCTTGCCTCTTCAGGCGCGTTAATGTTTTCTATTTTTCGTGTCTTATTTGAGTTGTCTCGGGCTCCAGTGAACCCAAGATTCAATGCCTTGTTGGCTTTTGGCTCGATGGATGCCTTCAGTGCCTGTGAGAGTCATATGTGTATCAAGGGATGCTAGAGGAGCGGTTTTACCCCGAGTAGTGTGCAGTGTTGTGTTCTTTCCGGTTGATGTGGCTTTGACCCCTTGGTTAGCCCATTGTTCCTTGGATGTGTTGGATGTCCTATGAGGGCTGTGACCGTGTTATAGGGTGTCTGAGAAGGCCATTTGTACCGAGTAGTGTTTTGTATTATTTCAAGGGTCATTATGGTTTGTGGTCAACCCGGTTGTGACCCAGTGGTTGACACGTGATCTCGTGAGTGTCTCGTCTATCCTATGAGGATCAAAACATGGTTTTGGGCACTTGGAGGTAGTGTCTTGCCTCAATTTTTGTGCCATATAGTTTGAGGGCTGTTGGTGATCCCTCATGTTCCGTGTTTTGAGTTATACGGAATTGTGAGTCCATTGTGCGGCTCGGAGGCCGAGGACTCATCTTTGATGTGTTTTACCATGATTTTGGCATAGGGACTAGGCTAATTAACAGTGTGTGTTGTGATGTGAGACGATCTTGACCCGAGTCTTGTGACTCAAGGATCGTTGTGTCAGTAGGTCTAGTTGACTGTCATGAGTCTGGTAGCAGTTTTGTACTGCATTATGCTCCGTGATACGTGTGATAGGAGTGTGTTTACCCTATCTGTACTTTGATGTTCGCTATTTTGAGTCTCTGTGTCTAGTGAACCTCCACTATTCGTAGATTGACGACACTTTTGTGTGTCGGCCCACCTGGGAGTGGTGGTGGGGCAGTTCTCGGTTGACGATTTTTAGGCTAATTTCCGTGGGCCCCCTTGCTTTGCGGTAGCGTCCTACTGGGGGTGAAAACTAGCTAGAGGCCTGGCTCAAGGCATTGGGCTTGTGTGTGCACACGTGGTAAGGGGCGGTTGGACGAGCGCCGACGGGCGTGACCCTGACTAGTGACTCGTTACTGTTGTTCCTTGTACTTGGTTCGTGTCTCAGTTACCACGTTCGAGGCGAGTAGGAGACACTTGAGGCACAGTGTAAGACGTCAGTGGATGCATCTGGTTGTTCTTCTAGTGAGGAGGTGCTTCTGTCACTGACATGATGACTTGTGTTTTCGTGACTTTTCTTGAGTAGCCTGTGCGTGGCTTCACTCGAGGTTACGGGTTCTGAGTAGCGTACACGACGGTGAGTTCGTGTATGTCTTGCACCTTTGACTATGTAGGTCTTGGGTAGGCCGTTGTTGTTTTAGTAGGCTTTTCATGATAGGTTTCGTGATTTGACAATGGATCGGTAATGCCCGACTTTGTGAGATCGGGGTTTACCTTTCTGTTGCTGCTTGGAGTAGTTTAGAGGGCCTAGGTTCCTTTGGCTACCGTGTTTCTATGTTACTTCTTTCCTCTTTACTTTTACTGATGTTACTCTTGCTTTGTTACTGCTTTGCTTTAGTTTAACACTGCTATTACTGCGTTGTTTGTGGTAGGGTTCTGCGGGATCCCTATTTAGCCAGTGATAGGAGGCTCACCCCTGACTTTTCAGGTGTAGCTGTGCTTCCTCGTGCTGAGAGGTATCTGCTGTGTGGTTCTTAGTTGCCAGCGTTGCCAGTGTCGGGCTTCCCTTGACCTGAGAGTACGTTCTCTTTTCTGTTGGACTGTACTTGTCTTTCTTTGGACTGAACTCTGTTAGTTTTAATTTGTTATAGAAAATGTAATTTTATTTCTGCTACTTTAGCAATCCTGATCATTGAAATTTAATTGCATACTATTTTATCTACAAGTTTAATGTACTATCACATACCATTCTATCCCTTCGGAGCTTTTCCACTCTTGGGCGGCCTCACAGGTTCCAAGTGGTATCGGGTTTACCCGGTATCCGGAGTCTGGGTCGTCACAGTTGGTATCAGAGCAGAGTTCAGAGTTGTTCGAAATTTTTCTGAGCTAGATGAGCTTTTGTTTGTGAAGTACATGGGAATTCGAGATATCGCAGTGTTCAAGGTACTTAAGGTCCAGTACAATCGGCAGCTGGCATAGGTTTTGCGATTGATTATCGCTTTTCTTTCGCGTGTGGTCTTGTGTGTGCTGTGTTGGCACTGTGCAAGATGGGTTTTTGCTCTCGTTAGGATGTGACATATTGTTCTTCTTTTGTCGTGGTGTTTGTCTCTATTATGATGTACTTGGCAGAGTTTGCCGGTAGGCGTGAATCTGTGGTGCGGTGTTCGAGTTTTTTCGTGGCTTGTTCAGCTGGCTGTTGGGAATTATCGTTGGTGTGATGGCCGTAGACATTCTTATGTTGTTTTGGTCATCCCAACTTGAGATTTGTTTAGCCTCTGAGGTGTTAAGGTTGTGTTATGGTGGTCAATTGGATGCCTTGTTTGAGAGAATGCTCTGGCGAAACTAGGATTTTCCTTCCTAGTGAGCTACTATTAGTTGAGCTTGATTCTTCTCATCTTGTCTTGTGGCATCTTTTCGAGGTAAGCTTTGGAAGTGTTGTCTCAGTGAAGCCTTTGTCCTGTGCCTACGTAAGTGTGGACTGTGTTAGTTTTGAACCTGATTTGCTCTTGGTTCAACTATTTCTTGGCTTTGGACCCAGTTTGTGAGTTAGGGGCCGTTGTGCACTGTGTCCGACGTGCCGTGTTTGGCGGCTGTTGTGCTGTGAAGGTTCAGTGATTGTTTCAGGACGTGAGGATAAGCTGAGATTGGTATTCTTTGTGGTTTATGCTGAAGCTGGTACTCTTTGTGGTTTGCACTTTGGCGACTTATGATCGGCTGTTAGCAGGACGGTACTCGAGGCGTGATATATTATAGTTTGTGAATTGTGATGGCACCGAGTGTATGCTGAGATGCGGATGTCGAGTTATTTCTGATGCTTGTGTGTGTTGTGTTGAGTGTGCAGTGGAAGCGTGTGGGCTCATAACCCATAGGTCGAGGATCGTTGGTTGGAAGATTCTGTCTGGCCAAGAGGTTTGTTTCCTCGGTGTGACATCGTCTTGGCTATGTGTGCCTTGATGTTGTTGGTTGCCGTGCCATTGCTTGAAGCTTTGTGGTTGTTGGCATTGGCATGCATGAGGATTGGGGAATCTGTCAGCGTATCTGTTGGTTGAGTACCCTTTCTTCTCTGTATTTTTCTTGGGGGTTGTGCTCTAGGGATGTGATCGTGGTCCTCGAGATGCGTTCTCTGAGATTGTTGTTGTTGTTGTGGGTCCTTGTTGGCAAGCTGCTCGCCACATAGTTAGTACATTTTAGCCGTGTGTTCAACTGTATTTGTGCTTTGATGTGACCTAGCTTGCAGTTGTCCCGTGGTTCTGTGTCGAGAACGGAGCCGGGATTCTGCAGGTGCTGTTTGAGGTTGTTGTTGGTTTGGTGGTTGTGTTTAGCTTCGGTGGAGTTCCCTGTGAGTCTGATTTGGCATTGAGGGGTCCGAGGTCTTGTCGGTTGGTTTTGCTATACTCTTATGTCATAGTAGAGTTGGCATGCGACTCGAATCAGATGTAATGTCTGAGTGAGGACTGACTTGATTGTGCTCGTGGTCTAGTGCTGTCGTTGGCGTTCTGCGTGCCAGTTTCGTGGTTGTTCTTGGCGCGGAAGCTGATGATTTGGAGCTGTCAGCTGAGAGGATTGTGTTTTCTTGTTTAAGCTGATGCTTGTTCTGTCTGCCGAGTGTGTTTTATCGATGGCTATTTTTGTGGCATGGGTCGTGTTTCCTTTCCCTGTGAGACGTAAGTGACGGTGCCCTGTTTCGGAGGTGTCGAACTTGTGTTCACTTGTGTGCCATGCTCATTTTGTGGATCGATTTGTCTTGAGATCCGGAGCATGTGCATGTGATTATGGTATGGCAGTGTTCCTCTGAATTGTGTTTTTTGAGAATTGTGTTATCATGGTTTATGTTGAGGTATGGCTGATGCTTGGAGAGCGTAGTCAGTGTTTTGGGTTTGTTCTACCCTTGTTCACTTGTTAGCTCCTTGAATTTCGAGGACGGAATTCCTTAAAGGGGGGAGGACTGTAATATCTTGGATTCTTCGTATTGGAATTGGAGAGCTATTGGATCACTTTCGTGGGTCTTGATATGTGTTTTACGATCCACTCGAGTTTTTCCCTTGTATAACTTGTGGAACCCTGTGGAGAGTTGACCGTTGAGTTTTGCGACTCCAAGACGCTACAGATGCGTTGTGCTCGTTCCTAGGATCACAAAGACTATTTTTCTGTATTTTCTGAATTTACAGAATTTCGTGCAAAAAATTGGATTTTAGGAAAATTGCTAATTTCCTGTTTTCTTTTTCTTTTAACCCTCGCTCTCTCCTCTCTCTCTCCTCATGATCTCTCACTCTCTCCCTCTCCGTTCTCTCTCCTCTTTCCCCCTCTGCTCTGACTGCAGACGGAGGAGGCTCGGGGATGAGGTGGCAATGGCGTGGAGCTGACCTGAGGCGTGATAGCGTGAAGCATGGAGCGTGGCGTTGGCGCGATCCCATTCGTGGATTCAAAGCCGATGTGGGTTGTCCGGGTGATAGTTTTCAACGTAATGTGGACGTTTCGGCGCTTTCATCTCGGGAGATCGCCAGTATAGGTAGGGGGATGGATTCCTTACCTCTTGTTCTACATGTCCCTTGAATTTTGTGCCGATTAGCACGGGTTTTAGTGGGTTTTCATTTTTGGGAAATTAAATGCATGTTTTGGGGTGTACGATGAAATCACCGTTCCAGGTGATGTTTCTCGATTCAATTGGTAGAAAATGAACCCCTGGCTTGTCGGGATTCGTTTCTTGCCAGTTTGGCTATGTTTGGTCGTGATTTGGGGCCGGTACGAGGCCGGTTACCCACGTGAGTCGTTTTGGAATTATTTGAGAAAATCACCCATTTGATCGTTGTTTTGTGGTGTGTTGGCCCCTTCCGGCTTGTGGAAGGTCGGTAATGTGATTGTGGGTGTTTCCCCATCATTCTAGAGACGATTGGGGCGTGGAAAATGGGTTTTTGTCCAAATTTTCCAGTTTTCGCTCCGTGACGAGAACCCGTTGGTTGTGTGCACCGCGTTCTCAGTGGAACGCGCTACAACGATGCACCGCGTTTCGTGTAGGAGATGAATAGTTTGGCGGTTGGGACCGTGTCCCAGGTGATGGGCACGATCCGTTGCTAATGCGACCCAGGTGAGGGGCACGTTTATGAATTGTTGCGCTTGAGGTTCATGCCGCGTCTATTAACGCGACTCAGGTAAGCGCCGCATCAATTTGATATTGCAACCTAGGTGATGGGCACGTTATGATGATATCGTTATGTTCTTTAAGGGCGCGTTAACCATCGCGACGTAGGGTATAGGCACATTAATGTTTTCTATTTTTCGTGTCTTATTTGAGTTGTCTCGGGCTCCGGTGAACCCAAGATTCAATGCCTTGTTGGCCTTTGGTTCGATGGATGCCTTCAATGTCCTATGAGAGTCATATGTGTATCAAGGGATGCTAGAGGAGTGGTTTTACCCCGAGCAGTGTGTAGTGTTGTGTTGTTTCCGGTTGATGTGGCTTTGACCCCTAGGTTAGCCCATTGTTCCCTGGATGTCTTGGACGTCCTATGAGGGCTGTGACTGTGTTATAGGGTGTCTGAGAAGGCTATTTGTACCGAGTAGTGTTTTGTATTATTTCGAGGGTCATTATGGTTTCTGGTCAACCCGGTTGTGACCCAGTGGTTGACACGTGACCTCGTGAGTATCTCGTCTATGCTGTGAGGATCGATACATGGTTTTAGGCACTTGGAGATAGTGTCTTAGCTCGATTTGCATGCCATATAGTTTGAGGGATGTTGGTGATCCCTCATGTTCTGTGTTTTACGTTATAAAGAATTTTGAGTCTGTTTTGCGGCTCAGAGGCCGAGGACTCATCGTTGATGTGTTTTACTGTGATTTTGGCTTAGGGACTAGGCTGATTAACAGTGTGTACTATGATGTGAAATGATCTTGACCCGAGTCTTGTGACTCAAGGATCATTGTGTCAGCAGGTCTAGTTGACTATCTTGAGTCTAGTAGCAGTTGTGTACTGCATTATGCTCCGTGGTACGTGCAATAGGTGTGTGTTTACCCTATCTGTACTTCGGTGTTCGCTATTTTGAGTCTCTATGTGTAGTGAACCTCCACTAGTCGTAGCCTGACGACACTTTTGTGTGTCGGCCCACCTGGGAGTGGTGGTGGGGCAGTTCCCAGTTGACGGTTTTTAGGCTAGTTTTCGTGGGCCCCCTTGCTTTGTCGTAGCGTCCTACTGGGGGTGAAAACTAGCTAGAGGCCTGGCTCAAGGCATTAGGCTTGTGTGTGCACATGTGGTCAGGGGCGGTTGGACGAGCGCCGACGGGCGTGACCCTGACTAGTCACTCGTTACTGTTGTTCCTTGTACTTGGTTCGTGTCTCAGTTATCACGTTCGAGGTGAGTGGGAGACACTTGAGGCGCAGTGTAAGATATCAGTGGACGCATCTGGCTGTTCTTCTAGTGAGGAGGTGGTTCTGTCACTGACACGATGACTTGTGTTTTCGTGACTTTTTTTGAGTAGCCTGTGCGTGGCTTCACTAGAGGTTACGGGTTCTGAGTAGCGTACAAGACGGTGAGTTCGTGTATGTCTTGCGCCTTTGACTGTGTAGGTCTTGGGTAGACTGTTGCTGTTTTAGTAGGCTTTTCATGATAGGTTTCGTGATTTGACAATGGATTGGTAACGCCCGACTTTGTTATATCGGGGTTCACCTTTCTGTTGCTGTTTGGAATAGTTTAGAGGGAGGAGGTTCCTTCGGCTGCTGTGTTTCTGTGTTATGGCTTTCCTCTTTACTTTTACTGTTGTTACTCCTGCTTTATTACTGCTTTGCTTTCGTTTAGCACTGCTGTTACTGCATTATTTGTGGTTGGGTTCTGCGGGATCCCTATTGAGCCTGTGATAGGAGGTTCACCCCTAACTTTTCAGGTGTAGCTGTGTTTCCTCGTGCTGAGAGGTATCTGCTGCGTGGTTCTTAGTTGCCAGCGTTGACAGTGTCGGGCTTCCCCAACTTGAGAGTACGTTCTCTTTTCTATTGGACTGCACTTGTCTTTCTTTGGACTGGACTCTATTAGTTTTAATTTGTTATAGAAAATGTAATTTTATTTCTGCTACTTTAGTAATCCTGATCATTGAAATTTACTTGCTTACTACTTTATCTTTAAGTTCAATGTACTATCACATACCGTTCTATCCCTTTGGAGCTTTTCCGCTATTGGGAGGCCTCGTAGGTTCCCAAGTAGTATCGGATTTACCCGGTATCCGGAGTCTGGGTCGTCACAGAGAGGATAGACCTCATGTCAAGGGTGATTTTTGAGATAAGAAGGGTGAGCCGTGGAATTTTGGAATATCTTCTAGGACCCGGTATGAGAGGATAGTCCTAAAATAAAATAAAAGAAAAGAAGCACTACAAAAAAATGGAGATATAGGGGCATTTCATTTAGCAACATTTCTTAAAACTACCTCAAAAATATCATAAATAGAGGCACTTTATATTTAATATTGCCCTTAAATTACTAAATTTTAAGTCATTCTTTAAAACCCTATAAAGGGGCAGTTTAAATGCCTCAAAACAATAATATGAGAGAGTAGAAATTCGTTATAGATGCCCCTAAAAAATTTACTCCTCGCGCCACAATCTCCCGCGCAGCCATAACTGACTCCTCCGTCCCGATCAAGTTGAACTCCGTAAGCACAGCCTACCCCTTCTGCCATTTCCTTTCCTACTACAGATTTTTCCTTCGTCTTCTCCTCTGGCCCCTCTAGATTCCTCCGCGCACAACAGCTCACATATTGTCGTCCCTCACAAACAGCTCGTCCTGCCGTAGACTCTTCTCATCCGTAACTATTCACATATTCTCCTCCCTACTTAATTACATATTCTCCACATGAATCCCTTTTCTTCCATTTTGAAGTGTCTTCCCTTGTGGCAGATCCTTTTCCACCGCGGACTCTTCTTATACCTTGTGATCCTACAGACTCTTCCTCTATCTCCCATCTGCCTCCTCGCCTCCCAGCCCCCTTCTTCTCCCTCGCTGTTCCTCAGCTCCCTTGTGGGTGCTCACTGTCGCAGGGCCTAGCCGCAGCAGCCGCTAGGCACTTCCTTAACTCCTTTGTGATTGCCTACCGCCGGGGCCGTATGGCCTAGCCGTAGCCAACGCTAGGCGATGCTGCCCATCCAGCAAACGCTGGCCGTCTGCCACCGCATCTCTCTTGCTCTGTTGCTATGCCACCAGATTGCTCGTCGTCGCCCGCGTACCATCACCAAATCTTGCACACCTATCACGACGCAGAGCAACAACAACGACAACGGCAATGCCACCTTGTGTAATGAGCCTTGGTGTGTTCCTTCTCCACACTTTTCTTTGAAGGGTACAACTACCCTGGTCCACTAATATTGAAACAAAATTATTTTTCTGTATGGAACAATATGTATTTCTGATGGGAATGAAATGTCTAAAGAGATAGTAAGTTGAATATACATGAAGTTAAGCACTAGATGATGCCATCAAACATGTCGCATACCAAGAAATACTTTTTATGAAACATAGGATCTGACAAAGACTGCATCTAAAAAAATGATAAAAGAAAAAAATGTCTCCATGTTACTTAGGCAATAAGAGAGTCAACAAGGTCAACATCTTCATGACAATCAACTTTTGTTTCTTATGTATTTAAGGACAAGAGTTATGCTGGCACAACTATTTTTCTTAACAAGATGTAATATAAAATGCTATACACACATTTATTATTTATACACACATGCACATACATTTGAAATATGTTTCTATTAAAACTACATAGAATACTTTTCTTAATTGGACAGAAGGAACATAAAAAATAATAGTTATTCAACAGCCACCATAGATCATCTGTAGGATAATAATTTATTGCAATATTTTCTATTTATCATGAGGGGGAAAAGGTTTTTCTTCTTCAGGATATCTTATTTTTAGCAGTTTGAGTGTATGAACCAGACAATTACCTTTCATCTCCACGGATTGAAGGTCAAGGCATATGTATGAAGGGAGGGGTCTAGGTGCACTGCAGTGAAAAGTGGCAGGACCTTCTAGCTTGATGGTATCAAATAATGTGCCAACATAATAATCATAATAAAATTTTAAGACAACAAATCCACTAAAATGTTAAAACATAGCCTTCACTTCAGACCCAATTGCTATTAAATTTATAGCCTCATCCACGCAGATCATGAGGTTAAAGCTATTTAACAATTGGGATGGATACCTTTAAATATGACATCTTTGAGGGCTTTCCTGTGCACATACTTAGCAATGTTGCCACACCCGAGTGCCTTATTGATCACCTACAAACACCAAAAACACATCCCCATCATAGCAGTCTTCAAGGACCATGCAATAATAAAACCCAGAAGAACGAAGGATCATGGGCTCCCCCACTCTTACACTCTAGATAAAATCCATTTTTTTATAGTCTTCCTAGGTCAAGTACAGATTCTTTTGTCTGTTGGCTCTGATGTTTTGATGCTCCAACTGTGAAAAAAAAAAGTGGAAACCCAAAAGAAAGAAGTGGATGCATCACAAGAGAAATCCACGTGAAACAATAATGATGGAGGCATCATCCACAACTCCCTTTGGCTAGGGTCTTCTTCACACTCCGACATCGTTTGAGTTCGGGCCTCTCTATAAAGGCCCAATTATCCCTTTTGTACTATCTATTTGAGTCATTTTGATGTAATTTTCCTTTTATTTGAGTCATGTCCCTAGGTCTTACATTTATTTTCCTAAGTTTGAGTGTCATTAGATTGTGTAATGTGCTATTGGGCCCAATTCTTTGGGCTTGGCCCAAGAGCCCCCCCTACCCCTTCGGTTATTTGTCATTGAGTCTTTTGTAAGGGACTTATTGTAAAATGTGGGTTTCCTATATATAGGGCCCCATTTCTTTCATTTGAAAGTAATGAATCATTGAATGAGAATTGCCATTTTAATAGTCCACATTGGAGAGATTCCATTAGTTAGGGTGAGAGACCCTTGGGAGAGATTCCCACCCACCTTCCACTCTCTCTCTCTTTCTCTCTCTTCCCCAAGTAGGGTTCGCCCCCTTCCTCTCTCCTCCCCTCCCCAACCACCTCCACCTCCCACCTACCCCATTAAAGGCCCTCCACTTCCCATAGCTGCCATTACTCCACCCCCATAGTCCCAAGGTAGAATTTCTACCATTCCAACACAATCTCTCCCATTCCAACAAAATCTTCCCCCTTCCAACACAATTCCCCCTCTTCCCCACACATTCACCCAACTTCCAAAGCATATTTGAATTTGAAAACAACCTTCCCTCCACTTGACTTGGTCGCCCCTCTCCACTTCCATTAGGCTAGGTTCGCCCCCTTCCCCTTCACTCCACCCCACCATCCACTACCCCATCCACCCTCCACTCCCCCTTCCTCTTGCTGAACCTGCACCCTCCCCCTTCTTCCTCCACCTCCCCTCTGCCATTAGCAACCCTCCACACCTCCCATACCTCCCCTCCACCTTTCTTCATTCCCCTTCACCATATACTACTCTCTTCTTCTTCTTGCTAGATCCATTGGGGGCTTTGTCAAAGTTGCAGGTTGCTGTTCAGAAGATGCAGTTGTACCCGTAGCTTGAAGCAGCCACCCCGGTCACCTCCCTACGATTTTGAAGGCCCAAGAGGCATCCACGGAAGCGTCTACCTGTCCTCTTCGCAACGACAGTGGTTTCTTTGCCATCGGAGTTCGGTGCTGCCCAGGAAGCCCATTCTTCCACGACTGTGCCGGTGTGACCCTGCAGAGGTCCTGAGCCAGAGAAAAAGCTTTACCACGACGAACCTAGGAGGAATCAGGCCAAGAGCTCTTCTCCAACGTTCTTCTCCTTCCTGTCTACTTTTAGAATCAAGAAGCGGAATCCCATTCAGCATCCGGTAGCAGAGGTTATCAATTTTCTTCCTCGGTAGTGCGACTCTGCTTCCCCACAGTCTGCACCGACCTCTCCTCACTCTTCTGGATCCACTAATCATCTCCGGCATTTTTTGGCATCCCCGTTTGTTCTGCTGCAAAGAGGACTTGTCCACGGTTCCAACGGTTCCAACGGCACCTGATTTAGAGTTCAGGAGCGGCCGGGAAAACTTCTTCTTCTTGCTGTTAGTAATCTGTTGCTGTCAGTCCAAGAATCAGTGACCCTGTTCGAGTTCCCGCCCAGGCCAGCAGCTACCCCTGAAGAAATTGAAAAAGTTCTGAAGCATTCCAGCCCCAGTAAAGAAGGGTTCCCCACTGGTCTCACCCTCGGCAAAATTTCTGATCGAGTTCTGCAGCTTCAACACCAACTGTCAGTCCCCTATTGCAGAGGGCAGGCAGATTCGGTGCCATCACTTATTCATCTCTCTTTGCTCTAATTTCCCCGCCCCGCTTGGCCGGCTGAAGGCCCCTCCCTGTGTGGAGGTAGTATTGATTGTAATATCATTAACCCCCACCCCAAGGTCCCCCTCCTGCGAAAGGTGTAGTGTTGTAAACCTTTGAGCAGGTCAAGCTACACCGACGCGGCGTGTGGGGATCCACTCACCTCCCCGCTCGCCCTCGTCTCCGATCGGGACCGGTTTCTTCAAACCGGTCGAGTAAGTGCTCACACCTTCACTCCATTTAGTACTTGTCTTTCAATATTAGTTCTTAATTCTGCTGGTTATGCGAGTGAGAGCCCGATCCTCAAGCGCCGTTATCTTGAGTGATCACCGTGGGAGGAGTGCAACCGGTGCCTTTGGCACTTTGTCGGCCCCCTTGAATTGGGCATCCACACCCATTGGGAATCTCATCTTGGCCTTGCTGGCCCTCTACCAGAAAGGGCCCAACCCCTCAACCTCACCATGGCATTGCCAAGTTACCCCGGGCTTGGGTGAGCGACGAGAGAGCGGCGGCCCAAATTGGCCCGTTTTGATTGCAAATGTGCTTGTTTGCCTAGGTCTTAGGTTGTGTCACATCAATTGGTATCAGAGCAAGTCATTGACTTGTCTCTATCAAGTCTAAGTCCTAGGACCTTTACATTGTGTGTCCAACTCCATTTGTCCCTTGTCTTGCATGTCCACCCGTAGTGGTGCTAGTTACCGACCTGATCCTTCATCTTCAAATCCACCAATGGATCCCAATCCTCAACTCAACCAAGATGCTCCTAGGGAGGAACCCCAAGGCCAAATGAATAGGGTAGACGCTGCCCTTACCAACATTCTTGCCCAACTTGAGTCCCTTTCCACTCGAATTGCTCGGCTAGAAGAGCATGAGTTCCACCCAAGGAAAAATGAACCTAGAGTCCACCCTCCACATGTTGAACCTCATAGGGAAGACCCTCATCCAAGGAATAATGAACCAAGAGTTCATCCACTACATGGTGAGCTACATATGAATGAGTTCCACCCAAGGAACAATGACCCAAGAGTCCACCCTCCCCATGTTGTGCCTCATAGGGATGAGTTCCACCCAAGGAACAATGGACCAAGAGCCCATCACCCACATGCTGAAATTTATAGGGAGGACTTGGACCTTGACCCCTACCATGACTATGAGAGGCCTCGCCACCATCACATTCATGCAAGGCGTCCACGGGACGACCCGGATGACCCTCTCTTAAGGATGATGAAAGTAGAGGCCCCAAACTTTGATGGTTCCCATGAACCAAGTGTCTACTTAGAATGGGAGACCGCCATGGACCAATACTTTGAATGGTACCCTATGACCGACCAAAGGAGGGTAAGATTGGCCAAAATATATCTCACTAAATTAGCCAAAACTTATTGGCTAAACCAAGAGGGTCTAAGAAGGATTAGGCGGGAAGAGCCTATTGATACTTGGGAAGGTATGAAGAATCAACCTAGGAACAAATACCTTCCCCAATCCTACCATCAAATGCTCTTAGATGAATGGCAAAGCCTCACCCAAGAAGGGAAGACCGTGGTAGAATATATTGAGAAGTTTGACTCCTATCTTTTGAAGTGCGGAGTTCATGAGGACCCGGCTGTTACCTTGTCTCGCTTTAGGAATGGACTTCAAAGTCACATCAAGAGAGAACTTTTCATGAGAGATGTTGATAACCTTGAGCTAGCCTATCAAATAGCAAGGGATGTAGAAAGATTCTCTAGGATCCCTCGATTTGCTACTCCCCGACCGGCCGATCCCAAAAACATGGGACCACGACCCATTCCGGCCACCCCCATGAAAGCCCCAAATCCAAGTGGGAGTACACCATTAAGGCCTTACAACCCCCCTCCCACCATCACTCCAAACAAGCCCACCCCTAGTCACCCTCTCCCACGGAGGGAAGACAATCCCAGAGGCCCAAGTGTAGGAAACACTCCGGGTAGCGGGCGACAACAATGCTATAGGTGTCAAGGGTTTGGCCACTTTGCGGGGCAATGTCCATCCAAGGGATTATCTAGCTTGCTTATTGAGGAAGAAGCTCCCCCACCCCAAAAGGAACTTGAGAGTGTTGTTGAGGACCATGAAGCCTCACTAGATTGGGAAGAAGATTATGAGGCCCAATACCTTGAGTCGGGTCTAGATCACACCACTCCATCTACCAACTCCCATCTAGGAGTAATTAGGTGCACCCTCACCAAACCCCAAGAAGAGGATTGGCGCCGAACATCAATCTTTCACACCTTTGTCAAGATAGGGAGCCATGTAAGGAAAGTGATCTTGGATAGTGGGAGTTGTGTCAATGCCGTATCCCCCGATACCGTTAAGCTTCTTGGGCTTATTATCACTCCCCACCCAAATCTCTATCGGGTCTCATGGATCAACAACAACTCCATCCCGGTCAACACCCAATGTCTTGTGCCCCTCACCTTCTCTTCATACCATGGTCAAATATGGTGTGATATCATACCCATAGAAGTAGGTAGCATCCTTCTAGGAAGACCTTGGCTCTATGATGTAGATGCCACCATCTTGGGTAAGAGCAACATGTGCACCTTTGAACATGACGGAAAGACTATTCATCTTAACCCCTCCCCACCTCGTCCCATGACCAAGAGAGACACTCTCCCTCAAGGACAACACCCCATCACCCCACAAGTCTCGGGGAACTCCACCTCTCCAACCCCATCCCTCACCCAAACTCCCAAACAAAGTGGGACCTCGGGGTTGACCAAGGGTCTTCATCTCATCACTCGAAAAGAACTTGAAGAAGAGATAGTTCAAGGAGTACCACTATGTGCGGTGGTCATTTGCCTAGGAGAACCCACTCCCACCAATCCACATCCCATAGAAATCTAACAACTCCTAGAAGAATTCCATGATGTGTTCCCAACAGAGCTCCCGGACCAACTCCCTCCCATGCGTGATGTGCAACACGCAATTGATCTAGTACTGGGGGCCACTCTCCCAAACCTTCCACATTATCGCCTCAATCCCACAGAACATGCTGAACTTCGGAGGCAAATAGAGGAACTCATTAGGAAGGGCTTCATTCGTATTAGCAAAAGCCCATGTGCCGTGCCGGCCCTTCTCACTCCTAAGAAGGATGGGTCATGGAGAATGTGTGTGGATAGTCGGGCCATTAACAAAATCACCGTCAAGTATAGGTTTCCCATCCCTAGGCTTGATGACATGCTTGATATGTTAGCCGCAGCCACCATTTTCTCCAAAATTGACCTTAAGAGTGGCTATCACCAAGTTAGGATAAGGCCCGGGGATGAGTGGAAAACGGCTTTCAAAACCAAAGATGGTCTCTTTGAATGGTTAGTCATGCCTTTTGGGCTTTCAAATGCCCCAAGTACTTTCATGCGTCTTATGACGGAGGTCCTTAGGCCTTTCATTGGGATCTTTATAGTGGTCTACTTTGATGACATGCTCATCTATAGTCAATCCCAAGAAGCCCACCTTGACCATCTTAGGCAAGTTTGCACCGTCCTCCGACAAGAGAGCCTATTTGCCAACCTAGGGAAGTGCCACTTCATGACCACATCCATCACCTTCCTAGGATTTGTGGTGTCTAGCAAGGGTGTCTCCATGGACCCCGATAAGGTCGAAGCTATTCTTGATTGGCCGGAACCTCACACCCTTCATGAGGTCCGAAGTTTTCATGGATTAGCCACATTCTATAGGAGGTTTATTCGTGGGTTTAACACTATCACCGGCCCCATCACTGATTGTCTCAAGAAGGGAACTTTTGTGTGGACCAAATTGGCCTCTAAAGCATTCCAAGAGCTTAAGGAGAAGTTGACCCAAGCCCCAGTCCTATGCCTTCCTGATTTCTCTAAAGTCTTTGAAGTCACATGTGATGCATCCGGGATAGGGATAGGAGGGATTCTTAGTCAAGAGGGACACCCGATAGCCTTCTTTAGTGAGAAGCTATGTGATGCTAGGACAAGATACTCCACTTATGACAAGGAGTTCTACGCCGTGGTGCAGTCCCTCCGACATTGGAGGCATTACTTGTTGCCTAAAGAGTTTGTCATCTTTTCCGACGATGAGGCCCTCAAATACCTCAACTCCCAACAAAAGTTAAATGCCCGACATGCTCGATGGGTTGAGTTCATCCAATCCTACACTTTTGTCATCAAACACAAAGCCGGGAGTGAGAATCGAGCGGCGTATGCCCTTAGTAGGAAAGTTTTCTTGCTTTCCACTATTCAAGTGGAAGTAACCGGATTTGATAGGATCAAGGATGAGTACCCTAGCTGCCCCGACTTTGGGCACATCTTCACTACCTTGACCACCCATTCTAGCAAAGAACATGAGGGGTTTGTCTTAGAGGATGGGTTCCTCTTCAAGGGACCCAAGCTTTGCATTCCACAGACCTCACTCCGAGATTTCTTGGTTTGGGAATTACATGCGGGAGGGTTAGCCGGTCATTTTGGGGTTCACAAGACCATTGCTCTAGTTGAGGGTCAGTTTTATTGGCCGAGTCTCAAGAGAGATGTAGGCAAAATAGTGGGTCAATGTCGCACATGCGCTTCGGCCAAGCAGGTGAAGCAAAACACCGACTTGTATACCCCACTTCCCATCCCCGACCGGCCATGGCAAGACCTAAGCATGGACTTTGTGCTAGGATTACCCAAGATTCAAAGAAAGCATGACTCCATCTATGTGGTAGTTGATAGGTTTTCCAAGATGGCCCACTTCATCCCATGCTCCAAGACCTCCGATGCCTCCCATGTGGCCCGATTGTTCTTTGATGAGGTTGTCCGTCTCCACGGGCTACCTAAGACCATAGTCTCCGATAGGGATGTCAAATTCACTAGCTACTTTTGGAAAACTCTTTGGCACATGATGGGAACCCTCCTCAAATTCTCTACTGCCTACCACCCCCAAACAGATGGTCAAACCGAGGTGGTCAATCGGAGTCTAGGAAACCTCCTTAGATGTCTTGTTGAGGATCGACCGGGAAATTGGGATCTCATTCTACCACAAGCTGAGTTTGCATATAACAACTCTATCAATAAGTCAATAGGGATGAGTCCATTTGAAGCCATGCATGGGTACAAACCAAGAAAGCCTTCCGATCTCATTCCCCTTCCCCAGCATGCTAGAGTGTCCATTTCAACCGAGTCTTTTGCACAACATGTTAGAGAATTGCATGAAGAAATTCGCAAGCACATCAGTAAAAAGAATGAGGCTTATAAAAGGCTGGCTGACTCTCATCGGTGTCTCCAAGAATTTCATGTGGGTGACTTTGTGATGGTAAGGACGGAGAGGCTCTCCCCGGGAGCCAACTCTAAACTGAGGCCATGTGGGGCTGGTCCCTTCCAGGTCTTGAGGCGCATTGGTGCAAATGCCTACGAGTTAGATCTCCCTGAGGAGTATGGAATAAGTCCCACATTCAATGTCGCCGACCTAGAGCTATATAAGGGACCCACGGTGGTACCTAGTGAGGAGATTGAGCCTACTTCTTCCATTGAGAGAGCACCCATCCGTGAGGAGAGACCACCAACCAAGAGAGCCCAGCGTGAACAAATTGAAAAAATATTGGATGTACAAGTCACTACCACTAGGAGCAAGGTACATGAGCGCTATCTCGTCAGGTGGAAGGATCGGCCTCCTTCGGAGGATTCTTGGGTGAGTCGGGAGGATCTCTGCGGTTGGATCCAGACCTCCTCGAGCAGTACCACAGCCGGATGGACCCCTACTCGACGGAATCGAGCTCTTCACAGCCCAGGGGATTTGATTAAGGCATCATCCACAACTCCCTTTGGCTAGGGTCTTCTTCACACTCCGGCATCGTTTGAGTTCGGGCCTCTCTATAATGGCCCAATTATCCCTTTTGTGCTATCTATTTGAGTCATTTTGATGTAATTTTTCTTTTATTTGAGTCATGTCCCTGGGTCTTGCATTTATTTTCCTAAGTTTGAGTGTCATTAGATTGTGTAATGTGCTATTGGGCCCAATTCTTCGGGCTTGGCCCAAGAGCCCCCCCTACCCCTTCGGTTATTTGTCATTGAGTCTTTTGTAAGGGACTTATTATAAAATGTGGGTTTCCTATATATAGGGCCCCATTTCCTTCATTTGAAAGTAATGAATCATTGAATGAGAATTGCCATTTTAATAGTCCACATTGGAGAGATTCCATTAGTTAGGGTGAGAGACCCTTGGGAGAGATTCCCACCCACCTTCCACTCTCTCTCTCTTTCTCTCTCTTCCCCAAGTAGGGTTCGCCCCCTTCCTCTCTCCTCCCCTCCCCAACCACCTCCACCTCCCACCTACCCCATTAAAGGCCCTCCACTTCCCATAGCTGCCATTACTCCACCCCCATAGTCCCAAGGTAGAATTTCTACCATTCCAACACAATCTCTCCCATTCCAACAAAATCTTCCCCCTTCCAACACAATTCCCCCTCTTCCCCACACATTCACCCAACTTCCAAATCATATTTGAATTTGAAAACAACCTTCCCTCCACTTGACTTGGCCGCCCCTCTCCACTTCCATTAGGCTAGGTTCGCCCCCTTCCCCTTCACTCCACCCCACCATCCACTACCCCATCCACCCTCCACTCCCCCTTCCTCTAGCTGAACCTGCACCCTCCCCCTTCTTCCTCCACCTCCCCTCTGCCATTAGCAACCCTCCACACCTCCCATACCTCCCCTCCACCTTTCTTCATTCCCCTTCACCATATACTACTCTCTTCTTCTTCTTGCTAGATCCATTGGGGGCTTTGTCAAAGTTGCAGGTTGCTGTTCAGAAGATGCAGCTGTACCCGTAGCTTGAAGCAGCCACCCCGGTCACCTCCCTGCAATTTTGAAGGCCCAAGAGGCATCCACGGAAGCGGCTGCCTGTCCTCTTCGCAACGGTAGTGGTTTCGTCGCCATCGGAGTTCGGTGCTGCCCAGGAAGCCCATTCTTCCACGACTGCGCCGGTGTGACCCTGCAGAGGTCCTGAGCCGGAGAAAAAGCTTCACCACAATGAACCTAGGAGGAATCAGGCCAAGAGATCTTGTCCAACATTCTTCTCCTTCCTGTCTACTTTCAGAATCAAGAAGCGGAATCCCGTTCAGCATCCGGTAGCAGAAGTTATCAATTTTCTTCCTCGGCAGTGCGACTCTGCTTCCCCACAGTCTGCACCGACCTCTCCTCACTCTTCTGGATCCACTGATCGTCTCCGGCATTTTTTGGCATCCCCGTTTGTTCTGCTGCAAAAAGCACTCGTCCACGGTTCCAACGGCACCTGATTTAGAGTTTGGGAGCGGCCGGGGAAACTTCTTCTTCCTGCTGTTAGTAATCTGTTGCTGTCAGTCCGAGAATCAGTGACCATGTTCGAGTTCCCGCCCAGGCCAGCAGCGACCCTTAAAGAAATTGAAAAAATTCTGAAGCATTCCAGCCCCAGTAACGAAGGGTTCCCCACTGGTCTCGCCCTGAGAAAAATTCTTGATCGAGTTCTGCAGCTTCAACACCAACTGTCAGTCCCCTATTGCAGAGGGCAGGCAGATTCAGTACCATCACTTAGTCATCTCTCTTTGCTCTAATTTCCCCGCCCCGCTTGGCCGGCTGAAGGCCCCTCCCTGCGTGGAGGTAGTATTGATTGTAATATCATTAACCCCCACCCCAAGGTCCCCCTCCTGCGAGAGGTGTAGTGTTGTAAACCTTTGAGCAGGTCAAGCTACACCGACGCGGCGTGTGGGGATCCACTCGCCTCCCCGCTCGCCCTCGTCTCCGATCGGGACCGTTTTCTTCAAACCGGTCGAGTAAGTGCTCACACCTTCACTCCATTTAGTGCTTGTCTTTCAATATTAGTTCTTAATTCCGCTGGTTATGCGAGTGAGAGCCCGATCCTCAAGCCCCGTTATCTTGAGTGATCACCGTGGGAGGAGTGCAACCGGTCCCTTTGGCACTTTGTCGGCCCCCTTGAATTGGGCATCCACACCCATTGGGAATCTCATCTTGGCCTTGCTGGCCCTCTACCAGCAAGGGCCCAACCCCTCAACCTCACCTTGGCATTGCCAAGTTACCCCGGGCTTGGGTGAGCGATGAGAGAGCGGCGGCCCAAATTGGCCCGTTTTGATTGCAAATGTGCTTGTTTGCCTAAGTCTTAGGTTGTGTCACATCAGGGGGGTTGTAGGCTACCTAGAGCTGTGCTAGGGCAGATGGGCATTCTTTAGTCTACTGACTCACTCTTCAAGATACTAATTAACGAGTAATTATGGGTGACTTTCTTATTTCATCATTACCCATGGTTCCCATTTCCCTAGTACTCTAATATCCTGAAAATTACAAATTGTAATATATCATGGGTTGAGCCTGAAACTATCTTGACCAATCTATCTACAGGTTTATTCATTGTCCATGCCTTGCACTGGACACTATTTTTTGCACTTATGGTCATGTACTCCTTATAAGCTTTCTTTACTTCCCCTAGGTCCAAATGTTAGAAGAGCAGTCCATCCCCATCAAAGGACCATTGAAGTTGATGACAAAATGGAAAAGGAATCTCATTGTAATATACCTTCTGCCCTAAGAAGCATGATCAATCTCCAGTAGCTTTTGGTTGTACTTGAAATTACCTTCATTGTGTTGTGGTCTATTATGTGAAGCAGGTAGAAGATCTTCACTCCCCATCTACATGTCATATGCTTCCAAATGCCCTAGAATCCCAAAAATTATTCATTTTCCCTTGCACTTGACAAGCTTAACTTTTAGTAACCTCAGCTCCCATCTCATTTCTTGGGGGAAAAATAGTTGATTTTAGTCTTGGTGTTGGCTTAGCATTCTATGTTACTTCTTATATCTTTTTAAGTTGCTAAGTTATGCATCCTTCTATATGAGGTGGTTATGATGAGACATCCATCAGCTTCCTATTAGCATGCACAATGACATTTATGCAAGTTGCAATATGATGTAGAAAAAGCAAATCCATATAAAGCCATGCTTGTCGTGGTGGACACTGTGAGTCTGTGATCAATGCCTATACTGAAACAATCCACTATTCAACATCCAAAGGGAAAATGTGCAGGTAATAGTATAGGTGTTGATGAGTAATGAGTCTCAGACCTAAAGAATGGCTACTTGCAGGATGAATTCTTTCTCACGAGGCACCTTGTAACTATATCATGTTTCTCCAATGAAAAATGGAACTCCTTTTTATGAATTAACAAATTGTTATCATGTAGCTACTCTAACCCTGCATATCTCAAGAATGTTTTATAATCTTTCAAGTTTAAGTCTACCTTTGTACACTTTTCTTCTTCTGCTTTTCATATCCTGCTTACTAAATTTATTATGTCTTCATGTCAAATTGCTTTTTGCTTGAATTTTAAATTCTCCAGTTCCGGGCACTATCTGATCAATTTTACCATACACCTGAGCATCACAAGTTTGTGAGATAGTAGATAATTAACCAGGTTAGTTATTACTTTGTTATAGGCACTTTGTGCCTTTATTTCTCCCTTAAGAATTGTACATGTGTACATCTTTGTTGTATAAGGTATATCATTTTTTAAAAAATATATTTGAAAGTTGACAGCCCATGAACGACATCTTTGTTGGATACTGTGACTTAGTAGATACTTTTGTGTTTGAGCCATAATTGACTCACCATTTTCCAATGAGACAAGACTGGCGAATGGGGTGATCATGTCACATTGCAGGCTACTACAGATTTAGTACATAGGCAGCTTCCTATCTCTTGTCTTATTGTTTTACTATAATTCTGTATTAGAAAAATGTTTGCATTCTATGGTAGCTCATGTAATATGATACTATGTTTACATATTTTATGAAATATGCCACACATATGCCATGGACTGTGGAGAGGAGGTAATTAAGTACCCATCAATTGACACTTTAAAAAATAATAAAATAAGAATGCGGCAACAAATCACTTATCCCCAGGCCCAATGGGAGTCCAGAGATTAATACCCTGCAAAAATACCAAACACATGTTAACATCTGACTGGTTGTCATATGTAGTCCAAATATATCGCCTATGTGGTAAGAGAGAAACCAATAGAGATGTATAGGGCTCCTTCCACAATGCTTCGTGATACTTGCAACAGAGACTTTCTTGTTGAGCTCTATGTATCACTATGATTCTAATTGTTGTTGGCTAAATGATTAGTATTTAAAGGATGCCAAACTTCTTGTAGTTTATCTGTTTCAATACAATTTATTTATAAAGTGCTTTATTCTTAGGTGTGCTATCAAGTTTAGATTGCAAAGTTCCAAAGTCATGGAGTTCAATAAAAACTTTCTTAACCTAATCACATTTTCATTTGATTTTTGTTTATGCAGCACTTGCTTGCCCTAATCACATTTGTGCCTAGTGACTGATTTGTTTTCCACAGTCTACAATCACATTTATTCTTTTGTCCTCTACTTCTTTCAACAAGCAAGGTATGCAGTTAAACAAAAACCCTCTAGTGACAGGAAGATCATGTGTCCTTGTGTGAATTGCAATAATTACTTTAGAATGATCAGGCAAGAGGTCTTCGAACACAATTGAAATTGGATCATTATAACTGGCTTCAGACACTTAATCCAGGAACAATGGCTAAATTTCTAAATTTTGTAAATCTGCACTAAATTTGCTTAGTAACTAAATAGGATCATTTGCATGTTGCATCAACAGAAATGCCCGATTCTGCAGTGAATCACATTGATTAAATTAGATGCAGAAATATAAGTACCAACCACAGCCATGCCTTGGTTTCTAGTGCCATATTTGAATTAGATAGTAGCCCCCAAGGTATTGCACCAAAGGTTGAGAATGTATGGGAAGGCTTGATAAAGTTGAACATTTCTTATCTAGTTACTATCTTGGGATTGTTTGCTGTGATTTTTTATTCTGCCAACAAGTTTTAAGGTGTACATGATAAGCTGCAGCATGATGTGAGAAAACAAATCTTGATTGTTTTTTTAAAAAACTTTGTTTACCTTGCTGCAGTCAAATTCTTTCAACTTTACATTCACTTCTCTTTTGTGTTTGGACATCTTTTTCTCACCCTGGTACTGGCCTTTTAAGATTAGCCTCCTCTCATGAAACTTTTTATCTTATATAAGGTAGATGGCAATTAGGAAGGCAATTTTATGTAGTATATAAATTTGTGAGAAACATTTTAAGCAGTGCTTTTGTGAGAAACATTTTAATATGTCTGTGGTCATGTAATCAGGTCTTAAGCATGAATTTGATCGATTTTATACTCTTTATGAACTATTAACAGCAACTGCTGAAAAACCTGCCTCAGAGTCGCTATAGAGTGTACCAGGGGTCGGGGTCTTCTTCCCCACTCCCTCAGTTTGCACTAGAAAAATTTCTACGATAGGAAATTGCAAGGAGCACTTCAGTTTCTACACAAAAAAAGGTAAAATCCTTGGGAGATGCTTGGGAGCCCTCCATACCTTTTAGATTCTTTTTACTATCAAACAGCTAGTATATATATCATCTCCTGGCAGTCAATACAATCCACTTTTTGATAGCATAGAGCCTTCACATAATTTATCAAATAAGCATAAGGGCATTGATGACGTTCCTTAAACATTTTCATGTTCAGGTCTTTCCTATTAGTGCATATATGTCACTTACCTTTTAACCTTTTTGGGTTTTGTTGATGAAAATCATTCTTTTTCTTACTAGGTGAAGAGAAATTTGTTTACGCGAGAAACCTACCTTCTTCTGTGATTACTTTAGAACTTGAGCATGAGTTCAAGAACTTTGGCAGAATCAAGTGTGATGGTGTTCTTATTAAGAGTCGGAAGGTACTTCCCCCTCTCTATTTTGTGTATATGTAATTTTGCATACCTTCTGCGTCGGAAATAAATTTACTTAATTTTGCTTTTTCTTTTTTAGATTTCCAGGATGCCAGTGTCTATTATGCGTTTGTTCAATTTGAGGATATCCATGGTGTTCAGAATGCCCTAAAGGTTTGTTCATTATCTTACATGTTGGGCATGTGATAGCTGTTTTAATAATAAAGATGCCTAAATGGGTTTGCTTCAGACACCTCGTCTAGATCTATAGTCATCTTTCTTCTATGTGATTTTGTGGTATTGAATTATTCCTATTTTTTAAGCTTTAACAGAGCTTAAGAAGGCATTTCTCATGTATTACAACTAATTGCACTCATGTATGGGGATTCCATTTCATGTTATTGGCAATCCACTCAAGGAACATTCAAAGTTATAGGATATTTGTTGTTTTGATGTAAATTGTGTATCTCAATATGTGGTTATTGAACTAACCTTGATTGGGGGCATCCATGTTTCATTATTTAAAAATTCTTTAACATTTACATGTGTTTGGAATTTCAGCGTTTACATTTTTGTGTTTTTCATTTGAGATTTTTTGATTGAATTAGGATAATGTGGTGTGTTTTTGTCTCAATTTGTGTTTTATCTCACTGTAGGCATCTCCAATTCAATTTGGTGGACAACACATATATGTGAAAGAATGCAGACCCGGTAGCCTTACTGCTAGAGAGAGTAAGTGCCAACCTACTACTCATTACTCAATATCGTACATTCTTCATTTGTTATATTGATGCACTTTTTGTCTATAACCCCACAAAGATTGTGCACGTATGGAAAACCCCTAAATAATGAACATATGTAAATAAACCCTGGATGACTAATGGGGAACTCAACATGAAGTCAGCATACTAGGCTATTAAGGAAAAAACTCTGCCTCCATCTTCATCACAGGATAATCACATTTGGAGAAAGGTATGGCACCCATCTCTCACTAATTGGATCCCTCCCAAGATCCAAATGTTCCTTTGGAAATTTTTTAGGGATGCTTTACCAACTAATGCTTCAATTGCAAAGAGACTCAAGTTTTATAATCCCTGCCATGATATTTGTGATGATTGTCTTGAAGACCCTTTACATATCTTCTTTCAATGCAACGTGGCTAGAGCAGTACTTGGCTTGCCTCACCTCTCAATTACAAATCCAATGTGGAGAATATCTCTTTTCAGTAAAGATTTATTGCTTGGTGGAATCCTTTTGTCAATGAAGATGGCGAACATATTCTTGTTATTCTCTGTGTGGCTATTTTGTGGAATATCAGGAAAGCCAGATGTGCTAGGATCTTTCAGGGTACCAAATCTTACACAAATCATATCCTCAACAGGGTGATGATAGACTTCTTGGCGTGGCTCACTTCTCAACCAAACAAGGTTACCCAAATACAAAAATCTATTGACTGCGATCCTCCTCCAGTGGGTACACTCAAGTTGAATTTTGATGGAGCTAATGACATCAATTCTGGTGCATGTGCCATCATTTTAAAAGATTATACAACAAAAATCAAAGTTATATGGACTATAAGATTGATTTAGAACCACCCCCTTGAAGTTGAAGCTGCTACTCTTCTTGAAGCAATCATGATAGCTTCATCCCTCCAACAACCAATTCTCATTGAAGGTGATGCAAAAAATGTTGTTGAAGCAGTTATAGGTCAGACAACTTGTCACTGGAGAATCAAACACATTGTTAATAGGTACAAGGCATCACTATAGAACTTAAATATTGCTCTTAGATATGTTGGTAGGGTTTATAACAAGGGGGATCATAAGTTGGCCATAAAAACTATTTAGGCTTGAAACTTTTGCTTTTGGAGACTCCCCTATGTATGTCAACTTATGATTTGATGTAATGTAGTCATTTTGATTACCTTCACCAAAAAAAAAGTTAAGAGTTACTCTAAACATAGAGTAGATGTGCATTCATCTTCCAATGCAGGAGTTTCTGAGTTTCCTACACTTGATGAGGTAAACAGAAATTCTATGCTTAAAGAGAACTCTTGGAGTCCAGGCCATGTAATAGATGTTGTGAACATGAAGGAGACTGAATATGAAGCCAGTCTAAGGACTCGGCAAGAAAAAGGTAGACACAAAAGATTTTTTGTTTGGAAAAAATAGTTATTCGCATTTGAAACTGTCAACTATTTGTTTGGAAGGCTATGTGGACAAGTATGCCAAATCTTGAATTGCTGTGCTGCATGGTTTTGACTTTGTACAAATATTTAAATGTTTCTCCTTAAAGAGGTTTCTTTCTGGGCTAGCTTAGATGTCAATATTGATGGCTATGCAAGTTGTTCAATACTCCAAGGTTTCTTTAAGGAGTTATTCCCCACGAGATTGATGGCTCCATTGGTTGGAGAATTATATGTAAAATCATAAAACTTAGCCTTTTATTAGTTTCAAGAAAGACTAAATGATAAGGACAACAAAAGAAAATTGAACGGACCTGTATTTGTTCAGGATATAGGCTTAGAAGTGGGTAAGTTACCCCTATGTATAATGAATATTTGCGAGCATGCAGGCACACACACACAGATCATGGATTGATCAATCTACTTTGGTTAATATTACTTACTCAATTGAAGCTACTAGTCCTTAGCATAGTTTTCTCCATACTTCCAATTTTCTTTTGTTGTCCTTATCATTTAGTGTTTCTTGAAACAAATAAAAGGCTAAGTTTTATGATTTTACCTATAATGTCGGCCAGATGAGGAATCCGCCAATTTTTCATCATGATGTCACAAGCTTAGATGTCAGTATTGATGGCTATACAAGTTGTGCTGCATGGTTATAGATATGTATGCTTATCAGCCCCTAAATAAATGGCCATTAAGTGTACATTTAATGGGGTCGTTTGCTTCAAAAGAAATGTTGCATGGTGTCATTCATTTTTCCATTTTCATAAATATGTGGCCCTATATATCTAGCATAGAATCATACTTTTGCCATGGGCGGAGTTCCTCATACGAGAAAATTGTCATGTTGGGAATAAATATTTATGATTAATTTCTCTGAATGATTTTTTTATTCTTCCTAGTAGCATTCCTTAAACAATCATATTTTTGCCATGATAAAAAACATCCAAAGGGACTACTCTTTTTATTTTATTTTTCTTATTTTTTTATTTTTCTTTAATTTTATTTTGTTTTCTTTTTGGTGTCTTCTCATGGATATTGATTTTCGCATTCTAGAGCCTTATTCTTTTGCATATTCTACCTTGTTTTAGTTCTCTAGCTCTCCAGTTGTGCTTATAGTTGCTAATTTTGTTGCAGGATAGAGAGCTTTATCAACCACAAGGTCTTTACAATACAATGCTAGAGAGGAATGCAAGTGCTATGGCCGCATGTCAAACCATCCATTCAATTGACTTCCCTTACTATTTGTCCACTAGCAAGAAAATGTTTGTACCTAAAGAGCACCAAGGGAAAATTGTTTTTTATATTTTAATTGTAGAGTGAAAAATTGAGCCCCCACAGTCTTAGTTGTATTTCAAAGTCATGGATGCTGTATGTCTTATGTAATTGGGATATTTCCATAATTTTATTTTATAATATAGCTCTGTTAAGACATTACTTTTATCAATGAGTATCATGCCCTATTTATGTTTATGTTAAAAGGTGGACAGATTGATATATGCGTGTGTATTGTATAATGATGGGTGTTTGTGTATGTCAATGAATTATGAAGAATAGGATATGTGTATTGATTGCATGTTAGGAATGTTGACCCTAATTTTTATATTTTAGGATTGTTATTTTGGTGCAATTTTTAGAAAAAGGAGCCCCTACACATTGGTCATTTGGGGCACTTTGGGGAAGAAAATGCCCCCAAAACATATTATTTTAAGTGATTATTTAAGGGTGGTTTTTATAAAACTACCCTTAAAATAGGTTATTTGGGGCAATTTGAAAAAGAAATTGCCCCTAAAACATGTTTATCAGAGGCATTTGGTTAGCAAAACTGCCCCTATTAAAATATTTAGGGGTAAATTTTTAGCGCCTATAATGACAACATTAGGGGCATTTTTTAAAAAGTGCCCCAAAAACTTTTAGGGACCCAGACAATAGGGGCACATTTTAAACTACCCCTAAAACTCATCAAATTGCCCCTAAAATTTTTTAGGGCATTTATCTCTATTTTTTGGGACAGTTTTTAAATGCCCCTAAATGTCTATTTTCTTGTAGTGAAGAACACAACATGAGAACTTGCAGAAATGAAAAAAAGAAAATATACTAAGAAAAACAATAAGAAATTCTGATAACTCACATGATTAGCTGTGATCCTTCCGCTTATATGTCCATCAATCTCTGATATCCTTTCGAATCTGAGCTTAGTCCTCTTCAAAGGGCGATGCACCAAGCTCTCCATATTCAGCTTTAGAGCTCCCTGTTATGGTTTTTCCCTATTTTCACCTACTTTCTCCTTTGATTCCTTTGTCTTAAACCTCTTTGGTGCCTTGGGATCTCTTGTTTGATGCAAGGAGGGGTCAAGGGGGGTGCTATTTATAGAGAGGAGACCTCAGTTCGCTGGAATAGTTCAAACTTGAGTGGGAATTGGCAGTGGAAAGCCTGTTTCGAGCAAGAAACGGAATGTTGAGATCGGCAAGAATTTGTGTCCAGGGCAGTAGGCGCAACTTCTTTTAATTAACGTCCTCCTAGCAGTCTCAAAATCATTTTAACGTCCAAATCATATACGCCAATTTATAAACTTGCGCCTTTGTACAAAGGCGCTAATTCTTGATAATGCGTTGAATGCTCAACCCATTGCATTTCTGAAATGTATATCACACATGAAGTAGTGCCTTCGTACAAAGGTGCTAATTCTTGCAACATTCACCGACTCCTTGTATTCATTGCAATATTCTATTCTATTTATCATATTCGGGTTTATTTCAAATTATCAATTTCTGGCTAGTTTCAAATAAATTGCAATATTTTGGTAATGTTTGCTGCATTTAAAGTTCCTTCTAATTGATGGTGAACTCCCTATATAAATTACTATTTTTGGGCTGCATTATTTCAAAAGAATGTCGGACTCACATCTTTGAGCGCAGGAAATTTAAAGTTTCATGCATGTTGCTAAGGCGCTCTGGATTCTTCTGTGGTGACATCTCTCTTTCCTGTATCTCCTCCTATATGCATTTTACTATATGTTACTTACGCTATTGTAGCATATCAAGGACCTTGTGGTCTTGATGAACCTGGAATTTGAGTTACCCTTCAACAAAAATAGTGATAATTCTAGGGGAGTCTTGGTCGCACGGATAGGCCGTTGGGCCGTCCAAGGCTGGGGATGATGGTTCCACTTTCTAAGTTGATGCGTGGATAAACGGGCTTCGGCTTAGTGTCAGCTTGGAAGCTGGATTCCTGACCTAGTCTAGATAGCTTCACAATATTATCCTTGGTTATTTTTTATTTTTAGTTTGTTTTAATTTTTTCTTTTAGCCCAGCATGCATCATGTAGGAATTTGAGCTTAAATGTTGAAAAATCCTCATAGTAAATCAGTAATGAGGGCCACTTGCTCTTGATTTAAGTTGACATGAGACATTCCATTCCAAATTAAGTACTATGTTCTCCTTGAAGCCACTTAGGTTGATTCCTTGAAAGCACATTTGGCTGGATTCTTATCCTTGCCTTTTCCTTAATCCACCTTGGTTACAACACGTCCACATTGGCTGGTAATCGCTCTCCAATGGTGTAGTTTTCTTTCCCTTTCGTGCCCGCGTGCACATTTTCAGTTTGATTTTCATCCAGTCAATCGCTACTTTCTGGCAATCATCCCAGATTGTTTCATTTAGAACCATGGAAAGATTCCTAACACTTAGTGTCGAAGGCGTGTCATATCACACCCTGGCATCTACTTTTCAGTTCGTTTCCACTTCATTCCATTTTGTTACATCATTAACTCACTTTGCTTCATCTCCATTCCACTACTCTTCATTTCGTCTCACTCCCCTACAAAGCAGACGCCAAGGTGGGACAGCTGTAGATATGTCAAAATTGGCACTAAGATGAGTAAATCTCATGTCACATCATAACGCCCCAAAGTGGACTTCATTGCTGGTTCAATAAGATGGTTTTTCTATTTTTATGGACATTTTTAGAATCAGCGACCATGATCTGGCCGCCAATTCCAGGAATCTGTGCCTCTGCAGAGAGGCGCTAATTCCTTCCCTCTTATTTTCCAGTTTTATTTGAATAAAGAACTAGCGTCCTGGGCTAAGTCACAAATTCACATTTTGCACCCTTGTAGAGAGGCACGTGTTAAATGCTAGGTTGACACACTACCTTCGGAGTCGACTCACAGTGATGGACGTCCAAATACCTGACGCAAAATCCTTCTTTAGTTCAACTAAAATTTAGAATATCAGGGAATTTGTGCCCCTTTACAAAGGCAAAAATTAATCTAACGTCCACACCTTGGATGACAATTCCCTTGCTATTTTGGATTTCTAATTGGATTTTAAATTCATATTTCATAAGAATTTGCGCCTCTTTAGGAAGGCGTTAATTAATTAACTACATCACCTTGGTCGCTAATTCCTTCCTTATTTTTGGAAACCTTTTCTATTTCCATATTTTGTTTAAGAATTTGCGACATCTGCACTGGTCGCTAATTGAAGTAGCGGCAGCTGCAGTAGACATTGTTTCTGTTCCGTGTTCGTTTCGATCGCAAGCTTCCTCTGCACTATTTTCTAAGTGGGATTTGGTTCTTTGGCCTTCGGAAGAAGGAGATCTACGTCGTGAACCTCTTTCCTTGTTCTAAAACCCATTGGAGCTAAGATTTTAGCCCTATAAATAGTCCTTTAGAGTTCCTGTTCGAAGGTTATGGAGGTTGAACGCTTTTGTGAGTTCTACGGAGGTTGAATGATGTTATGCTTTTGAGCATTTACGAAGCCATTTTGAGTAATTCACGTGTTGAGGCTTTGTAGAACAGATCCTCGTTTGGAAGCTTCGAAGGAGGAGCTCACAAGCTCCCTCCTTCCTTCCCTTTCTCTATTCTTATGGTGGAAGAGGAGGCTACTACATCCCCTCTCTGCCGTGCAGCGTCCCTCAGCCTCAGGGTTTTTGGAGGACCACCTCCATTTTCTACACTTTCCTTTAGTCTAATTTCTTAGTTTAATTCATACTGCATCTATCCATTCCTAGTATTCTCTGCTAGGACCTTTTATTTATTTTGCATCCATCTTCCCACCCTTTAATCTCTTAAGGGGTTTTAAAACAAACACACAAGGTGTGTTCATGCCCATATTTCATAGTCTTATTTTTATTGAGGATTGATACTACATCTTGGTTTCTAATCCATTCTCTCTTTGTTTTTCTTTGTTGTTTCAAGGGTAATCAAGATAAAAACCCTCTTCATCAGCCGGCCGATTGAACGAGGAAGTGAAATCCACAAATCTCCCAGCTTCACAAGGTACTTGCGATCACTTTCTTCTAATTTTTGGGATAACCCCTCTAGTGATTACACTCCTTAGATAGCATTGACATCCTCCCTTCCCACCTTTTCATCATTATCTATCTATTGTTTTCTCCCTAAATTAAATTGAATTCTTTTCTTCTTTTTTTTAATCTTCTTTGTGACATTCATAAAACCCAGAGAATATCATATGATCAAGGAATTTCAGAGTGGATGTTCATAGTTATAGAATTAAGTCGATTGAAATATGCAGGGGTTTGTAGCAAGGGAAGTCGACTTAGACAGAACAAACTCAACTGACTTTTAGCAACATATAACCAGGTTGACTGACCTGAGAATGTGACACTAAAAGCTGACTCCCCCTAAATTTCTCAACCTATGGACCCTTGTCAGCTGTATATATAGACTCCTGGTACTTGGCGGAGCATGTTCTCATGCATGTTGAGTGCTTCCAGATAGACGTAATATGTCTTTCCGCACAGCACCATTTGACATAAATCTGAACTCCCCCTGACAAAAATTAGAAGTTCTAGGACTTTGACATAAATCTGAACTCCCCCTGACAAAAATAATCATTTCACCCTTGGACTGAGACAAACTGAAGCCACAGATTTCTATACAGGTTGTGACAAAGAAGGTATGCAAAGACCTAGTTCTCTTCTTAAAGTGGAAACCCTGTCTGAATTTAAAGGTTTAGTAAAAATATCATCAAGCTAATGATAGGTGTCAATGAAGTGGAATTCAAAACTTTTCTTGTTCACTTCATCCCTAAGAAAGTGATGCCTTATATCAATATGTTTACCTCTCAAGTGCTGGATTGGATTTTTTGTTAGGTTTATGGCACTAGTGTTATCACACAATATAGGTGTGCATCTAAGATCTACACAGTAATCTTGGAGCTGGTGCTTAATCCATAACACTTGAGTCCCACAGCTCCCTATAGTGACATATTCTGCCTCTGCATTGGAGAGTGCAATAGAGTGTTGTTTCTTGGAAGCCCAAGAGACTAGGCACCCACCCAACTTTTGGCAGTAGCCACTAGTGCTTTTCCTGTCCAACTTGCATCCACCATAATCAACATATGTAAATGAAACAAGATTTGAAAGCACCGGATGTAGAATACCAAAGCCCTAGATCATGTGTGCTCGCAAGATATCTAAGAATTCTCTTAACAATAGGTAAATGTGATTCTTTGGGGTTTGACTGAAATCTGGCACACAAACACACACTAAATTGAATGTCGGGTCGAGAAGCAGTAAGGTATAGCAGGGAGCCGATCATACCTCGATAGATTTTTGCATCCACTGATTTAGCTGTTTCATCTACATCTAGAGAAGCATTGGTTCCCATCGGAGTAGATATATGCTTGGCATCCTTCATTCCAAATTTCTTCAAGATTTCCAAGGTATACTTGGACTAGTTGATGAAGCACCCATCAGTCGTCTGAATTACCCGCAATCCAAGGAAAAATTGGAGTTCTCCCATTAGGATCATTTCAAATTCCTTTGTCATTAGGTCAGCAAACTCTTTACACATCTCAGGGTTAGTTGATCCAAAAACAATGTCATCGACGTAAATCTGTATAACAATGATATGACTGTGGGAAATCTTGTTGAATAGGGTTTACAATCTTACCTCGGTTGTAGCTCTTGTTTACAATCTTAAAGGTCAGCAAACTCTTTACACATCTCAAGGTTAGTTGATCCAAAAACAATGTCATCCACGTAAATCTGTATAACAATGATATGACTGTGGGAAATCTTGTTGAATAGGGTTTACAATCTTACCTCGGTTGTAGCTCTTGTTGACCAGAAAATCACTCAACCTGTCATACCAAGCTCTTGGTGCCTACTTCAGTCCATATAAAGCCTTATTTAACTTAAAAACATGATTAGGAAAATTAGGATCCTCAAACCTAGGGGGTTGTTCAACGAAAACTTCCGCTTTTTTCAATCCATTAAGAAACGCACTTTTTACATCCATTTGTTTCAATTTTATTCCTAGTGAGCATGCAAAGGCTAATAATATTCTAATTGCTTCTAACCTAGCTACTGGAGCATAAGATTCCTCAAAGTCTAACACAAATTCCTGAATATATCCCTTAGCTACCAGCCTAGCCTTGTTTCTAGTAATTATACCATCCTCATTCAATTTATTTCTAAACACCCATCTAGTTCCTATGATTGATTTCTCAATGGGTCTAGGAACTAAGTCCACACTTTATTTCTCTCAAATTGATTTAATTCATTGTGCATAGCATTTATCCATGATTCATCAGTTAAAGCCTCAATATTTTTGGGTTCAATTTGGGAGACTAAGGCAATCAGATCTTGAGCATTGACTTCCTTATAAAATGATCTTGTTCTAGGTGGGTCATGCAGATTTCCAATAATATTTTCAACAAGATGGTCCTTGAGAATTCTGATGTCTTTGGATGACACACTTGTTTCAGTTGATATTGACCTGATCAGCTAATCATCTTCCACTACCTCTACTGGCTCTTGTTCTTCTCTTGCTTGATCTTCCTTTGTTTCCAAAAATTCCCCATCTGCACCTTTATCCCTGTCATCATTAGATTTGTCAGATAATTCAATTTCTTTAGCAAAAATGACATGAGGTGTTTCTTCTATAGTCTTATTTTTTGAGTTAAAAACCCTATATGCTCTGGACTTGTTCGAGTAGCCTCGAAAGATGCCCATGTCACTCTTAGCTTCACAATTTTCAAGATCTATTTTGTCATTGTTATGAATGTCGCATCTTGATCCGAAAACTTTGAAGTAAGCTAAGTTGGGCTTCTTACCTTTGAGTAGCTCATAAGGAGTTTTCTTATGTTTGGGTCTTACCATGGCCCAGTTGATAATATAGCATGCTGTGTTGGCCGCCTTTGCCCAAAATCTCCTTGGTAGTTGGCTCTCTACCAACATGGTTCGAGCTATCTCAACTATAGTCCAATTCTTTCTCTCCACAATTCCATTTTGTTCGGGTGTCCTAGGAGAGGAAAACTTGTGAGTTAGGCCCTCTTGACTACAGAAGTTAGTAAATCAGGAATTGTCAAATTCTCCTCCATGATCCGATAAGATGGTGCAGATTCTGAACTTACCCTCTTGCTTCACTTTTCTGAAGAAATTCTAAAATTTAGAGAAGGCATCATTCTTGTGAGTTAAAAAGAAAATCCAAGTGAAGCGGGTGAAGTCATCAACTATAACGTAACCAAATCTTTTGTCACTCAAGCTGGTTGTCCTAGTTGGACCAAACAAGTTCATATAAAGCAATTCTAGAGGCTTTGATGACTTGGGTTCAATTCTGAGTTTAAATGATTTTCTTATTTGTTTTTCTAGGGAACATGCTTCACAAGTTTTGGTGATGTGGTTAAATGACAATTTAGGTAAGCCCTTAACCATATCATGTTTGACAAGATTATGCAGTACATGAAAGCTTACATGCCCTAGTTTTTTATGCCACAGCCATGCGTTCTCAGATTGATTGGCAGTTAAGCACAATTGTTTATTAAAAGACTCACCTAAGTCTACCATGTAAACATTATTGACTCTATGACCCAAGAACTTGACTTCATCAGAACCTACTTCAAAAATTTGACATTTATTAGAATCAAATAAAGCTCTGTGACCTCGATCACACAATTGACTGATACTCAGGAGGTTGTGCTACAAACCTTCAACTAGCATAACTTTTTCAAAGGAGTTTTCAGAGTTCTTACCTACTATTCCTGATGCAATTATTTTTCCCTTGTCTTTTCCTCCAAACTTTACTTGTCATGATTCTATTTTGACTATCTGACTAAATTTTCTTCTATCTCTCATCATGTACCTCGAGCAGCCACTGTATAGGTACCACCTGCTGTGTTCGGCTGCCAGACATTTCTACAATCAAAATTCAGGTAGAAAGTTTTGGAACCCAAGCAAATTTGGGTCCCTTGTTACTAATCACTTCATGCAGCAAGGATTTAGAAATCCAGATTTGTCTGACACTTTTAGCTTTTGTTTTCGACAGGTGTTGTTTACTCAGGTTTTCAGGCTAGTCATATGCATTTTGATTAGTCTTGATGTGACTGTTCTAGTAACTGCGCATGTTGGACTGATATCTGTGATTTTTGTTGTTATACCCTCCCCAATAAGGTTGTGCATACGAGTAGGATTTTCTGTTCCTGCATGAGTGCACACGGATATCATTGCCCCATCGGGGTCCATATGACCTCTGGTGGTTAGGGAAGTACTTTCCTTGTTTCCCACTATTTTGTTTTTGATTAGGTCTAGCAATTCTGTTCGCTACCCTGTGAATAGGATGAGAGTCGGTCTGTTGAGTAGGTCGAGTGGATGGTTTCTGAATGGTCGGCATCTGTCGACCAATTTTAGTCTTGTTGTTATTCTGTGAAGTTGATCCTATCCCAGAGTATTGAGGTGTGACCAGTTTTCCTTTAGGTTTTTCAGAATTAATCTACAGGGTTTTTAGACCAAATTCTTTCTTGTTTGTAGGATTGAATCCTAGACCTTTTTTGTTAAAGTTCACTCTAGTTCCCAACATTGCATCCAGGGTTTCTTTGCCTTTCGTAAATTTCTCTAAGACAATTTGTTTGTACTTAAGTTCTTTTTCAGCTTTTTCAAGGTTCTATTGAATTTCATGATTAACACTTTTGATGGCTTCATATTTCTCTAGATTCAATTCACTCTTTCTCTGATTGTCCTGAACTTTTAGTTTGAGTTCATCTATTTTTTTTCAAGACTCTCCTTCTCTGATCTAAAATGTTCAAGTTCAGTTTTCACTTCTTTTGAATCCCCGATCTATTTTTTGAGACCTTCATTTTCAACTTTCAGACATTCCAGTTTATCTTTAGCTGAATGGTCATGAACAAGGTTATTGATTTTCTTTTTTAACTGTTTATTCTCCTTTTTATAATTCTCGTATTTCTCAAGTAAATCACCGTAGGCGTCTTCCCAATCTTCAGTTGAAAAATTATGAAATGGGGAAGTTACCACCTCATCATTGCCGTCGGCCATCAGACACAACCTACCTTCGTCGTCTTCAGTCGAGGAGCTCTCATCTTTTTCTTCTTCATCGCTCCATGTGCATATCATAGCCTTGGGCTTCTTCTTTCCCTTGGCCTTAATTGTTTTCTTCATCAACTCCGGGCATTCTCCACGCATATGCCCATGCTTCTTGCATTGATAGCAAATGACATGATCCATTTTCTTGGATTGGTCAGTTTTGGTAATTGGAAATCTACCCACCTAGGCGGTCTTCCTTTTCTTCTAAAATTTACCCTTCCTTCCTCTCAAAAATGTCTTAAACTCTCGGGTGAGAAGAGCATGATCATTTATGCTTTCTTCATCTAAGTTCTCCTCATCAGAGTCACTGGACTCAGTAGAGCTTTCAGACAGTTTAAGAGCCATTGTTTTCTTCTTTCCTTTCAGGTCTTCCTCATTTATTTTCAAGTTTAGCTCATAGGTCATGAGCGATCCTATCAACTCGTCAACCGACATAACTGATAGATTCTTGGAATCCTCGATTACTGTGGCTTTGGTGTGCCATACAGGAGTGAGTGATCTGAGGGTTTTCTTCACTGCTTCATTGTCAGAAGATTCCTTACGCAGGGACTTTAAGTTGTTGGTGAGTTGGGTTAATCTTGCATACATCTCTTAAATAGATTCGTCAGGCTTCATTTTAAACATCTCATAGTCAGAAATGAGCATGTTAGCCTTAGTAGCCCTTACCTCAGAAGTGCCCTCATAGATCAGCTCTAACTTGTCCCACATCTCCTTTGTGAACTTGCATGTGGAGACTCTTGAGTACTCGCTGGGGTGAATAGCGCACTGCATTATGTTCATGGCGCTCTAGTTGATGGTGGACATTCTGATTTGCTCTCTGGTGCAGGTGTCTTCCTCTTCTGAAAGCTAGAACGGACCTCGACTCACCACGCGCCAAGTCTCATGATCTTGTGCTCGAAGAAGAACTTACATTCTATTTTTCCAATATCTATAGTTAGAACCATCGAAGAAAGGAGGTCGGTTAATAGAATGGCCTTCAACTATACAGCTTCGAGGCACATTGCCCTCAAATCTCCTCTGGTCGTTGGACCACATGATGGGGAACCCGCTCTGATACCAAATGATAGGTAGAAGAGTAGATCTAGAAGGGGGGGGTTGAATAGATCGACTCCAAAAAAAACTCAGTTGGCTAACTCAAAAACACACGAGAGCTTATTCAGGAATTCGATCAAACATAGAATCTATCCTTGAGCAGGACAGCAGTAGAATCACTTGTGATGTCCTTGGAACGTGTATCTTCAGTGCTCAAAACTACCCAAAACCAAATGTGTGTGGAGAAGAGAAATATCGGATGCAGTAAGTAGTGAGGTTAGTAACCTATGAGTGAAGGAAGAAGAAAAGAAATCAAACACACAAGGATCAAACCACTACACAGAGTTTTTTAGGTGGTTCAGTTGTAGACCCGCAACCTACGTCCACCCCTCACTAGATTAGTTAGGATTCACTACTTGCAAGTAACACACACACACACACACAAGCGGATTCAGTCCGCAAACAATCGCTGACTAACAGCTTGAGCTGAGAAACACCCTCCTCACACCACTGACTTACAGCTTGCAACAAAAGAAAAATGCACCCAAAATGGGGCATCGAAAAACACACACTTGTAGAAAGATAAGAAATGAAAACGAGCCGAAAACAAAATAAGGAAAGAAGAAAACGAGAAAACACAATGTTACTCCAGACGAAGATCTGGGAGCTTTTCTGATGGATACCCACAAGACTCTCAATCAAGTCTGGAAAAACCCTCAAGCCCAATCACGAAGAGCTCTCACACTATCTTTGGTGGCTACTCTCTCTTATCTCCACACTCTACTTCCTCTTTAGGTGCTCTCCGAAGATGCTCTCAACTTTCCTCAAGGATGCTCTATCAGAATCACACAGGGTGACACTTTCAATCTTGAGCATCTTGCTTCTTTTCCTAGACGAATGGGTGCTATTTATAGCCGAGCAAATTGGATAAACCTCCATTTCCAAGGTATTTTTTGATTGGTCCAATGATAAGAGTGGAACCTTGTGGGAGCATATTTTTATCTTAGTTTATTGGAATTTATTAGTGTAAGGCGTGCCAATCACAAAAGTGACAGATTTATTATGCGCTCCGTCTGACTGATCAGACAAAAGTGGGTGATCGCGTCGGGACCTGAAGTCCGTCAAACCATAAAGGCTATGACGTTAATTACATCCTTCCGAAAGAAGGAAAATTCTTGATTAATCGCCAAGATAGAAGGCCACCGGGGCTAAGTGAATACAAATAGATGCACAAAGCAAGAAGTGTGTGTCGTGCAATGCAAGAGCTAAACATGCACTCAAGCATACAATATGGTAGCATTTTATTCTATTATTAGATCGATTCCCAGTACGTGGCAGAGAACTTAGATCCGGAGATCACCTTAGGCTTAATGAGAGCTTCCAATCAGACCTAACCTGACTCTCTACAAATCACCATTTGATATATCGAGAAATCGAAACAGACGAGCACATAGTAAGATAGATTAGCATGCACATAAATATATGTTAACACATGTTCAATTTTATTCTACCATGGCCATCATTTACATTGCCACAATCATATCCCCTTTTTATTTGCTCTCTCTCTTCTCTATATTGCTATCTTCATTGTTTTTAGTTTTATTGTTATTGTTTCTTTTATTTATCACATGCATAATAGCCTCACACTAGTTGATGTGACACAACCCCTTGGACCTAAATTAGCAAGCAAGAACGACCCGGTGATTTCACTCAAGCGGACTCACCCGCGTAGCGTGCACCCAGGTCCGTAGGTGGACTGGCGATGGGGATGAGGGTCCGGGGTTGGACCTTGGGGTTCCAGTGGTGTGTCTAGCAAGGTGAGGACTCCAATGGGCCAGGGATGCCCAAATCACAGGTGGCCGGCACGCCAAGGGCGTGGGATATAAGGTTTCTCTCGCAACTCACCCACGGAGGTTACTCACGTGATTTGTAATATAGTCCGAGCACTCACTCACTGACCGGCGGCACTAAGATTCAATACTAAGCAAGCAAAATTAATCCAGTAGAGAAGTGTGGTCAGGAGCTCACCTTATCGGCATGAAGACGCCGATCCCGGCCGGAGACGGGGCGAGCGGGGAAGTGTGGGTTCCCCGCACACTGCGTCGATGAAGCTTCTCCCTATTTACTCCTCACGCAGGAGGGGGAACTAGGGGTTGGGAGATCAAGGTTACAATCAAACACTACCTCCACACAAGGAGGGGCGCTAAGCCGGCCAGGCGGGGTAGGGAGGGTAGCTAAAGAGGAAGCCGATTGACCCCTTCGCCGGTTCTGCCCGCTTCTGTGACTGCTTGACAGGTAGTCGCTGTTGACACCGCCAGGGGCTCTACCAGACTTGGAAGTCACCGAAACCAGTGCTAAATCTTCGTTGCTTCATTCAGGAGGGCTCCTGGAGTTTTGTGGAATTTCCAGATGTCGTTGAAGGCTGGGGAAGATTCTGGAACTGGACCGCTTCAGTCTGGCTCGGACTGGTTCTAGAGCACTGTAGCAGAAAGACAAAGTCGCCATGAACACTCCCGAAGTCCAAACGACGCAGGACCAAAGCGTATGTGAACGTGGCCGAGTTCTATTCGAGTAGGAACTAGGAAGGTCACCATGGGAGGTCGGAGCAGAGAGAAAGAGCCCGTAGAGTGAAGGGGTGTCTCTACTGGCTCTGACTGGACTAACCTGCGCATCCGGGGAAGATTAAATGGAACGGGGAGCTCCGAACTCTGAACGATGCTCTGCTTGATGCGTTAGACAGAGGACTGGTGGAGGTTCTTCACGGTCAAACGGCGCACCAAGGGGAGCCGGGATGTGGTCACAGTAGCTTTTGCACTGTGGTTCTGATTTACACTCAGATGCCTGATGCGCGATCTGATGAGAATGATCCTCCTGGACATCCCCAAACTCGGATTGAGGCGGGATCACCTCGCCTACACAGCTGACTTGAAGCGCTTTCCACCGGTATAGGATATGCCGCAAGAAGACTCAGGGAACGGTCGGTGGGGACGCTGCAACCAGATACAACACTTGCTACCTGCGAACTGGGATCAGTTTGTGGATGAAGATGGGTGTATTGGTGGGGATGAGCCGCAAGGAGGATTAGTGGGAGGTGGGGTGTGCGACCAAGGGGTGGGAGAGGGGGCTGGGAAGGTCTCCAAGAGGTGGTGGAATTATGGCTGGGCTTGGGGAAGAGGGAGGGGTGCTTTGGGATATGAAGGGTTGCTTAGGGAAAGGGAAGAGTTGCTTGGGAGAATGGGGAGGTGTCTAGGAGAAGGGGATTCTCCCTTGGGGTTGGAGGAGAATTGAAGGGGATTTGTGAAGAAGGGAGAGGGAGTTAATGAGGATTGAATGGGGGAGAGAGAGAGGGAATTTGAAATTTGGGGTGGGAAGGAGAGAGAATGGGGCCGCCCCCTTTAGAGAGAGAGAGAGGGAAAGGGTATCTCACCCAAGGAGGAGGAGAAGCTACACAATTATTGTGGAAACTCAAATTTAAAATATCATTCAATAGTTCTCAAGTGGGGGAATGGGGTCCTATTTATAGGAATCCCACATTTAAACATAAGTCCCTGACTTTTGGACTAATAACAAGAAACCAAGGGAAGGGGGGCACCCATGGGCCTAGCCCATTGAATTGGGCCCATTAGCCTACTTAATTGACCATATGACTCAAGACTTAGGTAAATGATCCTTATACCTAGGTACTAGACTCAAATAAAAGGAAAATTACATGATAAGAAAATGAAAAATACATCATATGACTTGAAATAAAGTGGCGAATAAGATGTAACACTACTGGTGATCATCAGGAATCTCAAAAAAATATGGAGTGGTCGGAGATGTCCCCATCATACCCCCCGGGGTACGGAGAACTCGACTTCGTCGAGTATGGGTCCACCAGGGAAGTGGTACGCCCAAGTAGCTCCAAGAGAACCATGATCTCCTGACTCAACCCCTCGTCCTGGCTGGGGGACGACGCCTTAGCTTCTCAAGGTGGCTCGGACACACCCTCTTGCTGACGATGATACCTTGCTTGCCCAGTATTGCCTCCGTGTGCTCACGTCGGGCTCTCAAGCTGATTTATGGTGGCTCTCCAGTGGTGTCCCTCTCAAAGGAAGGTATAGGCTCAAGGCACTCACTAGGATCCACCGTGGTACCCATATAGGGTTCCGGATCCGCCACGTGGGAAATGGGGTGAATCCCCAAACCCATTAGTAAGTCTAACCCGTAAGCCGAGTTGCCAAAATCACTCGGAACTTGGCATGGTCTAAGTCATCGTGCCCTCGCTTTGGATGTGACCCAAAGGTAGAGCCACTCCAATATCATCATCACTAGCCTGCCTACTAGGAAATCCAAGTGGCGCTCACAAGTTTTTGCCCGCCTTTCATGAACCTCACCGCTCGTTGCTTAGTGCTTGCTTAGACGCTCATGCCATGCATTACGATGCAGTGTGGGGGCGAAATGTATGGTATGCAAGGGTGGACCAGGACAACCATATGTAGACCAATCATGCTTTGATGTCATGAAGACTTTGATGGAATTGGGAGGGCCGGGGCATCCGTAGGTGAGCCTAGTGTGCATAGACGTAGCCAATGCCGGGGGTCCTGGACATCCGTGAACTCCCCTAACATGCATATGGCCAATGATGAACGTGGGAGGACCTTTATACCCGAATATGGACCACTCATGCTTCCTACTTGACATGTGGGTGATATGAATGAATGGACCCAACATACTAATCATGCCAAGTGGTGTGGTATGCCTAGGCACATGCATTCCTATCTCAGAGATGACTTCCATGTGCGTGGGTGTGGAGTGGCCCTTGAGCTTCCATTTGTATGGATCAAAGGGATCTAAGAAGGGGGTCATCATGGAGTGGGGCAATTGCTCAATCGCTAGTTGTATGTTGCTTAAGGTCAATGCTCCCATGGTGTAACCCAGTTCTAGGAAGGGAGGGGTTTGGCCCAACATGGTGGGTGGGGGTAGGGTAAGGTGGGTGGTGAGTAAGGTGGGTGGGTCACATGGGGAACTAGACTCCCATAGGAAGGGATCAAAGGGGTCGTGGAAAGGTCTTCCTAGAGGGGGGCACTCTATGTCTTCAAGGTTCCCAAATGGTGAGTCATCCTCCTCCAAGGTAATTGGGTCAAGGTCTCTAGTGGGTTGGCCAATCAAATCAATTGGAACCTCAATGGGTGGGGAGTGGGCCAAGATGGGTTTCTCATCCTTGGGGAGAAAGAGGAGGATTTCACTCATATAATGGCCACTAGTGTAGATGGAGGTGATGGAACCGGTGGTGGGGTATGCAAGGAAGATGGTGCTAGACTCTGATGGTCCTATGGCTAGCATTTCGGTCAGGTGGACTTGCCATTATAAGCAGTCCACTAGGTCCCCTAAGACTCCCACAAGGTAGGAGGTTTGAAGTGTATCATGGGAAGACCGGGTGGGCACAATTTGGGCTTGATACCCCAAGGGTGAGAGGTAGGGTAGCTAGGGATGGTGGGGCCTTGCTTGAGCCATTGGAGTATGGACTCATTCATGGTGAGGGTGTGCGGCTCATGAGGACCCAGACTAGGAGAGGTGGGTGGAAGTGGGGGGTCCAGGATGTCCTCTATGTTAGGAGGTGGATCCGGATTGGCATCCATCTCTGCTTGGGTGTGTGTGTGGGCCATAACTTCCAAGGACAATGGGGTAGGAAGGTCTATGGTGGGTGGGGTGGGAATGGTCGGTGCATGGTACTCCCGGGGTGGTGAATAAGGACGGACTTGGGTTGGGTTTGGTAGGGGAAGTCCTTGGGTTGTAGTTGGGGGTGGGGGTGGAAGATGGGTTGGTTGAAAAGGTTTGGATTGGGGTGCATATATATTTCTAAGATTGGCCCTCATTTCAACCCAAGATTCGATGGGTGCTTCCCCTTTGGCTTCTCTCAAACCTACAATGTACTCCCATTCATTCCTAGCTTGGAGCCAGAGCAAACTCTTGGCATAGTTGACTTGCATAGGCCCTAACAGAGTGAACCTCACAAAATGACAAGCTATGGAGCTCTCCCATTCTAGATATATACTAGGGTGGGATCCATCAAACATAAAAGCCGCTAATGGGTCTAAGGATGGCGAATAGGCTAAGTAGGAAATGGTCATGCTGAACGGGTGATGAATGCAATGGACCTATGACAAGACTTAGTAGAGACAAGTCTAGAACTTGCTCTAATATCAAATTGATGTGACACAACCCCTTGGACCTAAATTAGCAAGCAAGAACGACCCGGTGATTTCACTCAAGCGGACTAACCAGGGTCGGTAGGTGGACCGGCAATGGGGATGAGGGTCCGGGGTTGGACCTTGGGGTTCCAGTGGTGTGGCTAGCAAGGGAGGACCCCAATGGGCCAGGGATGCCCAAATCAAGGGTGGCCGGCACGCCAAGGGCGTGGGATATAAGGTTTCTCTCGCAACTCACCCACGGAGGTTACTCACGTGATTTGTAATATAGTCCGAGCACTCACTCACTGACCGGCGGCACTAAGATTCAATACTAAGCAAGCAAAATTAATCCAGTAGAGAAGTGTGGTCAGGAGCTCACCTTATCGGCATGAAGACGCTGATCCCGGCCGGAGACGGGGCGAGCGGGGAAGTGTGGGTTCCCCGCACACTGTGTCGATTTAGCTTCTCCCTGTTTAATAGATTACATGAACTACTCCTCACGCAGGAGGGGGAACTAGGGGTGGGGAGATTAAGGTTACAATCAAACACTACCTCCACATAGGGAGGGGCGCTAAGCCGGCCAGGCGGGGTAGAGAGGGTAGCTAAAGAGGAAGCCGATTGACCCCTTCGCCCGTTCTACCCGCTTTTGTGACTGCTTGATAGGTAGTCGATGTTGACACCGCCACAGGCTCTACCAGATTTGGAAGTCACCGAAACTAGTGCCAAATCTTTGCTGATTAATCCAGGAGGGCTCCTGAAGTTTTGTGGAATTTCTAGACGTCGTCGAAGGCTGAGGCAGATTCTGGAACTGGACCGCTTCATTCTGGCTTGGACTGGTTCTATAGCATTGCAGCAGGAAGATGAAGACGCCACGAACACTCCCGAAGTCAAAATGATGCGGGACCAAATCAGATGGAAACGTGGCCGAGTCATTTTCGAGCAGCAACCAGGAAGGTCACCAGAGGAGGTCGGAGCAGAGAGAAAGAGCCCGTAGAGTGGAGAGGTGTCTCTGCTGGCTCTAACTGGACTAACCTGCGCACCCGGGGAAGATTAAATAGAACGGGGAGCTCCGAACTCCGAACGACTCTCCGCATGCTGCGTTGAACAGAGGACTGGTAGAGGTTCGTCCCGGTCAAACGGCGGACCAAGGGAAGTTGGGATGTTGTCGCAGTGGCTTCTACACTGTGGTTATGATCTCCACTCTGACGCCTAATGCGCGATCTAACGAGAACGATCCTCTAGGACAGCCCCGAACTCGGATTGAGGCAGGATTGCCTCGCCTACGCAGCTGACTTGAAGATCTTTTCGTCAGTATAGGATATGCCGCAAGAAGACTCAGGGAGCAGTCGGTCGCGACGTTGAAACCAGATACAACACCTGCTACCTGTGAACTGGGATCAGTTTGTGGATGAAGATGGGTGTAATGGTGGGGATGAGCAGCAAGGAGGATGAGTGGGAGGTGGGGTGTGCGACCAGGGGGTGGGAGAGGGGGCTGGGAAGGTCTCCAAGAGGTGGTGGAATTATGGCTGGGCTTGGGGAAGAGGGAGGGGTGCTTTGGGATATGAAGGGTTGCCTGGGGAAAGGGAAGGGTTGCTTGGGAGAATGGGGAGGTGTCTAGGAGAAGGGGATTCTCCCTTGGGGTTGGAAGAGAATTGAAGGGGATTTGTGGGGAAGGGAGAGGGAGTTAATGAGGATTGAATGGGGGAGAGAGAGAGGGAATTTGAAATTTGGGGTGGGGAGGAGAGAGAATGGGGTCGCCCCCTTTAGAGAGAGAGAGAGAGGGAAAGGGTATCTCAATCAAGGAGGAGGAGAAGTTACACAATTTTTGTGGAAACTCAAATACAAAATATCATTCAATAGTTCTCAAGTGGGGGAATGGGGTCCTATTTATAGGAATCCCACATTTAAACATAAGTCCCTAACTTTTGGACTAATAACAAGAAACCAAGGGAAGGGGGGTGCCCATGGGCCTAGCCCATTGAATTGGGCCCATTAGCATACTTAATTGACCCTATGACTCAAGACTTAGGTAAATGATCCTTATACCTAGGTACTGGACCCAAATAAAAGGAAAATTACATGATAAGAAAATAAAAAATACATCATATGACTCGAAATAAAGTGGCGAACAAGATGTAGAACTGCTGATGATCATCAGGAGCCTCAAAAAAATATGGAGTGGTCGGAGATGTCCCCATCACTAGTGAAAGGGGAGCATGAGATGAACCAGCGTAGAGAGAGAGAAAGTGAAGCGGAGTGGATCGGCACGATGAGAAGAGTGAAGGGAGGAGGGAAGCAAAGTGAGTCGGCGTATTAGGAAACTAGGAGAAAGGGGCAAAGTGAGTCGGCACTGTTGGTTTTCTAAATGGTTCCCTCAATGGTGAAGATATGATAATGAACAAGTTGATATAAATGATGTGAACTCATGAACAAATGCAACATCAACTCAAGCAATCAGCATGGAAATATAAGCACATGGGCATGTCATCTTCATCAGCAATAAGCAATAGAAAAGAAAAACACACGCCAGGGCGTGGAGCAAAAGAATAAAACCAAACACACACCGTAGGTGTGGAGCAACTAAACTAAAGCCAAGAAAGAGAGATATGGGGAAGATAAAGAGGACTACTGCCCAAACTAAAGGAGTGTGATCGCCACCAAGGTAGTTAAAATAGCAAAGCTAAGGTAAATACCTTGGAAAGAGGAGGATAAAACACCCGCCCACGGGAGATGAAAACCAGAGATCTGCGCTTTCAAATGGTCTAATATCAGGCCGCGAACGAACCAGAAATGGCCTTACGATAAGTCGCCATAGCCTTGCAAACGGTCCAATGTAGAGCCGCCAGAGCACACAGAACAACAACTTGGGACTTGAATCTCCACTTCTCCTGACCGGCCAGAAGTGTTGGGCCTCGTGCTAGGAACCCTGTGGACCTGCAAAAAAAAAGTGTAGAAGCACAGAAAAATAACCCAAATTAGCCCTATGATAAGTGTAGCAACTATAATGCAAATAAACCAAAGTGCATGCAAAAGGAAGGGTGGATACCTGGGGTGGTGGTTTTTAAACCCCTATGGGGCGTGGAAAAGATGAGAAGATGTTAAAAATGATGCAAAGATGATAGACCGTGAAAGAGGAAGAGGGGAGATGCTTGTGAATGCTATGAAGAGGGGGAAGAAACTAAAGAGGAAAATAACACTATTGAACCCTTGTAACTTAATACTCCCTGAACTTGAAGGCTAATGAACGTAGATAGCACTTCTTCTTTATGTGTACTCGCTCCAGAATGCAACAACACCTCGACGTAATCTCCAGAATTCTCCTCCTCAACCCATGAACTCAATGGTTCTATTTATAGACCCTCAAACTCTCTGGACGAGTTGGAGAGATTCCAGCGAAAAAGCAGGGCAGAGCTTAGCAAACTCTTGAAGATAATACTCCCAAGAGTCCATAGAAACAAACTGAAGCTTCTAAGGATCACTATCGATAAGGAAATCATCAAATCAAAACTCTAATTCGGCCACGGCGCAACAGAGAAAAGATAGTTCTAGCAGGACTCTCTGTCTGCACAAACGGTCTTACGATAAACCGCCATTTAGAACAAACGGTCTAAGTATAGACCGCTAACCTCAGTCGTTCACCAGAAGATAAGGTCAACGGGCAAAAACTTCGTGAACAGGACTCTGGAATTGGAAAATGGTCCAAGGTTAAAACCGCCACAATGCCTCTAACGGCCATACGATAAACCTCCAGGGCTCAACGGATAAGAAGGATAAGCCTGAGAGAAAGGCGTTGGCTCTGGACTCTTGCGTCAGCAAACGGCCTTAAAATAAACTGCTACACGTCATCAAATGGTCATTCTATAGATCGCCAGAGACAGTGGCGTGGCAAAACAAATGAAAGGCCTACTAAGCTTCAACCCACGGAAAAATGAATAAGGAGCGAGACCCAATCAAGGAGAATGACCCATGAAATAAACCTCAAAGCTGACCAAGATGGCTCAATAAACGGCATATAACTCGGAGCATCATAAAGATAAATAAGGAGATGACCCAACTCATCGGTCATAAAACGGGTGTCAACAGATGCCCCTCCTTAACATCCTCTTTGCAGGGGAACGAGCAGAGGTAAAGCGAAAGCGACATGGAACATGGATGTGAAGCGGAAATGAAGCGGAGTGAACTGAAAAGCGGACGTTAAGGCAAACGACACCCGTCCTCAACCAACGAGCGATAGGAATCTTCTGAAAAACTTCGAACCAATCACAAGGAACGGAAAAATTGAATAACGCATGTCTGGAGGAACTAACAATTAAAGGAAAGGAAAACACGACCAACCTCCTCACTGGACATACAGCTGATAGGCGGTCGGAGCAAACGGAAAAGTAAAGAGACGAGTAACTAAACTCCAGATAGAAATCCTCAGCTAGCCAGACCGAGTAAACAGACCGTAGGTGATGCGGGACGGACACGCGACCTGGGATTCTAGCTCGCAATCGCCCCTAAGCGAGGGAAGACGTGGACCGTGCGCGGTTGAGAAACCGACAGTGAGTCTCGGGTATCGGCCTTTCCGCGTAAACTCGGATTGATTCACTGGACGATCACTCACTCTCGCTCTCGCAGCGGTGATAAAATGATAACAAGCTAGATAATCTATCACTCATGCAGCGGCATATACAAAAATATACGAGTAAAGCAATGCCTACGAGGAGGGTAGCGAGTGTACCTCCACTCTCCGGGCGTGGGGAAGACGTTCCCGGCCAAGTACGGTAACTCCCGGTAACAACGGTAAAAGTTAATTACAACAGTGAAATCTATTGCCCACTCCACGCAGGCAGGTAAAGGGCTACAAGTGGGGCCCGGGAGGACCGACCCTGGGTTGACGGGCAGCAATCTGGAGGTGCGTACGGCACGAACTCGGCCTACTGGTCCGACTCGGCACTATTCTAACTCGGTGCTGTGCCAACTCGGTTGCTGACTCACTGGACAGCAAGCAACGGTTTTCAAAGGAACGTCGCCTTCCTGAGATCTTCCGGAAGCGCCACTTGGCTGGGACGATGGCAGGGCGTCCCTGAACGACTCCCTGAAGGGGCGGCTCATGAAGTTGATTTTTGATATTTATTTCTGAATATCTTCTGGATTGCAATTTCAGACCTGCACAAGGAATATATTTGCAGGCCTCGGCGACATGAATTACAACGCTCAGATCCGGAGGCCGATCGAGGTGTGGCTAGTACCGTTGGAAAGAGCACTCATAGATATACAACATATAATTTTGACAGCTCCATCCACCGAACGGATTGAAAATGAATATGACTGCAACACTATTTTTGTTTCAGACTCGGACTGACAGACACACAGGGCAGCAAGGGATCTGCCTAAAACTGACCTTTGACCAAGAGAAAAATGATTTTTTTAGACTCCAAGAAAATTATGGTGGAAGGGGATATATGTATGGAACACTGAGTAATTGTTTGGGATTTTCTGAAAATTTATAAGGGGGTGGGGAAAATGCAAAAAGGTGACTCTGTCCCGTAGATCTGCAAAAGGACAGATTACTGAGAGGACAAACAAAAATATGGGGAAAATATCAAATGACTTCCAAATGACATGAAATTTGAACTGGAGGTTAAAGGAGATGGACAGAACAAACACTAAAAATTAGGGTTCGATCAAATAACAAAAACCAGAGATAAAAATCCAGAGGTGAAGTTCTATCCTGATGGAGATAGAACTCCGATGTAGCGGCGGTGGCGGCACGATGGCGGCACGAACGGCGGCGGCGGCAGCAGAGGGGAACTCAGAGGGGCTAAGGAGAATGAGCTTCACACCCTGGAGGGCTGGAGGAAGAAGATGAACCAGGGAGAGAGAGGGGAGGGGCGCACCCTTCCTTGGAGGCTCCAAGAATTTTCACACAATTTCATTCATTAATTCTACTAAAATTATGAAATACAAGCTACTTATAATAAATGTAAAAAGACTCTAAATGACTTCAGATCTAGGGTTAGGGAGGGCAAACTAGGAAGGTCAAAACTAATTAACCCATGTGGTTTGGAATCACATTAATTACCAATATATGGGAGGGGGCGCCCCCTTGACCAAGGTGGCATCCAAATTAGACTTTTTGGTCCACTTGTCTCCCATGTGTCAATTTGACATTCAACCCTTCTAGAAGCCACCAAGGATGGTTGACCAGCCCCACATGGCTTAGTTGGACCAATGGGAAAGGGCTGGGGGGCCCTTGCTGTACCTACTACACTTTTGCACAAAAACTCAAAGAATCCAAGGGAATGACACATTGGCTTATGAAGCCTTACAATTGCACCATTTGCTCGAGTAGCTCCGGCGGATCCGTCATCGTACCATGAAGCGCGGAGTATGCTCCACTCCAAGTAATCGACACCTACTCATCCCACATAGATTCGATATGCACACGCTGCCATGGGAATGAGGCTAGAGGTGGACACTCCGGGGTGAGGTCACTCTCAAATAAAGGGAGGCGGCTCCAAGACTCACTAGGAATCACCGCTAAGTCCCTTACGTGACTAGATCTGATATGTAGCGTAGAACCGATCCCAAAGTCTAACAAGTCTCGAACTCGAAAGGGACTAACATCGCGAGTGTACAAAAGACCGACTCGACTCGATGTATGCGCAGACACACAAGACCCTAGACACACCTAATGTTAGTCTGACCCGTACATGGGTGACGGTGGACCAGAACACCCGAATGTGTGCCATGCATGCATGTTATGTAACCGGAGATGGGTGGCATGGGGGACACCTAAATGTCCAAGTATGACTCAATCATGCATGGACGACCCTTTGGATTTGGGAGACTTGAGAGGGCCAGGAAAGCCGGGTGTGGAAGAACCGGATGCGGGTGTATCAAGATTGGGCTTGGTAAGTGTAGATGACCCGACCCGTGGGGTAGGGGTGTGGTAGTGGACTCCCTCGAAGAAAGGAAGTATATATGGTGGGTCAAGGGGCCCACTAGGGAATGGGTCAAAGGGATCAAAGAAGGTATGACCCCTTGTGGTGGGTTCTCACAAGTCACAGTCCCATGTGTAGAAGTCTTGAAGGTGTGAATGGTCACCTTCATGCATTGTGGCGGGTGGGACGGTGATCGTAGGTAAGAAGTATGATCCCTCCCTCGGGCAAAAGGGTATGAAGTCGGGCTCGACCGGCATGGGGAGGAATAAGAGGATCTCCATGGTGACACAACTCACGGTGCACACGGAGGTAATGGACCCTAAGGCCGGATGGGTGAAGCTAAGATTAGTGGGTTGGTCAAAGCTTCGGGCCAAGGAGTGCGTCAACTGCCATTGTGAATCTAATCCCATAATAAGGTCATCCAATGTGTCAACATGGTAACTAGATCGGAATGTTGTATGGAATGAGTTGACCTGCACTAATGGTAGGGTGGGGTCCATGGATGGGTAAGGAGGTAGGATCAAGCCATCCTTGAGCCAACTAAGAAGCTGCTCGGCTATGAAAAGCGTACGCGTTATAAACACGGGTGGCTCGGGCTTTGGTGGCTCCAAATGAGAGGGCTCCGAAATAAGATCAGAAGGAGAGGGTGATGGTAATGGAGCTCTCATGGGTGGGGAAGGATTCCCCGACTAGGGTGGGGGTCCGAGTGGGGGTCCAACCGAATTGAGAATCGGCTGGGAAGTAGATGCTCGCCGAAGGGCGGCATCGGCTTGCCGTATGGCAGCATTAAACCGAGACTCAAATGGCTCAACCTCCAGAGCAACCTTATAGGAATCCCCCAAAGTTTTCACGTGGCGGCAAAATAATTCAAATTGGAAGTGAAGCCGCGAACCCTTCCAGAACTGAGTTCTGACCTCGATGTTATCCATCCCGACCCCACATCTTAATCGGTACACTTCGAAGTCCCTAATGTACTCAGACACGGACAGGTTGCCTTGGTCGGGCCTGAGGTATGGGTTGAACATAGTTGCCAAAAGATGGGAACGGATCCCTAGGAATGCTCATGCAAGGCCATTTTTTTGTTTTATTTTATAAGCAACATGTTATGCCAACTAATGCATGCACCTAGACACGCATTAGAATGCGATGCAAATGCAAAGTTGAAATCAGACTCGACTACACACCTAGACACAACCAATAGACGGTACTTGGCGGAGTTAATCGATCCGAAGATCACTCACACAAGACTGCTACCTTCTCGATAGGCATAACCTAATGTTCGGGCAATGCCTTTTGATATACCGAGTAAAGGAATACAAATGCAACCTAGACCGACTTAAACTTAGACTCGACTTAGACGACTTTTTTTGTGTCTTTTACAAATGACTACCCTAGACTCAACTTGCGCTCTGATACCAAATTGATGCGGGACGGACACGCGACCTGGGACTCTAGCTCGCGATCGCCCCTAAGCGAGGGAAGACGTGGACCGTGCACGGTTGAGAAACCGGCAGTGAGTCTCGGGTATCGGCCTTTCCGCGTAAACTCGGATTGATTCACGGGACGGTCACTCACTCTCGCTCTCGCAGCGGTGATAAAATGATAACAAGCTAGATAATCTATCACTCATGCAGCGCCATATACAAAAATATACGAGTAAAGTAATGCCTACGAGGATTGTAACGAGTGTACCTCCACGCTCTGGGCATGGGGAAGACGTTCCCGGCCAAGTACGATAACTCCCGGTAACAACGGTAAAAGTTAATTACAACAGTGAAATCTATTGCCCACTCCACGCAGGGAGGTAAAGGGCTACAAGTGGGGTCCGAGAGGACCGACCCTGGGTTGACGGGCAGCAATCTGGAGGTGCGTACGGCACGAACTCGGCCTGCTGGTCCGACTCGGCACTATTCCAACTCGGTGCTGCTCCAACTCGGTTGCTGACTCACTGGACAGCAAGCAACGGTTTACAAAGGAACGTCGCCTTCCTGAGATCTTCCGGAGGTGCTGCTTGGCTGGGACGATGGCAGGGCGTCCTTGAACGACTCCCTGAAGGGGCGGCTCCTGAAGTTGATTTTTGATATTTATTTCTGAATATCTTCTGGACTGCAATTTCGGACTTGCACAAAGAATAGATCTGCAGGCCTCGGCGACATGAATTACGACGCTCAGATCCGGAGGCCGATCGAGGCGTGGCTGGTACCGTTGGAAAGTGCACTCATACATATACAACATATAATTTTGATAGCTCCATCCACCGAACGGATTGAAAATGAATATGACTGCAACACTATTTTTGTTTAGGACTCGGACTGACAGACACACAGGGCAGCAAGGGATCTGCCTGAAACTGACCTTTGACCAAAGGGAAAATGATTTTTTTAGACTCCAATAAAATTATGGTGGAAGGGGATATATGTGTGGAACACTGAGTAATTGTTTGGGATTTTTTGAAAAATTATAAGAGGGTGGGAAAAATGCAACAAGGTGACTCTGTCCCGTAGATCTGCAAAAGGACAGATTACTGAGAGGACAAACAAAAATATGGGGAAAATATCAAATGACTTCCAAATGACATGAAATTTGAACTGGAGGTTAAGGGAGATGGACAGAACAAACCCTAAAAATTAGGGTTTGATCAGACAATAAGAACTAGAGATAAAAATCCGGAGGTGTGGTTCTATCCTGATGGAGATAGAACTCCGATGTAGCAGCGGTGGCGGCGCGATGGCGGCACGAACGGCGGCGGCAGCATCAGAGGGGAACTCAGAGGGGCTAAGGAGAATGGGCTTCACACCCTAGAGGGCTGGAGGAAGAAGATGAACCCGGGAGAGAGAGGGGAGGGGCGCACCCTTCCTTGGAGGCTCCAAGAATTTTCACACAATTTCATTCATTAATTCTACTAAAATTGTGAAATACAAGCTACTTATAATAAATGTAAAAAGACTCTAAATGACCTCAGATCTAGGGTTAGGGAGGGCAAACTAGGAAGGTCAAAACTAATTAACCCATGTGGTTTGGAACCACATTAATTAACAATTATGGGAGGGGGCGCCCCCTTAACCAAGGTGACATCCAAATTAGACTTTTTGGTCCACTTGTCTCCCATGTGTCAATTTGATATTTAACCCTTCTAGAAGCCACCTAGGATGGTTGACCAGCCCCACATGACTTAGTTGGACCAATGGGAAAGGGCTGGGGGGGCCCTTACTGGACCTACTACGCTTTTGCATAAAAACCCAAAGAATCCAAGGGAATGACACATTGGCTTATAAAGTCTTACAATTGCACATATACTTTTCCAAGGATATAAAAGTAAATAAAAGGACTCAAATGCAAAATAAAAAGTCAGTGCTCGGCGTCGATTGCCATCAGAAGGAAACCTTCCAACTCAGAGCGGAATAATTCTCCTTACTCAAGACCATGGACACACAATTATCCACCATTACTGAGACACTTTAGACAGATGAGGACACGTGAATGCTCAAAGATGCGCATGATGCATGCTGGGCTAAAATAAAGAAATCATCAAAACAAATACAAAGAAAGAATAAAATAGGAAGATACTCGAGAATAGTATTGCTAGATCGGATGAATCTGAGTCAAGATACTATCTGCAACCATGGCGTGTAAGATAGAACCATCGTCCCCCAACTTTTCCAACCTAACGGCCTATCCAACGATTAAACATGTGCACCTTGATCATCATCGTTTTTGTTAAAAGGGAACATCAGATCTTGGAACACATGAATGACCAGCTGATTCTCGAGATAATATATCATAGATACCATATAGTAATGCATTAAGGGACTAGGGATCGAGATACTTACCTGACTTACCTGCCTGGCGAGATGTGGCGAAGAAGCGTGACGGCGTTCATGATTCGACAATGACAAGGTTAGCCATCAACCAATAAATCATATGATAAGCATGAAACACAAGATTGTGAACGTGTCACAATGACATTAAAAAGAAAGAAAATTTAAATTTCTTAAGGGGAGAAACTAAGAAAAGATGCTTAAGCTAAGCATGATATATGGGAGATAAAGGAATAAAGAGAATAAAAGGAGCATGTGATGCTCTAAGGAGGGTGATCGCCAGAGGGGTTACCTCAAAAAATAAGAGATGATCGCATGTACCTTGTGAAGAAGCCGGTGAGAGTGTGAATCCCTCCTTCCTCCTTCTACCGGTCGGCCGATGAATGGGGTTTTTACTTTGATTACCCTTGTGAAACAAGCAAAGACAAATAAACAAGATGGATTAGCCAAAGTGTAGTATCAATGCTCTGAGGAAATAATACTATGCAACATAAGTATGAACACACCTTGTGTGTTTTGTTTAAAACCCCTAAGAGGAGTAATGGGTGGGAGATATGCTATGGATGCAAAGCATGTAAAATGATATGCATAGAGGATGTATAGTGATGCCTGATTCTAGCAAGAGTTGCTAGAAGGATATATGCGTATGAGATGAGTAAAAACTAATAGAAGGTATCGCCCTACTGCTGTTGTTGCAGTAGTAAAGGGAGAAACAGGGAGAGCTTGGCCATAAGAGGAAGGAGGCCATCGGAGGAAGAAGCTCCTGCCGTGAAGAAGAACATGCGGGAAATCTATTAATGAAACACTAAAAGGGCTCCGAGAGCTTGGCCATAAGTCTATATCGCAGGGATCTCTCTCTTATCAGAAGTCTCTCTCTGTGTGTGTTAGAACTCCCTCCTCGTGGGTGGCCTTCAAGGAGAAGTATTTATAGAGCTTAAAATCTAGTTCTAATGGGATTAGAACTAGAGATAAACTTATAAAACATGGATGGACTTTCAAGGAAAGGATCGAGATCAAAAGATAGAAGATTGCCTTCGCAAGGAAGAAGCAGTAGAAATAGACACGGAAGCTAAAATGACGACCTCAGGGTGGTTGCTAATTGAAATGACGACCGCGCAAACAGTCGTTAATTCCTAGGTTAATTTTAGAAATAAAGAACTTTCCATATTTAAAAATAGGAAATGACACCTTCATGGAATGGCGTTAATTAATCAGCGCCCTGGGAGCTGACGTCAATTCTTTGAATTTTATTTTAAATGGAATTTGTAAAAATCAGAAAATGACGCTTGTGCACGCGGTCACTAATTGTTGAAATAACGACACCCATATAGCCGTCAATTAAATGACACCCTGCTGACGGTCGTGAATTACAAATATTATAGAAAAACTAGAAAAACTTCATATTAAGCCATTACTGAAGTCCACTTTGGGGCATTACGTCGTGACATGAGATTTACTCAACAAAGTGTCGATTTTAGCGTGTCTACAGCTGCCCCACCTTGGCGTCTGCTTTGCAGGGGAGTGAGACGGAATAAGGCGAAAGTGCAACGAGATGAATGAAGTAGGAACGGACTGAAAAGTAGATGCCAAGGTGTGATGTGACACACCTCCGATACTAAGTGTTGGAAATCTTTCCATGATTCTGAATGAAACAACCTCGGATGATTACGAGGAAGCAACAATCGACTGGATGAAAGAACTAAACTAATGAACGAAATGTGCACGCGGGTGTTGATATGTTATTCCTCCTCGAGTTAAATGATATTGAAGTGATAAAAAAAAACAACAGGAGGAAAGATGAAGCTGTTGACCGTGATCGCCACCCAGTGAAAGCGCCGGGACTCGGAAGCTACGGGAGAATGCGGGTCCGTTCCTCCACTCCTCCTGGCCGGCCAGAAGGTGCGGGCCTCGTGCTTTTGGTTGCTGACCTGAAAGCAAACGGTGAAACACACAGATAAACGGAGATTAGCTAAATGATGGTGTAGTAGGTGTACTAATTGAAATAAAGCAAAGGAAGAACATGGCCCGGCGATACCTGGAGGTTTTGAAACCCCGTTTAGGGCGCCGGAAACAGTAGGAAAGATAAGAAATGCCAACTAAATGATGTATGTGATGTGTGATGCAGTGAAGAAAAGGCGTGTGTGGTGAGCAAACAGAGAAGGAAACACAAAGACACGAAGCGTGAAGTTCCCTGCACCGGGGGCCTGCGAGGGATGTAGAAGGCCCCCACTCCCTGACGAACGGGCGTATGCTGTATGAGATTTGGCGATGGAATTCGACAGCACTTCGTGATGGCCCCCCCCGTCTCTTTTTTCTGTCAGAACCCGTGAGCTATATATAGAGCCCACGGCTTCGAGCTTAATCAGGGGTTAAGGGGAATGATGGTCGGTCAAAGGCCGGTAAATGAGAGCATCGTGTCAATATTGCCAACGACATTCTCCTCTTAATCCGCCTGGAATCACGGGGGTCTAATCTGGGTGGCCTTAAAAATGACGGTCCTACGAAGGCCGCCAAACATATATGACGGTCTTGGAGGGACCGTTCAATATACATGACGGTCCTCGAAAACCGTTATACTTAAAGAGGAGTCAACACCCAGACAAACAACTTTTCGTGAAGCACGTGGCTATGACCGACTGTCGGGCCTCTGAACCCTTTTCTTGTCGGCAAATAATGACGGCCCATGGACGACCGCTATATTGACTATAACGGTTGGCATTGAGCCGCTATACAAAGCGTATCACGAGATACAAATAACCCGGGGCAGCGGAACACAACGGCCAAGTGGGGACCGTTATATTGAGAAACACGGTTCATAACAGACCGTTAAATCTAATGAGAGGGAGGGAGGCCGTCTTCGCTGGGAAGAGCCCAAAATACTGCCAGAGGAATAATCTTTCATGTGATTGACTGTTCGGGACATCAATAACTGAGACGCAGGAACTGATTCGATTCATCGGTAAAAAACGGGTGTCAACAGATGCCCCTCCTTAACGTCCGCCTTGCAAGGGAACGAGTGGAGGTGTAGTGGAGGCGTCATGGAACATGGAGTTGTAGCGGAGATGAAGCGGAGTGGACTGCAAAAGCGAGCGTTAAGGCAATACGACACCCGTTTCATACCAATAAGCTATAGAAATCTTCCGGCAACCTTCGAACCAATTTGCAAGGTACTGTGGGACTGAGTGTTAAACCTGAATCTGGAGGAACTAAGGTAAAAGAGCAAGGAGCGGCCTCGTCGGCGGACAAGCTGTGGTCCTAAATGAGGCGATATAGAAGCTGGCAATAGCGAAATTAAAAGGATTTTAAAACTCCAGACGAGGGAAACACTTAATTCATCAGAACCGAACAATTAGGTCTAAAGAAATACCTTCTAATTTTGGAGTGGAATTATTCCTTCGGTGGGACATGGAACACAGAAAACAGTCAATCATACGCAAGATCATTTCTCAGGCAGACAGTAGGTCGTGAATGCTCAAAAGGTGCTTGTGATGCATGCTGGGCTAAAAGAAAGAAACATGTAAAATCGAATGCAAACAAAGGATAAAAATATAAAATACTCGAGAATATTATTGCAGAACTGAATGAGTCAGGGTCAGGACACTTCTTGCAACCACAGCGTGCAAGAGAGAACCGTCGTCCCCTGACTTCTTCCAACTTAGCGGCCTTTCCGAAGATTAGACACGCATACCTAGATCATCATGTGTTTTTGTTGACGGGGAACGTCAGATCCTAGAATGCGTGAAGAATCGACTGGTTCTCGAGATAGATGTTTATTACCATATAGTAATGCAATAAGAGTTTTGAGGGATTGAGGGCCATACCTGACTTACCTGTGCAGGCGTAACGGCGGGACATTGATGTTGTTTTAGCTTTAACTGCAATCAAAACTCATTGGCACATGAATTTCACAACAATGATACATTCAACAGTTAAACGGCTCATAGGGGACCGTTCTTAAGTTTGACGGCTCATGGTAAACCGCCATATGGATTATTAACGGTCATAGGACGGCCGTTCAATGATAAGTAACCGCTTGCAGAATAACGGTCTTATGGTAGCCGTTCTTTATTGTACGGCGGTCTATCGCTGGACCGCCATTCTCAACGTCGGTTCAAAAATATAAACCTCTTCTTCTTCCCTCCTCCCACCGTAACGGCAGGAAGAGAGAAGAAGAAGAGGAAGGAGGAGCGACCCCCCCTTTCTCCCACACTCTCATTCTCTCTCTCTTTTCTCTCGTGCTCTCCCTCTCTCACAATGGCCTCTCTCCTCTTCCTTTCCATCACCCTCTTCCTCACTCTCTCGGGATTTCTCTCCCTCGCGATGGCGGTGGATGGCGACGGCGACGAGCGGCGGCGGTCGGAGGCGGTTGCTCCGGGGGAAGAAGCCGGGACGATGGACTTCTCGGCGGATGATCTCGCCCTCGCGCTCGTGGAGGAGAGCGAGAGTGGTTCCGACGGCGAGCGTGGAGCCGACGAGCCGGAAGGCGACGAGCCGGCGGCGGAGGCGCCGCGCCCGGCGAGAAGGCGTCGTGACTCGGAGGTAGGTCCCTTTTCCATTGTATAGCACGGGGGAATGGGGGTTAAGGGATTCCACGGCGGTGGGGGATGGCGCTTCGCCATCGTTGGAGGAGATTACGCAATGACGGTCCTCAAAGGACCGCAAAATATACCCAACACGGCCCAGTAGGGGCCGTTAAACATATCTGACCTTTGGGTTCTCCTCAGAACAAAACGGCCCTCAACGGACCGTTAAACATAACAGCGGCCCAGGAGTGGCCGTTGACCATAACGTAGCAACCCTCGGCATTCAGAACAATGCGGTCCCCATTGGACCGTTCAAAATAGCACCGCGTCCCTTGGAGGGCCGTTGAATGATTCATCAGAACAACGGTTCATGGACAACCGTTGTGAATGGAATAGCGGCCCAGGAATGGCCGTTTTATTCAGAACATCATAAAATAGGACGGTCCATGGAGGGCCGTCATACGCAACAAAACGGCCAGGGGAAGGCCGTTGAACAACTAAAATGAGGAACACCCCTTTCTTTTGTTATTAAAAAATATGAAACTAATGAGATGAATGAATGAATGCAGGGAAAGCGTCGGACCCGTATCTCCTGGCTGCAGGTTCGGTCAGTGTATCTTGCACTGCCGGACTTTCAGCGAGAGAGGCTTGCTGCCATGGGGTTCGCCCCATTCCTCAGTATTGAGGTGTGTCGCTTTGACACACCTCTTCTCTATGCCCTGCACGACCGCTGGGATCCGGCGAGTCGCACGTTCCTCTTCCCGTGGGGTCACATGGTCCCTACGCTAGAGGACGTGGCCAGGCTCACTGGTTTGCAGGTGCACGGTCTGCCGGTGACTGGGATCTCCTTTCCTGATTACCGCGGCATGGCCGAGAGGACGTTGGGGCTCGCGCTCCAGACGACACGTCGGCAGACCACGCTTCTTCCGCGGGCAGCTCTCCAGGACAGCCTGGGGTTGCGACGGACGGGACTTGCGGTGGGCGAGCGTCCAGAGGAGCACTTGGACCGGCTGGTGACGCGCGTGCGGCCTCGAGTAGCAGCAGGACCGGGTGCAGAGGCGGACACGGTTCTTCGGCGGTTCCTGATGTTCTTGTTCGGGCGGCTTCTCTTCTCTACGCGTGCGGACGTCATCCACTGCCGACTTCTTCCGTTCCTCGAGGACCTAGAGCACGTGGGAGACTACGCGTGGGGTGCCGGTGTGCTCGCCTTCCTTTTTGAGAGCCTCAGCTCGACGTCCCGACGGACGATGTTGGGGGGCTTCTCTCCCCTTCTCCAGGTACGACTCTGACTCAGAACTCATGCAATTTCCTAGGACCTGTACTCTAGATGCTGACGACTTGTGCGTGATGCAGGCATGGGCTTACGTGCGGCTGCCTATGCTGCGCAGGGGACTAGAGATCCGCCCTGGACTCTTCCCTCTTCTACGACGGTGGGCGCCAGCTCGTGGGTCGGGGACCCTGACACGGCAGGTGCGCGACCTGCAGGATGACATTGACACGCTTCCGTACTCCTCAGTACGACTTCTAAACCTTTAGCCTTTATTTGGAAAATGCTTGTTTTATATGATGTTGATGTGATTGCTGATGTATGCAGGTGCAGTGGACTCCTTATGCACACGAGGACGTGACAGAGCAGCCGTGGGTGGTGAGAGCTCTCACCTTCTCCGGGCGTGATGTGTGGTTACACTGCATGAATGTAGTGGAGCCCCTTTACTCCCGGCTGGTGATGAGGACGACCGGCGTCTCTCAGCCCGTGGTAGACTTCCCGGCGCAGGAGAGCGCGAGGGAGAGGGTGACGCGGAGCACCCGAGGGCTGACTCAGCAGTGCGATTGGGCGGCGCGGAACGCCGAGCAGGTTGCCGACTGGCAGGCAGGTGGGCGTGTGGTGACCGCTCGTGCTGACAGTGATGCGGCGTACGTGACTGCGTACGTCAGGCATTATGGAGACCGCGTGTTCCGAGGATCACGCCGACCGGTACAATTCTAAACTCAGACTTAATCTACATGCTTTATGATTTCTATATGCTGTACTGACTTCCTTTCGTCATGCAGATCGACCCTGAGGGACGCTTAGCGGAGCTGCAGGGGCTCCTTCATGCCACCATCCAGGAGAGGGATGAGGCTCGCCGAGCCCTCGAGTTACTGGTATGTTCCTAAACTCTGGACCCTTACATTTCTATATGATGTTTATGCATGTGACTGTCCTGGGATATTTGGGTGCAGCGAGCTGAGGCTGCTCAGAGGCGTGGAGCGGAGGCTCCTTCTTCTTCTTCTGTTGAGACACCGGCCGACCGAGCAGCCCGGGATGCCGAGTTCCAGCGGATGGTGGAGCGGGCCGAGGCAGCGGAGAGCGAGCTTGCCGTGCGGGTACACTTCTGACGCTTTCCTTTGTTTATTTGTGCATGATATGAATGGAATGTGCTAATGCTTGATGCATGCAGGTGGACGACGTGAGGGTTGCTATGGAGGAGGCTACCCGTGCCAGAGAGGAGGTGGCCCACCTACGGGCTGAGTTGGTGCAGGTTGAGGCTCGGGCCCAGGAGGCGACTGTGAGCGCCCAGAGGTCGGTGTCTCGAGCCAGGGCGGAGTTAGCCGAGGCTCAGGAGGAGGTGAGGCGGCTCCAGTCGGTAGAGGCTGCCGAGTTTCGGGAGCGGGTGAGAGGACTTCATCCTGTGCTGACTGCCGAGCTGGAGCAGTTACAGGCAGGGCTGGAGCGAGAGCGAGCAGCGTCTCAGGAGCGAGAGGTGCTGCGGCTCGTGGCTGAGAGGGAGGCGGGCCATTTGCGTGAGCAGCTTGCGCGAGCTCAGCCGGCCGACGCTCTTGAGACAGGACTTCTCCGGGCGGAGGTGGAGCGCTACCGAGCGGAGGTGAGGCACGCCGACTCGAGGTGAGTGACGCGAGCGGAGGTGAGGCACGCCGACTCTAGGTGAGTGACGCGAGCGGAGGTGAGGCACGCCGACTCGAGGTGAGTGACGCGAGCGGAGGTGAGGCACGCCGACTCTAGGTGAGTGACGCGAGCGGAGGTGAGGCACGCCGACTCGAGGTGAGTGACGCGAGCGGAGGTGAGGCACGCCGACTCGAGGTGAGTGACGCGAGCGGAGGTGAGGCACGCCGACTCTAGGTGAGTGACGCGAGCGGAGGTGAGGCACGCCCATGAGTTTAGAGAACAACGGCCATGAAAAAACCGTTTTGGAAAGAATGACGGCCAAGACAGGGCCGTGGGTTGCTTAAGAAAAACGGCGATGCCATAGCCGTTATGTAACATAACGGTCAAGGGAAAGCCGCTATTCGGCGCTGGCCGACTGAAGAACGACGGTCCATGGTAGACCGCGGACATGAGAATAGCGGTCTCCATTGGGCCGTGCTTAGATGAATGACGGTCTATCGTACGACCGCCAATCAGCACGATCTTAGAAGCCAAATTGAATTCCCTTAAGCCCATTCAATCCTGGTGTGCTCTCGTGCATCATGCGTTCCAGTGGAGCGAAACACGGGATGAGACCTCCTATAAGTAAGGGGTGCTCTGCCTTCAGGCTGAACCCAACCTCTTCTTCTGCTTCTTAAGTTTCTTCCCTCTAAATCACCACCAAATCATCATGAAGAGGAGTTTTGGTGAGCATTCTTTGGGTGAGGGAGACCATTCAGGCCCTAAGGCTGCGAGGAAGGAGCGAGAGGAGATTGCGCATTTGGGTTCTATTCCTCGACATCTCAGTTCAAATCCTTCTAGAGAGGTATGTTTAAATCACTTCAAACTTGGTTCATTTGATTCTGTTCGTCTAATATCTCTTTCTTTCTGCATTACTTTCCTCGTTTTCTCCTTTTTAGCTCCTTCCTGGCTCTCGCCGATACTCTTCTCTTAAGTGGGTGGCTCCCATGGTTCGTGCCTTGCCCCTAGGGGTAACCCACATCCTTAATTCTTGGCACTTACAATCCTTGCTGTTCTTAGGTCGTAACTTCCAAAAGATTTCCTTTGACTGGCACAGCATTTCAGCCCTTATAGAAATGTGGCACCCACAGACCCACACTTTTATCTTTCCATCCTTTGAGGCCACCGTCCTTTTAGAGGAAGTAGAGGCTTATCTGTCTCTCCCCAAGTCTAGGGTTGGGGAGGAGGATCTAGTGTGTCACACAGTTGCCCCTATAGATCCAGTTGCCATCTTTAGCGAATTCATAGAAGACCCGAGTGAGATCAAGACCTTTGTGGGAGCCCGTCATATTCACCTTCTTCCTCTCAGCCAGTGGGTGGTGGCACATTGTAAGAACAAATGCGGGTGGCATGAGGCTATTGCCAAGGCTGCATCCATTTGCTTGTGTGGTGCTATCCTCTTTCCGTCAGCCGACCACGTGCTAGATCTTCCCATCCTTAGCACCATCAGTGGTTTATGGAGAGGGCTTTCTATTTCCCAGGCTATCTTAGCCTATTTTTATGAAGGGCTTAGCTCTGCTGCCCTGAGTGGTCCACTGTTTGGTTCTATGATTCTCTTAGAGTGTTGGGTGGGCGTGAGACTGAAGTTTATCCCTAGGGCAAGCATAGAGACTGAGAGTAGGATCTTCGGGAGCCATCCACTTTCCTTTATCGGTGGCGGGTTTGGTTTCTCTTCGCAGGTGGAGTGCCGTACGGGGGATATGCGGACCAGAGAAGAATGGCGCAGGTACCTGAGTCGGCTACCCGTGGAGAGGTTCGTGATGCGGCCTAACTTCTTGGTGACTACGGAGGTCAGACTGCCCAGAGGACAGGGTCTGGATTTGAGGCTAGTGAGTGATACCGTACTGGCCGTGTATTATCCACACAGGTGCCATTTGCAGGTCGGTGTACCGCGGACCTTGCTTCCTCCGTTGTCGCACTTCCCTTCTCTTCAGGCTAGACAGATTGGCACTGAGCACGATGAGCAGAGTGTGAGGAGTGCACTAGCGATGTGGGGAATCAGCAAGGTGCGTGCCTTGCCAGCAGAGGTGGAAGAGGCGACCGAGACTCGCCAGGCGTATATCAGAAAACTGAGAGAGATGTGCCCCTGCGGGAATGCCCAGCGGAGGATTGAGTGATTGTACTTTCCCTTCCTTTTTATGATGCTTGATAAGTGAGAGTGCCTTGTTTGAGAGCGAGAATTGTTTGTATCAGGAATAAAAGTTGGAGTGACTGATTTTGCCCCTTGCAGTTGTTCTGTTGTTACTTCGTCTTCTTGCTCCGTCGTCCTGCACACCATTAGCAATGAAACAGGTTAAATCTGTTTTAGGCTTAGCCCCTTGCCTTGTGACAAGTGCGGAGGTAACCAGTGCTCGATTTTTGGTCAAGGGGCAAGCCTTATTAAATAAGCGAAGGAAAAGAGAAATGATAACAATGCAATGCATGCATGCCATGAATGCAAGTCATGAATATTTTTGGATTTTTTTTTTTTTTTTTTTAAATGTTTGGATTTTGAAATATCCAATGTTTTTTTGGGTTTTTTTTTTTTTTTTTTTAAAAGATATTTGTTGTTTTTTTGGATTTTGAAATATTTGTTGTTTTTGGATTTTGAAATATTTGATTTTTTTTTTTTGAAATATTTGATTTTTTTTTTGTTTGAAATATTTGTTGTTTTTGGATTTTGAAATATTTGATTTTTTTTTGAATTTTGAAATATTTGATTTTTTTTTTTGAAATATTTGATTTTTTTTTTTTGAAATATTTGATTTTTTTGGAAAACCGATGCTTCCGTAACAAGACATGCCTCCCTCGTAACCTGAGGATTCCTCCTGAGATTGGCGTGTGATTGAAGGGACCCTCCTGGTCCGAACTTATATTTGCCTGACGGTGTTCTGCCAGGGCCACCCCCAGGGTACTCAGCTTTGTCCTGAAAAGAAAAAAAGAATACGGAGACAAGCTTACACCCGTCATGTGAGGTTTTAAGACTTGAATTCTTTCCTGAGTACCCCTCAAAGCTTCGGTCTGTTGCGCCGGGGTTTTGTGTTCGTCATCGAACCTTAAGCTACCACAGTTGTTCCAAATATTTTCATTTATTCATTTTCCTTTTTGTTCTTTTCCTCTCTTTTTTCTTTCTTTTCCTTGTGGCTTCAGGTCATAACGAACTGCCCCTATTTGAGACTTATCTCGTATTAGGGTACCCAGGTCAGGCATCGCCTCCTTATTTACTCCTCATTCTTGGGTTCAGCCGAAGCAAGAAACGTACAGGGACTACAACTTTCCTCCAGAGTGTGGCCCCGGGAAACGGTGTTTGGCGGAACTGGGGACAGGACCAAAGGGTCGTGTTTGTGTGTTCAGCTTCTCTCAGTGATTCTTATGAACAGGGGAGGCTTGCATTGCTAGGGAAGCACGTGGTTAGATTCCTTTTTAGGGATAGAAGCGTTTGAGATATAACCCGTTCCACGGATTTTCCAGTTCTTCTCCTTCTGAGTTTGTCAACCGATAGGCATTACCTGGATAGACTTCCTTGATGACGAACGGCCCTTCCCAGTTTGGCTGCAACTTAGCCCTTGGACCACCTGTTCGGATGAATTTCCTTTTCAAAACCATATTACCTATTTCAAACTTTCTTTCGATTACCTTCTTTTGAAAATGACGTGAGACCCGCTTTTGATAAACAGAAGCGTGATTGGCCGCATTTAACCTCTTCTCATCTAATAGTTCCAGCTGCGCTAGTAACGCCTCTCGACGCTCGTCGAGATTAAGTTCCTTATCTAGCTGCACTCTTAGGGAAGGGATGAGAATCTCATACGGGAGTACCGCCTCCATCCCATAGGTGAGGGCGAAGGGAGTCTGCCCTGTAGGAGTTCGGACAGAGGTGCGATAAGCCCATAGAGCGTCTATCAATTTATCAGCCCAATCAGCGTGCCGGTGGGATTCACACGTTTTCTTGATGATTTTAAGAAGGGTTTTATTGGTGGCTTCGGCTTGACCGTTGCCTTGTGGATAATATGGTGATGAATGATGCAATGCAATACCAAATTTCTTACAGAGGTCCTGGAGTTCTTGAGACACAAATTGTGGCCCATTGTCGGTGACAATGTCGCTTGGTACCCCGAACCGCGAGATGATGTTCTTTGTGATGAAGCGGCAAACTGTGGTAGCTTTGATCTCTGCATAGGCTTCAGCTTCCGCCCACTTCGTGAAATACTCTGTAGCGGTGAGGATGAAGGATTTCTGTTTTACTTGGGCGTTAGGGTCACCTAACGGACCGACAATATCAAAGGCCCACATGGAGAAAGGCCATGGGGCGGATAGTGGGCGAAGAGATGAAGCAGGGGCGTGGATTTTGTCAGCATGGAGCTGGCACTGAAGGCACCTACGGACGTAGGTAGAACAATCTTCCTCTAGGGTTGGCCAATAGTAGCCCTGCCTAAGGATCTTTTTAGCCAATGCCTGTCCATTCACGTGACCTCCACATTCACCGGAGTGAGCAGCTTCCACTACTTTCCAAGCTTCATTGTCGTCTAAACACCGCAATAGAACTCCATTGAGAGCGCGTCTGTACAATTCTCCTGCAACGATTGTATACCTCGAGGCGACTCTTCTGATGGCTTTTCTTTGTGTCGCATTGGCTTCCTCCGGGAGAGAACCATCCCGACAATATTGCTCAATCTCATGGAACCATGGCAACTCATCTTCGTCCAAGATTTCTTCCAATTCTGCCAAGGATACTTCCTTAACCTCTTCTTTAGCCGCTTTCTCTTCCATAATCTTCCTAAGGTTAGCAAACCAAGGATCTTGCAGAGAGGGAGCGTCCATCCGTTGGACCACAATGGTCTCAGTGGAACGACTAAGGGAGAAGGATAAAGAGGAAGCGAGAGATGCTAATGAATCAGCAAGAATATTTTGAGATCGGGGAACATGAACGTAGATGAGTTTGCTAAATTGTCTAGCCAAGAGTGTGACCAAATCTTGATATGGCTTTAGTTTGGGGTCACGGGTGCGATAAGTTGACAGAACTTGACGCAGCACCAATTGAGAATCTCCCATGATGTTGAGGTATCGTGCGCCTAAGAGATAGGCGTGCTTTAGTCCAGCTAGGAGAGCCTCATACTCGGCTATGTTGTTGGTGACAGAGAAAGAGAGCTGGTAGGCAAAAGGGACGGTGATACCTTCGGGAGTAAGGAGGACAGCGCCGATGCCACGGCCCTGGGAATTGAGCGCACCATCGAAATGTAGAGACCAAAAGGGAGGCGGATGAGAGATAACTGCAAGGTGTTCATCAGGGAATTCGTCCTGGATTGAATCAGTGTAGGGGATAGGAGAATGAGCAAGATGCTCAGCAATAGCATACCCCTTGATGGCCTTCTGGACGACGAAGGTGATATCAAATTGAGAGAGAAAGCTCTGCCAGCGAGCTAATCGACTAGAGAGGACAGGTTTCTCGAGGAGGTAGCGGATTGGGTTCATTCTAGAGATCAACCTTACCTCATGGGCTAGGAAATAGTGTTTTAACTTCTGAACTACCCATACCAATGCTGCACTAGTCTTCTCCATGGCAGTGTACCGGGATTCGGCAGAATTGAACAATCGGGAGAGATAATATGCTGCCCTCTCTCTTCCTTCATCATCCACTTGTGCCAGGACAGCACCTAGGGAATCCTCAGCGACAGAAATGTATAGGATCAAAGGCTTTCCGGGGACAGGAGGTTGCAAGACAGGAGGGTTGGACAAATAGACCTTAAGCTCCTCATAGGCCTTCTGACATTGTTCGTTCCATTTAAACTCGGCCCCCGCCTTTAATAAGTCGTAGAATGGGCGGCATCTTTGAGAGTGTTGAGATATGAATCTTCTAACGAACTGCAAACGCCCAATCAGACCACGAAGCTCCTTAAGATTCTTAGGCGGTGGCATTTCCATTACGGCCTTTGCCTTATTAGGATCAATCTGAATCCCTCGTTTGCTAACCATGAACCCAAGTAATTTCCCGGATGCGACTCCAAAGACACATTTCTTAGGATTCATCTTCAATTGGTATTCCCTAGCCCTTTGCAACACTTTGGCTAAAATGGCGGGGTGTTCTTCTTTTGTCCTCGACTTCACCAGAATATCATCCACATAGGCCTCCATGTAGACGTGCATCATGTCGTGGAAGATGGCCACCATTGCCCGTTGATAGGTAGCACCTGCGTTCTTCAATCCAAATGGCATGACGACATAGCAGTAGGTGCCCCAAGGCGTGGTGAAGGAGGTTTTCTCTTGATCTTCTAGAGCAAGACGGATTTGGTTGTATCCTGAATACCCGTCCATGAACGAGAGAGCCTCAAACCCAGCGGTATTATCTACCAAAACATCGATGTGAGGAAGCGGGAAATCGTCTTTCGGACATGCTTTGTTTAAGTCCCTGAAATCAATACAAATTCTGACTTTGCCATTTTTTTTTATTACCGGGACTATATTGGCCACCCACTGTGGATAAAGCACAACCCTGATGAATCTGGCCTTATGTAATTTGTCCACCTCTTCTTTCATTCTCAAGGCCATATGTGGGTGGAATCTTCTGAGCTTTTGTTTAACAGGAATCGCCCCTGGCCTTAAGATTAACCTGTGTTCCACTAAAGCGGGGTCGAGACCCGGCATGTCCTCGTAGGACCAGGCAAAAGAATCGCTGTACTCTCTCAAAACCTTGATGAGCTCCTCTTCTACCTTAGGAGGGAGATCAGCTGCAATAGATATGGGCCTGGGATCCTCTTCGGTCCCTAAATTGATTTCTTTAGTGGGTTCATCCACTGCTGACGAGGGTTCGTCGAATCTTCTCAATCCTTGTGCGTATAGGTCAGCAATGTCCTCCACATCACTTTCCTCATCATCCGCTGGGTCTTTCTCGTCTACAATTTCATACACTCCTAGTCCGTCATTGCTCCACACCCTGCCTTCTGAATCCTCATCCTCTTTCAAGGAGACGGTGGTGGCTATGAATTCTGGGCATCTGAGGAGGGCCTGGCATCTCAAGGCCAGATCCTGTAGGAACCTATCGGGAATGGAACGGGAGTGACATGCCAGTGGTGGCGTTGCAGAGGTGGATGGGCTATCTAAGGGGGAACATGCTTCTACCCTGACTGACTCGACTAACCTAGGAGACCCAACTACCTGTACATCTGCCCTAGGAGACAGAAAATCTAGTGGAGAAGGAGCAGGGGTTTGGTGCCCCTGGGGAGTGGATGAGCAGAAGACAGCATAGTCTTCGACTGAAATGTAAGTTTGAAAGTTGACGTTTTTTTTTGGGTATCTTCTACTACCAGAAGAGAGCAAGAAGAATCAGAAGGTGGAGGCAGAGGAAGGAGTTTTTTTGTGAAGAATTGAGGAAAGAGAGAGAGGAAGGTATCGGGGGAGAACCACATCCCGCGAACTCGGGGGTTAGGAGAAGGTGGTGAAGATAGATCGAGTAGATCAATGGGCGGACAGTGCCCGCAATTGGAGGGAATGAATAGAATTTTTGACGGTCTCCCTGTGAAACACGGTTTGACCAGTATTGGAGGGGATCGAATCACAAAGTTTGGGTAAACTGTTGAGGCCAAATGAGCAGGAGGAATAAAGAAGGAAATGTCGGAGCTTCCTGCCTCTTGTATCTTCTGTGGCCTTATCAGAGCATGCCTAACCATGGGCATCTCTGTCTCCTTCATTTGAGTGGCTGGACCAGTAAACAGACTTGACATTTCAGCAAAATAATCTTCAAGATCCCCTACCAACCCCTGCAGAGGCGGCGGTGGGTCAGCAACAATATTAATAATGGGAGCATCTTTCTTTTCTTCCTTGGGTTGTGGCTTATTTGCGGTGCCGGGCTGTAGTGGACCCTTTACAAAGTGTTGCCGGTAGTCCCAGGTTAGTGGCCCAGAATCTGCCTGAATGGTAGTGTTATGATAGCCTAAGCCCTGACGACCCATCTTCTTGCTTTCAGAGATGGGTTTGGTCTTTCCCTGTAACCGCGCGCCGAGACCAAGGCCTGGCTGATAGCCTAGCTTCATGATCATGTCCCAGCCTTTAGAATTTTTGGGTTTAGGCTTAGCTCCGGCATTCTTGCGTGTTGTAATGGGTTTGCCTGTCGCATAAGCCCATGGGTAATTTATGTCCATAACTGACAATACTGGCCTATTGCTCGGCCATAGAGTGGGGAGAACCTGGTCAGTGATGGCGTCCACTGCCTGGACGGTGGAAACACTCTTAACTTTGACCACCCGCCCCTGGAAGGAGAATTTCAGGCACTGATGGGCGGTGGAAGGTACCGCTTGCAGAGCATTTATCCATGGACGACCCAGAATAGCCTTGAACATCGGATCTATGTCTAGGACGTAGAATTCCACCTCTATTTGTAACGGCCCTAGCTCAGCCTGTAATGTGATGACCCCGTGACATGCCCTTCTGGAATTGTCATAGGCGGCAATGGTTGTCGGTGTCGGCTTCAGCATACTTTCAGAAATGTTGCAGGCACGCAGAGTACTTAATGGACAAACATTTATTGAAGCCCCAGTGTCCACTAGCACTGAGTCTACCACTACCTGGTTCAAGGTGATGGTGACGCATAGCGGCATTTGGCGTGCTTCAGGGGGCGCGAGTTCGGCCTCAGAGAATGTGATAGCGGGCCCTTTGGTAACAGTAGCCAACACTGACGGCAAGCTGTCTACCGCCACATCTTCGTTCACTATGACCCTTTGCAGAAACGTCCTTAATGCCTCTTGGTGTAGAGGTGAACGTCTGATCAACTCCAAGACAGAGATCTTTGCCGGCATGCGGTCAAGATGTTGCAACAGGTCGTATGTGGAACCGGGCGCGGGGTCAACTTCATTGTCTTGTGCTGCTGATGCTGAGATGGAGGGCATTTGGGGAGGTGCACTAGTAGAGGGGTAAGTCCTTTGAAATAACCGCCCGCTCCTGAGGGCAAGGTTTTGTGCTGGCATGGCTGTAGGTGGGCTCCCGCTTGACCCAGTGGGGTGAATGAGAATGGAAGGGATGGCAGTCTTGGTGATGGAGGATATGATAGGCATAGTAAGCGAAGGTTGTGGTGAAGGTAAAATGGGCGATGGGTGAGGTAAAGGGGCGGTTAGTGGACTGCAGTGATTGGTGGACAAGATAGTGGAGGGTATAGTAGGTGGGGAAGTATAATGTTGTGGGGGGATAGGCGAGAGAATATGGCTTCTCGGAGTGGTAAGTATGGTGGAAGGATGGATGACGGGGGAAGTTGTGGAAGGCATGGAAGGCCGAAGGATGGAAAAGACGGCGGGTGAGGTAGAGTGCGTAGGGATGTGGCGTAAGGTTAACAGGTGTGCGGGATCGTCAATGGTCCACCCTGCGTCAGGAGCCGGGTGGCGTAACATGTTGACTTGGGCCGGTGCCGGCGGCTGCGGTTGTTGTTGAGGAGCGGGTGCATGTACTGGCATGGGATTTTGGTGGATCCCTAAGTTTGGCTGCTGCTGCTGTTGCTGTGGCTGCTGTGGCTGGAATTGCTGAGGTTGTTGCTGAAACTGCTGTTGCTGTGGTGCTGCCTGTTGCGGCCTTGCTGGCCCTCTTCTCAGATCTTCAATCAGCTTCCTCATCTGAGCCCAATCGATCCTGTGACCTTCGTGCAGGTCGTATACCAGGTCCCTAAAATGATAACACCTCTCAATGGTGTGCCCCGGCTGCCGGTGATATACACAATATCGGGACAGATCGGCGGCCGGATTCATGTTCGGGCGCTCAGGTGGCAATTGTAAATCGCCAGTATGCATCAGCGCTGCAAAGACATTAGTGAGCGTCTCTGGGAGAGGAGGATAGTTGGCTCTTTTAGCAACCGGACGAGCAGGTGCGTAGGTAGCAGGCGGGGGAGTGTTATGGTATTGCAGTGGTTGCTGGGGCTGTTGTGGTGGTGGCGGAGATTGTTGTTGAGGGTGTTGCTGCGTGGGAAAGGAAGGGCGAGGTGATGCGGAGAAATGGGGGTTGCTTTGCTGGGGGAAGTGGGAGGTGGCAGTCTGGCTAACTACCTGCACCTGCTCGTTTGTTTGGACTCCCTCGGTAACAGGGCCCTGTGGTTTTCTGGAACTCTTGGGCTTCTGGGCTTCGAAGAGAGAATGAATGGGGGAGTCCTTAAACTGGGTCTGGATAAACCGGGCCCGACTGTATAGTTGATGCATACTGGTGATGTCATTCATCATTAGGACATTCCGGAAGAGAGGGGTTGCATTAGAAATGAGCAGTTTGATCTTTTCTTCTTCCGGAATCTGCCCGGGCACACGGGAGGCTATCTGCCTCCACCTATCAGCATAGGTAGCGAAGTCTTCATCAGCTTTCATCTTCTCGGCCACTAAGTCCGTGAATGAGTATTCGGGTCCGACCCGATCTTGGAATCTTTGCACGAATTTCTCCTTGATCGTCTTGAAGCTCCCAACCTCCTCCAATGGCAGAGCGTAAAACCATTCGAGTGCCACCCCGTCCAGGGATCGCCGGAATAGATATGCAAGGAGGTGATCGTCATGCTGGTATGGTCCTGACTCGTACAGGAATTCCTTGACGTGGATGAACGGGTTGCCGTTCCCATTGTACTTTCGGTATGTCGGGAGCTCTGACTGAGAAGGGAATCGGATGTCCCGGAAATTAGGAGTGAGAGCATCTGCGAAGGATGGTGGGCCAACCCTCTTATTGAGGAGATCGATCTGCTGTTGGAGAACTGCCAAGCGATCGTCACTTCCTTGTTGAGGTAGAGGGACTTGAGGTGGAACTGAAGGGTAGTGAGAGGCAGCTGGATGGACAGTAGAAGCCGAGGGATAATGGGAGACAGCCGGATGGATAGTGGGGGCCATGAGCCCGTAAGATGGATGTTGAGTCCAAAAAGGACCCACATCAGCGTAAGCGAGTTGAGCTATTCCGGGCTGTAGTGGAGTAGAATCCACTTGGGCCAGAGGGGCCGGTGGTGCTGATGAGACGGCCGCGTGGGCACTAGCACGAGGAGATAAGGGAATTTGACTCTTCCCTTTGTCTGCAGGAGGGTGGGCTGAGGTAGAAGCCTGGCCAGATTGATATATTGGAAACTGGAGGACCTGTGGGCGAAGAGGGGTATGGTCCACTGGGGCAACAGACGGTGCTCCGGACCTCTCAGCAGGATGGGTGGAAGAGACAGGAAGGGTTACAGCGGGCGGGACCTCTGCCCCGAGGGCTTGCTTGAATATCTGGAGTTGATCCTGGTCAAGTTGGGACATGAGTTGGAGTAGTTGGCTCGCCGATGGGGAGCCAAACTGAGGGAGCGTGGGTGGCGCAACCTCAGCGATGGAGGAAGGGGGAACAAAGACGAACCCCTCCCCATTCAGGGAGGAGGCAACCCCGGAGACGTCCTCGAGGAGCCCCTGAGGAAGAGAATCCTCGCGGGCGGGGATGGACCCGAAAGAAGACATGCTGGATGATGATGAGTTGAATAAAGGGTTGCAATAGAGGGAGAGTAGAGAATCGCCCCTAGGAGATGATCCCGAGGGAGGGGAGCAATGCTGCATGCAATGGGATGCACAGACTAGAGAGACTTAAGACCAAAGTACACAAGTAGAAGCAAAGCAACCACACAATGAAAGGTGGAGACGAGAAGGGAGTCAACCAAGTATGCACACACTTTGAATGATACCGCAAGTTTTCAGAATTCTTTTCTCTTAGGCTTAGTGTTTTGATTAAAATGTAGAGTTCGCTCGGACACTTGGGAGCCTAATAACGGTATGATGGGGGAACTGGCTGACTCTAAGGGGGATCACACTCCACGTATGCAGAACCTAGACACGGTGTGGCGATGGTACAACCGGCCCGGCGTCCGCGTGGGAATCCACGGCTCACGGGGGCTTACGGAGGTCCTCGGCAAGATTCCCTAGTCGGCTCCAAGGAATATGGAGACGAGAGGAAATCCTACTTCGGTAGGAAATGCAACTACAGTATGAAGTGAATGATCCTAGGTGCACCGGAGTGCATGCAAAGCCTAACCTAGAAATCTAGCAATCACATATGAAATCAAATGATAAAATCATGAAGCAATCAATAATATGATAGAAAATAACAAGTGGACAGCAGGGGGACCAATGCTGGGAATAACAATCAGGGATAACAAGTGCCAGCCGTAGACTCTACACCAAAATAACGGTCTACAGGGGACCGCTGAATTGATTATAACGGCTCTGGAAGAACCGCTAAAGTGCAGAGCTCAAAACGCAAATGGCGGCCTGATGATGACCGCCATACAAGTATGACGGCTTGATGGAAGCCGTTAAATGAGCAGAGTACAACAGTGATAATTGCGGAGAATACCAGACAACGACGGCTGAAAGAGAACCGTTTTACACAGAACGACGGCTGTTACAGAACCGCTGAACTTCACAGAGACAGAGAATGGTCAGCAAACCAGAAGCACGATGGGCATCAGAAGTCCCACCGTGATCGCCAAAAAAAGGAGAGGTGTTGATATGTTATTCCTCCTCGAGTTAAATGATATTGAAGTGATAAAAAAAAACAACAGGAGGAAAGATGAAGCTGTTGACCGTGATCGCCACCCGGTGAAAGCGCCGGGACTCGGAAGCTACGGGAGAATGCGGGTCCGTTCCTCCACTCCTCCTGGCCGGCCAGAAGGTGCGGGCCTCGTGCTTTTGGTTGCTGACCTGAAAGCAAACGGTGAAACACACAGATAAACGGAGATTAGCTAAATGATGGTGTAGTAGGTGTACTAATTGAAATAAAGCAAAGGAAGAACATGGCCCGGCGATACCTGGAGGTTTTGAAACCCCGTTTAGGGCGCCGGAAACAGTAGGAAAGATAAGAAATGCCAACTAAATGATGTATGTGATGTGTGATGCAGTGAAGAAAAGGCGTGTGTGGTGAGCAAACAGAGAAGGAAACACAAAGACACGAAGCGTGAAGTTCCCTGCACCGGGGGCCTGCGAGGGATGTAGAAGGCCCCCACTCCCTGACGAACGGGCGTATGCTGTATGAGATTTGGCGATGGAATTCGACAGCACTTCGTGATGGCCCCCCCCGTCTCTTTTTTTCTGTCAGAACCCGTGAGCTATATATAGAGCCCACGGCTTCGAGCTTAATCAGGGGTTAAGGGGAATGATGGTCGGTCAAAGGCCGGTAAATGAGAGCATCGTGTCAATATTGCCAACGACATTCTCCTCTTAATCCGCCTGGAATCACGGGGGTCTAATCTGGGTGGCCTTAAAAATGACGGTCCTACGAAGGCCGCCAAACATATATGACGGTCTTGGAGGGACCGTTCAATATACATGACGGTCCTCGAAAACCGTTATACTTAAAGAGGAGTCAACACCCAGACAAACAACTTTTCGTGAAGCACGTGGCTATGACCGACTGTCGGGCCTCTGAACCCTTTTCTTGTCGGCAAATAATGACGGCCCATGGACGACCGCTATATTGACTATAACGGTTGGCATTGAGCCGCTATACAAAGCGTATCACGAGATACAAATAACCCGGGGCAGCGGAACACAACGGCCAAGTGGGGACCGTTATATTGAGAAACACGGTTCATAACAGACCGTTAAATCTAATGAGAGGGAGGGAGGCCGTCTTCGCTGGGAAGAGCCCAAAATACTGCCAGAGGAATAATCTTTCATGTGATTGACTGTTCGGGACATCAATAACTGAGACGCAGGAACTGATTCGATTCATCGGTAAAAAACGGGTGTCAACAGCGGGCACGGAAGGAAAGACACCATTTGTCACGCCCCGAGCGCGGAAGATACCCGGAGATGCGCGACGTGTCTTTATCAATCATGTCAATCAGAGTGGTCGTGTATTCGACACGAATACAGAGATGCGCAAAATAGCAAGATAACCCAATCCTTTATTTCATAATGGATAGACTATTACAAATCCAATACTCTATTTAATAAAAAGGAAAAGAATACATATTTGACTCAAGAAACTATAGAAAAGACTAGACGACACTTGTAGAAGCTCTATCACTTTCACTCTTGACCATTCCCATCCGATTGACTTCCATCGTCGTCGGACTTACCTGAAAAGTAGAAAGGGACAAACGGAATGAGCGAACGCTCAGTAGGAAATTATATCTCAAGTACTAGCAAGGGGTTTAAGTAATTACATTTTCATGGATGCAATAAAGCTATGCATGCTCGCATGAAACGACAAGATAGAGAGAATGTAATATCAAAGAAATAAGATGAACTTTCATGAACAAGATACAAGTTATTCAAGATATTCAAGCAAGTACCATTATCGAGTCATGTCAAGAACTTTGGCTATCATGTATCAAGCAAGTAAATTACCCTCTTTCGGGCCACACATTTCATGTAAAGTCAAGTACGATTCAAGTACAAGATGTGTGTGGAATGTCCAATCAAGCAAGTCAAGTACTCGGTATAATGCCAGATACCTTATCATTTTAACTCCCATGGGCACAAGTACTTTCGGGTGCTCCTCCCAGGACCAGATCGGGCCCTATATGCGCAGGCATTTATCATGTGTTTTGACATCCACTCTTGTTTATATAGCCAATATAGAATTTCAATAATCAAGCTTGTAGACACATATGACAACTTTGATAGAATAGAGTCCAAAATATGACAAAGGACATAGAATGGCGATAATAACGGTATAATCACGATGTCGATAAAACTAGGTAGATTATGGTTCCCTTAACTTAGGTACCATGACAAATCAATATGGACATTCTTTATATAGAATTGAGGTCCACATGAACAGTATATCAAAGGTAAGATACCCTCATTCTTATCATAGAATTGAGGTTTACAAGAACGACATGATATGGCATGATATCATCATCCCATTAAGAATTTCTTATGATATACTCTTTGTATAATCATAAGGGCCGGTATACCATGTTTCTTTAGATTGACATGGCAAGGATCGTGTAATGGGTTTTTAGGGTACAACCAGCTCAGTCGGCCTTGAGGGAATCCAAGGCTACGAGGAGTCTTACGGAGGTCTCTATGACTAACTTGCTAGTCCAAAGGAACGGAATGTCCAATGGAGAGCTTGTATGTCAATGAGAGTTGAGTGTGATCGATAAATCAACATGAAACGTGGGACTATACTCACGGAGTGGAGAATAGTGCCGATATATATATATATATGTATAATATGAAACCATCGGTAATAGAATCAGGATAAAAATCAGTTTACAGTAAAATAACGACTTAAGTAAAGTCGTGTATTGAATAATTAACGCCTAACAGAAGGGCGTTTACATATATTGCCAATTTGCAGAATTTCCATTATTTCATTAATTTATCAAAAACACGCCTTTCCTGGGGGCGTTTCTTCAAAGTTGACGACTGCAGAGGCAGGCGTCTCATCATTTACATATTCGACAGGATATAATTATTCTCAGAAATTTATCAAAAACGCGCCCTTGGAAGGGGCGTTACTTTCTAATTCCATTTTACAGAATATGTGAATTTCAGGATTTTAACAGATACACGCCCTAGAAAGGGGCGTTACTTTTCAGATTCACGCCTTGTGCTGGGGCGTTAGAATATGGAAAACGACTTTGTCCAAGTCGTGAATTTCAAGGGATTTACGATATTTTAATAAATAATATTTCGAGAGACAGGAGACATGTCATGGCAGTAAAATTTAACAGGAATTTCACAGAGTCATGCAAGATATTAAAAATCAATATTTCATATGTATTGTAATTTTTAAACAGGATCAATTATTAATCACATGCGATTCTTATGAAATTAACGCCTGCGTAGAGGGCGTCAAATATTAAATTGACGACCACTAGCATGGTCGTTTCTTTTAAATTAGCGCCCTAATCAAGGGCGTTTCTTTCAAAATTTTGCAGAAAACGTAATAAAACCTTATAAACAGTATGCATGCCATGCTCATATACGTATGTATAGATATCTTGCATTAATTCTTATTTGGGCTACAATAACTTGAGAAAATCCTACCTTAACAATGGATTTGAAGGTGACAGACACGTGAAGACGTTGATAAGGATAAACTGAATCAGCAGTAGGCAGAGAACCTTTGTTCTTTGGTCGATCTCTAGAGTTTTCCTACAGAGGAATATGAAGAGATATTAGAAATTTCTTCATAAGCTTGGCTGAAGATGGAAGTTTAGAAGAACTTACCCTTGTTCTTCACGATGTCTAGGCTTCCTCAACCTGTAAGAAGAAAAGAGAGTGAAGAATCATTAGTTCTTCGTGTAGGCAAAGCAGAGATCAAAGGAATAGTTTGTTCTTCACGTACCTAGCAGCAGACGTTCGATCAAATGGGTTTTAGGGTTCGATCGAACATGTTATTTATAGGATTTTGAAGTCCTAACAAGAGTAGTGTTTGATTGAGGGTAATATATCCTTAATAGAGTCCTTACTCTAATAGACACTTACTAGATTAGGTTGATCTTTCCTTGGATAAGTTCTGGGTTCGATCGGTTCACGAACTGAATTAACGCCTTAGGTCAGGGCGTGTATTCGTTAATTGACGCCTTACTTTAGGGCGTTTCTTAAAAAGCGCCTTGAAAAAGGGCGTTTCGTGTTTTAAAACACGCCCAAGATAGGGGCGTTTCTTTTACTTACTTATTTAGTCGCATGAGAACTGACGACCGCATGTGTGGGCGTCCTTTCTTTAGTAACGCCATGGATAGAGGCGTTTCTTTATAAATTAACGCCTTAATAAGAGGCGTTATTTTTAATTTTGTTTTATTTCATCCAATTAACCCTATTCCTTTTATATATTACTTCTGTAATATATATGTTTTAATTCATTTCAATTATTCATTTATTAGGGTTGCTACACCATTGGAGAGTGGTTACCAGCCAATGTGGACGTGCTACAACCAAGGTAAGTTAGCAGCAAAATTGAAGTGAAGTGAGATAGGAATCCAGTGAATGAATGCTTTCAAGGGACCAGCCTGAGCGGCTTCAAGGAGAACACAATACTTGATTTTGAATGGAATATCTCATGTCAACTCAAATTAAGAGCAAACTGCCCTTATTACTGGCTTAATATGAGGATTTTCATCATTAAAGCTCAAAGTCCTACATTAAAACAAACTAAAAATAGAAAATAATCAAGGATAATATTGCTAAACCATCTAGACTTGGTCAGGAATCCAGATCTCTAAGCTAACACTAAGCCGAAGCCCGTTTATCCACGCATCAACTCAGAAAGTGGAACTGTCGTCCCAAACCTTAGATGACCCAACGGCCTATCCGTACGATCAAGACTTGATGCGACACGACCTAGGATGTTTGATGAAGCCTTAGAAATGCAGCAACTAATCTATCAATCCCTCGGACCTAGCAAGCAAACAAGATTCATGGACCGACAACTTCACTCGAGCGGACTCTCCCGCTATGCGCACATTAGTGCCCGTAAACAACTTGGTGATGGTGGTGAGGGTCCGAGATGGGACCTCGCGGCCTCGGGGATTGTCTAGCTTAAGGTTGAACCCCTAAGGGTCCTAGGATGCCCACTCTCGAGGGCGGCCAGCATGCCGAGGGCGTGGGAGGTAATGGCTCTCTCACAACTCACCCGCGGTAATCACTCACACAATAGTAATTCAGGATCGGGCACTCACTTACCGTCTGACGGCACTAGCGGCAATACTAAACCAGCAATGGAAAGAAACCAGCAAACGGGTAACTGAAGCTCACCTGATAGGTGTGAAGATACCGATCCTGGCCGGAGATGAGGGCGAGCGAGGAAGCGTGGGCTTACCCGCACGCCGCGCCGATGAAGCTTCAACCTGAAATTTCAGTTTACATGCACTACGCCCCTTGCAAGGGGGTTGGACTAGGGGTGGGGATTAGTTTTTATAACCAAAATGTACCTCCACGCAGGGAGGTGCGGTCATCCGGCCAGGCGAGGTGGGGAAAACTACGCTAGAAGCCGAAGTGGACGAAGATCGCCGGTTCTGCCAGCCCTCTAGAACAACGGATAGACAGTCGGTGTTGACGCCACTGCGGACTGTCCCGAACTCCGTTTTCAACGAAACTAGCGGCAAAACCTCCGTGGTTGACCCAGGATGTCTGTTTGCGACGGTTTTTTTTTATCCGGCCGTCTTGTTGTTTTTATTTCATGTATATATATATATATATATATATACATGTATGCATGGCTTATTTCACGTATCAATCAGCCATTTGACTAACTGGTAGTCAACTGACCGATTGACGACGCGGACGTGCCAGTCACATGAGTAATAATTTTATGATGCGCTCATTCTGACCCGTGTCGGGCGAATGCGAGGTTCGGTCGGGACCAGCAGTCCGCCATACCATAAAGGCTATGGCCTTAATTACATCCCCCACGAGGAGGGAACACCTTTGATTAATTACCGAGATAGGATCCAAATATGACGGGACGGTGTGCTCCATCGCGCCGTTCATTAATATTCCCCTCGAAGAACCATTCGAGGACATGCGGTGGCAGAACTCCGAGGGTCAGCGGGGTGACATAAGAAATGTCGTATTCGGTGTGATTTAAGGGTGAAACCCTCCTCATTAATGTATCTCCCATGGACCTGGGTGAAGAACCCTAGTCCCCTTGTGAGGTAGCGGGGTTTGTCATGGCAGCTGATAGTGACAAAATATTGAATTCGGGCTACGTTTGGGTTTGGTGAAGTGGGGAAGACATCGGATATTCAGATGACAACCAATGTCGAGGTGAGACGGCATAGCGATAGAGTCGGCGCGAAGGCCAAATGGCACGGCATGCTCCCGGCGCAATGGGAAGATTGGGAGTAATGGGCACGGAAGGAGTTCGGCGCGCCCAGGTAGGGGCATTCGTCGCGCCAAGGGCAAGGGCATTCGGCGCCCCCTCCACCCGGCGTGGGTTTGGCACCGGGAGGCAGTGGCGCCGGGAGTAGATGGCGCCGGGGAATAGTGGCGCCGAGAGGCAGTGTTTTGCTGATTTTGCCAAAGGTATTGTGAGGTTTTCCTCGCCCAGTGGGATTTTCAGGGTGATGAACGGATAGGAACGGAGGGTGAGGGTGACTCCACTCACGAGGGGGGTTCCAAAGAGATCACCAGTTACGGGATATATTCCCTGTGATGTCAAGATGCCATGAGATTACACAGATCGGGCCCTCGCCATATCGGGGGATTAAATACGTGATTTCGATGAAACATCGTGCCATATTATGGAGTAAAGCTTCGGGCAAATTTTGGCAGCATTTCCCCTTATTTTGGGAGCATGCCAAGAGAATACTATGGGCTATCCACTCATGAGTGCCGGAGTGGAAACCTAGATGAGAGCCGGGCGTAGCCCGTGATTCGAGGGTCTAGATCATATAAAACCTCATCCCCTGTGTTGTAATATCCCCAATGCAATCCATCGGAAAGCCTACAATGGCAGGACCCCGTGGTTTAATGGGTTACATTCTAATGTAGGGGGAGAATTAACCCCCTTTGATATAGCTCCCGTGAGGCCAAAGAGAAGGGCAATGCACACCCATGAGGGTAGGACATAATGGACGGGGTCTGTATGGCTTGCCGTGGTGGCGAAGGCATCAGGATGGCCAGACAATGTGAGGGTATCAATGTAGAGAAGAGGAATGGTTTCGGCACGGAAGCTAGGCAGGCTCGGCACGATAGGGGGGGTCCAACCGGCGTGGGGAGCCCTCGGCGCGAAACTCGCGCCGGGAGATGCCGGCGCCGGGAGGCTTTCAGTAGGGGTTTTAAGGAGGCCTTAGAACAGGGTTTCGAGAGTTGTTCAGAGAGAGGTTTAATCCTGACTATTTTGGATGATCAGAGGGGAGGAGACTTTGGGGGAACACCCTTCCTCTGGGCCTCATCGGGAGCAGAACCACGGACGAAAATCCCTGAACCACGTCCCCCTTTATTTCACATACGAGGAGCCATGAGATAGACTATCTCAGGCCCTCGAAATGTGACTGGAGGGGGAGGTGATAAATAATAGTAGCGAAGATGCTTCAGCAGAATTAGAAAACCAAACGATAAAACACGCCTAGTTATCAATATCCTTAGCATATAGTGAACCTCGGAGGCAGTGACAGAAAGAAGAAGGTAATGAAAGGGCGTAATTCAACCCATTCTCTCATTCTTTATTTCATCCAGACGACTTACACGCATGCTAGAGAAAGAAATCTGACTCAACAGAGAGAGAAATCTAGGCTTAATCCCTGAAAGCAGGGTTACATTGGCATTCGATGCTATTGAAGCAAAGATGCTAAAAGAAAAATACAGAGAGAAATATTCAGACAGATAGGGAGGGGAAAGAGAAGGAGCTATAGCTGTCTGGCGCTCCCACCTGGATCCCTCTTCGAACCTCTGCCTCTCTCCCTTTTTCCTTTCTTCAGCTTCTTTCAAGGGCTCTCGAGTTCCCTCCTTCTCTTCGGTGGCTAGGCACTCCCTTTTCACTCTTCTTTTTTTCTTCTTTTCTCTTTGACCCTTCTCCCTTTTTTCTTCTCCTCCTCTGGCCTCTTCTCTTCTTTCGTCCTCTTCATTTTCTGTTCGAAGGGCAGGCCTCTTATAGAGGCCAGGCCCTCGCCCTCATCCTATCGGCATGCACTTCCCGGCGCGGCAGTCATCAGCGCGTCCCGTCTCATATTTGGGCTTGGCCCATTCTCTTGTCGTTCGGCCCATTCGGTCCAGGATCCACTTGGTGGACTCCTTTCGACAGTGGGGCTTTTGGCATATGTATATTAAGACTCTGTGGGGCTGTTTACACCTTGCATTCACAAACGTGTGCGAGGCATTGTGCATCCCTTCTTCGGAGAATCAGAGATGTCTGAACATCTGTTTCAGCAGGCAGATGGTTGCCTGAATGTTGGTATAGTTTTATCAGCCTGACTATCTGAATGACAGTAGTACTGGACAGCGACCTAGCCAAAGACGGCTTTAGTCGAATAACATGATAGGGGTAGTGGGTTTCTTCTATTCAGACTCTCAGATCTCCCAGGGAGGGTACATGAGCTGTGCCCTCGACTGATCTTCAGAACTGTGAATCTGCTATGATCTCTTCTGACATATTTTAGGTGTCAACAAATGCCCCCCACCCGTAGGTGGCGTGAGCGAAGCATGAGTGACACGGGACATGCGGGTGTACATCACGTTCACACGCTGCGCTTCGTGGTCTCTTCAGGTCTGCTCATGTGTATTGGCTATTCTTTTGACTCTGAGTCTTCATTCTGCTTTGCGTGACTTCCATGCTTTACGTAAATTTGTTGGTTACATCACCCCCGGTGGGCTAATCGGCTCCATTGACGCTCCCGGCACTATCTTCTCAACACGGAGGTGGGCTGAGGCTGACCCGCAGAGGGGGTCTACTTTTGTACCAGCGGCCATAATGACGATCGCGCCTGATTCTGCAATTCCATTTGTGCCGGAGCCAGAGTTAGAACCTCCGTCCCCCCTAGGCTCCGTTGAAGGAAGCCCTAACAAGAGTCTGACGGAGCAGGAACATGCTGCCGTGGTATCTGCTTCTTCGGCTTTGACGGCCGTTCCATCTTCCTCTTCCGAGCCGGACACCGGCTTATGGGCCGCCATAGACAGGGAAGTGACCTTCGAGGTGTCTCCGACGGCTTCCCTGGGCATTACCTCATCAGAGGAATTTGTCTGGCAGCATCTAGAGATGCTGCGTCAGGTTGTGGAATCTCAGCCAGCGCTGTCTTACTCCCAGTTGAAGGAAGTGGCTGCGCGACTGATGATCGGGCTGCAGGCACTGGGCTGCCCTCTAGATATATAGACCCAACGGGTGCTTTTCTTGTTGAAGTTTGTGAATTGCCGGGACTTTCTTGAGAAGATGATGGGCGACCGGCTGGCGGCCCTCAAACTGTAGAGAGTTGACTGTCAGGCTTCAGGAGAGCAGGGCTCAGGTTGAAGCTTCCGTAACCCAGGCGCACATTCTACGTAGCCGACGGGAAGAACTCCGCGCTGAATTGGCTACTATAGAAGCCGAGATACCGCGGCTAGAGGCCGCGGAAGTCCAAGGCATCGAAAGAACTTCTTTGCTGGAGGGCCGAGTCGCGTCTCTGGAGACTGAGGTGACTCGGGTTCAGGAAGAGGAAGCGCAGCTCCATGACCTGGGGGCGGCTCCTCATGTCGGGCTTATTGACTTTGCTGATATCTTCAGGCGGCCTTAGCTGATCCGCCTTTGTAATCTGTCCCCTTAGAAGGGCTCCTTTTGTATTCATTTCCCCTTTTTGTAATGAAGATAGAAATTTTCTTCACTATATATTTTTTTTGTGTTCACATCCACACTCGCATTTTGTTGTGTCTTGTGGCAATTCTGGCGACCTGCTTGGAAGTATCTCCATGTCCGTGTCGCAGGAGAGCGTCCACCCTCTCAAGGAAAGGATGGGGGCCTCGCTCCACCGCGGGACGGGGTTCCAGAGGTTGCCAGGTTGGCGCAGATGTAGGTCTTGCTGACAAGAGGCGTCGAAACCGTGACTGCTGGCTGCTCATGGTAATTCCATTATTGACCCTGATTGGGGGAGATGTTGACCGACCTTGTCGATGGTGACACGGGTCGAAAGAGGTAGACAGTCTTGCCGATGGCGACAAGAATCGGGAGGGTAGCGACCGATCTTGCCGATGGTGATAAGGGTCGAAAGGGCAGACGGTCTTGCCAATGATGACAAAAATCAGAAGGGGTAGCGACCGATCTTGCCGATGGTGACAAGGGTCGAAAGGGTAGACGGTCTTGCCGATGGTGACAAAAACCGGGTAAGGGTAGCGACCGATCTTGCCGATGGTGACACGGGTCGAAAGGGCAGACGGTCTTGCCAATGGTGATGTGACACGACCTTGGACTTAAGCAAGCAAGCACATTCGCAATCTAAATCGGCCAATTTGGGCCGCCACTCTCTCGTCGCTCACCCAAGCCCGGGGTAACTTGGCAATGCCATGGTGAGGTTGAGGGGTTGGGCCCTTGCTGGTAGAGGGCCAGCAAGGCCAAGACTTGATTCCCAATGGATGTAGAAGCCCAAGACAATGGGGCCGACCAAGTGCCAAAGGCACCGGTTTCTCTCTTTTCCCACGGTGATCACTTATAGCACAAGAGCTTAAGGATCGGGCTCTCATTCACGGCCAGCGGAGTTTATGAACTAATATTGAAAGAACAAACACAAATTAGAGCAAAGTTTGGAGCACTTACTCGACCGGTTTGAAGAAACCGGTCCCGCTTGGAGACGAGGGCGAGCGGGGAAGCGTGGGTTCCCCACACGCCGCGCCGGGGTAGCTTAACATGTTTAAGCTATTACAACACTACACCCCATGCAAGGGGGGGATCGTGGGGAAGGGAAGATGATAGTTACAATCAAAACTACCTCCACGCAGGGAGGGGCCTTCAGCCGGCCAAGCGGGGTGGGGAAAACTAGGGCTAAAACGATGATGAAGTGAATATGCTGAATCTACCTTCTCTCGGTAATTGTGGACAGACAGTCGGTACTGTGGCTGCAGAACGTGATCAGGAATTTTTCCGAAGGCGAGACCAGTGGAAAAATCTTTGTTACTGGAACTGGAGTGCCTCTGAATTTTTACGAATTCTTCTGGGGTCGCTGCTGACCTGGGCAAGAGCTCGAACAGGGACACTGATTCTCAGACTGACAGCGACTGGTTACTAATAGCAGGAAGAAGAGGTTGCCTCGGCCGCTCCCGAACTCCGAATCAGGTGCTGCCAGTGCCGCTGGAACCGTGGACGAGACTTCTTTGCAACAGAACTAACGGAGAAGCCGAAAGATGTCGGAGAAGATCAGGGGACCCAGAACAGTGAGTGGGGGTCGGTGCAGACTATGGGAAGCAGAGTCGCACGCCTGAGGAAGAAAATTCGTAACTTCTACTTCTGGATGCCAAACAGAGTTCCGCTTCTTGATTATTAAATTAAACAGGAAGGGGAAGAACTTTGTAGAAGAGCTAGTGGCCTGATTCCTCCGGAGTTTGTCGGGGTGAAGCTTTCTCTTCGGATCAGGATCTCTATAGAGCTAGCTCCTAGTTTCCAACAGCAGGTTGCAGAGGATGCCTCGGCTGCTCCCGACCTCGGAATCAAGCGCCGTCAGATTCATTGGAATCATGGACGAGTCCTCTTCGTAGAAAAACTGACGGGGAAGCCAATCGATGTCGAAGAAGACTAGGGGATTCAGAACAATGGCAACTTGTCGGTGCAGACTATGAGTAGTAGATCTGCGTAGCTGAGGGAGAAAAATGAGAACTCTGGATCAAGAACGCCGAATGAAGTTTTTTTTCTTGGTTCTGGAAGTAGACTTGGCGATGAAGAACTTTGAAGAAGAACTCGTGGACTGATTCCTTCGGGGTTCGTCGTGGCAGAGCTTCTAATCTGGCTCAGGTCCTCAGCCGAGGTAGAACTGCGCAGTTGTGGGAGAATGGACCTCCTGGACGGCTCAGAGATCAGAAGAAGATGAAACCACTTCTGTTGCGAAGGAGACTGGTAGACGCTTCCGACGATGGCTCTTGGGTCTTCAAACTCATCCAGAGGAAGTCGTGGTGGCCGCTGCAAGTTGCTGATTCATCTGCAACCTCCGGATAGCAAACTGTAGCTTCGAAGTAGCTTCCAATGACCAAGAAAGAAGAAGGGGAAGGGGGTAGATGAGTGTGGGAGTGACCCCTGGTTGTAAGGGGGTCTTGGAGGGGGTGTTATAAGGTGTGGGAGGTGGAGAATAAGGTCTGGAAGAGGGTCCAATAGATGGTGGTAGTGGGGGCTGCGAATTTGGTTGGAATGGAGAGACGGAAAGGATATTCGAAAATAGGTTTAAGGGTGGGGTTAATTTTTTGTCTTGGGAATGGGGGGTTGTGTTGGGGAAGGGAAGGGGTGCTTGGGGTAGTGGGAAGGGTGCTTGGGAAAGTGGGAGGGGTAGTTGGGGGGTGGATGGTGAGGAGAGGATTGGTGGAGGGGGTCTTGGGAAGGGGTGGAGTATTGATGAGGGTTGTGGGGAATGGGAAGAGGCTTAAATGGGGTAGGTGGGGAGTGGAGGTGGCTGGGAAGGGAGGAGAGAGAAGAAAATTCGAATTTTGGTGTTGAGGAGAGAGAAAGTGGAGTGAAAAAGAGAGATTAAGAGAGGGAAGGGTGGGGAATCTCTCCCCTAGGGTTTCTCACCCAAAAAATGGAATCTCTCCACTAGATAAGAAGTGTAAACTCTCAAAATGGCAAGTTTTTTTATTCATTGATTCATTACCTTGAAATGGGGGGAATGGGGCCATATATATAGGCAACCCACATTTTACAATAAGACCCTGACAATTGACTCAATGACAAATAACCGAGGGGGTAGGGGGGAGACCTTGGGCCAAGCCCAATGAATTGGGCCCAATAGCTAACTAGACAACCTAATGACACTCAAACTTAGGGAAATAAACACAAGACCTAGGAACATGACTCAAATAAAAGAGAAAATACATCAAATGACTCAAATAAAAATTACATAGGACTCAAAATTAAATAACTAGACCATGCCGGATGAAACCGGGGCGAGGAGACGAGCTGTGAACGTGGGCATGGGAGGTGATGTAAGACCCCAAATTATTTAATTGAGCCCAATATTTCTTATTAAGCTTTTATTAATTGAGAATAGAATTTTATTGAATTTATAATTGAATTTTGGATTTATTAATATTTAATTAGTTAGAAATAGTATAAGTGAAAATCTGACTACCTTATAAAAATCCATAAAAATAGTAAACAGGTTAAGGTCGATGTATATAACAACTTTTCCTTCTGGCATTAAGCCATTGTAAATCCGTGGTAAGATCTATTTAGAGATTAAGCCCTAAAGTACACACTTTTTGACCTTTACCTAACCTTGGATTAAAACGTGAAATTCGACCTTAATACTCAACCAAATGATCTGAAATCAGTGGCAAATGGAAGGCCACAATGTAAGGAACATTTACTCTCAATCAATTTGAGGTAAACCTAGCCCCAAAACGTGCTGCCGACATAGTTTTAGTCAAGTCAAGGATTCCGGCGCCGTTTCTAACACGTACCTTGCAGCGCCAAATACTCCCAACTCCGAAGGATCCAGAAGCCCCATGACCTATAGAAATGTAGCTTTTCGACTCTAGTTTCATTTGGTAGCTGGGTCAGCCGACGAGGAGTCCACATCTGGGAGTATTCGTCGTTTTGGTGGAGGGTGTTGGTAGTTCATCGTTCTTCATCTCCAGCCCTTTAATCCGTCGATTAAGGTAGGTACCCTTAACCAAATGAGACTTGTAAATATAGTATCTTGATCAGCTCGACGAGATCTATCCAATGGGACTAAAAGCCCCAAATTTCATTAGGTATCCGTGGAGATATCGAGCTTTTTGTGAGCTGCTGTCAAGCTATTCTTCATTCTAGGGTTTCGAATTCTTTCTCCGATTTGAGGTAGGATCTAACAACCAAATTCTAATTAACTTATATGATGTAATAAGCATGTTGTTATCTTTCATTTAACGTAGAAATCCCCAAATTCCATTGAGCATGCCTTGTGAATTTCGAATTTTTGTAAGAGCATATCTAGAACATGATTCATATAGTGTTCCCTTAAGTCAGAGCTTGATTTCGGGCTAATTTTGAGTCATGTATCCTGATCTTCATGTAGCATATTATACATGGTTGGATTCATAATCGAGTTAGCTTTCTTTTGACGTAAGAAGCCCCAAAATTCATTGCTTATGTTGAGAGAATTGCATGATTTAGTAGTAGTATGTCAAGAATTAGGGTTTTCATGTATTTATCATGTATAAGTTGAGATTTAATTGATTTCTGTGAAAATTCATGTTTTGAAACTCATGTATCATGACCCTAGAATGTCTATTAGGATTCCTAGATCATGTAGTTTTGATTTCAACTCAATTGGACCTCATTTAGATGAGTTTATGTGTTTTCCGGAGGCAACACAAGTTGCTGTTCTTGCAGGGGTCGACCCCAGGGGTCGACCCATTTTCTGGGTGCCCTGGCAGGCCCGAGGGTCGACCCCTGGGGTCGACCCATTCGGCCCAGGCGTGAGGGTCGACCCCTGGGGTCGACCCATCCAGGCCCTGCATGGGGGTCGACCCCAGGGGTCGACCCATTGCACTGGATTGAAGGGGTCGACCCCTGGGGTCGACCCCAGGGGTCGACCCATTCAGCTGCCATACCCCATTTTTACAGGGGTCGACCCCAGGGGTCGACCCATGCACCAGAAACTCAGTTTTCATCGTTTTGCGACCCGTGGATCGATCCGGATCATTAGGGGATCGACCTAATTAACTTAGACCTATTGAAAAGTATATTCTGGAAGAACCAGTGACCTATTCATGAACCTTATGATTTCAAATTACTTTGGTTCCTATGTTCTATCATGATGTAAAAACATGCCATTCATCATCTTAATTGCAATATATACAATGGTTAAATAGAAACCCACATAATTAGTGGTTAATGGTGTAACTAAATCTCTGTTAATACATACTATTTCCCCTGTACAAGCTTGTTCCTTTACCTTATCACCTTGAATTAGCTTTTTGGCAATTGTCTTAATGCAAATGATAATGGATAATCTTTGATATATTAACTTGGTGATTAGGATTAACTGGATTGTTAAGTTGCTGTTTTAGTCACTATTACTCCAGTATAATGTATTACTTACACACTTGAACGGTATACTGTCAGCCGTTCTTTCTTGACCCCACGGACCAAGCTTTGGTCCAGTTCTTGTAATACGGCACCGGAGTGACCGTATCAACCGAGTTCGTGTTTGGAATCCAAGGACATGTTAGTCCTTAAATCTCATACCCTTGACAGAAATTCCTCTGATTGATTGGCCATTAAAATTGACTGAATGTCTGGACGGGTGGGACTTTGGACCTATAAAAATAAATGCCATCGCATCATAAGGGCCCGGTCTAGTCCTGGGGAGAGCGCCCGAAAAATTACTGAGCCCATGGGATGCTAATGACATGGTGGGGCATTACACCGAAATACTTGCTTGCTTGTTACGTCTATGACAAACATCACTTGTTACTTGTTACTTGATCGCGAATGAACTTTTATTACTTGCTTGTGGCCAATTCCTTACCATTGTCTCTTGTTATATCTCCTGTTGTAAATTCTTGTATCTATTATCCTTGTTAATCATTATCAATTGTATATTTCTTGACCTTGAAAGATCTTTAGTTTTGTTTCATTATATCGTCATTATCCTTTTATTGCATTATCCTTTTTAGCATGACATTTTAAAAATGTAATTAAACTGTTAATCACTTATACCTGTCTGTTATTTCCTACTGAGCGTCAGCTCATAGTTGTGTTTCCCCCCTTTCCAGGCTTTTCAGGTGACGCGCTTACCGATGGGGAAGGGCAGGAGTGATGTCATGAGTGTGTCAGTTCTAGTGTGTTAGCAGTGTATTATCTTGCTTTCAGTTGTGTTTTGGAGAGCATTTAGTTTCAGTTATGTTAGTGAGTTTTAGTGGTTGTTATTCCAATTGTATTAAGTTGAATTCGAGGTTATTGTATCAGTTGTGGTTGGTAATTGATCATTTAGTATTTCCATCTTATAGTACTTGTGTATTGTTTTAGATAGATCTCTCTCTTGTCAGCTCGTTCCCGACTGTACGTCCCGATATTCCGCGTCGGGGCGTGACAGTTTAGTTGGTATCAGAGCCTAGGTTTCACATTCCTAGGTTCCCTAAGTTTTAGGTTTTTTGCATTGCATCCCAATAATCAGTATATCAAAAGGTGTTGTCTGAACGTTAGGCTACGCCTATCGGGAAGGTCACACACTTGCGCGAGTGGTCTTCGGACCGATTACCTTCGCCAGGTACCGAGTTTTTGGTCGTGTCTAGGTGCATTAGATCCCTGACCTTGTAAAAGTCTAGGACCTGACCTGGTGAGAATGGGTAGAAACTTGGGTTAAGATCATTTCTTAATCGTGTAATTATTTATCTTGATTAAACATAAGTAATCTATTTCTCGTGTAGATGGCAGCCGATCGTGCTGAATGGAGAAACCTACAGCGCACGGTTCAAGGCCTTAGGCAGGCCCTTCAACTGGTAGCTCAGGCAGGAGCAGCACCGCATGGCACCGGTGATCTATACCGGAACTTCCGCGGAATGAATCCGCCTAGATTCGCTGGTTTGACTGACCCCGACCAAGCCGAGCACTGGCTAGATGAGATGGGGAGAATCTTTGAAGTTATGCAATGCACCAACCAGGAGCGTGTCCTTTTGTCCACATTTCAACTGGAACGTGATGCACGTACTTGGTGGGATTCTATCAAGGCGACTCTGGGTGACCGGCAGGTTACGTGGGAAGAGTTCGAGGAATTCTTTAACAACAAGTATTTCTCTGATCGAGTGCAAGAGAAGAAAGCGACGGAGTTCGCGGCCTTGAAACAGCGAGGATTGTCCGTGGCAGAGTATGAGGCTCAATTTGCACGGCTTTCTCGATATGCTACACATCTTATTTCCACCGAGAAAATGAAGGCGAAGCGTTTTCTCAATGGTCTGAAGCTACATTATATTAATCAACTGGCACCGTTGGAGATTTCCACTTATTCCGAGATGGTAAAGAAAGCACAAGTTTTGGAGGATACTCTTGAGATGACGGAGAGGATCTGTGGCACAGGCATGAAGAAGGAACGACCTACGGGTTCCGGGAGTGTCAAACCCGGGTATATCAAGAAGAGGCCCACGAGTGGGTCGAGTTCGTGGACCGGAGCAGGATCATGGAAGGGAAAGATGCCGAAGTATGAAGATAAGAAGCCTGGCCTTATCGTTCCATACATGGGCGTTTGCAAGTTTTGTAATAATCCTGGCCGCAGGGTGGAGGATTGTTGGCGCAAGCTAGGCGCATGTCTGCGATGTGGAAGCAAGGAGCACCGTATCTCTGATTGCCCTCGTATGTCTGAGCAAGCTACCCTGGCAAAACCACAAGTCTTCAAGAAACCACAAGGCAAGCTCCAAGCTCTGCATGCTGAGGAAGCGGGAATAGCCGAGGATGGTGGACTCGTTGAAGGTACACTTATTATACTCGACAAGCCAGCATTTGTTCTTTTCGATACTGGTGCAACACATTCATTTATCTCTCGGAGTTTTGCTAAGTCTTTAGCTGTGGAACCTGTTTTGATGAATACTCCATTAGAGATATCAACCCCTATTGGCACTAGATCATCAATCCAGTATTTCCATCCCTCTAGTGCGGTGATGATTGGTGAACAGAATTTACCAGCAGATTTGGTCTGCATGGACATGAAGGATTATGATGTAATCCTAGGAGCAGATTGGTTGGCTCGATATGAGGTTAACGTGCACTGCAGTTCTAGCTCCGTGTCTTTTACTAGGCACCCGAGACTTTCTTTTGTGGGTGTTAAGCATCACAACTCTGTGTCACTTATTTCGGCTCTTCGAGCTGATAAGCTGATGAGACGTGGATGTGAGGCTTTTCTGGCCTTTGTCTGCGCAACCCCTGAGCAGCAGATTGAGATCAAGGACATTCCTGTTGTCCGAGATTTTTCTGATGTCTTTCCAGAGGAACTACCAGGACTTCCGCCTGAGCGGGAAGTTATCTTTTCTATTGATCTTATTCCTGGCACATCTCCTATTTCTAAGGCTCCTTATCGTATGTCTCCTGCGGAACTGAGAGAGTTAAAGCAACAGCTGATGGAATTACTTGAGAAGGGCTTCATTCGTCCTAGTACTTCTCCGTGGGGAGCCCCTGTATTATTCGTCAGGAAGAAAGATGGTTCGATGAGGTTGTGCATTGATTATCGGCAAATAAACCAGCAGACTGTCAAGAACAAATATCCCTTGCCGAGGATTGACGAGTTATTTGACCAGATAGCGGGAGCTCAATATTTCTCTAAGATCGATCTTCGATCTGGATATCACTAGTTGCGGATTAAGGAAGAGGATATCTATAAATCAGCTTTTCGCAGCAGGTATGGTCATTTTGAATTTGTCGTTATGCCTTTTGGTCTAACGAATGCTCCAGCAGCTTTCATGCAGTTAATGAACAATGCATTTCGGCCCTATCTTGATCAATGGGTCGTGGTCTTCATTGATGACATCTTGATCTATTCCAAGAGTGAAGTGGAGCATGCTGAACATCTGAGGATGGCATTGCAATTATTGAGAGATCATCAACTTTATGCTAAGTTCAGTAAATGTGAATTCTGGCTGCAAGAGGTGTCCTTTCTCGGACATATCATTACGAAGGATGGTATTTCTGTTGATCCTTCGAAGGTTGAGGCAGTGAAGAATTGGGAACAGCCTACCAGTGTGACAGAAGTTAGAAGTTTTCTAGGCCTGGCAGGCTATTATCGAAGATTTATCCAGGATTTCTCTAAGATTGCGGTACCTATGACAAGATTAACCCGCAAGGAGAACAAGTTTGATTGGTCAAATGATTGTCAGCGAAGCTTTCAGACTGTGAAGGAGTGTTTGACTACTGCACCTATTTTGACTTTACCTTCTGGTGAAGGAGGATTTGTTGTTTATACTGATGCTTCAGGTATTGGCTTAGGCTGTGTACTCATGTAGTATGGGAAGGTGATTGCCTATTCCTCTAGGCAGTTGAGGAAGCACGAAGATAATTATCCTGTTCATGGTTTGGAACTTGCTGCAGTCGTGTTTGCTTTGAAGATATGGAGGCATTACTTGTATGGAGAAACCTTTACAGTGTTTTCAGATCATAAGAGTTTGAAGTATTTATTTTCTCAGAAGGAACTCAACATGAGGCAGCGGAGATGGTTGGAGTACTTGAAAGACTTCGACTTCTCGATTGAGTATCATCCTGGCAAAGGTAATGTTGTGGCAGATGCATTAAGCCGGAAGTCGGTAGCTAGATTGTCAAGTCTCATGTTACAAGAAGAGAGATTGTTGGAACAATTATCTAGTCTGGATCTTAATATTGACAATGATCGGGTCTTGATTGCTCAGATTCAACTTAAACCTGAATTATTGATAGAGATCAAGTCCTTGCAAGATAATGATCCCGAGTTGGTAGAGATCAAGGGAAGCTTGAGCAGCAGACCTGACTTCATGTTGGCCGATGATGGTAGATTATTATTTAAAGGCAGAACTTGTGTCCCGGATGAGGCTACAATAAAGAACAAAATTCTTGAGGAAGCTCATAGATCTAGATATACCATTCATCCTGGAGGCACTAAGATGTACCGAGATTTGAAAAGGTCCTTTTGGTGGCCGAATATGAAAAGAGAAGTTGCAGATTTTGTGAGTAGATGCTTGGTATGTCAGCAAGTTAAGGCCGAACATTTCAGACCAACAGGGAAACTGAAACCACTCGGCATACCCTAATGGAAGTGGGAAAGTATTGGCATGGATTTCATTATGGGTCTACCTAGGACTCGTGGTGGATTTGATGCGATATGGGTGATTGTCGATCGATTGACAAAGTCGGCTCATTTCTTCCCAATTAAGTCCAAGTGGACGATTGATGTATTGGTTGCTTTGTATATAAAGGAAGTGGTGAGATTGCATGGTATTCCAGTGAATATAGTATCTGATCGAGACCCCAGATTTACTTCACATTTCTGGAAGGGACTGCAAGAGTCTTTGGGTACTCGTCTGAATTTCAGTACTGCTTTTCATCCACAGACAGATGGACAGACTGAAAGAACCAATCAGATAGTGGAAGATATGCTGCGAGCTTGCATGATTGATTTCGGTCGTAATTGGAGTGAGCATTTGGCATTAATTGAATTCACCTACAATAACAGCTATCAGTCTAGTATTCAGATGGCTCCTTTTGAAACACTATATGGTAGAAGTTGTCGTTCCCCGTTGTGTTGGGACGAGGTAGGTGAGAAACAGTGGCTTGGACCAGATCTTGTTTCGGAATCATCACAGAACATCCGTGTTATCCGAGACCGGTTACAAGTAGCCCAGTCAAGACAGAAGAGTTATGCCGACAACAGGAGAAGAGCATTGGAATTTCAGGTTGGCGAGCATGTGTTCTTAAAGGTCTCTCCGACGAGAGGGATCCGAAGATTTGGCATTCATGGCAAGCTGAGTCCGAGGTACATTGGTCCATTCGAGATTCTAGATAGAGTGGGAGAGGTGGCATACAAACTGGCTTTACCACCGCATTTGTCTGACGTACACAATGTGTTCCATGTGTCTATGTTGCGGAAATATGTGTACGATCCCACTCATATCATTCAGCAGGTGGATTTTGAACTGAAGGAAGATTTGACCTATGAGGAAAGACCTGTCAAGATTCTGGACCGGAAGCAACAGCAACTCCGGAATCGTTCGATACCGATGGTCAAGATTCAGTGGAGTCGGCATGGGACCGAAGAAGCTACATGGGAGTCTGAAGAGACTATGCGAAAGCGGTATCCCGATCTATTCTAGGTGAGCGATCTTTTTCTACTCTCAGTTTAGGTGCAATGAATTTGGAGGACCAAATTCCTTTAAGTAGGGGAGGTTGTAAGACCCCAAATTATTTAATTGAGCCCAATATTTCTTATTAAGCTTTTATTAATTGAGAATAGAATTTTATTGAATTAATAATTGAATTTCAGATTTATTAATATTTAATTCGTTAGAAATAGTATAAGTGAAAATCCGACTACCTTATAAAAATCCATAAAAATAGTAAACAGGTTAAGGTCGATGTAGATAACAACTTTTCCTTCTGGCATTAAGCCATTGTAAATCCGTGGTAAGATCTATTTAGAGATTAAGCCCTAAAGTACACACTTTTTGACCTTTACCTAATCTTGGATTAAAACGTGAAATTCGACCTTAATACTCAACCAAATGATCTGAAATCAGTGGCAAATGGAAGGCCACAATGTAAGGAACATTTACCCTCAATCAATTTGAGGTAAACCTAGCCCCAAAACGTGCTGCCGACATAGTTTTAGTCAAGTCAAAGATTCCGGCGCCGTTTCTAACACGTACCTTGCAGCGCCAAATACTCCCAACTCCGAAGGATCCAGAAGCCCCATGACCAATAGAAATGTAGCTTTTCGACTCTAGTTTCAGTTGGTAGCTGGGTCAGTCGACGAGGAGTCCAGATCTGGGAGTATTCGTCATTTTGGTGGAGGGTGTTGGTAGTTCATCGTTCTTCATCTCCAGCCCTTTAATCCGTCGATTAAGGTAGGTACCCTTAACCAAATGAGACTTGTAAATATAGTATCTTGATCAACTCGACGAGATCTATCCAATGGGACTGAAAGCCCCAAATTTCATTAGGTATCCGTGGATATATCGAGCTTTTTGTGAGCTGATGTCAAGCTGTTCTTCATTCTAGGGTTTGAAATTCTTTCTTCGATTTGAGGTAGGATCTAACAACCAAATTCTAATTAACTTATATGATGTAATCAGCATGTTGTTATCTTTCATTTAACGTAAAAATCCCCAAATTCCATTGAGCATGCCTTGTGAATGTCGAATTTTTGTAAGATCATATCTAGAACATGATTCATATAGTGTTCCCTTAAGTCAGAGCTTGATTTCAGGCTAATTTTGAGTCATGTATCTGATCTTCATGTAGCATATTATATATGGTTGGATTCATAATCGAGTTAGCTTTCTTTTGACGAAAGAAGCCCCAAAATTCATTGCTTATTTTGAGAGAATTGCATGATTTAGTAGTAGTATGTCAAGAATTAGGGTTTTCATGTATTTATCATGTATAAGTTGAGATTTAATTGATTTCTATGAAAATTCATGTTTTGAAACTCATGTATCATGACCCTACAATGTCTATTAGGATTTCTAGATCATGTAGTTTTGATTTCAACTCAATTGGACCTCATTTGGATGAGTTTATGTGTTTTCCGGAGGCAACACAAGTTGCTGTTCTTGCAGGGGCAGGCCCGAGGGTCGACCCCTGGGGTCGACCAACACCAGGGGTCGACCCATTCAGCTGCCAGACCCCATTTTTACAGGGGTCGACCCCAGGGGTCGACCCATGCACCAGAAACCCGATTTTCATCTATTTGCGACCCGTGGATCGATCCGGATCATTAGGGGATCGACCTAATTAACTTAGACCTATTGAAAAGTATATTCTGGAAGAACCAGTGACCTATTCATGAACCTTATGATTTCAAATTACTTTGGTTCCTATGTTCTATCATGATGTAAAAACATGCCATTCATCATCTTAATTGCAATATATACAATGGTTAAATAGAAACCCACATAATTAGTGGTTAATGGTGTAACTAAATCTCTGTTAATACATACTATTTCCTTCCTGTACAAGCTTGTTCCTTTACCTTATCACCTTGAATTAGCTTTTTGGCAATTGTCTTAATGCAAATGATAATGGATAATCTTTGATATATTAACTTGGTGATTAGGATTAAATGGATTGTTAAGTTGCTGTTTTAGTCACTATTACTCCAGTAGAATGTATTACTTACACACTTGAACGGTATACTGTCAGCCGTTCTTTCTTGACCCCATGGACCAAGATTTGGTCCAGTTCTTGTAATACGGCACCGGAGTGACCGTGTCAACCGAGTTCTTGTTTGGAATCCAAGGACATGTTAGTCCTTAAATCTCATACCCTTGACAGAAATTCCTCTGATTGATTGGCCATTAAAATTGACTGAATGTCTGGACGGGTGGGACTTTGGACCTATAAAAATAAATGCCATCGCATCATAAGGGCCCGGTCTGGTCCTGGGGAGAGCGCCCGAAAAATTACTGAGCCCATGGGATGCTAATGACATGGTGGGGCATTACACCGAAATACTTGCTTGCTTGTTGCGTCTATGACAAACATCACTTGTTACTTGTTACTTGATCGCGAATGAACTTTTATTACTTGCTTGTGGCCAATTCCTTACCATTGTCTCTTGTTATATCTCCTGTTGTAAATTCTTGTATCTATTATCCTTGTTAATCATTATCAATTGTATATTTCTTGACCTTGCAAGATCTTTAGTTTTGTTTCATTATATCGTCATTATCCTTTTATTGCATTATCCTTTTTAGCATGACATTTTAAAAATGTAATTAAACTATTAATCACTTATACATGTCTGTTATTTCCTACTGAGCGTCAGCTCATAGTTGTGTTTCCCCCCTTTCCAGGCTTTTCAGGTGACACGCTTACCGATGGGGAAGGGCACGAGTGATGTCATGAGTGTGTCAGTTCTAGTGTGTTAGCAGTGTATTATCTTGCTTTCAGTTGTGTTTTGGAGAGCATTTAGTTTCAGTTATGTTAGTGAGTTTTAGTGGTTGTTATTCTAATTGTATTAAGTTGAATTCGAGGTTATTGTATCAGTTGTGGTTGGTAATTGATCATTTAGTATTTCCATCTTGTAGTACTTGTGTATTGTTTTAGATAGATCTCTCTCTTGTCAGCTCGTTCCCGACTGTACGTCCCGATATTCCGCGTCGGGGCGTGACAGGTGATGTCCCCATCATACTCCCGGGGTGCGGAGAACTCGACTCCGTCGAGTAAGTGTCCTTCCCTCCTTGGAGGGTGTAGAAGTGGTACTGCCCTCAAGTCTTCCGAACGAGACTGATCCATCCACCTGCCGAGATAGCGCTCGTATACCTTGCTCCTTGTGGTAGTGACCTGTTCATCCAATATTCGTTCAATGCGCTCACGCTGGGCTCTCTTGGCTGGTGGACTCTCCTCATGGGTGGGTGCTCTCTCAACGGAGGGAATAGGCTAAATATCCTCACTAGGTACCACCGTGGGTCCCTTGTATGGCACTAGGTCGGCTACATTGAATGTAGGACTCACTCCATACTCCTCGGGGAGATCTAACTCACAGGCATTAGCGTCAATGCGCCTCAGGACCTAGAAGGAACCAGCCCCACGTAGCCTCAATTTGGAGATGACTCCCGGGGAGAGCCTCTCCTTCCTCACCATCACAAAGTCACCCATGTGGAATTCTTGGTGACGCCGAAGGGAGTCAGCCTACCTCTTATAGATCTCATTTTCCTTGCTAATGTGCTTGCGGTTCTTTTTATGCAATGTTGTGAATGCAGACATTCTAGGGGTGATGGGTGGACCTGGGCAACCAAAAGTAGACCTATCATGTAATGATGCAGTGTAGACTTTGGTCAGCCTAGGTGGGCCGGGGCACCCGTAGGTGGCCCTATCATACAAATTAGTGATAAATATCGGGGGACTCGGACATCCGTAGATGCCTTTGACATGCTTAAGACCCATGATGAATGAAGGTGGACCATGACATCCGAATATGGACCACTCATACTTTCTACTTGACATGTAGGTGATATGATTGAATGGACCCAACATAGTGTTCATGCCAAGGGGTGTGGTAAGCCTAGACACATGCATGCTTTTCCCAAAGGTGACTTCCATGTGTATAGGTGTGGGACAACCTTTGAACTCCCATTGGAAAGGATCGAATGGATCTAAGAAGGTGGTCATCATGGGGTGGGGCACAACCTTATTACCTAGGGATATGTGGCCCAAGGTCATGGCTCCTAAGGTGTAACCCGAGTCTAGGATGGGGTGTATTGGGTCAAACATGGTGGGTTGGGTTAGGGAAAGGTGGGTGGTGGATAAGGTGGTTGGGTCACATAGGGGTCTAGGCTCCCATAGGAAGGGATCAAAGGGGTAGTGGAAATGTCTTCCTAGAGGGTGGCACTCTATGTCTTCAAGGTACCCAAACGGTGAGTCATCCTCCTCCAAGATAATTGGGCCAAGGTCTCTAGTGGGTTGGCCAATTAAAACAATTGGAATCTTGATGGGTGGGAAGTGGGCCAAGATTGGTTTCTCATCCTTGGGGAGAAAGAAGAGGATTTCACTCGTATAATGGCCACTAGTGTAGATGGAGGTGATGGAACCGGTGGCGGGGTAAGCTAGGAAGGGTCCACTAGAGTAGATGGGGCTAGACTTCAATGGTCCTATGGCTAGCATATTGGTCAGGTAGACTTGCCATTGTAAACAGTCCACTAGGTCCCCTAAGCCTTCCACAAAGTAGGAGGTTTGAAGTGTGACATGGGAAGACCGGGTGGGCATAATTTGGACTTGATATGCCAAGGGTGAGAGGTAAGGTGGTGAGCTAGGAATGGTGGGGCCTTGCTTAAGCCATTGGAGTATGGACTCATTCATGGTTAGGGTGTGCGGCTCATGAGGACCCGAACTAGGAGAGGTGGGTGGAAGTGAGGGGTCTAGGATGTTCTCTATGGTGGGAGGTGAATCCGGATTGGCATCCATCTCCACTTGGGTAGGAGTGTGGGCCACAACTTCCAAGGATAATGGGGTAGGATAGTCTATGGTGGGTGGAGTGATAATGGTCAGTGCATGGTACTCTCGGGGTGGTGAACATGGGTGGACTTGGGTTGGGCTTGGTCGGGGAAGTTCATGGGTGGGAGTTGGTAAGATGGTTGGGTCAGATGAGTCCCTTGACTCCCATTGGAATGGATCATATGGATCATAAAATGGGTCACCTAGGGGGAGGAACTCCATGTCCTCACGATCCTTAAAAGGTGCTAAGTCATCCTTCTTCATTATAGTTGGGCCAATGTTCTTGACAAGTGAGTCGGCCATGAGTGGAGGGCTTGGCTTTCTACCCGAGATAAGAAGCTCTAAATCGAGGAGAAGGTTAGGCTCATCGTGTGTAGGGAGGAATAGAAGGAGATCGCTAGTGTAGCAACCAATGGTGCAAACCGAGGTGATAGACCCTATGCATAGGTGTAGGAGGTTAAGGCTCCTGGGTTGTTCGACCATAGGGGTCAACATGCTAGTCATCTCTACTTGCCATGCTATGCCCTTGAGGAGGTCCTCTAAGGTCTCCACTTGATAGGATGCTTGGATTGTAGTGTGATAGGAGAAGAAGGGCACTATGGGAAGGTCTCGTTCTATGGGAGAGAAAACATGGGCCGGGGTCTCTCGAATTGGGCTCTCCTTTAGCCAACTAACAATGGGTTCTCCTAAGATGAGCTCCGCCCCAACTAGAGAGGGTGGTGTAAGGTAAAGACCATCGTTTGAGATTCCTTCTTCAGCCTGGACTTGGGTTTCCTCCAAAGTGGGTGGTGGGTTTGGAGTGCTCACAACTATTGGATTGGGTATGAGTTCTGCTACCAAGGAGGTGAGAGAGTCTTTTGGGGTGATGAGGGTTTGTGTCTGGTGTTCCTAGGGTAGAGGGTAAAGGAAAACTTGGATTGGGATTGGTAGGATGTGGTTTGGGAGTGGAAGTAGTGGAGGTCTAGGTTGGGGTAGGATGGGGTTTGGAAGTGGAAGGTGGGTTGGGTGACAGGATTTGGGTTGGGTGGTGGTGGCCGTCATGGTTCTAGGTGGAGGGATGGACACGGGGTCTACTTGGGTTTGAATGGTGAGAATAGGGTGAGTGGTGGTCCTTTTTGGGGAAACCGGGTCGGTTAGGGGTCTCTTCCCCTTGGGATCGGCTGGTTGTGGAGGGGTGGTAGTGGGGGCCAATTGAGTTTGGATAGATAGGTTTGCGGAAGGAGGTTTTGGTTGGAGTGTGGGGATCCTCATGGGATTTGGTGGAGAGGTGGTTGTTTGGTTTATTTGGGTCTTAAGGGAGAGGACTTGGTCGCGAAGTGTTGTTATGATGGTTGAGAGATGAATTGTTGGGGGTGGTGGGGGTGGAGACCAATGGTCGGTCTCAAGTTGGCCGGGTGGGGGTGGAGGAGTGGTAGTGCTCCTCGGGTTAGGGGTGCTTGAGTAGGAGGGGTGGAAATGTTTGGGGATGTAGATCTTTCTAAGTTCTACCTTCATCTCTTCCCATGAGTGAATAGGTTCTTGTCTTCTAACCCTCCTTAAGCCCTCTATGTGTTCCCACTTACTCTTGGCTTGACCCCGAAGTCGTCCCTTGGCCTTTCGGACTCTCGCGCATCCATATACCCAAGTCTTTTCAAAGTACTTTTCTATGGTAGCCTCCCACCTAAGATAGTCACTAGAATGCGATCCGTCAAAGGTAATATCCCTATCTAGGATGAAGTCCATGGGTGGTGAGTAGGCTAAGTAGGTGGCCATGATGATCGGGGGAATCAATGCAAGGGTCGGATTGATGATGACTCCAATGCAAGTATGCCCTAGGACTTGACTTGATAGAGACAAGTCAATGACTTGCTCTGATACCAATTGATGTGACACGACCTTGGACTTAAGCAAGCAAGCACATTCGCAATCTAAATGGGCCAATTTGGGCCGCCGCTCTCTCGTCGCTCACCCAAGCCCGGGGTAACTTGGCAATGCCAAGGTGAGGTTGAGGGGTTGGGCCCTTGCTGGTAGAGGGCCAGCAAGGCCAACACTTGATTCCCAATGGATGTGGAAGCCCAAGACAATGGGGCCGACCAAGTGCCAAAGGCACTGGTTTCTCTCTTTTCCCACGGTGATCACTTATAGCACAAGAGCTTAAGGATCGGGCTCTCATTCACGGCCAGCGGAGTTTATGAACTAATATTGAAAGAACAAACACAAATTAGAGCAAAGTTTGGAGCACTTACTCGACCGGTTTGAAGAAACCGATCCCGCTCGGAGACGAGGGCGAGCGGGGAAGCGTTGGTTCCCCACAAGCCGCGCCGGGGAAGCTTGACCTGTTTAAGCTATTACAACACTACACCCCATGCAAGGGGGGGATCGTGGGGAAGGGAAGATGATAGTTACAATCAAAACTACCTCCACGCAGGGAGGGGCCTTCAGCCGGCCAAGCGGGGTGGGGAAAACTAGGGCTAAAACGATGATGAAGTGAATATGCTGAATCTGCCTTCTCTCGGCAATTGTGGACAGACAGTCGGTACAGACTGTGGGAAGCAGAGTCGCACGCATGAGGAAGAAAATTAGTAACTTCTGCTGCTGGATGCCAAACAGAGTTCCGCTTATTGATTCTGAAATTAAATAGGAAGGGGAAGAACTTTGTAGAAGAGCTAGTGGCCTGATTCCTCCGGGGTTTGTCGTGGTGAAGCTTTCTCTTCGGATCAGGATCTCTACAGAGCTAGCTCCTAGTTTCCAACAGCAGGTTGCAGAGGATGCCCCGGTAGGTCCCGACCTCAGAATCAAGCGCCGTCAGATTTGTTGGAATCGTGGACGAGTCCTCTTCGCAGAAAAACTGATGGGGAAGCCAATCGATGTCGGAGAAGACTACAGGATGCAGAACAATGGCGACTGGTCGGTGCAGACTATGAGTAGTAGATCTGTGTAGCTGAGGGAGAAAAATGAGAACTCTGGATCACGAATGCCGAATGAAGTTCTGTTTCTTGATTCTTGAAGTAGACTTAACGATGAATAACTTTTAAGAAGAACTCATGAACTGATTCCTTTGGGGTTTGTCGTGGAGGAGCTTCTAATCTGGCTCAGGTCCTCAGCTGAGGTAGAACTGCGCAGGTGTGGGAGAATGGACATCCTGGATGGCTCGAGATCGGAAGAAGATGAAACCACTTCTGTTGCGAAGGAGACTGGTAGACGCTTCCGACGATGGCTCTTGGGTCTTCAAACTCATCCGGAGGTAGTCGTGGTGGCTGCTGCAAGTTGCTGGTTCATTTGCAACCTCTGGACATCAAACTGCGACTTCGAAGTAGCTTCCAATGACCAAGAAAGAAGAAGGGGAAGGGGGTAGATGAGTGTGGGAGTGACCCCTGGTTGTAAGGGGGTCTTGGAGGGGGTGTTCTAAGGTGTGGGAGGTGGAGAATAAGGTCTGGAAGAGGGTCCAATAGATGGTGGTAGTGGGGGCAGCGAATTTGGTTGGAATGGAGAGAGGGAAAGGATATTCGAAAATAGGTTTAAGGGTGGGGTTAATTTTTTATCTTGGGAATGGGGGGTTGTGTTGGAGAAGGGAAGGGGTGCTTGGGGTAGTGGGAAGGGTGCTTGGCAAAGTGGGAGGGGTAGTTGGGGGTTGGATGGTGAGGAGAGGATTGGTGGAGGGGGTCTTGGGAAGGGGTGGAGTATTGATGAGGGTTGTGGGGAATGGGAAGAGGCTTAAATGGGGTAGGTGGGGAGTGGAGGTGGTTGGGAAGGGAGGAGAGAGAAGAAAATTCAAATTTTGGTGTTGAGGAGAGAGAAAGTGGAGTGAAAAAGAGAGATTAAGAGAGGGAAGGGTGGGGAATCTCTCCCCTAGGGTTTCTCACCCAAAAAATGGAATCTCTCCACTAGATAAGAAGTGTAAACTCTCAAAATGGCAAGTTTTTTCATTCATTGATTCATTACCTTGAAATGGGGGGAATGGGACCCTATATATAGGCAACCCACATTTTACAATAAGACCCTGACAATTGACTCAATGACAAATAACCGAGGGGGTAGGGGGGAGCCCTTGGGCCAAGCCCAATGAATTGGGCCCAATAGCTAACTAGACAACCTAATGACACTCAAACTTAGGGAAATAAACACAAGACCTAGGAACATGACTCAAATAAAAGGGAAAATACATCAAATGACTCAAATAAAAATTACATAGGACTCAAAATTAAATAACTAGACCATGCCGGATGCAACCGGGGCGAGGAGACGAGCTGTGAACGTGGGCATGGGAGGTGATGTCCCCATCAGATGGTGACAAGAACCGGAAGGGTAGCGACCGATCTTGCCGATGGTGACAGGGGTCGAAAGGGTAGACGGTCTTGCCGATGGTGACAAGAACTGAAAAGGTAGCGACCGATCTTGCCGATGGTGACATGGGTCGAAAGGGGGTGGACGGTCTTGCCGATGATGATGAAAACCGGAAGGGTAGCGACCGATCTTGCCGATGGTGACAAGGGTCGAAAGGGGGTAGACGGTCTTGCCGATGATGACGAAAACCGGAAGGGTAGATGTATGTAAGTGTGATATCGGATGAAGACTCCGCCTCGACCCTGTAAATGGCCTTCTGGACGGAGGATGGTTCATCACTATTCATCATTCATGATCATTTTTTTTATTCATATTACTGACCCAAGCGCCCTTTCAGGTTTTCACCGAAGCCAGCCCCCTCTTGCTTTTGCCCACGCTCCCTTTCGGGTTTTCACGCGGCGGGGTACCCGATTTTGCCTGCGACGCCCTTTCGAGTTTTCGCCACAGCTGGGTTATAGCCATTTTTGCACTTGTCCTGGCATAGGAGCAAGTCTGGCGGGGTATCTCTATTTTTAACCTCATTTTTCTTTCTTTCTTTTTTTTGATTCGGGATGCGGAAGAACTGGACCGCGAAAATATTGACTGGCCTTGTCAATGATGACAAGGGTCGAATCCTGTTTCGATTCGTCGACATTGGTTAGACGTCGAAGCAAAGGACATGGTCTATTAACAAGGATGTAAGATCCGTGTCAAGGGTAAAGATCGACCAATCTCGTCGACGATGACGAGGATCGAAAATGGGTTTATTAATCTGCATAGGTTACTACCGAAACAAAGGCGGGTTTATCAACAAGGACGGAAGGTCCAAGTTTAGGGGCAGGGATTGAACGATCTCGTCGATGATGACGAGGGTCGAAAAGGGTTTATTTGTCGGCACGGGTTAATGCCGCAACAAGGATGGGATTGTCAACAGGGACGTAAGGTCCAAGTTGAGGGTAGAGATCGACCGATCTCGCCGATGATGACGAGGGTCGAAAAGGGTTTGTTAAAGGATTTTCGGTGAGACTTTGATGATTGTCCCTTCTGGAGTTTCATTAGGTGGAGAATAGGAGAGGCATTTGGAAATTACCACTTTGCTGACTCAAGCGCCCTTTCGAGTTTTCACCGAAGCCAGCCCCCTCTTGCTTTTGCCCGCGCGCCCTTTCGGGTTTTCACGCGGCGGGGTACCCGATTTTTCCTGTGACGCCCTTTCGGGTTTTCGCCACAGCTGGGTTACGGCCATTTTTGCACTTGTCCCGATATGGGAGCAAGTCTGGCGGGGTATCTCTATTTTCAACGCCATTTTCTTTTTTCTTTTTTGTATTTGTGTAGGGTGACAGGTCGAAGTGCGACGCTCGACCCTTGGTTGATAGTAGATGGCTATCGGCCGGAGCATCAGACCTTGCGTCGGGCGGAACAGTTCATTCGTTAGCAAGGGCTGAAGGCTAACGCAAAGGAGTGATCTCTCGCTGATTCGGGCGTAAGGCCGGTAATGGCAACAGCGTGCTATATTCTTTCGGGAGCTTGGTCAGGGCAGAATGCCACTAGACCGAGGAAATGGTAGTTCGGTTAAGGCAGGATGCCATTAACAAAGGGGAGGTATCTTGGTCAGGGCGGAATGCCATTAACCAAGGCAAGGTAGCTCGGTTAGGGCGGAGTGCCACTAAACCAAGGAAAAGGTAGCTCGGTTAGGGCGGAGTGCCACTAAACCAAGAAAAGGGTAGCTCGGTTAGGGCGGAGTGCCACTAAATCAAGAAAAAGGTAGCTCGGTTAGGGCGGAGTGCCACTAAACCAAGGGAAATGTAGCTCGGCTAGGGCGGAGTGCCACTAAACCAAGAAAAAGGGTAGCTCGGTTAGGGCGGAGTGCCACTAAACCAAGAAAAAGGGTAGCTCGGTTAGGGCGGAGTGCCACTAAACCAAGGGAAATGTAGCTTGGTTAGGGCGGAGTGCCACTAAACCAAGGAAAAGGTAGCTCGGTTAGGGCGGAGCGCCACTAAACCAAGAAAAGGTAGCTTGGTTAGGGCGGAGTGCCACTAAACCAAGGGAAATGTAGCTCGGTTAGGGCGGAGTGCCACTAAACCAAGAAAAGGGTAGCTCGGTTAGGGCAGAGAGCCACTAAACCAAGGAAAAGGTAGCTCGGTTAGGGCGGAATGCCACTAAACTAAGGGAAAGGTAGCTCGGTTAGGGTAGAGAGCCACTAAACCAAGGAAAAGGTAGCTCGGTTAGGGCGGAATGCCATTAACCAAGGAAAGGGTAGCTCGGTTAGGGCGGAATGCCATTAACCAAGGAAATGATAGCTCGGTTAGGGCAGAGAGTCACTAAACCAAGGAAAAGGTAGCTCGGTTAGGGCGGAATGCGACTAACCAAGGAAATGGTAGCTCGGTTAGGGCGGAGTGCCACTAACCCAAGGAAAAGGGTTGCTCGGTTAGGGCGGAATGCCATTAACCAAGGAAAGGGTAGCTCGGTTAGGGCGGAATGCCATTAACCACGGAAATTGTAGCTCGGTTAGGGCAGAGAGCCACTAAACCAAGGAAAAGGTAGCTCGGTTAGGGCGGAATGCGACTAACCAAGGAAATGGTAGCTCGGTTAGGGCGGAGTGCCACTAACCCAAGGAAAAGGTAGCTCGGTTAGGGCGGAATGCCATTAACCAAGGAAAGGGTAGCTCGGTTAGGGAGGAATGCCATTAACCAAGGAAATGGTAGCTCGGTTAGGGCAGAGAGCCACTAAACCAAGGAAAAGGTAGCTTGGTTAGGGCGGAGTGCCACTAAACCAAGAAAAATGTATTCCGACCGATCACTCGGGGAATGCTGGCTGCGCTGCATGATACAGCTTAATATGCTTTCCGTTGAGGGGAGAGAACTGAATGACTCCTTTGTGGTCTACAAGGACGTAGGCACCCCCTTCATATACTCGGCGGACGATATACGGCCCGACCCAGTTTTCGACCAGCTTCCCTTTAGGGTTGGAGGCCATCACTTCTTTTCTTTTGACCATTACCAGGTCCCCTTTCTTGAATTCTCGACCCTTGACTAGTTTGTCAAAAGCACGGGCCATGCGAGCTTGGTAAAGCTGGATGTTTTGCTGCACCCAGAGGTGTTTTCCTTCGAGCTCAATGAGCTCTTCCAATCTTCTTTCTCCATTGGTCTGCTCACCATTGACTAGTCCGTGGTGGATGGCAACTCGCAATGAAGGAACCTCAAGTTCAATTGGCACCATAGCTTCTGACCTGTAGACAAGGGAGAAGGGGGAACAGCCAGTTGGGGTCTTGTAGACAGTACGATAGGCCCAAAGTGCTTCGTACATCCTTTCTTCCCAATCTTTTTTATTAGACTTGACAGTCTTTGCCAGCAATGTGCATAGAGTTTTGTTAAAGGCTTCTGCGAGTCCATTGGCTTGAGGGTTGTAGGGGGAGGATGTCCTCCAGTCGATTTTGTATTTATCGGCCAGCCGATAAATCTTCTGATTTCTAAAATGGCTGCCATTATCAGAGATGATTCGGCTGGGGATCCCAAACCGGAATATTACATTTTGCCGGAAGAATCTCGCAACTAGCTCTCCCGTCACATCTCTTAGTGCTATTGCTTCTGCCCATCTGGAGAAGTAGTCTGTAACTACTAAGATGTATTTGCACCCTGATGAAGATGCTGGCAGCGGCCCTACCACGTCCGTGCCCCACTGAGCAAATGGCCAGCTCGGTAGGGTGGGATGCAGTGGCACTAGAGGTCTCCTTGCCACATTAGCATGTTCTTGACATTTCTGACAAGCTTTGGCAAACTTGCAGCAATCATCAAATATAGTGGGCCAATAGTAACCCAACTTCTTTATCTCAATTTTCATTTTCGGACCAGCCTGGTGTGCTCCAGCTGATCCTGCATGGACTTCCTGCATCACCTGTCCTGCTTCTGCTGAAGACAAGCAACGGAGTAGGACTTTCCTTCGGGCATCTGCCATAATTCGGAACAGGGTCCCGCTTCTCATCTCGTAAGAATCCTTGATCCTTAGGAGCTTCATCCTCTATTCCTTTTCTTTTGGAAGTTGCTGGTGTTGAAACCAGCGCAGGAGATGCTCTCGCCAATCGGGCTGCTGAACCCCTTCGATGACTGCTACTTCCATTTCTTGTTCACCGGTCAGGACCTCTGTCACGCTGGGGACCTGTCGGCGGTTGATCACTGTTATATTCAGGCTTGTGTCTGGCGGGACCGCCAATGAACTGGCCAGCTTAGCGAGGGCGTCTGCCTGAGCATTCCAGCCTCGATTGATGTGCTTGATGCTGATGAAGTAAAATCTTGACATCAGGCCAGTTGCCAACTGGTGATAGGGGAGGAGCTCTTGCTTTCGTACATCGAACTCTCCTTCCAGCTGTTTTATAACTAGCAAGGAGTCTCCGAATGCTTCTAGCATCTGAATTCCCATGGATAGAGCAATTTGCAACCCGATTATCAGGGCTTCATATTCCACTTCATTGTTTGTGCATTGCTTGTTTATGGAACAGGATGTATGCACCACTTCTCCTTCTGGGGATTTCAGGACTATGCCTGCTCCTGCTCTGACCCTGGCTGACCCGGTGGTAGAGGTGTCAATTCTGGAAGCGCTATCAAAGTATAGTTGCCATAAGGAGGGTTGTACTTACACGGCTTCTAGGGTTTCATCTTCAGGAAGCTCCGGCGCCAACGGGCAATCCCCGGGCACTGGGTGTTCAGCGAAGAAGTCTGCAATAGCTTGGCCCTTGACGGCCTTGCGCGGCACGTAGGAGATATCAAACTCCATAAGGATTACTGCCCATTTGCCCAGGCTGCCTTTGAGGGCCGGTTGAGACATAATGTACTTCAGGGGATCCTCTTTGGATACCAAGCCGATTTCATGCGACAACATATAGTGTCGGAGCTTTTTAACTGCGAAGACCAGCGCCAGATAGATCTTCTCAATATAAGTATATTTCTCTTCAGTTCTTACCAGTCTCCGACTGAGGTAATAGAGGGCTTGTTCTTTCCCTTCTTCATTATTCTGGGCCAGCATTGCCCCCAGAGAATTATGTGTAGCTGCTATATACAGTATCAATGGTCATCCTTTCACCGGTGCGCCCAACACTAGAGGAGTTTTCAGGTAGTTTTTTAGCTTGTCGAAGGCTGCCTGGCAATCTTCATCCCAATAAAAGGTGACATCTTTCATCATCAACTTGTGAAAAGGCTGGCATCGCCCTGACAAATTGGAAATGAAACGCCAGATATAAGCCAAACGGCCCTGTAGTGATCTCAGCTCGGAGATGTTCCTTGGTGGAGGTAACCCCTGAATCGCCTTGATCTTTGCGGGGTCTATCTCGATTCCCCGATATCGGACGATGAAGCCCAAGAATTTTCCGCTCGACACTCTGAACGCACATTTCATAGGATTCATTTTTAGCTTGTGCTGCCTCAGCCTCTGAAAAACAATCCGGAGGTCTTGCAGATGATCTTCTTTTCTTCTGGTTTTGACCACCAGGTCTTCTATGTAGCACTCGACCTTGTGGTAGAGTAGTTCATCAAAGATTTTGGTCATTGCGCGCTGATAGGTTGCGCTAGCATTCTTTAGTCCGAACGGCATTCTCTTGTAATGATAAATGCCTTTAGGAGTTCAGAAAGTAGTATGGACTCAGTCATGCTCCGCAATCCAAATCTGATTGTAGCCGGAAGACCCATCCATGAATGACAGGGCTTCATGGCCAGTTGTAGCATCAATCATGACCTCGGTTATTGGCACCGGGAAGTCATCTTTGGGGCAGGCTTTATTTAGATCTCGAAAGTCGACACATATCCGGATCTGTCCATTCTTCTTTTTCACGGGGATGATATTCGCCAGCCATGTGGTGTACTGGTTTTCTTCAACAAATCCCACGTCAATGAGCTTGTCGACTTCAACACAAATTTGGGTGATGAGCTCTGGCCTCATGCGCCGCGGTGGTTGCTTCACCGGCTCGGCTTCAGGGTTGATTGCCAGCTCATGTTGTGAGACAGCGGGGCTTAGACCTGGCATCTCTTTGTAAGTCCAGACGAAGCAATCCCGGTATTCTAGCAGTAGTTGAATGTACAGCTCCCGTTCTTCTGGGGATAGTTGGGCACTGAGGAAGGTAGGCCTAGGGTCCTTCTCATTTCCCAAGTTGACTTCTATCAATTCATCGACTGTGGCTTGGCCTCCGTCTTCTATTTCCGGAGATGCCGGTTGGAGGTCGACGAAGTCTGGAATACCATCTTGAGGGTCGAGTACTTCGACTTCCTCGTCAGACACCGCCAGAGCTTCCTAAGGTTTCTTGATCTCTTGTGCCAGCGGCTGAGTGGATTGTTCTATTAGCAGATCCATTACCGTCACAGCTTCCAAGGATGAGAGAGCAGCCTTGGTGTTTGTGGATGAGGTTGCAGCCATAACGGACTAGTAGCTGTTTACTGCCAGGCCCAGACAGCATGCTGATTTTGCAACAGAAGTTGAGGAAGTTTCACCTTCTGGGATAGTTGTATCTTCAGCAGAAGTGGCTTTTTCTTTCTTAGTAGCTGGCTCCCCTTGATTGGAGTTGACCAAGGCTTCCCTGATTGGCAGAAAGGGTGTTGAAGTTGTCATTAGTGGGACCCCTATAGAGGGAGAGACTCCTACTTCTTGAATGTCTTCGGCTTCGCTGCTGCTAGCCGTATCAAATTCGGCTTGAAAGGCCGCTTCTTCAGGATGAACTTGCTCCCAGCATCGGCAAGGGGCCGAGGTTTCTACTTCTTGATTTCTGGACTGAGCCAGTTCAAGGTATTCGGCTTCCACCGGATACTCATCAAAGGTTGCCCTCAGAGGGCTATCTTCAGTAGGATAGAAGGCGGAGATAGTATCCACCTCGTACCGCCCACTGTAATAATATTCTTCCAGGGTGAAGCCCAACCCTGGATGTTGAGAGACACGTCTCATTTCCTTATCCAGATTTGCAGGATGCCACATCTTCTAAAAAGCTTCTTTGCGCTTTTGAGACTGATCGGGAGGGATGTGTTGCTTCTGAAACATCTCAGCCATCCGATCAGTTGTAAATGCCAGGCCTTGAACAGGAACCCGCGGGTTTCCTAGATATTCAGGGAGGCTGCAATCTGTATCTTCCCGAGTGGGATGCTCCTCAGCTGTATAGAACAAGCTGCTGGGCCCATCTTCCTGTGTCACATCCCAAGCTTTGAAAGGTTCGACAGTGGGATCATTGAGGCCGGGGACTGGCTTGGTGAGGCCGGCCGGGACTCCGATGCGGTCATGTTGTCGATCGACCTGCACTTCCTTAGCTTTGGGGTATAATGCTGGGGGTGTTACCCTGCCGACATCTCCAGAGGCTGTGATGTGGGAGACCACCTTCGGCTTGACATATCCGCGCGGTGGTGGTGGATACCAACCGTCACCCGATTTATTCTTCGAGGCCCCTACGGGGGCTTCAGCTTCAGAAACCTTCCGGGGAGACCCCGTATATAGGTTGGCGTCCGCCAAATGACATTCAAACACCTCGAATGGGTGGATATCAGCAAATATCCTCTCCTCCTTCCCTTGGAGGCTGTATTTGATGAACTGGTGGAGCGTGGAGGGCACCACCATATTTTCATGCAGCCATGGACGGCCGAGCAGTGCTTTGTAAGAGGTGCGAGAGTCAATGACATGAAACTGCACCGTTGTAGTGAAATCTGCCAGGGTCAGTGTAAACTCTGCCACTCCCATAGATACTTCACATTTTTGGTTGAAGCCAGCGATACGCATATCCCTGACTTTCTTGAGATGCACATTAAAGTGGTACCTCTCGTATATTCTGTATGGCAGGATGTTGACTACTGCACCAGGATCGACCAGGATCCGGTTCAGTTCTCTTCCATTCAGATGCCCTTTCATATATAGCAGCCTGTTGTGGCTGGCAGTAGGCAGTAGCATGTCTTCTGGAGAGAAGGTCATACTGGCTTCTGGTATAGCCTCAGCTATGCAGGCTTCAAAATGAGCAGGCGTCGGCAGAGCAGTGATGATCGCCTGTCGAGTTTCTTCACTCAAAGAGAGAATTTCCCAGATCGTAAATCGAGCGGGGAGCTTTTTAAGCAACTTCATTATTCGGCTCCCCGCCCGGACATTGGAGAGCTTCATCTCTTCAACCCATCTGGGCTTGGGGAGGTTTTGATTTGTGGGTCCAGATGGACCTGCTTCCTCTTCCTCGGACCCGGCACCCTCTTGACTGGCACCGGCTGTCGGGTCTTCTTTATTAGTTGTCGTAGGGCAAGCTCCATCTGCATTCGCATCCTCAATAGATTGCGCTGGCTACGGGTGAATGGCCCCAGATGCAGGGTTAGCATCTTGGCAGGGCTGCTTCCCTTTTGACATCTTCATAAACTCAAGGAATGAAGGGACTGCCTTGCCCCCACTTTTGTTGTACAGGCTCGACGGAGGAGGGATTTGGACTCCCTTAACCTCCGGCGGAGGTGTCTTGTAGGGTTGCTCCCCTCTGAACATAATGTTGTGATTGGGTGGTGGCTGGCGCCCCCATTTCCGGCCTGACCGGGTGGCATGCGCAGCAGTTGTGGCCTCGGCCTTGCCTCCCCCAGCATGGGGTGTGAAGCAAATTTCTTCTTCTTCCTCTTCTCCGGGTAGGTTGAAGAGTGCTGACAGGGTATTGTAGGAGACAACCTGTGTTTTATGGGCCCCAGTGGCCTTTCTTTTCTTCTTCTTTTGCTTTTTCTTCTTTTTGGTTTCTGCGGGTGCCTGCCCCCAGAACAGGCTACCCTCTTCAGGGGATGCTGCTTCAGCTTCCTCCACCTGTTTGAGTGAGAGTTGTTCCAGTTCTTGCCATGGGACGTGGTCCCGTACCAGCAGAGGTTTCAATTCGGGCAGCACATATTCATCTAGCCCTTCAATCAGGTGCTACAGTCGAAGGACTCCAGGATTGGTTTCCTTGATTACTGGCAGCGGAGTTTGTCTCCTCCTGTTAGGTGTATGTATTCTGACAGCTGTAGGTGGAGTGACCCACACGGGTGCTACCACTGGCGGAGCAGGCCGGGGTATAATGCCACGGATATGTGCCCCCTCTTTTGGGCGGGGTGCCCTCTTCTTCTTGTGCTTCACAGGGATCTACTGCCACCCCTGCTGTTCTTTCACGGGCTCCAGGAAATGGATTTCGTAGGTGCTCCGTGTGCTTGCTTCAGAGATCTCCTCAGGTAATGCCTGGTAGAGGGAGACCATGTTGACTGCTGCCTTCCTGAAAGGGGCTTCATGTGGCTGAGGAGGGTCCACTTTGTACTCTCCCAGCTCTATCTCATTCTTCTTCACCATCCCTTCGATGACGTCTTTGAAAACATAACAGTCTTCGATTGGATGTCCCAACATCTGGTGGTAGGGGCAGAATCTTGGACTGTCTTTTCTTTTCAGGTCCTCCGGCCTCCTTGGCTCGGGCAGAGTGACCATGCTGTATTCTATTACCCAGTCGAACAGGACTCGGGTCTTGTCTTTTGGAAAGGAATAAGCTTTCTTCATTTTGTCCCTCAGCGAAGGACCTTCTTTATCATCTAGAGCTTTTGCAGGTTGCGGGGGAGCCGCTTTCTTGCCTTTCTCCTTCTGTTGTTCGAATGCCTTGATATCAAGCGCATTCGCTTCTTTAGGTGTGGGGCGCCGTTCCGCAGCCTTGCCTTTCTGGGCTGTGCTGGCAGTTGACACCGGGACAGGCTTGGCTAGAAAAGCCTCCACCTCAGCCACCACATTATTCAGCCGGTCGAACGACCGTATTTCCATACCAATCATCTTTTCCAGGACCTCCCTCCTGAGGTTTTGTTTGCATATTTGCACAGCGTCCTCCTGATGCGGGGGCCGCTTGCACCTCATTCCGAGGTTCCTCCACCTCTTGATGTAATCAAGGGCTGTCTCATCTGCCCTTTGTTTAGTTGAGTAGAGTTTGGCCACTGTGACCTCCCTCTCTGTGACATGGAATCTTTCTCTGAATTTTCTCTACATATCCGACCAATCACTGATTGACCCGGCCGAGAGGCTTGAGTACCATTCAAATACGAGCCCCGTCAGCGAGGACCTGAAGAACTTCAGCAGATATGACTCGTCGGTGGCCAGATCACCCATAACGGTCATATAATATGCAATATGCTCCTTAGGGGACCCCTTCCCGCTGAATTTTTTGAATTTGGGCGGCTTGTTGACCCCCGGAGGAAGTCGTTTAGCCGCATGGTGTTGCGTGTAGGGCACCTGGTAGGCATCGAATGCGACGTAGTCGCCTTCACTTTTCTCCGCGAGCTTCAGCTCGATCATCCTTTCCACCATCATCCGGTTCACGACCGTGGGGTCGACTGGCTCCGGATAGAAGTGCGCTGGCTGTAGGTACGGGGTGACCAGGGTGGACGCAGTAGCGGGGGTGTCGGATGCACCAGGGGGAGCACCGGAGGTAGCAACGGCTGAGGCTGTGGCGGCCGCTGTTGTGCTGTCGCCATGCTTGGCTCTGACGGCTGGGACAGTGTATAGAGCGGTGGAGGGTCGTCATGACGAACCGCTCCCTGGGATGATTCACCCTGGACTTCGGGTGGTTTAGAAGCCGACGAATGTTCAGTCTTTTCCATCAGCTGTTTCTTCAGAGAGTCTATCTCCCGTTGATATTTTTGTAGCAGCATCAGAACTGATGGATATATAGTGGTGGGGATACCCTCTATCGTTTCCCCAGACGTACCCTCAGGCAGAATGTCGAGGAGGACGTCGTCTTCTTCTTCCGTCGTCACCACATTAGCGGTCAAGATGGGGGCCTTATCATCCCAGCGGGGATAGACCTGGGGTTGTTTCCCTCTCATGATCATCAGAAGCTCTCTTGCTGCTTCTGTTCTACGGGTAGTTGGCCCGGGCCGTACTGATGTGGCACAGCCCAAAGACCACTAATATGATGAGATGACCCTAGGACTTAGACCCGCAAGCATACAAGCGCTCAATGATTCTCACAATGACGATTTTTGCCCACACGGCTCACACGTTCACCCGGTGGATCCGGGAGATGATGGTGAGGGTCCGAGGCGGGACCCAATTATCCTAATGGACTTACAATGCTATGGCTGACCCCCAATGGGCCTAGGAGACCCAACTTTGTGGGTGGCTGGCCCGCAAGATGGGGTGTTGGGTGGCACTCAATCACGGGCCGCGGTGGGCACGATATTGCCTAAAGTGAAGTCCGAGCACTCTCTTACCATCCGACGGGCATTCAAGGCAATACTACATTAGCAGAAATGAAGCTACAATGGTGTGATCAGAAGCTCACCTGATCGGTGTGAAGACACCGATCCCGTTCGGAGACGAGGGCGCGCCGGGAGGCGAGGGTATACACCCGATCGCCGCGGCGATGGAGCTTGACCTGAAAATGCAAAGAGGTACAGCACTACACCCCATGAAAGGGGGGGATCTTGGGGTGGGGGTTAATGTATTACAACCAAAAATTACCTCCACGCAGGGAGGGGCCTTCAGCCGGCCAAGCGGGGAGGGGAATGAGCGAGATAGAGTCGACTTTCCGAGCTTCGCCGATTCTGCCTAGCTTCTGTATTTCGGGACAGAGGATCGATGTCAATGCTGCCAATAATTCCACCAAGCTCAGAATCTGACGAGACTTGCGCCAAAAGCTTCCTAACTGGAGAGGGGAAAGGCTTGAATTTTTGGGCGACGTTCCGATCTGAGGGCTGGCTGCTCCGGGTACTGGAAGGTGGTTGTAGTTCTGGTCTCTGGCCGAACACGATCTGAAACAGCAGGTTGCAGAAGTTGCCACGACCGCTCCTGAGCTCCAAATCTGGCACCGCCAGACTCGTTGGAACCGTGGACGAGTCTACTTTGCATTAAAGCAAACAGGTAAGTCTTCTGATGTCGGCGATGAGTTGGGTGTCCAGAGGAGTGGACGGTGGTCGGTGCAGACTGTGAGGAGGCAGATCGGCGTGGTTGTGGTAGAAAATTGAGATCTCTGGTTTTCGGATGCCGAACGGGGTTCTGCCTTCTGTTACTGGACGCTGACAGGGGGAGGAAGATCTTTGTAGAAGACCTTGAAGGCTGGTTCCTTCAAGGTTCGTCGTGGGAGAGACTGCTCTATCGTTCTGGTTCCTGGCCTGAGAAGCCCTGCGCAGTCAAGGGAGAATGGTTGCCGCGGACAGCTCGGAGCTCGGATGCCGATGAAACTGCCTCACATGGAAAGCTCTCTGGAAAACCTTTCCATAGATGTAGGCCTTGACACCAGGAAGATCAGGGATCGGCCGAAGATGTTGCGACTTTCAGGACCCAACTCTGCTGCCAACGAACTGTTGATGTAGCCGCAATCTTATGGTGTCAAATGGTGTTGGGGTGGGGTAACTTAGCAAGGGGAGGGTGGCTGTGGGCTGTGGGATATGGAGGAAGGTTGCTGGAGGGCTGAGGGGAGTAGGGGTGATGGCGAACCTGGCTGGAGCTGCTGGAGGTGGAGGTGGAGAGGTGGGTGTGCACAAGAGAGAGGGGGAGTGTGAATGGAGGGTGGGGGCGAACTTGGCTTGAGGGGGAGGGGTATGGGGCGGCCAAGGCAATGGAGGGAAGGTTCAAATTCGAAATTGGCCTTGGGAGGGGTGGGATTTGTGTGGGGAAGTGGGGGGATTGTGTTGGGAGGTGGAAGAGTTGCTTTGGGACAAGGAGGGGGAGTAAATGAGGGGCTATGGGGAAGTGGAGGGCCTTAATGGAGGTGGGTGAGGTAGTGGAGGTGGTTGGGGGTTGGAGTAAGTGAGGGGGAAGGAGGAGAGAGAGAGAGGGTCGAACTCCCCTTGGGGAGAGAGAGAATGAGAGAGAGAGTGAGAGAGAGAGAGTAAAAGAGAGAGATCTTGAGAGGTGGAATGAAGTAGTTTTCAATATTTCATCAAAAGTGAGTACATGGAGGGAGATGGGGGCTATTTATAGGCAACCCATCTTTACAAGACAAAAATAACCCTGCCATATAAGGCAAAAGACCAAACATGTCCTAGACTCAGTCCAATAGGCCCAAACTAAGGTATTAGGGCCCAATTAGACCAAATAGGGGAAATGGACTAGTACAACATGACATAATAAAAGGAAATACATGCGACATGACCCAATAAAAGGAAAATTACATATGATAAGACTCAATAAAAGGAAGATACATAAGATGAGAATGAGTCGACCCAAATCAAGGGTGTGCAGGCGACCCGAGCCATAGCGAGTGTCGTGAGATGTCCTCATCAAACCCCCCGGGGTGGGGAGAACTCGACCCTGTCGAGTGTGGGCCTGCCTGGCTATCATAGTGCTCCAGAATGTCGGGATCCAACCCCAGCAGGTCCTCCCGGCTCACCCAAGTATCCTCCGTCGGGGGACGGTTCTTCCACCTAACCAAGTAGCGCTGATACACCTTGTGCCTCGTAATGATGCTCTGCTCATCCAGTATTGCCTCTATCTGCTCTCGTCGGTCTCTTAAGCTGGGAAGTGGAGTCCCTCCGGGAGTGTCTTACATAAGGGGGGGTAAAGGCTCAAGCTTCTCACTGGGTTCCACCGCGGGGCCTTTGTAGGGTACCAAGTCCGCCACGTTGAAGGTAGGGTGCACCCCATAGCTCTCTGGTAGGTCAAGCTCATAAGCATTGCTGCCAAGTCGTCGTAGGACTCGAAAGGGTCCCGACCCTCGTGCCCTCAACTTGGAGGCAGGCCCGGGAAGGAGCCGCTCCATCCTCACCATCACCGGGTCTCCCACTTGGAATTCACAGTGGCACCGGTGAGCATCTGCCCGTCTTTTGTAAGCCTCATTGCTTTTCCCTATATGCTTGCGGATGTCATCATGCAACTCTTTGATATGCTGTGCAAAGGACTCAGCTGAGACTGACACCCTAGCATGTGGGGGAAGGGGAATGAGATCCGAGGGCTTTCTAGGCCTAAAACCATGCACTGTCATGAATGATCTTCCTATAGGGATGAAGGGAGGGCCTGGACAGCCAAATTCAGCCCTATCAAGTGTTAGATTGGTTTTGACAGACTTAGGAGGACCAGGGCATCCACGAATTGACCTATCATGCTTAGAAACCATGTGGACCTTGATGCACTTAGGTGGACCGGGGCAGCCACAAGTGGCCCTATCATGCATGAGACGGATGAAGAGTGGGGGAAGACCAACTTGTCCAAATGTAAGCCTATCATGCACTGGACCTAGTGTGTGAATGACACAAATGATGTGACTAGCCTGACCACATGATGCAAAAGGTTGTGATACATGGATTCCTATCGAGATGGTCTCATCTGTGAGATTTGGGGGTTTCCACTGATGGGGGTCGAAGCGGTTCCAAGGGGTGGACATCTTGGGATGGGTCACTCCCTTATTTCCATGGTTGATGCCACCCTTGGCATTGACTCTCATAGTGTGGGCGGAATTTCGGAATGGGTGGGTTAGGCCTGACATGGTGGGTGAGGGTAGGAGGGAGTGGGTGGTGGTTGAGGAGTACTTGGAAGCCCATAGGGAGTGGCCAAACAGATCAAGATGGGTTAAGGGGTGGGTGATGTGGAAGTGGGTTTCAATCCAAGTGGTCGCCCTAGGGTCCCTAGCACACATAGAGAAGTGGAAATCATGAACCCAGTGGGACTTATCGTAATGCTCCTTGCAAAGGAGCGAGGGGTAGGGAGCAATGTAAGAGGGCCAGGAGGTGGGTTGGTAATGAGGGGCTAGTGGGAAGGGAACATGTGGATCTAGGAGGACTTGGGTTGAGGGGAATGAGGCTTCTTCCCATTCTGGACCTTGAGCATTCCAAAGCATACACTCCCTAGTGTGGGCTGGGCACTCGTCTCCTAATGGGGTAAGCACCAAAGTGGATTCCTTAGGTTGATTGCCCTCTCCTTGTGGTAGGGGAGTGGTGTAAAACTCATCGGGAATTGAAATCTCTTTCCTTGTGGAAGGAGGGGATTTCCATTGAGTTGGGTCAAAAGGATCATAGAAATTGAAACTCTTATGGAGGGATCCCTCTATGTCCTTGGATAGGTTGGCCCAAGTAGGACATTCCCCGATGCATGTTGAACCTTCATCGACAAGGGGCAATAACAAGAGTGTGGACTCACTAGGAAGTGTGACCTTGAGGAGAGGAGAGCATTTTTTTGTGGGGCTCATTGGGTCAAGTTCCCTAGGGGTTGGCAGGAAGATTAGAAGCTCACTAGTGCATTGGCCTATAGTGCAAATAGATGTAATGGAGCCAATGGATGAGTAGGTAAAGGCAAGGTACTTGGGCTTAATGGGTTCCATGGCCAACATGCTAGTCAACCCCATTTGATAACTCAAACTCCTAAGTAGGTCTTCAAGGGTTTCCCCAAGGCAAAAGGATTGATATGTTGTGTGATGAGAATGACATGGCACTAGTTGAACTTGCTCTATGGGGAGGTTGCATGGGGTTGAAGGGTACAAGATGGGACCTTTCTTGAGCCAGGTAGCTAGGGGCTCCTCTATGGTTAGCTCACCAGTGGGTGGGATGAGTTGCTCATGTTGGGGTTCGGGTTGGTTTTGTGCAATGGAGATTTGAGGCTCATTTTCCACTTTAACTGATCGCTTTTGAATGGTTTGCTCAAACTTGGAGAGGGCTTGGTTATAAGAATTTGGGAAGTGGAACCTTTTCTTGTCTCCCGGGGATTGCAAGTGACACCCTTTTCCTTCGGGGTCTATGATCGCTTGTTGTTCTTCCATCCATTCTTTTCCCAAAATAATATGTGACCCAAGGGGCCGAATTTTACACCATGCTCCACTACCCCACGTAATGGATTTGGAGGGAATGCGGCTTACACAAGGTACATAGAACACTACGAAAACCCATTCCCCATGGATGACAATTTTCCCTTCTTGTGACAAGGAGTTCACAAGAGTTTGGGAGACATAATTTCCCGATTGGTACTCATCAAGGAACACAGTGGTGATTTTGTTGTGGGGTAGGACTACTTTGAAGCTAAAGGACATGGTGAACCGGTCACCGTGGGAATTGGGATTCATGGTGTTATTGGAAGAAGATGAATTGCCTTGATAATGAGTTCACTACGAGTGGTCATGCAAAGTTGGGTGGGCTATGCAAGGGTGTGTGAATGCACCTAAGAAAAACTTAGTGTGACCCAAGACTAGACTTGTAAGGACAAGCCTATGACCGCTCTGATACCACTTAATGTGGCACAGCCCAAAGACCACTAAATATGATGAGATGACCCTAGGACTTAGACCCGCAAGCATACAAGCGCTCAATGATTCTCACAATGACGATTTTTGCCCACACGGCTCACACGTTCACCCGGTGGATCCGGGAGATGATGGTGAGGGTCCGAGGCGGGACCCAATTGTCCTAATGGACTTACAATGCTATGGTTGACCCCCAATGGGCCTAGGAGACCCAACTTTGTGGGTGGCTGGCCCGCAAGACGGGGTGTTGGGTGGCACTCACTCACGGGCCGCGGTGGGCACGATATTGCCTAAAGTGAAGTCCGAGCACTCTCTTACCGTCCGACGGGCATTCAAGGAAATACTACATTTGTAGAAATGAAGCTACAAGGGTGAGATCAGAAGCTCACCTGATCGGTGTGAAGACACCGATCCCGTTCGGAGACGAGAGCGCGCCGGGAGGCGAGGGTATACACCCGATCGCCGCGGCGATGGAGCTTGACCTGAAAATGCGAAGAGGTACAGCACTACACCCCGTGCAAGGGGGGGATCTTGGGGTGGGGGTTAATGTATTACAACCAAAAATTACCTCCACGCAGGGAGGGGCCTTCAGCCGGCCAAGCGGGGAGGGGAATGAGCGAGATAGAGTCGACTTTCCGAGCTTCGCCGATTCTGCCTAGCTTCTGTATTTCGGGACAGAGGATCGATGTCAATGCTGCCAATAATTCAACGAGCTCAGAATCTGACGAGCCTTGCGCCAAAAGCTTCCTAACTGGAGAGGGGAAAGGCTTGAATTTTTGGGCAACGTTCCGATCTAGGGGCTGGCTGCTCCGGCGACTGGAAGGTGGTTGCAGTTCTGGTCTCTGGCCAAACACGATCTGAAACAGCAGGTTGCAGAAGTTGCCATGACCGCTCCTGAGCTCTAAATCTGGCACCGCCAGACTCGTTGGAACCGTGGACGAGTCTACTTTGCAGAAAAATAAACGGGGAAGTCTTATGATGTCGGAGATGAGCTGGGTGTCCAGAGGAGTGGACGGTGGTCGGTGCAGACTGTGAGGAGGCAGATTGGCGTAGTTGTGGTAGAAAATTGAGATCTCTGGTTTTCAGATGCCGAACGGGGTTCCGCCTTCTGTTCTGGACGCTGACAGGGGGAGGAAGATCTTTGTAGAAGACCTTGAAGGCTGGTTCCTTCAAGGTTCGTCGTGGGAGAGCCTGCTCTGTCGTTCTGATTCCTGGCCTGAGAAGCCCTGCGCAGTCGAGGGAGAATGGTTGCCGCGGACAGCTCGGAGCTCGGATGCTGACGAAATCACCTCGCATGGAAAGCTCTCTAGAAGACCTTTCCAGAGATGTAGGCCTTGACACCAGGAAGATCAGGGATCGGCCGAAGATGTTGCGACTTTCAGGACCCAACTCTGCTGCCAACGAACTGTTGATGTAGCCGCAATCTTATGGTGTCAAATGGTGTTGGGGTGGGGTAACTTAGCAAGGGGAGGGTGGCTGTGGGCTGTGGGATATGGAGGAAGGTTGCTGGAGGGCTGAGGGGAGCATGGGTGATGGCGAACCTGGCTGGAGCTGCTGGAGGTGGAGGTGGAGAGGTGGGTGTGCACAAGAGAGAGGGGGAGTGTGAATGGAGGGTGGGGGCGAACTTGGCTTGAGGGGGAGGGGTATGGGGCGGCCAAGGCAATGGAGGGAAGGTTCAAATTCGAAATTGGCCTTGGGAGGGGTGGGATTTGTGTGGGGAAGTGGGGGGATTGTGTTGGGAGGTGGAAGAGTTGCTTTGGGACAAGGAGGGGGAGTAAATGAGGGGCTATGGGGAAGTGGAGGGCCTTAATGGAGGTGGGTGAGGTAGTGGAGGTGGTTGGGGGTTGGAGTAAGTGAGGGGGAAGGAGGAGAGAGAGAGAGGGTCGAACTCCCCTTGGGGAGAGAGAGAGTGAGAGAGAGAGAGTAAAAGAGAGAGATCTTGAGAGGTGGAATGAAGTAGTTTTCAATATTTCATCAAAAGTGAGTACATGGAGGGAGATGGGGGCTATTTATAGGCAACCCATCTTTACAAGACAAAAATAACCCTGCCATATAAGGCAAAAGACCAAACATGTCCTAGACTCAGTCCAATAGGCCCAAACTAAGGTATTAGGGCCCAATTAGACCAAATAGGGGAAATGGACTAGTACAACATGACATAATAAAAGGAAATACATGCGACATGACCCAATAAAAGGAAAATTACATATGATAAGACTCAATAAAAGGAAGATACATAAGATGAGAATGAGTCGACCCAAATCAAGGGTGTGCAGGCGACCCGAGCCATAGCGAGTGTCGTGAGATGTCCTCATCACGTACGGCCAATTGAGCCAGTTCTTGGGGATCTTCAGGAAGCTCCCCATATCGGCTGGATATACCAGCCATGTTGCAAGCAAAGACCTGCATCTTTCTTCTCTGTCGATGGACCCTCCGTATGGTTTGTTGCGGAAAGGTCAGCCTCTCGAACACAGAAACTCTTCTTTTTTCTTCCCGCTCGGGGAAGGCTTCATCGACTTCGATCTCGAAACCGTCATTGTATCCGTTGTCGTCGACTGACGACACCATCATTCTATCTTCCATATCTTCTTCATCCACTGCTGATGGGAAGTAGTCTTCGTCAGTGGCGACTGTCTCCATTCGTCGCTGCTGACCCAGCGAGGGGTTTCCCAGCCCTCGAAAGTAGTTCCTGATCAGACAGGTTACCTCCTCTTGACCCCGCTCTTGATAGAGTATGGGGGACAGTTGTCAACCTCCAGCAGGAGGGATATAGGCCAGCCGAGCTCTGTCGGCCGGATGTTGGAATCTTCATCCCGTGACTGGGACGTTGGCTTGGCGGGCAGCAGCCCGGAAACTTCTGCGGCGCGGAGGATCCGCAACCACTTCTTCTTCATTCTTCGAGGGCAAGCCCCTTTCTCTTCTCACCCCTGCCTCGTCGTTCATAGGATGGCGGCGGATGGGTTTTAGATGGTAGGCAGGTCGGGTCCGCTTGGGAACCCACACCTGTTTGAACTTTTTTGGCTTGAGTGCCGAGCTTCCTTGGCCATAGGGGCCGGCTTCTTCTCTTTCTGCCCTCCTTCCAGCGAGAGCTTGATAGGTATTGCGGACAGGGATGTTGGGGATGACTTGGTCTGGGGTCACCCGGGCCGTGCGTCCGTCGAGGAAGACGCACATGCCTCCAACAAGCATAGATTTCCCGGACTGCGATAGGGTTCCGGTGATTGCAGCAGCATTCTGGCGGACCTGGCGATGCTGGCGTCCTCGAGGGTGCTTGTTGATGACACTGGGGTGGGTCCCACGTATGACGTGGTGCACCAAGCAGCTAGCGGCCGGGGCCGGGCTTTCAGGCAAGTCTTCGCAGTGGGGAACCTTCAGAGGCTCCATCTTCTCTGCGACCTCTTTGGCAGGTTCTGGGGCTTCGACCTCCAGGATATCGATGAAGGCTAACCCCAAAAAGTTGGGGAAGCCTACAACGGCAGGGAAGCTGCCGAATTCCATGGGTACCGCCAGGTACCCTTGCGCGTGTCCAGCAACGATCGAATGATCGAAATCGACGCCAGTTATCCCATGGATCGTCATTGATCTGCCTGCAAAGACAAACAGGGAAATAATCAGTAGCCTTTGAGAGGGCTTCGAAGCCCGAATATCTCGGCAAAGATATGAAAGGTGACATTGGTCCCACCGGGCATGCCAGACTGTTTGCGACGGTTTTTTTTATCCGGCCGTCTTGTTATTTTTATTTCATGTGTGTATATATATATATATATATATATATATATATATATATATATATATATATATGTACATGTATGCATGGCTTATTTCACGTATCGATCAGCCATTTGACTAACTGGTAGTCAACTGACCGATTGACGACGCGGGCGTGCCAGTCACATGAGTGACAATTTTATGATGCGCTCGTTCTGACCCGTGTCGGGCGAATGCGAGGTTCGGTCGGGACCAGCAGTCCGCCATACCATAAAGGCTATGGCGTTAATTACATCTCCCACGAGGAGGGAACACCTTTGATTAATTACCGAGATAGCGGGCTGTCAAAGCCGGAATAAAAAGAGCTACATGGTGACCATGACGAAGGCATGCATGATGCATTTATTTATCATACAAGGGATGCATAGTTCATCGAATTATGGACCCTCGGTACGTGGCGGAGTACGTAGGTCTGAAGACCACCATCGCGCATAGCGAAGACTTCCGATTGGGCATAACCCGACCTTCCGTCAACACCATTTAATATACCCGAGGGTCGATGCAGACATGCACGAGGAACCGCGATATGCGAGGTGTAATAACGATGTTATAGCAAAAATTCGGCAGCATGCCCCCTCCCTTTGGACTATGTCAAATGGGGATATAGGACATCCATCCACGGAGAGCCGGAATGGAAACCAAAAGAGAGCCAGGCGTAGCCCTGGGTCCGAGAAGGTTCCAAATATGACGGGACGGTGTGCTCCATCGCGCCGTTCATTAATATTCCCCTCGAAGAACCATTGGAGGACATGCGGTGGCAGAACTCCGAGGGTCAGCGGGGTGACATAAGAAACGTCGTATTCGGTGTGATTTAAGGGTGAAACCCTCCTCATTAATGTATCTCCCATGGACCTGGGTGAAGAACCCTAGTCCCCTTGTGAGGTAGCGGGGGTTGTCATGGCAGCTGATAGTGACAAAATATTGAATTCAGGATACGTTTGGGTTTGGTGAAGTGGGGAAGACATCAGATATTCAGATGACAACCAATGCCGAGGTGAGACGGCACAGCGATAGAGTCGGCGCGAAGGCCAAACAGCACGGCATGCTCCCGGTGCGATGGGAAGATTGGGAGTAATCGGCACGGAAGGAGTTCGGCGCGCCCAGGCAGGGGCATTCGGCGCGCCAAGGGCAAGGGCATTCGACGCCCCCTCCACCCGGCATGGCTTTGGCGCCGGGAGGCAGTGGCGCCGGGAGTAGATGGCGTCGGGGAATAGTGGCACCGAGAGGCAGTGTTTTGCTGATTTTGCCAAAGGTATTGTGAGGTTTTCCTCACCCAGTGGGATTTTCAGGGTGATGAACGGATAGGAACGGAGGGTGAGGGTGACTCCACTCACGAGGGGGGTTCCAAAGAGATCACGAGTTACGGGATATATTCCCTGTGATGTCAAGATGCCATGAGATTACACAGCTCGGGCCCTCGCCATATCGCAGGATTAAATACGTGATTTCGATGAAACATCGTGCCATATTATGGAGTAAAGCTTCGGGCAAATTTTGGCAGCATCCCCTTATTTTGGGAGCATGCCAAGAGAACACTATGGGCTATCCACTCACGAGTGCCGGAGTGGAAACCTAAATGAGAGCCGGGCGTAGCCCGTGATTCGAGGGTCTAGATCATATAAAACCTCATCCCCTGTGTTGTAATATCCCCAATGCAATCCATCGGAAAGCCTGCAATGGCAGGACCCCGTGGTTTAATGGGTTACATTCTAATGTAGGGGGAGAATTAACCCCCTTTGATATAGCTCCCGTGAGGCCAAAGAGAAGGGTAATGCACACCCATGAGGGTAGGACATAATGGACGGGGTCTGTATGGCTTGCCGTGGTGGCGAAGGCATCAGGATGGCCAGACAATGTGAGGGTATCAATGTAGAGAAGAGGAATGGTTTCGGCACGGAAGCTAGGCAGGCTCGGCACGATAGGGGGGGTCCAACCGGCGTGGGGAGCCCTCGGCGCGAAACTCGCGCCGGGAGATGCCGGCGCCGGGAGGCTTTCAGCAGGGGTTTTAAGGAGGCCTTAGAACAGGGTTTCGGGAGTTGTTCAGAGAGAGGTTTAATCCCGACTGTTTTGGATGATCGGAGGGGGGGAGACTTTGGGGGAACACCCTTGTTGGAGTTAGATGGAAGGCTTTATCACCACAGGATGTGGATCTAGAGGGGGGGGTGAATAGATCAACTGGCTATTTAAAAAATTATGCCTAGAATCAAATGCGGAATTAGAAGAACAGTAGACGAACACAACCAATGCACTGAAAGAAACACACAAGAGGCACAAGGCTTTTAGGTGGTTCGGTCAATCCGACCTACGTCCACCCCACATTCAACTCGAATGTGGATTACTGCTGATACACAGCTTCAAACCGCTGGGCTTTACAGCTTGCCAACAACGGCTGGGGCTTACAGCTTATCCCGACCAGAGGAACACCCTCTGCAACAGCTGAGCATCACAGCTTGCTCTGCTGGGCACTACAGCTTTAGCCGACCAGAGGAACGCCTCTGCAACCCGCTGCCTCACATCTTGAAACCGCTGACTAACAGCTTGATCGAACAAGAGTTTTTAAAAGAAAATAACAAAGACTAAAAAGCAAACGAAACATACAATCGAATGGAAGAAAGGCAAAAACGACTGTAGCTCAAGGTTGAGCAATATCAGCTCTGGTAACTGGACCAAGAGACTGATTCACAAACTCTCACGATAACTCTCTCAACTCATCTCTCTTCTTCTTCTTCTCTCCTTTTCTTCTTCTCTGCTTTTCTTCCTCTCACCGTGGATCTCGGTGGCTGCTTGTTTCAGACTGGATGAATATTCTTTGCCAAGTTCGATCATCCTCTGTAGAAGATGAAGACTGATATTTATAACAGCAGCAGCTGGATAAGGGCGCGTGGCTTCCACATTTTCCCGCCCAAGGAATTCTCCAGATTCGAGATGCTTCCATCCACGTGGCAGCATCTGGTCACCTTGTCCTCCTGGGATCATGAGCCATGTCAACAATCTCAGTAGAGAGTCCCTGTCAGACAGAGTATCGGATGATCAGGTTAAAGAACAACTCTGTATAGACTTATCAGAAGCACTGCGTTGTATAGACTTCATATAAGTGAAAGCTATGTATAGACTTGACCAAAAGCCTGAGACACTAACGAAGACACTGGACTAACACCAACTCGAAGACGAAAGACAAAACAGACACGAAGTGTAGTTACAAAACAAGAAGGACACGAGGTCTTAGGAAAAATAACACGAAGATAGAAATAACAAAGAAGACTCAGACGCAGAGACAGCACGAAGTGAAACAAGAACGACACGAAGTGCAGTAGTGACAGAAACACACACTACACAGAGAACGACACGAAGAAAAAAATAGAAACCAACACGAAGTGTGATTTCAAAGCAAAAAGTACACTGGGTCAGAAAAACAACACGAAGATGAAACATTAATTGACACGAAGTCAAAATAACACGAAGACGAAAATAGAAATTGACACGGAGTGAAAACAACACGAAGACAAAACAGTAATTGACACGGGTTGAAAACAACATGAAGATGAAAACAGAAATCGACACGGAGTGAAAACAACACGAAGATGAAGCAGTAATTGACACGGGTTGAAAACAACACGAAGATGAAACAGTAATTGACACGAAGTCAAGGAGAAAAATAGCACGAAGACAATGAATGCAACAGTGCAATGTCTAGACTTTAAGTCCAATGCAAACGGCTGTACAGACTTGAATATGTGAAGCCAATGTACAGACTTACTATAACAGACTGATGTGCAGACTTTGAAGAACAGTCCAATGTATGGACATTGAAATCGAAGACCAAAGTACAGACTTTGGCGAAGCAAAAGGATGTATAGACTTTGCCTAAGACAATGCATGAACTGACGTTGTATATACTTAGCCTATGCAGACCAATGTACAGACTTTGAAGAACATAACGTTCAGCAGTGTATAGACTTAGCCAATGCATTATGGATGTATGGACTTTGAGACTTTGAGTGTGTGTTCAGTGTGAAGACAAGATAAAATGCATATAACACACAGACAATCTGATAAAGTGATATCATCAAAACATAAACAGTGTTGCCAATTCATCAAAACAATGTGTTGCCATATGAAGTATAGTTACATGTCAACATCATCAACATATAAGAGTCACAACAATCTCCCCCTTTTTGATGATGGCAACCCCCTATTATGTAGATTAGCAACATCCTGTCATACAGATGCATTTTTGATGAAAGACATGATTTATTATTCAGATTGTTATGCAGATGCATGTAGATGCTATGAATGACATGCTGCATGCTACAAAATGTAAGCAACTCCCTGCTAACAAAAATTTCCCTCTTTGCCATGCCATGATGTAATACACTCCCCCTGAATACACTCCCCCTGAATCTAATATTCAGACAATATTCTCCCCCTTTGCCATCAACAAATAGGAGGGAAAGTGAAGACAAGTGAAGAGAAAGAAAGTTTAGCTGACTGGCATTCTTGGCAAGTAGTTCAAAAATTAGGCAATTAAAGCACAAAACCTTCAGTCATATGAACCTAGAAATGGCTTAGAAATTGAATTTCTGGTTTAAATGTTATAAAACTGAAAGTTCATGCACTACATTCATTGGATAAGGTAGAGATGCATGATAAAATAATAAACCTGAGTCATATTTACATGAGAGATTCAGTTTCAGAATATCTTACTTTAATAGACTCAGTAAAATGTGTTAACAGAAATCAGGTCATGTATTGAAATTAAACAATTGACATCCATGAAATTTCTTCTAAGGAACAACATTTTCAATATTGTTTCATTTAGGGCAATCAGGTACCAAAAGTCTTTTTGCGTAAGAGTATACGTTTATCAGGCGCTAATACTCCTAGATACTCAACATTATGGACCATCTTGCCTATAAATGATTTTCAATGTTTTGCAATATCTTTCTTAGCTGCCTTTTATTTGTTTCAGAATGACTTGTTTAAGGACAATACACATACTTAGCTTCTCTAACATGATTTCAGATGAGTTTTCAGATTTCAGATATAATCAACTTTGTCTGACATGAAATAAGATAAGGGTTGAGAGCTTTATCAATTTTCAGCATCCTTATTTACTGATTGTAGTCTTTCAACTCTAAAGATTATAAATTTAAACCATTAAGTCAGTCTTTAGGTAATTAAGGTTCTTATGAAAGAAGAAATATGTTTTCTATTGCTTAATATTAGAACTGACTAAAAGATTGCCATATTGTCAGACTCAACCATTCAGAGTCAAGGATTGAATAGACGCAGCAATTCACCTCAAAATTCTGACAAGACTCCCCCTGACTATATGCATGCGATTTTTGCAAAGGATGACAAATCAGATGATTTTTGAAGTTCATGCTTAATCAGACTATCTTATAGTGCAGTATGACCCATGCAGAAATATAGACATATCATGCATCTAGACATATGTATGCAATGATGATCATGAGTGCAATAAAAGATATGAGAGTCATGCATTATCACAAGTCTGTTGTACAATGTTTATTCAATCTATCAACAGCAAGTCCAAATCAGAAATTTACTCAAAGCAGCTCAAAGGTTTTATTCAAGTCAACAAAGAGTTTATTCATTATGCTGAAATTTACACAAGCCAAGTTCTCTTCTAAAAAATTTAAAATTTTCATTTCCAAGTGGCTTAGTAAAAATATCAGCAACTTGTTTGTCTGTTTCAATGAAGTCCAGTTCAATTTCCTTTTTGTTCACAGCATCTCTTAGAAAGTGATGTTTTATTTCTATGTGCTTAGTCCTAGAATGATGAACAGGATTTTTAGCAAGGCATATGGCACTAGTATTATCACATAGAATTGGAATACATTCCAATTTTATCTGATAATCATCTAGTTGGTGCTTAATCCAAAGTACTTGAGCGGCACAATTACCTGCTGCAACATATTCAGCTTCAGCTGTAGACAAAGCTACAGTGTGTTGCTTCTTAGATGCCCAAGATACTAGACAGCCACCAAGGAATTGACAGTAGCCACTAGTACTTTTTCTATCTACTCGACACCCAGCATAATCAGCATCAGTGTAGGCTAGAAGCTCTAACTCACACCTAATTGGATACCATAATCCTAGCTCCTGGGTGCCTAGCAGATATCTAAAAATCCTTTTCACAGCTTTAAAATGATTCTCCTTAGGACTGGCCTGAAACCTAGCACATAATCCTACAGCGAATTGAATATCAGGCCTAGATGCTGTTAAGTAGAGAAGGGATCCGATCATACCTCTGTATAATTTCTAGTCAAATGGGTTACCTTTAGTGTCTTCATCCAAGCTTGTAGAAGTACCCATTGGAGAAGCTATCTCTTTAAGGTTATCCATCTTGTATTTCTTGAGTAGATCCCTTGTGTACTTGGACTGAGTAATAAACATTCCTTCCTTTGTTTGTGTGACCTGCAGTCCAAGAAACAATTTGAGCTCACCCATTGAGCTCATTTCAAACTCATTAGTCATTGTTTCAGAAAATTCCTCACACAATTTGGGGTTAGTTGACCCAAAAATGATATCATCCACATAAATCTGTACAATAAGAATTTCAGAGTGACTCACCTTTGTAAACAAGGTCTGATCAACTACTCCTCTAGTGAAATTTTGATCAGTGAGGAACTTGCTCAACCTGTCGTACCAAGCTCTGGGAGCTTGCTTAAGACCATAGAGAGCTTTATTTAATTTGTAAACATGATTAGGGAAATCTAGACATTCAAATCCAGGGGGCTGTCTAACATAGACATCCTCATTAATTTCCCCATTCAAGAATGCAGATTTTACATCCATCTGCTGGAGGATTATACCTAGGGAACATGCATAAGCTAATAAAATTCTAACAGCTTCTAATCTGGCTACAGGGGCAAATGACTCTTCAAAGTCAATACCAAACTCCTGGTTGTACCCCTGAGCAACAAGTCTGGCTTTATTTTTAACAATATTCCCTAATTCATCAGATTTATTCCTGAAGACCCACCTAGTCCCTATGACTGTTCCATGATCAGGAGGTGGGACCAAGTTCCACACCTTGTTCCTGTCAAACTGATTAAGCTCCTCATGCATGGCATTAATCCAATGCATATCCTTGAGGGCACAGTCAATGGACTTGGGTTCAATTTGAGAGACAAGAGCATATGCATTTAGTTCATGTTGAATTCTAAGGAGACCTCTAGTCCTAGGGGGGTCATGCAGATTTCTAATTATATTATCTACAGGATGATCTTTAAGATATCTAATGTTAACAATTGAATTGTCATGTGTTTGATTTACCTCCCCCTGAACTGTAGACTTCTCTTCATTAAGTTCTGTATGTCCTTCTTCATCCTCTGAATTGTCTTCTAGATCTCCTTCCTTCAGAAGTCCACCATTGTCTTCATTCCTGCATTGACCAACGTTAGAATTTATCGAGGATTCATCAAAAATTATGTGTGGAGATTCCTCAACAGTTTTAGAGTTCATATTGTACACTCTATATGCTCGTGTGTTTTCAGAGTAACCAAGAAAGATTCCTGGTTCACCTTTAGGTTCAAATTTATCAAGGTCTCTTTTATCATTTATATGAATAAAACATTTGCAGCCAAAAACCTTGAAATGAGCAATAGAAGGTTTCTTACCCTTTAAGATCTCATATGGTGTTTGCTGGGTAGAAGGTCTTACCATGACTCTGTTAATTACATAACAGGCAGTGTTCACTGCTTCAGCCCAAAATTTCCTTGGTAGACCACCTTCAGTAAGAAGTGTACGACCCATCTCCACTAGGGTTCTGTTCCTTCTCTCCACAACCCCATTCTGCTCAGGTGTCCTTGGTGAGGAGTACCTATGGTTGATTCCATTTGACCTGCACAGTTCATCAAACTGTGAGTTTTCAAACTCACCTCCATGATCAGTCAAAATATTTTCAATTTTTTGATTTACTTTAACATAGAACTCCTAAAATTCTGAGAAAGCATCACTCTTATTAGATAAGAAATAAACCCAAGTATACCTAGAAAAGTCATCTACCATGACAAACCCATTCCTCCTTCCTGATAAGCTGACAGATCTGGTTGGCCCAAAGAGATCCATGTGTATCAGCTCATAGGGTTTGGAAGACAGATTTTCAATTCTAGACTTAAATGACTTTCTAGTTATCTTTGATTGAGTGCATGCATCACAGAATTTATTTTCTTTCTTGAAGGAAATTTTAGGAAGTCCTCTAACCATGCTATGCTTGTTTAGTTTATGCAAAATGGTATAACTAGCATGGCCTAACCTGCGATGCCATAAAAATGCTAAATCTTCTCTATTGGCAGTAAGACATAGGTTAGAATGCTGAATATCATCTAGATCTATCATGTATGTGTTATTTATTCTCTTTCCAGAGAATTTTAAAATATCTGAATCAGGTTCAAAAACCTTGCAGCATTGAGAATCAAATAAAACCTTATGACCCTTATCACACAACTGGCTGATACTAAGTAAATTGTAAGCTAACCCTTCAACCAGCATAACATCATCAATGCAGCAGTTAGAACACTTACCTACCTTACCTGATCCAATGATCCTACCCTTTGTGTTGCTTCCAAAGGTGACAAGGCCTCCTAGCTTTTCAGTTAGCATGCAAAACTTGGCCTTATCTCTTGTCATATGCCTGGAGCAGCCACTGTCCAAGTACCACAAGTTGCTCTTGACTGCCAGGCATACCTGCATACACAATTAGGGCAAAGAGTTTGGAACCCAAGTCTTATTGGGCTCCAATGCAGATGAAGTGCAAGTAAAGAAAGAAAGCATGGTTTTGGGAATCCACATTTGTTTGAAGCAGTTCTGTTCAGTGGATTTTTCAGATTTCTTTTTGTTTTGCTTTTTCTTGTTGACTTTCTTCTTATATGCACCAACAGAATTATTTACAGAATTTTTGTTATTGTGCCAATGCTTCGGCCAAGTTGCATTCATAAAGTTTTGGCCATGGTAGTTCGTGGGCTGGCTGTGGAAATGTTGGTAATTTCTAGGCATCCGACTACCATACCCATTTTCCCAATTTCTGACATAGGGTCTGTAAAAGTGTGTATGTTGATGAACATACCCTGTATACATCCCTTGAGTTCTAGTCCACCCACGCCCATTAGGATAAATTGGCTGTGTGGGGTAGTAGAACCGAACTCTAGGTGGATTGAATTGGTTGGGCTGACTTCTGAAAATATTTTGTCTTCCCTGCACCCTTGACCCTGCTGACCTATTCATAGGTTTTGGTTGGGTCCTTTTCTGTGATGATGGTGGTGAAGACCTTTTGACATCGACATAGGGTTTGTTTACCTGAACAGGCTGACCCCTAACCTTGGGTTGAGCACTAGAGCTAGGTTTGAAAGTCCCAATTCTACTAGGCTCACCTACTTTATGTTTGCCCTTCTCCTCTGCATTTAGCCTTTTCAGATTCAAATTTTTCTTTACAGCATTATTAGAATTCATGTTGATCAGAGGTCCTTTCTCCTTTTGTGCAACAAAGAAAATAGTTTTCATTCCAAAGCTTTTGGTTGCACTAGAGTTGAATCCTAGGCCCTCTCTTCTGAAGTTTACCTTTGACCCCAATAATGCATCTAAATTTTCAGATCCTTGGGTCATTTTCTCAATTGTTTTTAGCTTATCCTTATTATCTTTCTGAACTTCATCAATAGATTTTTTCAACTCATTATTCACATTGAGGACAGCTTCATATTTTTCAGAAACAATTTTTATCTCTTTTTCATAATTCTGAATTTTCAGTTTCCACGCATCAATTTCATTGTCTAATCTCACATTTTCTTCCTTAGACATTTTCAGTTCTTTATTGATTTCTTCAAATTCAGAACATGTGAGTGTCAGATTACTGTTCTCAGTTTCTAAACAGGTAATTTTATCAGACAATGAAGTATCATTTTGCATGATTTTGATTTTTCTTCGTAGATGCCTGTTTTCTTTTCTGACCTCATCTACTCTATCAGCAAGTTCATCATAAGCAACCATCCAATCAGTAATAGTAAAATTTTCATAGCGAGAGGATACCTCATCAGATTCTTCCTCTCTATCTTCTGAGCTGGTTGCCATGAGATAGATTGGCTTCTCAGCTTCAACTTCGCTGTCCGAAGTGACGCTCAAGGATCCCTCGTCCTCATCACTCCAGGTACTCACCATAGCTTTCCCTTTTGTGTTATTCTTCTTGGACTTGTCCTTGATGTTATGATTTGTCGGACATTCAGCTTTAAAGTGACCCGCCTTCCTGCATTGATAGCAAACATTAGTTTCAGCTTTCTTTAAAGGGTTTGATTTGTACCTTGTGTCTCGGCGGCCACTGTTGCGATTTCTTCGACTGAATCTTCTTCCTTCCTTCTTGATAAATCTCCGGAATTCCCTAGTAATCATGGCAATATCAGCATTTGCCACTTCTTCTTCAGACAAGCTCTCTTTAGTTGATGATCCGTTGGGGCTGGATCGACTGGATCTGCTAACACCAGCCTTCAGAGCTATAGGCTTCCTCTTTCTGTCAGCCTCCTCTATCTTTGGCATATTCATCTCATAAGCCATTAAAGATCCGATCAGCTCATCTGCCTTAGTATTATGCAGATCTCTTGACTCTTCCATTACTGTGGCCTTGGTGTGCCAAATTGGAGTCAAGGATCGCAAGATCTTCCTGACTACTTCATACTCAGAATATTTTTTCCCGAAGCCTCTGAGACCATTTGTGATAATAGTCAGCCGAGCATACATTTCCTTGATGGTCTCATTGGGCTTCATCTTGAAAGATTCGTATTCTGAAACCAGTAGATTGGTCTTAGTCTCTCTGACTTGTGAAGTCCCCTCATAGATGACTTCAAGTGCATCCCACATTTCCTTCACTGAGGAGCAGGCAGATATTCGTGAGAACTCGGTGGGATGCAGAGAGCACTGGATTGCATTGATTGCACTCCAGTTGAGCGTGGACTTTCTGATTTCTTCCTTGGTCCATACATCTTCATTTGGAGACAGCTCGAAAGGTCCCTTGCTAACTACCTTCCAAATTTCATAATCTTTAGCCCTCAAAAATACCTACATACGATGCTTCCAGTATGCGTAGTTGGTTCCATCGAAGTACGGGGGCTTGGATGTAAAGTGTCCTTCAGCTATCATCCCTCTTCCGTCCATCTGTACTTATCCTCTTCGGGCGGTAAGTCCCTGTAGAAGAGTCTAGCTCTGATACCAATTGTTGGAGTTAGATGGAAGGCTCTATCACCACAGGATGTGGATCTAGAGGGGGGGTGAATAGATCAACTGGCTATTTAAAAAATTATGCCTAGAATCAAATGCGGAATTAGAAGAACAGTAGATGAACACAACCAATGCACTAAAAGAAACACACAAGAGGCACAAGGCTTTTAGGTGGTTCGGTCAATCCGACCTACGTCCACCCCACATTCAACTCGAATGTGGATTACTGCTGATACACAGCTTCAAACCGCGGGGCTTTACAGCTTGCCAACAACGGCTGGGGCTTACAGCTTATCCCGACCAGAGGAACACCCTCTGCAACAGCTGAGCATCACAGCTTGCTCTGCTGGGCACTACAGCTTTAGCCGACCAGAGGAACGCCTCTGCAACCCGCTGCCTCACAGCTTGAAACCGCTGACTAACAGCTTGATCGAACAAGAGTTTTCAAAAGAAAATAACAAAGACTGAAAAGCAAACGAAACATACAATCGAATGGAAGAAAGCCAAAAATGACTGTAGCTCAAGGTTGAGCAATATCAGCTCTGGTAACTGGACCAAGAGACTGATTCACAAACTCTCACGATAACTCTCTCAACTCATCTCTTCTTCTTCTTCTCTCCTTTTCTTCTTCTCTGCTTTTCTTCCTCTCACCGTGGATCATGGTGGCTGCTTGTTTCAGACTGGATGAATATTCTTTGCCAAGTTCGATCATCCTCTGTAGAAGATGAAGACTGATATTTATAACAGCAGCAGCTGGATAAGGGCGCGTGGCTTCCACGTTTTCCCGCCCAAGGAATTCTCCAGATTCGAGATGCTTCCATCCACGTGGCAGCATCTGGTCACCTTGTCCTCCTGGGATCACGAGCCATGTCAACAATCTCAGTAGAGAGTCCATGTCAGACAGAGTATCGGATGATCAGGTTAAAGAACAACTCTGTATAGACTTATCAGAAGCACTGCGTTGTATAGACTTCATATAAGTGAAAGCTATGTACAGACTTGACCAAAAGCCTGAGACACTAACGAAGACACTAGACTAACACCAACTCGAAGACGAAAGACAAAACTGACACGAAGTGTAGTTACAAAACAAGAAGGACACGAGGTCTTAGGAAAAACAACACGAAGATAGAAATGACAAAGAAGACTCAGACGCAGAGACAGCACGAAGTGAAACAAGAATGACACGAAGTGCAGTAGTGACAGAAACACACACTACATAGAGAACGACACGAAGACAAAAACAGAAACCAACACGAAGTGTGATTTCAAAGCAAAAAGTACACTGGGTCAGAAAAATAACACGAAGATGAAACAGTAATTGACACGAAGTCAAAACAACACGAAGACAAAAATAGAAATTGACACGGAGTGAAAACAACACGAAGACGAAGCAGTAATTGACACGGGTTGAAAACAACATGAAGATGAAAACTGAAATCGACACAGAGTGAAAACAACACGAAGACGAAGCAGTAATTGACACGGGTTGAAAACAACACGAAGACGAAACAGTAATTGACACGAAGTCAAGGAGAAAAATAGCACGAAGACAATGTATGCAACAGTGCAATGTCTAGACTTTAAGTCCAATGCAAACGGCTGTACAGACTTGAATATGTGAAGCCAATGTACAGACTTACTATAACAGACTGATGTACAGACTTTGAAGAACAGTCCAATGTATGGACATTGAAATCGAAGACCAAAGTACAGACTTTGGCGAAGCAAAAGGCTGTATAGACTTTGCCTAAGACAATGCATGAACTGACATTGTATATACTTAGCCTATGCAGACCAATGTACAGACTTTGAAGAACATAACGTTCAGCAGTGTATAGACTTAGCCAATGCATTATGGATGTATGGACTTTGAGACTTTGAGTGTGTGTTCAGTGTGAAGACAAGATAAAATGCATATAATACACAGACAATCTGATAAAGTGATATCATCAAAACATAAACAGTGTTGCCAATTCATCAAAACAATGTGTTGCCATATGAAGTATAGTTACATGTCAACATCATCAACATATAGGAGTCACAACAACCCTTCCTCTGGGCCTCATCGGGAGCAGAACCACGGACGGAAATCCCTGAACCACGTCCCCCTTTATTTCACATACGAGGAGCCATGAGATAGACTGTCTCGGGCCCTCGAAATGTGACTGGAGGGGGAGGTGATAAATAATAGTAGCGAAGATGCTTCAGCAGAATTAGAAAACCAAACGATAAAACACGCCTAGTTATCAATATCCTTAGCATATAGCGAACCTCGGATGCAGAGACAGAAAGAAGAAGGTAATGAAAGGGCGGAATTCAACCCATTCTCTCATTCTTTATTTCATCCAGACGACTTACACGCATGCTAGAGAAAGAAATCTGACTCAACAGAGAGAGAAATCTAGGCTTAATCCCTGAAAGCAGGGTTACATTGGCATTCGATGCTATTGAAGCAAAGATGCTAAAAGAAAAATACGGAGAGAAATATTCAGACAGATAGGGAGGGGAAAGAGAAGGAGCTGCAGCTGTCCGGCGCTCCCACCTGGATCCCTCTTCGAACCTCTGCATCTCTCCCTTTTTCCTTTCTTCAGCTTCTTTCAAGGGCTCTCGAGTTCCCTCCTTCTCTTCGGTGGCTAGGCACTCCCTTTTCACTCTTCTTTTTTTCTTCTTTTCTCTTCAACCCTTCTCCCTTTTTTCTTCTCCTCCTCTGGCCTCTTCTCTTCTTCCGTCCTCTTCATTTTCTGTTCGAAGGGCAGGCCTCTTATAGAGGCCAGGCCCTCATCCTTTCAGCATGCACTTCCCGGCGCGCCAGGATCATCCTCCCGGCGCGGTAGTCATCGGCGCGTCTCGTCTCATATTTGGGCTTGGCCCATTCTCTTGTCGTTCGGCCCATTCGGTCCAAGATCCACTTGGTGGACTCCTTTCGACAGTGGGGCTTTTGGCATATGTATATTAAGACTCCGTGGGGCTGTTTACACCTTGCATTCACAAACGTGTGCGAGGCATTGTGCATCCCTTCTTCGGAGAATCAGAGATGTCTTAACATCTGTTTCAGTAGGCAGATGGTTGCCTGAATGTTGGTATAGTTTTATCAGCCTGACTATCTGAATGACAGTAGTACTGGACAGCGACCTAGCCAAAGACGGCTTTAGTCGAATAACATGATAGGGGTAGTGGGTTTCTTCTATTCGGACTCTCAGATCTCCCAGGGAGGGTACGTGAGCTGTGCCCTCGACTGATCTTCAGAACTGTGAATCTGCTATGATCTCTTCTGACATATTTTAGGTGTCAACAATGTCGTCAAAATTTTTGGGGATTTTCTTATTGGTGACGTCGATCGAGGCAAAAGCGTAAACACGGTTGCAAGTTTCTGATTCTGGTAGCTTCTGTATCACTGCAGCAAGAAGGCGAGGACACCACGGTTGCTCTCGAGCTCTGATTCAGGCCAGACTGGAGTCGTTGGATTTGTGGTCGAACCCTCTTCAAACGGAGATCCACAGGGATGCCGTCGGAAGTCGAAGCTGACTGCTAGAGCCTACGAAGTGGGAGGGGTCGGATCTATCTTCAGTCAGACTGACCTACTCACTAAGGGTAGGAAATTCGGAACTTTATGCTTCGGGCTTCAAACGACGCTCCGCTTCTTGAGGATGACAGAGGACTTGTAGGGGAAGCCCTCAGCTAAGTGGCGTTCCAAGAATTAGAGGAATCAGACCATGGTAGCCTCTGCAATCTGCTTCCGGATGACTGTGAGGAGGATGATACGCAGTCCGGCGATGTCGGCTCTCCTGGGTAGCCACGAACTCAGACTAGGACGAGACTACCACCGTTGTGAAGAGGACTAGAAGACGCTTCCAATGGTATATGGTATGCCCTTTGAAGCTTCTTAGTGATGACGTGGCAGCCTCAAAAGTCACTGGTACTCTACTGCCAGCGAGTTGGGAATAGGATGAAGGTGTAGGGTTGTGTAAAAGAGGGTGGGATGGCCAAGGGTGTTATGTTAGATGGACGCAGTCTATCTCCACGAAGTGTGGATCTAGAGGGGGGTGAATAGATCTATTGACTAATTTAAAACACAGTTGAACTATAATGTGGAGTTTAAAACAAACAGCTGTTGAACGATAGAAAGAACACTATGAAGAGTGTCGACACATGCAGCCACACAGCAGATCACAAGCAATCTCACAAACACAAGACACCCAAGATTTTTAGGTGGTTCGGTCAGAGACCAACGTCCACCCCACACTCCAACTAGAGTGTGGATACTGCTGACTCACAGCTTGAATAGCTGGGCTTCACAGCTTGCCAACAATTGCTGATACACAGCTTCGCTGGGCTTTACAGCTTGCCGACCAGAGGAACAGATCCTCTGCAACTGTTGGGCAATACAGCTTAGCCGTTCGAGACCAAGTCTCGCCTGCTGAGGATTACAACTTCACCTGTCCAGTGGAAACCTCACTGCAAATGCTGCCTCACAGCTTGAAGAAACAAAAGAGTTCGAAAGAAAAAATAGAAGCAAACGAAACAAAGAAAACCCAATTGGGAATGTAGCTCGAATGAGCAAAGCTCAGCTCTGGTATCTGAACCAAGAGTCTGAGATACAACCTCTCAATCAAACTCTCTCAATCTCACTCTCTCAACACATCTCTCTCAAACTTCTCTTCTCCCTTTTTCTTCTTCTCTACTTTTCTTCTCTATGGATCTCGGTGGCTCTCTGCTGCTTCAGACTTTCAGACTCACTATATAGACTTTGCCACTTGATCGACCAGATTCTCTTTTATACCAGCAGCAAATTGGATAAGGGCGTGGGCTTCCACATTTCTCGCCCAAAGAATTCGCCAGATCCGAGGGCATTTCATCCACATGGCAGCATCCTGGATGGGCTACTTCCACGTGTCACCATCATAGCACCTCGTCCTTCTCGGATTACGAGCCAAGTCATCATTCTCAGTAAAGAATCTCTGTCAGACAGAGAATCGAATTATCAGTTTAAGTATAGAATCCTGTACAGACTTTGTAGGATGCAGTGCATTGTATAGACTTTGCACTGTATAGACTTTGTGAATGCGAATGCAATGTACAGACTCTACGTATGCAGGGCCATGGCGTTGTACAGACTTAGTGAATGCAGTGCTGTGGCATTGTACAGACTTCAGGTATGCAATGCTAAGAACATAGCAGATGGTTGTATAGACATGCCATATGAATATGCAGACTCAGCGTTATGAACCCAACCGATGTCTAGACTTTGTGAAGACGATGAATGAGACGCTAACCCAATGCATGCAATCAATGATGTACAGACTTGCAGATGCAATGTGCAATGCAGTGAAGTGTGTACATTGAATATGAATGCATAGACATGCTGACAACAGATGTGTGGACTTTGAAGAACATTCAGCAGCCAATGTATAGACTTAGGCAATGGAAAGGCTTGCCAGTGTATGGACTTGATGAGCATGCCGCAATGTGCAGACTTCAAGGTTATGCATGAAACTCTAAGAAGACAGACGATGTATAGACTTATCCAGTCTTCAGCTCGATGTACAGACTTCATGAATGATGCATGCAATGCACTGGACGATGTATGGACTTAGTCAATGCAGACTAGTCCGATGTACATACTTGCTCGTTGTTCAGACATCATGAGCGATGTACAGACTTGCCAAGAGAAAGACTGTACAGACTTGAGGAAAGCAAAGTAGTTGAATGTATAGACTTCACGATGTGTAGACTTGCCAAAGACAACTGGACGATGTACAGACTTGAGCGAAGCAAAGTCTGTACAGACTTGAAGGTTCACAATGTAAAGACTTTGGCAAAGTAGCAATGTACAGACTTGCACAGTTCTGGGATGTATAGACTTTATCTGAAAGCCCAATGTACAGACTTGCAAAACTAAACGTAGGTAAAGATCCCAATGTATAGACTTCGAAGTTCAACTGGTGAATGTACAGACTTTGAAGGTTCAACTGGTGAATGTACAGACTTCACCAATGTATAGACTTGGAAGTTCACTGATGGATGTACAGACTTCACCTCGAGCAAGCTACAGTGCAGTGTATGGACTTTGAAGAATGATGCATGACGCTGTACAGACTTCACTAATGTATGGACTTAGCTTCATGCATGCTACAGTCCAATGTATGGACTTTGAATGATAGTGCAAGCACTGTATAGACTTTGAGCACAAACACCACAATGCAATGTATAGACTTGCTAGTTATGTGAGCTGTAGTGTATGGACTTTGCCCAATGCATAAGATGCTAAGTGAGACGGATAATGTACAGACTTAGCCAATGCAATGTACAGACTTACTGAGCTGACGCTGCATGAGACACTAAGTAAGATGGACAGTGTATAGACTTGTGTTCTGGGTGAGTCGACCCATATAAGAAGGGGGTCGACCCACTTCTGTCCAGACTATGCTAAGAGTGATGATGCATGGATGTATAGACTTACGTTCTCAACGATGCACAAACACAACACAAACACAACACGATGTATAGACTATGCTGAGTGTGAAGACTTGTGTGTGTGTGTGCAGTGTGTAGACTTGTGAAATGCATAGAACACACAGACAATATGATAATATAATTTCTTCAAAACATAAATAGTTGCCAATCAATCAAAACAAGGTGTTGCCAATGAAATAAAGTAATTGTCAACATCATCAACACAAAGGAGTCACAACAATCTCCCCCTTTTTGATGATGGCAACCCCCTATCTTGTAAAAGAGCAACAACCTGTCATTCAGATGAATTTTTGATGAAAGACATGATTTGTTATTCAGATTGTCATGCAGATGCTATGAATGCATGCTACGAAATAAAGACTAACTCCCTGCTCACAAGATCTCCCCCTTTGCCATAACATGATTCATACACTCCCCCTGGAATGAATTCAGAATTCATCAAACAGACAAAATGCTCCCCCTTTGCCATCAACAAAGAGGAGGGAAAGTGATTACAAGGGAAGGAACAAGAGAGATCATCTGACTGGCATTCTGAACAAGTAGTTCAGGAATAAGCATTCTAAAGCACAGAGTCTTCAGTCATATGAATTTAGAAACTACTTTCAGATAGAATTCTGATTTAAAGACTATAAAATTTTGAGTTCATGCACTACAATCAATGGATAAGTTTTCTGTGCATGATAACACAATAAACCAGAATCACATTTGTATGAGAGATTCATTTTCAAAATATCTTACTTTCATAGACTCAGAAAAAAAATGTTAAGAGTTACCAGGTTATGTATTGAAATTAAACAAATTGACATCCATGAAATTTCTTTTGAAGGAACAGCATTTTCAATATTAGTTCATTAAGGGCATTCAGGTGCCATTTGTCTTTTTGCGTAAGGGTATACGTTTATCAGACGCCAATACCCCTGGATACTCAACATGGTGCACCATTCTGCCATGATCAAATTCAATAGAACTGATTTACATCTTTTTATGTGAGGGTACACGTTTATTTGACGCCAGTTACCCCTAGGTACTCAGTGAAACCACCCTACTGTTTTGATCATTTTATACAGAGATAACTGATACACCTCATGACTTAAGTATTGTCCATTTCTTTGATGGATCACTTAGTTTCTCAGTGATTTACCAGTCATTGCTCTGCCAACATTATTTTTCAAGGATTTTCAATGTTTTTCAATATCTTTCCTAGATGTCCTTTATATGTTTCAGAATGATTTGATTAAGGACAATACACATACTTAGCTTCTCTAACATGATTTCAGATGAGTTTTCAGATTTCAGATATGATTAGCTTTGTTTGACATGAAATAAGATAAGGGTTGAGAGCTTTATCAATTTTCAGCTTTCTTATGTACTAATTGAAATCTTTAAACTCCAAAAATTATAAAATTCAAACCATTAAGTCAGTCTATAAGCAATTAAAATTCTTATAAGAGAAGAAGTCTGTTTTCTATTGCTTAGGAATCAGAACTGACTAACAGATTGTCATATTGTCAGACTCAATCATTCAGAGTCAAAGGATGAATGAATTCAAGAAAGTTGATGACCACTATGAATTTCTAACAAGACTCCCCCTATCTATATGCATGCAATTTTGCAAATGAATGGCAATAATTAAATGAGAGAGAGCTTAGACATAGGTCATGTATGAATGATATGCAATGAAAACTATGTCATAAAAAATTATGAATGATATGCATGTGGTTTTAGACACATTCATGACTAAATGATATGTAGTGATGATCATGAGCGTAAAAAAAAATGAGTGTCATGCATGATCATGAGTCTGTTGCTACATTCAACATTCACACAATTTATTCAAGCCATCAGATAATTTATTCATTATGCTGAAATTTACACAAGCCAAGTTCTCTTCTAAGAAATTTAAACCTTTCATTCCCAAGAGGCTTAGTAAAGATATCAGCAATTTATTTTTCAGTTTCAATGAAGTTCATTTCAATTTCCTTTTTATTTACAACATCTCTAATAAAATGGTGTTTTATCTCTATATGCTTAGTCCTAGAATGATGAACATGATTTTTAGCAAGGCATATAGCACTATTATTATCACACAAGATTGGAATACATTCCAATTTTATCTGATAATCATCTAGTTGGTGCTTGATCCAAAGTACTTGGGTAGCATAATTACCTGCTGCAACATATTCAGCCTTAGCTGTAGACAAGGCTACAGTGTGTTGCTTCTTAGATGCCCAAGATACTAGACAGCCACCAAGGAATTAACAGTAGCCACTAGTGCTTTTTCTATCTACTCGACACCCAACATAATCTGCATCAGTGTAAGCTAGAAGTTCTAACTCACACTTGGCAGGATACCAAAGACCTAGCTCTTGGGTGCCTAGTAAATACCTAAAAATCCTTTTCACTGATTTAAGATGTGATTCTTTGGGACTAGCCTGAAATCTAGAGCATAAACACACTGAAAATGGAATGTCAGGCCTAGATGCTATAAGATATAGAAGAGATCCGATCATACCTCTATATAGTCTTTGGTCCACTGGTTTACCTTGAGGATCTTCATCCAAACTGGTTGAGGTACCCATTGGAGCAGCTATTTCCTTGAGGTTGTCCATTTTGTACTTCTTCAATAAATTCATTATGTACTTGGACTGAGAGATGAAAGTACCATCCTTTGATTGTGTAACCTACAGTCCAAGAAATAGTTTGAGCTCACCCATTGATCTCATTTCAAACTCATTAGTCATAATTTGAGAGAATTCCTCACACAATTTGGGGTTAGTTGACCCAAAGATAATGTCATCCACATAAATTTGAATGATAAGAATATCTGAATGACTCACCTTGGTGAACAATATTTGATCAACTACACCTCTTGTGAAGTTCTTTTCAGTGAGGAATTTGCTCAACCTGTCATACCAAGCTCTAGGAGCTTACTTTAAACCATAGAGAGCCTTTTTGAGTTTATAGACATGATTAGGGAAATCTAAGCATTCAAATCTAGGAGGCTGTCTCACATAGACATCCTCACTGATTTCCCCATTCAGAAATGCAGATTTTACATCCATCTGCTGAAGATTTCTTCCTAAGGAACATGCATAAGCCAATAATATTCCGATTGCTTCTAACCTGGCTACAGGGGTAAAAGACTCTTCAAAGTCTATTCCAAATTCCTGATTATACCCCTGAGCTACAAGTCTGGCCTTATTTTTAATGACATTCCCTGATTCATCAGTTTTATTTCTGAACACCCACTTAGTCCCTATGAATGTTTCATGATCTGGAGGTGGAACCAAATGCCACACCTTATTCTTGTCAAATTGATTGAGTTCCTCATGCATGGCATTAATCCAATGCACATCTTTGAGAGCACAGTCAATGGACTTGGGTTCTACATTTGAAACAAACGCATATGCATTCAATTCATTTTGAATTCTTTAGTGACCTCTAGTCCTAGGGGGGTCATGCAGATTGCCAATTACATTATCTACAGGATGATCTTTTAGATATCTAATGTTGATAATTTCATCACCATGAGTTTCATTTACCTCCCCCTGAACTGTAGGCTCTTCTTCATTAAGCTCTTCATTTCCTTCCTCATCCTCGGATTTGTCTGCAGGATTTCCTTCCTTCAAAATATCACCATTGTCTTCATTCCTGCATTGACCAACATTAGTCTTTAGTAAGGATTCATCAAAAACTATGTGTGGAGATTCTTCAATAGTTTTGGAATTCAGATTGTACACTCTATATGCTCGGGTGTTTTCAGAATAACCAAGAAAAATTCCTGGTTCACCTTTAGGTTCAAATTTATCAAGGTCTCTTTTATCATTTATATGAATGAAACATTTACAACCAAAAACCTTGAAATGAGCAATAGAAGGTTTCTTACCCTTTAAGATCTCATAGGGTGTTTTCTGGGTAGAAGGTCTTACCATGGCTCTGTTAATTACATAACAGGCAGTATTTACTGCTTCAGCCCAGAACTTCCTTGGTAGACCACCTTCAACCAAGAGTGTACGACCCATCTCCACTAGGGTTCTATTCCTTCTCTCCACAACTCCATTCTGCTCAGGTGTCCTTGGTGAGGAGAACCTATGGTTAATTCTATTTGACCTGCAGAATTCATCAAACTGTGAGTTTTCAAACTCACTTCCATGATCAGTCAAAATATTTTCAATTTTATGGTTTTTCTTAAGATAGAACTCCTGAAATTCTGAGAATGCATCACTTTTATGTGATAAGAAATATACCCAAGTATACCTAGAGAAGTCATCTACCATGACAAACCCATACTTCCTCCCTGATAAGCTGACAGACCTGGTTAGCCCAAAAAGGTCCATGTGTATCAGCTCATAGGGTTTAGAAGACAGATTTTCTATTCTAGATTTAAATGACTTTCTAGTTAACTTTGATTGAGTGCATGCATCACAGATTTTATTTTCTTTCTTAAAGGAAACTTCAGGAAGTCCTCTAACCATGCTATGCTTATTTAGTTTATGCAAAACAGTGTAACTAGCATGACCTAACCTACGATGCCATAAAAATGCGAAGTCTTCTCTACTAGCAGTAAGGCATAGGTTAGAATGTTGAATATCATCTAGATGTATCATGTAAGTGTTATTTATCCTCTTACCAGAAAATTTAACAGTTTCGGAATCAGGTTCAAAAAGTTTGCAACATTGAGAGTCGAAAAGTACTTTGCATCCTTTATCACATAGCTGGCTGATGCTAAGTAAGTTATAAGCTAATCCTTCAACCAGCCTGACATCCTCAATGTAACAAGTAGTACACTTACCTACCTTACCTGTTCCAACAATCTTACCCTTTGTGTTGCTACCAAAGGTGACAAGGCCTCCTTGTTTCTCTGTCAGCATGCAGAACTTGGCCTTATCCCCTGTCATATGCCTGGAGCAGCTACTATCCAAGTACCACAAATTGTTCTTGGCTGCCAGGCATACCTGCACACACAATCAGGTAGAGAGGTTTGGAACCCAAGACTGATTGGGCTCTAGAGCAGATGAAATAGAAGCAAAGCAAGAAAGCAGACTTTTCAGAATCCACATTTGTTTAAAATAGTTCTGTTCAGTGGATTTTCCAGATTTCTTTTTTTTTTGCTTTTTCTTGTTGACACTAGCATGATTATTTACAGATTGATTATTTCCTTGCCAGTGCCTTGGTCGGGGTGTATTCATGAAATTTTGGCCATAGTGATCATTGGGCTGGCTGTGGAAATATTAGTTCCTAGGTGTCCAAGAGCCATACCCATTAACCCAATTCCTAGTGTAAGGTTTATAGGACTGTGTAGCCTGATGTCCATAACCTGTAAACCTTCCTTGAGTCCTAGTCCATCCTGACCTATTTGGATAGGTTGACTGTGCAAAGAAGTGGGACTGGGCTCTAGGTTGGTAGAAATGTTTGGGTTGAGCTCTAAAAGCATTCTACCTCCCCTGTACCTTGGACTCTGCTAACCTATTCATAGGTGTGTATTGGGTCTTTTTCATAGGTGGTGGTGATGGTAGAGACTTGGTGACCTTAACATGGGGTTTATAAGACTGTGTAGGTTGACCCCTAACCTGAAACTGAGCTTTGGGATTTTTCTTGGATGTGCTAACTTTACTAGGCTCACTCAGCTTTTGTTTGCCCTTCTCCTCAGCACTGGACTTTTTCAGATTAGCAGTTTTGTTCATTGAAATGTTTGAATTCATGCTAATTAGAGGTCCTTTCTCTTTTTGTGCAACAAATGAGATAGTTTTCATTCCAAAGGTTTTTGTTGCACTAGAATTAAATCCAAGACCCTCTTTTCTGAAGTTGACCTTTGACCCTAAAAAAGCATTTAGGTTATCTGTACCTTGGGTCATTTTCTCAATAGTCTTAAGCTTGTCCTCATTATCCTTTTGAATATCTTCAATGGATTTCTTAAGTTCTGAATTCACACTTAAGACAGCTTGATATTTGTCATTCACTATTTTTATCTCACGCTCACATTTCTGAATTTTCAATTTCAGTTCATCAGTTTCTTTTTCTAACCTCTCATTTTCTTCTTTAGAGGCTTTTGACTCATTCTTGATTTCTTCTAATTCAGAACATGTGAGTTTCAATTTTCATTCTCAGATTCTAGACATGAATTTTATTAGTTAGAGTTGTATCATTTTGCATGGAGTTAATTGTTCTTCTTAGATGCATGTTTTCCTTTCTAATATCATCAGCTCTATCAGCTATGTCATGGTAGGCATCTACCCAATCAGTAATAGTGAAATTTTTGAATCTAGTGATTACCTCATCTGAGTCCTCCTCTCTATCTTCAGAGCTTGTTGCCATAAGACAAATGGGCTTCTCAGATTCGGCTTCACTGTCAGAAGTATTGCTCAGGAGCCTTCATCTTCATCACTCCAGGTGCTAACCATAGCTCTCCCTTTCGTGTTCTTCTTCTTTGACTTGTCCTTGTATTTCTGATTCTCTGGACAGTCAGCTTTCATATGGCCTGCCTTCCTGCATTGATAACAAGTATTAGATTCAATTTTCTTTGCAGGGTTATGTTTATACCTTTTATCCCTTCGGCCGCCACTGTACTTCTTTTGGCTGAATCGTCCTGCTCCTTTCCTGAGGAACCGCATGAACTCTCTGGTCATCATTGCCATCTCAGTACGAGTTATATCTTCTTCATTCAGGCTCTCCTCGGATGATGAACTGCTAGAGCTTGATCTGCTGGACTTGCTGGATTTGCTGGCACCAGCTTTCAGAGCGATTGGCTTCTTCTTCCTCTCAGCTTCTTCTATCCTTGGCATATTAATCTCATATGCCATCAGCGAGCCAATTAGCTCATTAGCCCTCATATTCGCAAATCCCTTGACTCCTCTATCACTGTAGCTTTAGTATGCCAAGCATGAGTCAGGGAGCGCAATATCTTCCTCACTACATCATATTCTGTCTGAGCCTTCCCGAGACCTCTAAGACCATTAGTAATGGTTGTCAATCGAGCATACATCTCCTTGATGGTCTCGTTGGGCTTCATCTTGAAGGCTTCATATTCAGACACAAGGAAATTGGCCTTCGTCTCTCTAACTTGAGAAGTCCCTTCATGAATAACTTCTAGTGCATCCCACATGTCCTTAGCTGAATTATAAGCTGATACCCGAGAAAATTCTGTGGGGTGTAGTGAGCACTGAATGGCATTTATGGCACTCTAATTTAGTGTAGACCTCCTGATCTCCTCCTTGGTCCAGACTTCCTCATTAGCGGACAGCTCATAAGGTCCCTTGCTTACTACCTTCCAGATCTCGTAATCCTTCGCCCTCAGAAATACTTGCATACGGTTCTTCCAGTATGCATAGTTAGATCCATCGAAGAATGGGGGCTTTGTGGTTGAGTGTCCTTTAGCTATCATCCCTCGAGCATCCATCTTTGCCTTTCCTCTTCGGGCGGTAAGTCCCTGTAGAAGAGTATGGCTCTGATACCAACTGTTATGTTAGATGGACGCAGTCTATCTCCACGAAGTGTGGATCTAGAGGGGGGTGAATAGATCTATTGACTAATTTAAAATACAGTTGAACTATAATGCAGAATTTAAAACAAACAGCTGTTGAACGATAGAAAGAACACTATGAAGAGTGTCGACACATGCAGCCACACAGTAGATCACAAGCAATCTCACAAACACAAGACAACCAAGATTTTTTGGTGGTTCGGTCAGAGACCTACGTCCACCCCACACTCCAACTAGAGTGTGGATACTGCTGACTCACAGCTTGAACAGCTGGGCTTCATAGCTTGCCAACAACCGCTGATACATAGCGTCGTTGGGCTTTACAGCTTGCCGACCAGAGGAATAGATCCTCTGCAACTGCTGGGCAATATAGCTTAGCTGTCCGAGACCAAGTCTCGCCTGTTGAGGATTACAGCTTCACCTGGCCAGTGGAAACCTCCACTGCAAATGCTGCCTCACAGCTTGAAGAAACAAAAGAGTTCGAAAGCAAAAACAGAAGCAAACGAAACTAAGAAAACCCAACTGGGAATGTAGCTCGAATGAGCAAAGCTCAGCTCTGGTATCTGAACCAAGAGTCTGAGATACAACCTCTCAATCAAACTCTCTCAATCTCACTCTCTCAACACATCTCTCTCAATCTTCTCTTCTCTCTTTTTCTTCTTCTCTGCTTTTCTTCTCTGTGGATCTCGGTGGCTCTCTGCTGCTTCAGACTTTCAGACTCACTATATAGACTTTGCCACTTGATCGATCAGCCTTCATCCGAAGAAGAAGACTCTCTTTTATACCAGCAGCAGATTGGATAAGGGCGTGTGGCTTCCACATTTCTCGCCCAAAGAATTCGCCAGATCCGAGGACATTTCATCCACATGGCAGCATCCTGGATGGGCTGCTTTCACGTGTCACCAGCATAGCACCTCGTCCTTCTCGGATAAGGAGCCAAGTCATCAATCTCAGTAAATAATCCCTGTCAGACAGAGAATCGAATTATCAGTTTAAGTATAGAATCCTGTACAGACTTTGTAGGATGCAGTGCATTGTATAGACTTTGCACTGTATAGACTTTGTGAATGCGAATGCAATGTACAGACTCTACGTATGCAGGGCCATGGCGTTGTACAGACTTAGTGAATGCAGTGCTGTGGCATTGTACAAACTTCAGGTATGCAATGCTAAGAACATAGCAGATGGTTGCATAGACATGCCATATGAATATGCAGACTCAGCGTTATGAACCCACCAATGTCTAGACTTTATGAAGACGCTGAATGAGACGCTAATCCAATGCATGCAATCAGTGATGTACAGACTTGGAGATGCAATGTGCAATGCAGTGAAGTGTGTACATTGAATACGAATGCATAGACATGCTGACAACAGATGTGTGGACTTTGAAGAACATTCAGCAGCCAATGTATAGACTTAGGCAATGGAAAGGCTTGCCAGTGTATGGACTTGATGAGCGTGCAGAAATGTGCAGACTTCAATGTTATGCATGAGACTCTAAGAAGACGGACGATGTATAGACTTAGCCAGCCTTCAGCTCGATGTACAGACTTCATGAATGATGCATGCAATGCACTGGACGATGTATGGACTTAGCCGATGCAGACTAGTCCGATGTACATACTTGCTCGTTGTTCAGACATCATGATCGATGTACAGACTTGCCAAGAGAAAGATTGTACAGACTTGAGCAAAGCAAAGCAGTTGAATGTATAGACTTCACGATGTGTAGACTTGCCAAAGACAACTAGACGATGTACAGACTTGAGCGAAGCAAAGTCTGTACAGACTTGAAGGTTCACAATGTAAAGACTTTGGCAAAGCAGCAATGTACAGACTTGCACAGTTCTGGGATGTATAGACTTTATCTGAAAGCCCAATGTACAGACTTGCAAAACTGAACGTAGGTAAAGATCCCAATGTATAGACTTCGAAGTTCAACTGGTGAATGTACAGACTTTGAAGGTTCAACTGGTGAATGTACATACTTCACCAATGTATAGACTTGGAAGTTCACTGATGGATGTACAGACTTCACCTCGAGCAAGCTACAGTGCAGTGTATGGACTTTGAAGAATGATGCATGACGCTGTACAGACTTCACTAATGTATGGACTTAGCTTCATGCATGCTACAGTCCAATGTATGGACTTTGAATGACAGTGCAAGCACTGTATAGACTTTGAGCACAAACACCACAATGCAATGTATAGACTTGCTAGTTATGTGAGCTGCAGTGTATGGACTTTGCCCAATGCATAAGACGTTAAGTGAGACGGACAATGTACAGACTTAGCCAATGCAATGTACAGACTTACTGAGCTGACGCTGCATGAGACACTAAGTAAGACGGACAGTGTATAGACTTGTGTTCTGGGTGAGTTGACCCGTCTAAGAAGGGGGTCGACCCACTTCTATCCAGACTATGCTGAGAGTGATGATGCATGGATGTATAGACTTACGTTCTCAATGATGCACAAACACAACACAAACATAACACGATGTATAGACTATGCTGAGTGTGAAGACTTGTGTGTGTGTGCAGTGTGTAGACTTGTGAAATGCATAGAACACACAGACAATCTGATAAAATAATTTCATCAAAACATAAACAGTTGCCAATCAATCAAAACAACGTGTTGCCAATGAAATAAAGTAATTGTCAACATCATCAACACAAAGGAGTCACAACAAAGGGAAGCAAGGGGAAATGGGGAGGGCGACTAGGGTAGGAAGGGGGTGTTGGAGAGGGGTGAGGGGTAGCCAGCAAGGGAGGGAGATTCAAATTTGGCCTAGGGTTTGAACCCCTTTAGCCTTGGGGAGATAGAAGGGTGCTTGGGAAAGGGTAGTGGGTGGTTGGGGGTTGGAGGGTGGCTTGGAGATTGGTGGGTTTTCCCTTGGGACTAGGGGTGGAGTAAAGAGGTGTTGTGGGAAGTTGTGGTGATTATTGAATGAGGGGAGGAGAGAGAAAGTAGGTGGGAGGGGGAGGAGAGAGAAAGGGGATAGGGGAGGGGATTTTCTCACTCCTTTCTAATGGTTTCTCATCAAATGAACTCAATTTATGGACTCATAATAATATATCTTCATTCATTAGTTCCCAAATGAGGGAATGGGGTCCTATTTATAGGAATCTCACAATTTAACATAAGTCCCTGACTTTTGGACTAAAAATAAGAGACCAGGGGGAAGGGGGCGCCCATGGGCCCAGCCCATTGAATTGGGCCCATTAGCCTACTTAATTAACCCTATGACTCAAGACTTAGGTAAATGACTGTCTAACCTAGGTACTGGACTCAAATAAAAGAAAAATTACAATGATATGACTCAAATAAAATATGAAAATTATTGAGTAGTGGATGGCGGATCTAGAGGGGAGGGGTGAATAGATCTGCCCCTCTTTTCGTAAAACACCCCTCTCTAAAGCTAGATAAAAAGAATAGTAGCGGAATATAACTATCTTAACGAAGGACACAATGATTTGCTTAGCAAGATGAATGAATAAATTAACGATTGAACCTAAGCATGCATCTAGCACAAGCAATTGCACAAACAAACCACAACGCAAGAGATTTTAAGGTGGTTCGGACTGAATCCCCAGTCCTACGTCCACCCCTCACCAAACTCGATGAGGCTCCACTAGTGCAGTGCACCAAATCGTAGATCGGAGAACTTCCGATTGCCTTCCTACTAACCACCGGTATGGATGAAAATACCGCAGATTGGATCACCTTCCAACTGCCTTCCTACTAACCGCGGTAGGGACGATTCACAATTTCAATAGCTTGAACAAATTGAAAAGAGAACAAGATGAAAATGCTCAAACAAGATATGGAGATATGCTAATATCGAGAGAAGATCTTATCTGAAATAGATGCTTCTTCTTCCTTGCAAAATATTCTTCCTTAGATCCTCTTGAGGTGATGAAGATGATTATGGATACAGATTTGATCTCCCTTGAAAACCTTGTGAAATGAGCTTCCTTGAATCCCTTTGAGTTGATGAAGAAGACTATGGATGTAGCTTTGATCACCCTTGAGAACCTTATTTGCTTCAAGACTTCCATGGAGGTTGCTTGCTTGAGATATAACCTTGAATCACCTTGGAATTAATGAAGAACTCTGCACGGAGTACTATTCACGGCTACAGTACCTCTTCTTTCTTGGACCTCCTCTAGCCTCTCTTGATCTCCTTTGATGCCAATTGATCCATTAGGGTTTCTAACCCTCTTATGTGTATTTTATAGACTTTGAATGGTCCATAGACATCCCCCAGACCAGATCTACAATCCTTGGGAGATTGGGTGACTTTAGGATTAAACAAATCCAAGAAGAGGGGCAGGCCACGAGGTGGAAAACAAAGTCAAACATTGCTGCATCGAGGCTTCCGGTCGACTGGAAATGGCCGGTCGACCGGAAAGTTTCAGACATGGAGCTTTTCGGTGCTGGCAAAAATCAGTCTACCGGCCATGGGGGGTCAGTCGACCGGACCTGGGGCGGTCGACCGGTTCCTGCAAATATTATAACATTTCGGTTCTGGTAATTCTGGTCGACCAGTTTATGACCGTTGGTCGACCGAAAACTTGATTTTTCACAGTTTTGCTTCGATCAACCTCTTAAACCTATTTGCAGTCCATTCCAGTCTGTGGCATCAAACTCTTTAGACCTTTGGACATGAAACCAAGTGTGCACGACCCCGTGGCTATGTGAATTGTCGACTCTTGCTTGTAGAAGGGATTTTCATCCTTGCTTGGGCACGATCATTGATCTTTCAGTTTTGCCATCTCCACTCCATTCCTTGGCGTACCTGTCATGAAAAATGCATCAAGTATTTCAGTCATATGAGAGTGGGAAACATCAATGACTTATAGTGTTTAGCCATTATCAAAACCATGAATGTCAAATGACTCAAATGACCACAGGGGCACAACATTCTCCCCCTTTTTGATGATGGCAACATTGTGAGTCATTATTTAGCAGTAATTGTAGACACGTCGTTTTCACGTTTTCCCTGGGTAAATCTCATATTACACCGTGATGCCCTAAAGTGACTTGCGCATTTGATTCATGTGGGTGATTAATCATCTTTGCTTTGATGACTTAGTAAGTCTATACATTCAAGTCTGTACGTTGCAACAAGTCTATACATAACAAGTCTGTACGTTGCAACAAGTCTATACATAGCAAGTCTGTACGTTGCAACAAGTCTATACATAACAAGTCTGTACGTTGCAACAAGTCTATACATAGCAAGTATATATGTTGCAACAAGTCTATACATTCAAGTCTATACATTCAAGTCTATACGTCGCAACAAGTCTATACATAGCAAGTCTGTACGTTGCATCAAGTCTATACATAGCAAGTCTGTACGTTGCAGCAAGTCTATACATAGCAAGTCTGTACGTTACAACAACTCTATACATTCAAGTCAAGTCTATACTTTGCAACAAGTCTATACATAGCAAGTTTGTACGTTACAGCAAGTCTATACATTCAAGTCTGCACATGGTTGCAGCAAGTCTATACACCAAGTCTGTACATGGTTGCAGTAAGTCTATACATTCAAGTCTGCACATGGGTGCAGCAAGTCTATACATTCAAGTATGCACATGCCTTTAGCAAGTCTATACGTTCAGCTTAGCAAGTCTGTACGTTCAGCCTTAGCAAGTCTGTACGTTCAGCTTGGCAAGTCTGTACGTTCAGCTTGGCAAGTCTGTACGTTCAGCTTAGCAAGTCTGTACGTTCAGCCTTAGCAAGTCTGTACATTCAGCTAGCAAGTCTGTACATTCAGCCTTAGCAAGTCTGTACATTCAGCTAGCAAGTCTGTACATGTCACGCCCCGGGCCGATAGCAGCGGAACGTGTCGTTTGCTCGGAACGTGGCAGTTAAACAGTCGTGAATGATCAAGAGCAATCGCATAAGACCAAGATAATTTCGAACAACAATAGAAATTTATATTTCTATTATAAATCTCTTACAAGAACTTGTTTTCCAACTTGGAGACTTCAACACAATGGAAAGGAAGATAACGACATACTAACAGACTTAGACAAGATGACTGAATAAGAGACGCCAAGCTGACTTAGCTAGACAACACTATCTAGACTCAAGAAAGATAAAAGAGTCGGTTCACTAGTTTCCGAAGCTCGCTTGCACACTTGTCCCGCCCGTGTGAGTCTCGGTCTTGCTAGCCACCTGATTACCTGAAAATGTTGGAATAAAACGGAGTGAGCGAATGCTCAGTAGGAAATTATATCTCAAGAACTAGCAATGGGTTTAAGTAATTACAAGTTTTCTCATGTTTATGCAATAGGGCTATGCATGTATAAATAACTGAGCAAGTGAAATAAACTGATCAATAGAATAACACGTCGCGCAAAACATCCAAGCGAGTATTAATCAAGAAGTATTCATGAGAGACTTTATAGATTATTGGCTATTTCACGCAAGTACATTGCCCGTGTCGGGCCACGCTAGTAAAGTCACACAAGTCAAGTCACGTCCGCAAGAAAAGAGAGATCGTGGAATGCCAAAGATCAAGATAAAGAGTACTCCGATGCAATGCTAGACACCGTTATCATTAAAACTCCCATGGGCACTAGTACTTTCGGGCGCTCCTCCCAAGACCAGATCGGGCCCTATATGCACAGCATTCACGATAGATCTAGACATCCACGATAGTTTATAGCCAATAAGGAGTTCCAAGAACAGGCTTTAATTAGGATGATAAGATAAGATTTTTATGGAATTCAAGGGCAAGACCCTTGAGTAAGGACATACTGGCGATAAAATCCACGCAAAGCATAGTAACCATGACGTCGATAAACTGGGTGGAATTGGTTCCCTAACTTGGGTACCATGACAAATAAGTGCCCATATGTAGATGGTCACTCCTTTATATAGAATTGTGATCTACAAGAACAGCATGTTAATAACATGAGGTCCACAAGAATCATCATAACAAAATTGATATAGAACTGGGGTCTACAATAACATCTCATTGATGGCATGTTTTACCCCATTCCTTAAGATAGTTCTCATATCATACATATAGTATAACATGAGGGCCGGTATACCATTTTTCATTAGAGTGACATGGTAAAGATTGTGTAATGGGTTTTTAGGGTACAACCAGCTCAGTCGACCTTGAGGGAATCCAAGGTACGAGGAGTCTTACGGAGGTCTCTATGACTAACTCGCTAGTCCAAAGGAACAGAATGTCCAATGGAGAGCTCGTATGTCAATGAGAGTTGAGGGTGATTGATAGAACAACATGAAAACGTGGGACTATACTCACGGAGTGGAGATATAGTGCCGATATACATATATATAAATATAATGCAAACCCTCGGTTAGCAGTAACAGGTAAAAATATTTTTACAGAAAATAACGACTTTGATTAAGTCACTACTTAAGTAAATAACGCCTTAAATAAGGGCGTTTACATGCATTTCCAATTTCCATAATTCTATGTTTTATCAAAAACACGCCCTTTACAGGGGCGTTTTATTTCAATGTGACGACATGCACAATGGTCGTCCATTCTTTAATCCTATTGTTTGCAGGATATACATATTCTGGGATTTATCAAAGACACGCCCTGAACGGGGGCGTTATTTTCAAATTCACGCCCTCAATCGTGGCGTGGGTTTCACAAGAAACGACTTGGTTCAGGTCGTGAATTCATGCTTTTCAAGAATTTTTATAAATTTCAGGATAATAAATTTCGGAAGATAAGATATATAGTCATGACAAGAAAAATAGTAGGATTTCACGGTATACTCATGCATTACATTAGTTTCAAGATTTCATAGCTATTAAATTTTAAACGTGAACAATTATTAATTGCATGTAATTTCATGGAATTAACGCCTTTGTACAGGGCGTCGAATTTAGGAATTGACGACCTGGTCAGGGTCGTGTCTTGTAAAATAGCGCCCTTGACAGGGGCGTCTCTTTCAAAAATATTCCAGAAAACGCGTAGAAGCTATATTAAAACTTATATTCATGCATGCGATGATGTATATTCATTGAATTAACTTGTTTGGGCTACAGTGCCTTGAGAAAACCTACCTTAACAAGACTTGGGAAGGTGGAACGTGAAGAACTTGATGAGAAAATAACACTCTGTTTGTAACAGAGCCTTCTCGGAAGAAAGAGAAAGATGAGCTCTGTCAACCCAATATTCACAGCAGCAAGTCAGCAAGAAAGGCTTTAGGTTGGATGAAGAACCCTGGTTCTTCGGCTGGCCAACTTGCTGTAGATCCTACAGGGAAAAAGAAGAAACCTATATTAGTTCCTTCACCTTATCTAACCGGAGGAGAAAAAGAAGAACATTACCTTGTTCTTTCACAGGAGCTTCTCAACCTGTATAGAAGAAAAAGATGAAGAATCGTTATTCTTCATGAGTTGTTCGAACACAACAGAAGGAAGAAGAAAAGAAGGAAGAAGAAGAACCTGATGTTCTACCTATACCTTTGAAGAATCGAACGCTTAAACAGTGGTTTAGGGTCAAGTAGGAGAGTATTTATAAGATTTTTAGGGTCCTAATAGGGTTAGTATTCTAGTGGAAGTAATGCTTCCAATATAGAGTCCTTACCCTAGTAGATACTTACTAGATTAGCTTAATCCTTCCCAGGATAAGCTCTTGGTTGGAACGGAACCGGAATGTAATTAACGACCTAGGTCAGGGCGTCGCATTTTAAATTGACGCCTTGTCATAGGGCGTTTCTTAAAAGGCGCCTTGTATAAGGGCGTTTCGTGTTTAAAAACACGCCCAGGAAAGGGGCGTTTATCTTACTTGCCCTATTTGGTGTTTGGAATTTGACGCCATGTGGTGAGGGCGTCCTTTCTTGAATCACGTCTTGTTTAAGGGCGTGTCTAATTTAAATAGCGCCTTTATCAGAGGCGTTATTTCATTTTGTTTTATTTATCTATTTATTTGATTTATTTAAAATCTTTATTTTTATTAATATTTTATCAGGGTTGCTATATTTCTTCCTTCTAATAAAAGTATAATGTAATAAATGTGAATATTAATTTTTTTTAAATTATTAATAAAATACTAATTGATGTTTTCTTCAAGATTTAATGATTCTCAATTCAAATAAAATGGTATTATGCATTAAATGCCTTACTTAAAAATAACATGTTATTCTTAAAATTATGATAATACAATGGTAGGGTTCATGAGTTCTTTTTGTGAGATTTCTCAGGATGTCAGGGGGTCGTGTACCGAGTCTGGCCTTGATTATTTACGTTGTATTATATTTATTTATATTGCATTATATATTCATCAACATATTTGTTACTTTCTAACCCTCATATACCTATTAATAATTTGTATGTATATAGGGATTTTATTCCTCATAATTTGTTTAACTTTTATTAGTCTTTGTCCTAGGTATCAGAGGCAGGTTCGATCTGAGCAACCATATAGGAATATCGCTTGACCATTTATTTATTTGAATAAATTTTTAATTAACATTATATACTTATAAGAGTAGGTATATCATTATGTATATTTTTATTCCTGTTCCAAAAATTACCGGGCGTTACACCCTCCCCCACTTAAGAGAATTTGGTCCCCAAATTCACATCAACTTCCATTCCTAATAGAGAACTAGCTATAACTTATTACGAGCAGAAGAAATCTTCAGAATGAAAAAGGGCTAGTTTAGGATTACGGTTGAGGGATACCTTCCGCATCTTTCCCTTTGGCAAGTTTGGTTAAATCTTGAACTCCTTTTGGAGGCTTCTTGGGGCATTCCACTATCTTGTGATCTAACTTCCCGCAACGCAGACATGCTCCCGAACTTCACCAACACTCCTTCGATTTGTGACCATATCTTCCACAAGATTTACACTTATCTTGCGATTGATCCGCCTGAGTTTTTCTCTTATTACACTTCTTACATTTCTGACATTTCTCACACCTTTGTGAAATATCTCCCTCGTTTACCCTTTTCTTGGTAGCGGCGAACTTTTCAGAGTTATCTGGTTGATCTTTCCCTTCAACTCTTTCCTTTTCTTCCACCACTTTCTCTAGTTCTTGAATCTTTTTGACAAGGTCCGCGTAAACTTGGACATCCACTAAGATCATCTCATGAGCATAGCTCGGCTTAGAGGCTTCCATTTTATCTAGGTTCCTGCAAGGATGAGTGGAGGGATAATTTATTGACTCAAGATTTAGTGTTAATGAAATGTAAATACTTTATCTTTCTTTTATAACTTTAACCCCAAGTTCTACCCATCTCTCACGGAATTCCTATAGGACGACTGACAAGGATACTCAACCTATAACCTGGATTTAACAATCTAAGGATTTTGAAAAGTTGAATCCAAATATGACCGACAGGGATACCGGACCTATCACGGAAACTTAACGATTGCGACAACCAAAGCTATGATATGACTAACAAGGATATCTGACCTATCACTGAAACCTAATAACTTGAGGATGTAAAAGCTGAAGCTCTAATATGGTTGATAAGGATGACCTATCCTTGGGACTTAATAACCAGAGGATATAACAACTGGAGGATAGGATAGCCAAAGCTCTGATATGGTTTAATAACTGGAGGATATGACAACTGGAGGATAGGAAAGCCGAAGCTCTGATATGACAGACAAGGATACTTAACCTGGAGGATATGAAAGCCGAAGCTCTGATATGACAGACAAGGATACTTAACCTGGAGGATATGAAAGCCGAAGCTCTGATATGGTTTGATAACTGGAGGATAGGAAAGCCGAGGCTCTGATACCACCTCTGTCACGCCCCTGGCCGATAGCAGCGGAACGTGTCGTTTGCTCGGAACGTGGCAGTTAAACAGTCGTGAATGATCAAGAGCAATCGCATAAGACCAAGATAATTTCGAACAACAATAGAAATTTATATTTCTATTATAAATCTCTTACAAGAACTTGTTTTCCAACTTGGAGACTTCAACACAATGGAAAGGAAGATAACGACATACTAACAGACTTAGACAAGATGACTGAATAAGAGACGCCAAGCTGACTTAGCTAGACAACACTATCTAGACTCAAGAAAGATAAAAGACTCGGTTCACTAGTTTCCGAAGCTCGCTTGCACACTTGTCCCGCCCGTGTGAGTCTCGGTCTTGCTAGCCACCTGATTACCTGAAAATGTTGGAATAAAACGGAGTGAGCGAACGCTCAGTAGGAAATTATATCTCAAGAACTAGCAATGGGTTTAAGTAATTACAAGTTTTCTCATGTTTATGCAATAGGACTATGCATGTATAAATAACTGAGCAAGTGAAATAAACTGATCAATAGAATAACACGTCGTGCAAAACATCCAAGCGAGTATTAATCAAGAAGTATTCATGAGAGACTTTATAGATTATTGGCTATTTCACGCAAGTACATTGCCCGTATCGGGCCACGCTAGTAAAGTCACGCAAGTCAAGTCACGCCCGCAAGAAAAGAGAGATCGTGGAATGCCAAAGATCAAGATAAAGAGTACTCCGGTGTAATGCTAGACACCGTTATCATTAAAACTCCCATGGGCACTAGTACTTTCGGGCGCTCCTCCCAGGACCAGATCGGGCCCTATATGCACAGCATTCACGATAGATATAGACATCCACGATAGTTTATAGCCAATAAGGAGTTCCAAGAACAGGCTTTAATTAGGATGATAAGATAAGATTTTTATGGAATTCAAGGGCAAGACCCTTGAGTAAGGACATACTGGCGATAAAATCCACGCAAAGCATAGTAACCATGACGTCGATAAACTGGGTGGAATTGGTTCCCTAACTTGGGTACCATGACAAATAAGTGCCCATATGTAGATGGTCACTCCTTTATATAGAATTGTGATCTACAAGAACAGCATGTTAATAACATGAGGTCCACAAGAATCATCATAACAAAATTGATATAGAATTGGGGTCTACAATAACATCTCATTGATGGCATGTTTTACCCCATTCCTTAAGATAGTTCTCATATCATACATATAGTATAACATGAGGGCCGGTATACCATGTTTCATTAGAGTGACATGGTAAAGATTGTGTAATGGGTTTTTAGGGTACAACCAGCTCAGTCGACCTTGAGGGAATCCAAGGTACGAGGAGTCTTACGGAGGTCTCTATGACTAACTCGCTAGTCTAAAGGAACGGAATGTCCAATGGAGAGCTCGTATGTCAATGAGAGTTGAGGGTGATCGATAGAACAACATGAAAACGTGGGACTATACTCACGGAGTGGAGATATAGTGCCGATATACATATATATAAATATAATACAAAACCTCGGTTAGCAGTAACTGGTAAAAATATTTTTACAGAAAATAACGACTTTGATTAAGTCACTACTTAAGTAAATAACGCCGTAAATAAGGGCGTTTACATGCATTTCCAATTTCCATAATTCTGTGTTTTATCAAAAACACGCCCTTTACAGGGGCGTTTTATTTCAATGTGACGACATGCACAATGGTCGTCCATTCTTTAATCCTATTTTTTACAGGATATACATATTCTGGGATTTATCAAAGACACGCCCTGAACGGGGCCGTTATTTTCAAATTCACGCCCTCAATCGTGGCGTGGGTTTCACAAGAAACGACTTGGTTCAGGTCGTGAATTCATGCTTTTCAAGAATTTTTATAAATTTCAGGATAATAAATTTCGGAAGATAAGATATATAGTCATGACAAGAAAAATAGTAGGATTTCACGGTATACTCATGCATTACATTAGTTTCAAGATTTCACAGCTATTAAATTTTAAACGTGAACAATTATTAATTGCATGTAATTTCATGGAATTAACGCCTTTGTACAGGGCGTCGAATTTAGGAATTGACGACCTGGTCAGGGTCGTGTCTTGTAAAATAGCGCCCTTGACAGGGGCGTCTCTTTCAAAAATATTCCAGAAAACGCGTAGAAGCTATATTAAAACTTATATTCATGCATGCGATGATGTATATTCATTGAATTAACTTGTTTGGGCTACAGTGCCTTGAGAAAACCTACCTTAACAAGACTTGGGAAGGTGGAACGTGAAGAACTTGATGAGAAAATAACACTCTGTTTGTAACAGAGCCTTCTCGGAAGAAAGAGAAAGATGAGCTCTGTCAACCTAATATTCACAGCAGCAAGTCAGCAAGAAAGGCTTTAGGTTGGATGAAGAACCCCGGTTCTTCGGCTGGCCAACTTGCTGTAGATCCTACAGGGAAAAAGAAGAAACCTATATTAGTTCCTTCACCTTATCTAACCGGAGGAGAAAAAGAAGAACATTACCTTGTTCTTTCACAGGAGCTTCTCAGCCTGTATAGAAGAAAAAGTTGAAGAATCGTTATTCTTCATGAGTTGTTCGAACACAACAGAAGGAAGAAGAAAAGAAGGAAGAAGAAGAACCTGATGTTCTGCCTATACCTTTGAAGAATCGAACGCTTAAACAGCGGTTTAGGGTCAAGTAGGAGAGTATTTATAAGATTTTTAGGGTCCTTATAGGGTTAGTATTCTAGTGGAAGTAATGCTTCCAATATAGAGTCCTTACCCTAGTAGATACTTACTAGATTAGCTTAATCCTTCCCAGGATAAGCTCTTGGTTGGAACGGAACCGGAATGTAATTAATGACCTAGGTCAGGGCGTCGCATTTTAAATTGACGCCTTGTCATAGGGCGTTTCTTAAAAGGCGCCTTGTATAAGGGCGTTTCGTGTTTAAAAACACGCCCAGGAAAGGGGCGTTTATCTTACTTGCCCTATTTGGTGTTTGGAATTTGACGCCATGTGGTGAGGGCGTCCTTTCTTGAATCACGCCTTATTTAAGGGCGTGTCTAATTTAAATAGCGCCTTTATCAGAGGCGTTATTTCATTTTGTTTTATTTATCTATTTATTTGATTTATTTAAAATCTTTATTTTTATTAATATTTTATCAGGGTTGCTATATTTCTTCCTTCTAATAAAAGTATAATGTAATAAATGTGAATATTAATTTTTTTTAAATTATTAATGAAATACTAATTGATGTTTTCTTCAAGATTTAATGATTCTCAATTCAAATAAAATGGTATTATGCATTAAATGCGTTACTTAAAAATAACATGTTATTCTTAAAATTATGATAATACAATGGTAGGGTTCATGAGTTCTTTTTGTGAGATTTCTCAGGATGTCAGGGGGTCGTGTACCGAGTCTGGCCTTGATTATTTACGTTGTATTATATTTATTTATATTGCATTATATATTCATCAACATATTTGTTACTTTCTAACCCTCATATACCTATTAATAATTTGTATGTATATAGGGATTTTATTCCTCATAATTTGTTTAACTTTTATTAGTCTTTGTCCTAGGTATTAGAGGCAGGTTCGATCTGAGCAACCATATAGGAATATCGCTTGACCATTTATTTATTTGAATAAAATTTTAATTAACATTATATACTTATAAGAGTAGGTATATCATTATGTATATTTTTATTCCTGTTCCAAAAATTACCGGGCGTTACAGTACATTCAGCTAGCAAGTCTGTACATTCAGCTTTAGCAAGTCTGTACATTCTTTAACAAGTCTGTACATTCAGCTTTAGTAAGTCTGTACATTCTTTAGCAAGTCTATACATTCAGCCTTTAGCAAGTATATACATTCAAAGCAAACATGTCCTAAAGTGAATAATCAGAAAAGGTTAGAAAAATACAAAAAAAAAAAGAGAAAAGCTTATAAAAAAGAGCTTATAAGAAAATTCAAAATAATAATAATAATAATAAATAAAATCAAAAAAGGGGTATTAAAAATACAAAAAATTTGAAAAGGTTATTTAAAAATCTATAAAAATTGAGAAAAGGTTAAAAAATATAAAACTTAAATATATATATATATATATTTATATACAAGGTTGTAAATACATATATTTAAAATTGTTTTACATATTAAGTTTTGTTTTAATAATTTTAAACAAAAAAAAGGACAAAAAAGTAATATTATATGTACTAATTATTTACCTCATCCTAATAATTCCCTCACTAAAACCTCCTCAATTATCTTCCCATCTTATCACTATCGAAACCAACCACCTCGAAACCTCATTCCCCTACCTTTTTGTTCTCTCTTCCCACCATCAGAGAATCTATCTCTCACGTCCCTCTCATTTCTTCTCTTCCTGTTTCTTCTTATCATTTTTCTGGCAGCGAACCCAGCCCATCTCTTCTCCTCTTTGTCTTTTAGGCTCAGCCGCCCGGCAAGGGGAATCCCCCCTTTTCAAAACCCCACCTTTCCCTGTTCTCAACTCTCTCCCCACGGCACATACACACACAACCACTCTGGTGAACACTCAACCGACTGACTCTTCTCTGCCCTCCCTTCTCTCCCACAACACCCCACGTGAGCCACTGACCTTCACTCGACTCTCCCCATCTCTGGCAGATCTCTCTCCCTCTCTTCACTCCCCCCTAACCTTCTCTTCTCTCTATCATCCATACACGACACTCCCACGGCAGCGCCCGCCTCCCAGATGCTATCGCTCACACCCCGGCCATCTCACGACCTCGCCATTGTCGCTCTCCCGGTTACCCCCACGCCGCCCTGGCCATCTCCAAGCTCCTTTCACTACGGACACAACTGCGACCTCCCTCTGCATCATCGTTAGCTGCCACCTCCAACCCACTTCCCATAGCCGCCGCACCCTCCTCCGGATTCCACCACTGTCGAGCCTTCCATTTCGTGAGCCACCCTTTGTGACACTACCCTCTCCACCGTGAGCCCTTCACTGCCGCATCCGCTTTCCTCTCCACTCCCACGTCATCGGCACACCGCCACCGCCGTTCCCGTCGTCGTCCGGTCGCCGCTGCCCCTCACCGCTGCATGCACCGCAGGCCACCCTGGCAATCGTCGCCGTCTCACCGTGAAGCCCGCCGGTCACCTCCGCAAAGCCCTCCCCCAACGCCACCGGACACCACTGCTGTGAAGCACCCTACAGTTGCCGTCGTCATTCACCTCCAGCCTCTGCGAGCCCACTGTACCACCGAACGCCGCTACCAAAGCCGTCGTGACTGTCGCCCCCCACAGCGCCGTCCGTCCAAGTCACCGACACCCTAGCCGCGCCGTCCGCCCACGCCACGGCCGCCCTCGCCGCCGACCCACACCACCGGTCGCTCCACTGCGGAGCTCCCCACGCGACCGTCGCCGCTGCCGCGAGCTCACCCCGCGGCCCACGTCCTCTCTCTCTCTCTTCCTCCTTCTCACTTTCTCTCGTGGCTCTCTCTTCTCCCCCTCCGTTTCTTCTTCACGCCGCGATCTCTCTCCCCCTCCGTCTCTTCTCTCCACCTCCGTCTCTCTCTCTCCCCCCTTGCTAACTCTCTCTCTCCTCTCGCATCCCCCCTCTCTCTTCCCTCTGCTTCTCTCTCCCCCTCTCGCCGCGTCTCTCCCCGCATCTCTCATCTTTCTCTCTCCCTCCTCCCTCCATCTTTCTCTCTTTCTCTCTGCGTATCTCTCTCTCCCTCTTTTTTTAATTGTTTTACTCCCCCCCTCTCTCTCCCTCTCTCTCTCGATCTCTCCCTCACTTTCTCCTTTTTTTATTTTTTTATTCATTCCTCTCACACCCTCTCCCTCTCTCCCGTCTCTCTCTGCTCTCTCCCTTTCTCACCTTCCCTCCTCTCGCCCCCTCTCTCTTTCGATCTCTCTATCTCTCTCTTTCTCTCCTTTAGTTTTTTTATTATTTCTCTCCCTTATTCGCCCCCTCTCTTCACTTCTTTTTTATTGTTTTTTTATTCTCTCATCCCCCCTCTCTCTCCCTCCTCTCGACTTCTCCCTCAACTTTTTTTTATTTATTTATTTTTATTTTTATCCCCCCTCTTTGTTACTCTCTCACTTTCTCCCTCTCTCTCTCTCCCCCTTCGATCTCTCTCTTCCCTCTGCTTCTCTCTCTCTCTCCCTCTCTTATATATATATAACATATATATATATACTATATATATATATATATATCTTATATAGTTCGTATATATGCTCTACATATATATACATGCTATATATTTATAACTAAAATAAAAACAATTCAAAAAAGGGGGGGGGAAGAGTTGTCCCCTCCCTCTTCCTTTCTCTCTCCAACCCTCTCTATTTCAATCTCTCTTTCATAGATATATTCTTATATATGTATATATAGGTGTGTATGCGAGTGTTCTTGCAGGTGTGTGTGTAAGTGCGTGTATGCGTCTATATGGAATGGAAAGAGATGCTCCAGTCCGATCTGTGTTAAAGCCTAAGAAATAAAGAAGGTCAAGTCTCGGGTGTCCGAGCACGTACGGGAAAAGCCGTTCTACTCCACCATGCTCTCGCACCATCCTCGCCCTGGAGAAGCTCCTTCGAGCCCGTCGTCAACATCTTAATAAGCTTCCTCACCACGTCGTCTTATTTGCTTTTGTTTCACTAGTTGCGTTGCACTGCATGCATCATTATCTGTCACTCCCATCGTATCTCTCCCTGAGAGACCCCTCCTTGTTCATTCATCATATCATCTATCTACCTTTTTATGTCTAAAAGGGGTTTCAAACAACACCAACCAGGTGCACGTTTGAACATGACTCTGCTATTTTTATATCAAGGGACCGGTACTACACTACTTTCATTGTAATCCACCGTCCATTTGTTTCGTCTGCTGTGTTTTGCAAGGATAACCAAAGGAATCCCTCTCCGTCGGCCGGTCGAAGGAAGAGGAAGAAGAAACTCACATCATCTCGTTGCCTGGAGGCAAGACGCGATCATTCTCCTATTTTGAGGTACACTACCTCTGGCAATCACACCCTCCTTACTCCTGTTGTGTTAGTTCTTTACTTTATTCTCACCCGCGCGGAGGACCATCCCCGCGGCGGTTCCCCTCCCCATTTAATTCCTGTTTAAATCCGATCAAGGAATCCGTTCCTCGTGGCAGTCTTATTTTCTGTACTTTCGTTCCAACCCCGATCAAGGAACCCGTTCCTCGCGGTGGTTTCATTTCCTGTACTTTCGTTCCAACCCCGATCAAGGAATCCGTTCCTCGTGGTGGTTTCATTTCCTGTACTTTCGTTCCAACCCCGATCAAGGAATCCATTCCTCACGGTGGTTTCATTTCCTGTACTTTCGTTCCAACCCCGATCAAGGAATCCATTCCTCGCGGCGGTCTTATTTTCTGTACTTTCGTTCCAACCCCGATCAAGGAACCCATTATCCAATCCCGATCAAGGAACCCGTTCCTCGCAATGGTTTCATTTCCTGTACTTTCATTCCAACCCCGATCAAGGAATCCGTTCCTCGCGGTGGTTTCATTTCCTGTACTTTCATTCCAACCCCGATCAAGGAATCTGTTCCTCGCGGTGGTTTCATTTTCTGTACTTTCGTTCCACCCCCGATCAAGGAATCCGTTCCTCGTGATGGTTTCATTTTCTGTACTTTCGTTCCAACCCCGATCAAGGAACCCGTTCCTCGCGGTGGTTTCATTTCCTGTACTTTCGTTCCAACCTCGATCAAGGAATCCGTTCCTCACGGTGGTTTCATTTCCTGTACTTTCGTTTCAACCCCGATCAAGGAATCAGTTCCTCGCGGCGGTTTTATTTCTTGTTCTCCGTCCCAGCCCCGTTGACGGAACCATTTCCTCGCGAGGGCTTCTTTCATGATTCTCATTCTGTCAATTGTTCTTGTTACTCTCATATTTGTTATAAAACCCCGCAAAGGCCAATGCCTAGTGGCGGTTCATGTTGTTCATACTACTGTCATCCCGTTCTGTTAAGTGATATCCTGTTATAGTTAGTTTGCCTAGTTCATGTTGCTATTATCGTTTCGTAATATTAATAGTTTGTTATAATGTGGTGTATCTTTATGTTGTGTATCACTCACTCCTGAATCCGTGGAAACGACTCCCGTCGGACCTTCTCCAGCTTTTACTGCCAAGTTAGTTCCCCTCACTCCTCATTCTTGCGTCGCTCCCTTCATCATCACCTTTGTTCGCATCAACACTTTGCATTTCGCTTGTTACCCAAAGTCACCTTACGTCCTACCCTAATATTCGGTATCTCCAAAGCTACGCCCAAAGCAACGGGTTACGCTTGTTGAAGAGGGAGTTAGTTTGCGCGAGAGGACCTTCGGGTCCCTATCTCCGCCTTGTACCAAAAATTGGGGTAAGTTCAGATTTTACTGTGTCTGACTAGCATGCTCCTTTCAGGATGGGTTTTCCATTACCCTTCCCTCACTTTTCATCACTACCCCCTCTTGCATTCGGAGTAGACGATCTCAACCGTCTACTTCTCACTTTTCTCTAGCCTTTCATCACTATCCTCTCTTACTCCCGAGGTTGGACGATCTCCGCCGTCTACACCAGATTGGCGATCAGGGTGGGACATCTTTTATTTTCTCTGGTTACCCAAATATCATCGGCACCCACATGTGCCCCTTCACTTGGCACCCCTGTGTGCCCCTCCTGATTGCGCCTGCGTGCGCTATATTCGTGCTCTCAGTAGCACTCTTGCCATCGGCACCCACGTGTGCCCTTCACTCGGCACCCCCATGTGCCCCTCCTAATTGCACCCGCATGTGCTATATTCGTGCTCTGAGTAGCACTCTTGCCATCGGCACCCACGTGTGCCCTTCGCTCGGCACCCCCGTGTGCCCCTCCAGATTGCCCCCGCGTGCGCTATATTCGTGCTCTCAGTAGCACTCTTGCCATCGGCACCCACGTGTGCCCTTCACTCGGCACCCCCGTGTGCCCCTCCTGATTGCGCCCACGTGCGCTACATTCGTGCTCCCAGTAGCACTCTTGCCACCGGCACCCACGTGTGCCCTTCACTCGGCACCCCTGTGTGCCCCTCCTGATTGTGCCCGCGTGCGCTACATTCGTGCTCCCAGTAGCACTCTTGCCATCGGCACCCACGTGTGCCCCCCCCACTCGGCACCCACGTGTGCCCCTCCTGATTGCGCCCGCGTGCACTATATTCATGTTCCCGCTATCACTTTTGGCATTCCAATTTCAGCCCTTGTGCACTACGTGCATTACTCCAGAGTCCCCGGTGAAGTCTGAAGAGATTCGTGTTGTTACGGAAAAGGAGTGTTGTTATGATTGTTTAATTTCTTTTGTTGTATATATTTGTTCTCTATTTATATATCTCTTGTTAAATTCAGCACTGCATTGCATATCATCTCCCTTTTATTTTTATTTTTTTGTTCCTTTTTTTAGGATCACCCTTTCTTGGTGAAGGAAGGACTCTCCGTCGGGAATTCATCTCGACGGACTAGGATCTCCTTCATCGGGACCTCCGTAAGTCCCCGACATCGAAGGATTCCCTCTTCGTTCACTGGGCTGGTTGTACCACTGAAGTTCCCTGGAGATAGTCAACCCATTCGTGGTGAGTCGAGTGTCCTTAAATCACACGGCGGAAATCAATATTGCAACTAAGGTCCCTCCTGTGGTGTGAACGTTAGATTAGAAAAAAAAAGAAAACAAAAAAGGCGTAAAGCATCAACTTGTTTGTTAATCTTTGCTATTGGTTTGAGTGTGTATGTTATTGCGTTCTGGTAGAATCTCACGTTCCGAAAAAGATCAAGAAATGTCCGGGAACGGTCAGAATCCGACCCCGGGTCACCAGGGGACACATGCCCCTGCTGAGGACGCAGGTTCCTCACGTGAACCATCATATGAGGTGCGAACCACCATTGTGGAAACTTCCCTGCCGCAAGATATTTCCTCCCTACTAGGTGTCCTCGCGAACACACAGCTCAATCCCAAGCAGGTTCGAGCCTTTAAGGCCATCCTAATAGGGAAATCTATTGCTTCTACTTCTCAAAACCCAACACCAGTTGTTCCCTCTACTCAAGAGCCTACACAGGCAATCCCTTCCTCCCTCCCTCTCGCGCAGATAAGTCTGCAACCTCCCTCTTTCGAATTACCTCCCCAGTCTCAAGTTCCACCAATTCTTCATACAACATTTCAGTCAGTTCCGTTTACTAACTTGCCACAACGTCCCACTCATCCGGAATTCCCTTCTCAGGCTTCCGCAAGGCCTTAGTGGCCACCAAAACCTGCTCCTTACGATGAGGTCACTCAATCTCTCCTTCATAGGCTGAACAAGATGGATGAACAATTCCGAGATTTCAAAAAGGTTGTGGATGTCAAATCCGCGCCTGAGATTTCTTTACCAATCCTTCCTATATTCCGTCTCCCTCCTTCTGAAATGTCAATGTACCGACGGTACACCGGCATAGGCAACCCCTTCATTCATCTAAAGGACTTTATGTATGAGTCCGCGTTTTGGTAGAACGATCAAAGATCCCTGGCATATCTCTTCAGGAGATCATTGGATGGCCCCACCTTAGAATGGTTCTATTCCCTAGAGCCGAGTGAGGCTGAGAACTTCAACATAGTGCAACAGAAATTCCTATAGAAATATCGGGATAGGGTCGGTCCCTACCTTTCTATTACCGACCCAGTGGCCGAGAAAATGAAGTCGGACGAAGATTTCGTCCAATTTGCTGATAGATGGAGATCCTTGGCAGAGAAAGTGAGAGACCCCATTTCGGAATCGGAACAAGTGAAGATGATCGTGTCTAATGCCACTCCGCAATTCAGACACGTCTTGGCAATGAACAAGCTCACCACTATGGAGGAATTATATGAGAGGGCTCGATATATCCAAACACAGTTGAAAGATTCTCCCCTCATGCATATGTTTGAGCCACCAAAGCCAAAGGTGTTTAGGAAGCCAAGCACGGGTGCCCAAGCTGAAGTGACAGAAGGGGTTGTAACGAATGAGCAGGTGAGTGCGGTTGGCAATCCCAACCGGCAAGCCAACCCCAGGCCTCCACAAGCTCCACAATTCCCCATTCCTTAGGACCAACAAGGTCAGCAACCCTATCATCCTCCCCCACAAAACAACCTCCTCTAGAACAATATGCCTCAACCCATCCATCTCCAACAACAACAACAGCGACCTCCTCAATATAATCAGGTTCCACCACCCGGGGACTATGGCCCCCAACAACAGAGGAGGCCAATTGGCACAAGGAGAAATCACTACCCACCTTTGCCAGAGTCATTATCAGACATTTTTAATGCTCTCATGGCTGCTAATATACTCACCTTGCCTAAGGAAAGAGACATATGGCCCACGAACGTTGACACTTCCAGATATTGTGTCTTCCATAGACAACCGGGTCATACAGTGGAAAATTGTTTCCATTTCAGATATTATATCTATGATATGAATGATGAACATCAAATAGATTGGGATGAAATGAGGCGATACGTCGCCATGATGAAGGCCAAGAGACCCCTGAAGTCCCGCGATCAATGACACCCAAGAGGGGGGTGAATTTGGTGTTTACAAATTTTAAGGAAACTTTTAGCTTTTTACAAAATATGTGGTAAACAATAATTAGCAATTGAAAACTAATTAACCAATACTCTCAAACTCACCGTTCCCACACGACCATACAACGAAAATAATTAAACCACACAACTAACACACAATGCACAACGGTTTTTAAGGTGGTTCGGATGCAACGACGGCAATCCTACGTCCACCCCTCACCAAATCCGATGAGGCTTCACTTGGGAATGAATCCCCAAACGGAGATGATGCTCCAACCACACACGCAGGACGACACCTGCACACACACACGGGGACGCGCCCCAAACTACACACAGAGACAAGCTCCAACACACACACACACAAGAGGATGAACTCCAACTCGATCCGACAATCGGATCACTACCACATACGCATACACACGCTGCAACAAACGCAGCACAATAGCACATACGACCGCACGCAGGCGATTAACCACGACCGTATACACAAACGGTCACACACACAAAGTATTTTCAGGTTTGAAACTAAACACAAGTAACAATATAGGCTCAGATCAAAATAGAACGCATGGCAACCATCTCAAAATGGCAACTAAAGGATGTAGAGATTATTCCCCCTTTGATTTTCAAGATGAATAGAAATGGTAGCTTGAAGCTCCAGTCGGATGGTGATGATTTTGATATCTTCTTGATCCTCTCCTTGATCTACTGCACTTTTCCTTCTTCTGCAATCTTCAAAACCTCTTGGATGAAGAACAAAACCCCTTGGCTTGAGCTCTTCTTTCCTTTCTTCACCTACAAGATAGAAAACAATGAACACATTAGAGTTCCACTTGCTAAATTCGTAGCTTACACATATGCCTATGTAGAAGACATGAAAAGACCATGATCACCCTTCTAGAACCATCCAAAAAGACCCCCAATAGGTCTATTATGAACCCAAGGGCAAAAGGGGGTTTATGACTTCAAAAATATAATTTTATGACCCTTGAATGGTCCAAGGACAAGTCCCAGACCAGATCAACGTTTTGTGGATGATTGGGTGTCATTAGGATTAAAGAAATGCAATGAGAATGGCTCTTCTCGAAGTGGAGAACAAAGTCAACTTTTGTTGGCTCGGGGCTGGCGGTCGACCGGTGGCTTCTGGCGGTCGACCGCTACTGAGAGAACTGCTGCCCGTTGGTTTCTGGGATTTTCGGTCGACCGCTAGCTCCTGGCGGTCGCCGCTAGCTCAAGTATTTTTAGGTCAACCTAAACTGTCCTTTAGGTCGACCGAAACCTGCAGAAAAAATACAGAAAAAATAAAAACATTAGTAAACATGTAGGAAAACATGCCCAATGATCCCAAGTGATGAATGCATGAAGTACATACATGAAATCATTAACAAGGAGAATGAAAACACTTGGAAAACTCAATCAACCATAACATAACATCAAGATCATAAGGCTATCCAATTTGTGCAATAAGATAGCATCATTGAACCAAATTTCATATATTATGAGGATGCCATTCAACAAGGTGATTGGGTCTAATTTACCAAGTGTATATGCAATGTGAGAACACATATCAACCATATATCCTATCAAGATCAAAGAACTCCAAATGGAAACCTACCATTTTTCCCAAAAATATACACATGCAAGGTGCCAAGTTCTCACCATGAATCTTGATACCTTTACATATGGGATTGGCATTCCATTTTAAACCTGCATAAGAGAGTAAATGAAGTTAAGACAATGCAAGTTCAATCACTTCGATGCCATTTACCACTTTCAACCAAGATTCTCATGAAGCCTTCATTTTGTGAATCCAAATGATCTATATATGCATCCCATTGACATCAAACATTCAACCAAAGATTATATACAAACCAAGGATCAAGACCATGTAATCGTTGCCATTTGCCATCCGAACCATGCAAGTTTAGTTATCATCACGTAATCACACATTAAGTTTAGTTATCATCAAAACCATAACAGTCATGAACAATAATCACAACAATCATCAAAATCATAACTCAACAATCTCCCCCTTTTTGATGATGACAAACTTAGTGATGATGATAAATTTAATGATAAACTTGGGATGATATAACAGAATGGCACAAATGTTCTTTTCCCCCTATCAATAATAGTCATCAACTTCTCCCCCTGTCAACAACAATCATCAATTTTTCTCCCCTTTTGACACAATCAAAAAGCGGGATAATACAAATCTTTCTCCCACAACAACAGTATCAAACGAGCTGGAAGAAACCAATGAAGTAAGAGCAAGTCTTTCTCCCTCTTGAGGAGATCAATATGTGATTATTCTCACACATCAATATGATACCATTTGAGGCAAATTTAGTCAAGCATGCATGGATGCCAATGGAAGGTAATGATTGGCCTCATATCAGATTTTCACAAGCTGAGATAGTCAGCATGATAGCATGGAAATAAGAGAACCCATATCAGATGTTCACAACATGCAAGTGCACATCAAAAGATTTTCTTTTATTTTCAAATTTTTGATTTTTATATTTTTTGGAAATGCGTAAGAACTCAATGCAAGCATGTGATGATACTATGAATGCAAGCATGATACCAATGGAAAGCAAAAACCCCATATGGCACGTGTAAGCAAATTGAAGTCCAATTTTTGTGAGATTTTCAGTGATTTTCAAAATTTTAATTTTCTTATAAAATGCATGAGGCTATATACATGCAACTTATGACACATGATGAGCACACAATGTAACCAGGCAGATACGTATATATAGACATGCAAGCATATCTCCCCCTTACTTATATAAGAGGGTATAGGTATAGGTATAGGAAGGGTGCATGAGGGTCATGACAATCGGAATGCACATGTGTAGCACACGGGAGGTTGTGCAATCATATAGGAGAATTATGCAATTGCTAATGCAGTCAATCAACTTTTTGAATACATATTAAATCAAATTTCCAGATGTGTAAGTGAGTAACATGAAAAATGATAGTTGCAATATGGATATTCAGATTTTCAGATAAACACAATGAGACATTTCACAGAATGCACTTCAATTTTTGAGAACAGCGTATTGGAGGCTTCGCTCTACCACAATGAGTTTTCACCACATTTTTTTTTACCGCACCAAGATCACATGATAGTCAGAATTTTTAAGAGTGATCAGGTTCAAATGATTCCTTTTTACACGAGTAGACGTATGGAGCTCATGCCAGAATCTCCGGTTACTCAGAATACAGAACCATTTCACCTCATTTTGAACAGAGATACTAGTCAACACTTTTCAATATGAACCACATCATGTCTTAGGTGACATGTGCCCAGTTTACTCAGTGAGACCGAGCATTGCTCTATCTTTCATTTTCATTTCAGATTTTTCAACAAGGATAGGTAGGCAACTTTTTCCTCAACTGTCTCTTTAACATACATGCAGCAAGTTTAGCATCTCGAGAGTGTTGAAAAGAAATTCATATATCCTTATCTTTAACACTCATTTTCACATTTTGTGCATGAAGTGTGCGAATTTGATTCAGCATGTACACCGAAAATATCATGAATACACAACAGTGCAACTCCCCCGAAATAGATGCACTTATGAAATATAAACTCTCCCAGAGTGTACGACATGAAACACTCCAATAATGACGCAAATACAGCATTATGTATCAAGAAAACATAAGGCAATAGAAATGCCAAGGGATGGGGGTGAATAGTATATAATACCATACAAGCACACATTAGGAGTTTATGCAAATGCACTGTGACATACATGCGAGCAATGTGATGTAAATTTGATACCAATTGAATGGACGCCAATTGAATGAACTAAGTGTGACTAATACATGAGTTCCAATGCAATACAACATATGAGCATATGAGAATGCGATGCAATGTGCAAAGTGATTCAAACTTTTGATTTTCATTTGCATGATCTAAAAATACCTTATGCATCGAATTATGATGCATGCAACTTATAACTATGTGAGAATGGAATGCAAGATGAAAAATGACACTATGTACAAGAGAGCAGTTCAGATTTGAAGGACGAGTATGGGGTATTATTCATCACAAGTGGTTCATATACAAAGGTGTAGAAATAATTTGGCATGCAGTGGAAACTATTTATTGTCAAAAATAGTTAATAACAGATTTTGAAAAGGTTTGAAATCAATCACAAGTCATTCAAGAGTAGACATTTCCATTGCAGAACTCTTTACTTCAACAAGGATCAATTTTAGAAATTTTGAAGCAATTCATCATGAGCATGTTGTATGTTTCAATTAGAGATCACTCATTCAATAGAGAATAGCATTCATTTCAACTTGTTTAGCTAGCAAGACCCCCTTTGACAAAAACATGAATCTTAGAAAAATTCAGTGGAAGTGTAATGTTTCTCTCATGACATGGGGCTAGCTAACAAGGAGCAAATAGTAGCATCAGAAGAAGTCTTTTAAGGCCAAACAATCAATTTCTTCCAGTTCTGGTACAAGGCGGAGAACTTTGGTCGAAAGACCAACTCACGCATAGTGAGAGTTTCCAGGTGAAGATAATCCACCTTTTCACTACTCAGTATTTGATATACCAGATACTCAATTAAGCTTAAATGTGCTCAAGCAATCAGATTGAAGGATGTTCAAAGGTCAACATAAAATTCAAGATTTTTAGTTTCATTTAACCAATAAGCAGGTTAATCACAGCAGAATGGAGGAGCAATCATTTCAGGTATGTAGAAATAATACCTGTCATCAGAATAACATCACAAAGTGCCATAGACTAATGCATGAATTTTCATTTCCATAGTAAGAGGGTGAATTACCTTAGTTCAAAGGATAATACCGAAGGCCTTCAAGCACCAAAATCACTAACCTCACGAAGGTTAGTATTTTAGATTTACTTTCTTACCTTTGCCTTGAGAATCCATTTTCTTCCGAGCCTTCCACCTATTGAACCCATTCTTGGTTAAAAGAGATGCGCGCCTTTCATACCATGTCTTGGGTACTTGCTTCAACACGTACAAAACTTTCACCACCTTGTACTTGAGTCGATCCTGGAGGTTGTTCTACATAAAATATCCCATCTTCTTGTAACAACTTGATAGGGTTCTCATCATTTTCATCCTTGCAAGGTATTCCTTTCATTTACTCAAGCTTGACCATGACTAGCCCATCATCATTTGGATTTGGGAGTATAATCTACATCCAAGGACAAGAGGACTTGGGTTGTCAATTTCGATTCAATTTTTTTGACAATGGTATGATAAATTATTTTAACAACCAACATCCCCTGGATAGCTCTAGATGTAATGTATGACTCATGTGTGAACCTAAACATTAAGTTCATATGACGAATGTGGTTGCTCCCTCTTAGTGTGTGCATGAATGCAAGATGTTCATTAACATCTTAATGCCATGTGCATCCATATGCAATATTACATGACTATATGACACAAAGTGAGTTAAAACATGACAGAGTCACTACAAAGGTGGGAGGGATATCACCTGATCTTCAAATTCAGTTTTTGATTTTTCTTCCAACCTGACTTATGCCACTTGACCTGTGTGCCTTACCTTCTTGATGAAAACAGATTCCATGCTTTACATTCCCAAGGCACACCTGCAAAACAGATTTCTCATTTGCCATTCTTAGGTACCCAAATCCTTTTGGGTCCTTGTGGGTTAGCAGCAACATTTGCACATGGTTTCCACTTTTTGACAGTATTCAAATTATCATTTTTCATCAAAGAACAACCATGCATCAACTCACAATCATGCTTAGTATGACCAGATTCACCACAATAGAAACAACACACAGAAGCTATTTTCTCATGTGGTCTTTTAGCATGAACATAAGAATTCTCAAATCTATTTCTCCCAAATGAAACTTTTTTTGTATTTTTGAAAACATTCATTTTCTTGCATGCTCTCAAATCATCATTCTTCATAATGAAACAATCATGCATGGCATGTCCAGATTTACCACAGTAAAAATATGAGAGTTTCTTTCTAAGTGATTGTGTGTGTGTGGCAGAAGTATGTTTAACATGCATGGGTGTACTAGCAGTATTTTTAGATTTTTGATGCAAATTAATTTTCTTTGTGGATCCATGTGTGTGTGCAACATGATTTTCCTTTTTCAGATTCTCATTTGATGTGCTGGCTATGTTTGAATTGTGCATAAAGGATGTATAAACTTTATTTTCAAACTTCTTTTTGTTCACAGGATTATAGCCTAGCCCCTCTCTTTGAAAGTTTACTTTCATTCCTAGTAATTTGTCCAGGTTATTTTGACCATCCACAACTCTAGACAATGAAGTATTCAAGTCAGAGATTTCTTTTTCAAGTGATGAAATGTGCAATTCATAGGAAACAATCACATTTTCACAAGAATTGATTTTTTCATTCAAATGTGTATTGATGATTTTGTGATTTTCCACTTCTTGTTCCAACACATGCACCTTTTCACATTCATCAACAAGCAAACTTTTTCCTTTTTCAAAAATAAGCAATCTTTCAGAAATGACATTATTCAACTGTTTCAATCCTTCATTTTCTTTTCTCATGCATGAAATGACTTCTTCATGGTTTTTGATGTCAATCATAAGAGATTCATTTTCCGTTTTGCATTCCAAGCATTTATTACATGAAGAATTTTCTTTTTAAAGTTCTTCAAGATTTTTCACATTACTTTCAAGTAAGGAGTTCTGAATTAACAAAACACTAATCTCCTTTTCAAGTTTCGAGCATTTATCATAAGAAGCATTCTCAAGAAAAGCATGTTCAGATTTATTTTTTAATTTTTTATTTTCAGACTTAACTTTCTTGTAGTTTTCAGCAAGCTCATCATATGCATTCAACAAATCTTCATAGCTAAATTCATCTTCATTATCAGAATCAGAATTTACCTTTGAGCTTGATCCACTTGATGAGCTTGATCCACTTGGCTGATCACTCCTTTGTTCACTCGTCCCTACCACAAGACATTGGTCTCCATCCTCTTCCCGAATTTTGGTTAGGCCATCCAAGATATCCTTCGCGGATCTGCAATGGGAGACAAAGGGGAAATAATTAGAATCAACTGCAGCAGTTAGCAACTTTAACACCAAACAATTTTGATCATGTTTAAGCTTTTGATTTTCAGTCCAGACATTTTTATCCTTAGGCAAGGACCATATGAAACAAGCTTCCACAGCTTAGGGTCATATGAGTTGACAAGACTGCACATTCTACCTAACCACAAATTGAAATTGCAACCATCAAACACCGGTGGAGAATTCAAAGTATACATAATGGTAGTCATTGATCAGGATCACTCTAGATCGTTAGATCTATGTAATTAGAGCCTTAGCTCTGATACCAATTGAAGTCCCGCGATCAATGACACCCAAGAGGGGGGTGAATTGGGTGTTTACAGATTTTAAGGAAACTTTTAAATTTTTACAAAATATGTGGTGAACAATATTAGCAATTGAAAACTAATTAACCAATAGTCTCAAACTCACCGTTCCCACACGGCCATACAACGAAAACAATCAAACCACACAAATAACACACAATGCACAGCAGTTTTTAAGGTGGTTTGGATGCAACGACGGCAATCCTACGTCCACCCCTCACCAAATCCGGTGAGGCTTCACTTGGGAATGAATCCCCAAACGGAGACGATGCTCCAACCACACACGTAGGATGACACCTGCACACACACACGGGGACGCGCCCCAAACTACACACGGAGACAAGCTCCAACACACACACATACACGGGGATGAACTCCAACTCGATCCGACAATCAGATCACTACCACACACGCATACACACGCTACAACAAAAGCACAATAACACATACGACCGCACGCAGGTGACTAACCATGACCGTATACACAAACGGTCATACACACAAAGTATTTTCAGGTTTGAAACTAAACACAAGTAACAATATAAGCTCAGATCAAAATAGAACTCATGGCAACCATCTCAAAATAGTAACTAAAGGATGTAGAGATTGTTCCCCCTTTGATTTTCAAAATGAATAGAAATGGTAGCTTGAAGCTCCAGTCGGATGGTGATGATTTTGATATATTCTTGATCCTCTCCTTGATCTGCTGCACTTTTCCTTCTTCTGCAATCTTCAAAACCTTTTGGATGAAGATCAAAATCCCTTGGCTTGAGCTCTTCTTTCCTTTCTTCACCTACAAGATAGAAAACAATGAACACATTAGAGTTCCACTTGCTAAATTCGTAGCTTACACATATGCCTATGTAGAAGACATGAAAAGACCATGATCACCCTTCTAGAACCATCCAAAAAGACCCCCAATAGGTCTTTTATGAACCCAAGGGCAAAAGGGGGTTTATGACTTCAAAAATATATTTTTATGACCCTTGAATGGTCTAAGGACAAGTCCCAGACCAGATCCACGTTTTGTGGATGATTGGGTGTCATTAGGATTAATGAAATGCAATGAGAATGGCTCTTCTCGAAGTGGAGAACAAAGTCAACTTTTGTTGGCTCGGGGCTGGTGGTCGACCGGTGGCTTCTGGCGGTCGACCGCTACTGAGAGAACTGCTGCCCGTTGGTTTCTGGGATTTTCGGTCGACCGCTAGCTCCTGGCGGTCGACCGCTAGCTCAAGTGTTTTTAGGTCAACCTAAACTGTCCTTTAGGTCGACCTAAACCTGCAGAAAAAATATAGAAAAAAGAAAAATATTAGTAAACATGTAGGAAAACATGCCCAATGATCCCAAGTGATGAATGCATGAAGTACATACATGAAATCATTAACAAGGAGGATGAAAACACTTGAAAACTCAATCAACCATAACATAACATCAAGATCATATGGCTATCCAATTTGTGCAATAAGATAGCATCATTGAACCAAATTTCATATATTATGAGGATGCCATTCAACAAGGTGATTGGGTCTAATTTACCAAGTGTATATGCAATGTGAGAACACATATCAACCATATATCCTATCAAGATCAAAGAACTCCAAATAGAAACTTACCATTTTCTCCCAAAAATATACACATGCAAGGTGCCAAGTTCTCACCATGAATCTTGATACCTTTGCATATGGGATTGGCATTCCATTTTAAACCTGCATATGAGAGTAAATGAAGTTAAGACAATGCAAGTTCAATCACTTCGATGCCATTTACCACTTTCAACCAAGATTCTCATGAAGCCTTCATTTTGTGAATCCAAATGATCTATATATGCATCCCATTGACATCAAACATTCAACCAAAGATTATATAGAAACCAAGGATCAGGACCATGTAATCGTTGCCATTTGCCATCCGAACCATGCAAGTTTAGTTATCATCAAAATCATAACAGTCATGAACAATAATCACAACAATCATCAAAATTATAACTCAACAACCCCCTCCTAGATAACAACAACAGCAACTACCACAACAACAACAACAACAACAACAACAGCCTCAGTAGGCACCACAGCAATAGCCAAACATGGGCATCCTCCAAAATCCATTACCGGCGCACCAACAACCCAACCACCAAGTCAACCCCATCTCTTCCTTCCCGGAAGTTGGAAGAGGGCAAGATTGGCATACGGAAGGTAGCTCTGTCCTTGTCGCCAATCATGTTCCTAATCAACCTCCATGCCTTGTCCGTCCCGCACCTGTCTGTCCTCGACACGTAGCACAACCTACAACAACGCCTCACTCATTTCCACCGCCATCACGTCCTCTCATCCGCATCCCTGCTGTTAACCTTCCACTGAGTCCTCAGCAAACACCATCCACCTCCACCATAACCCCTTTACCCTCGAAACCCCTCATTACCCATCGCCCATCCGGGGCCCCATCAACCTCTACTATGCCTTCACCTTTTAAACCCCTTATCATTCACCGTCCATCTGAGACTTCATCCACTCCCACCATACCTCCACCTAACAAACCACTCATCAAAGCCCCTACACCTATCATCGCCCCTGCTTCATCAATTGTTCCTCCACCACTACCCCTCGAACCCCTGCTAAACCCCATATCTAACTCCATAGAAGTGCCGCCAAAACCACAAGCCATGGTGCTCCGTAGTGGAAGGATGTTCCATCAGATTTTTCCCCAAAACAGTCAGGTCCCCGAGCAGTCTCAGCCAGAGAAAGACACCGAAGAGCAACCAGAAGAGTCTATCCCCTGGACACAATATGACCTGTTGAAACACTTGGATAAAACACCAGCTCGGATCTCCATTCTCGAGCTAATCAAGAGGTCGAAAACCCATCAGGACGCCTTGATGGAGTATCTTCAGAAGGTTATGGTAAATAAGGATCTCCCAGTGGAGAAGATATCATCGGTATTGACGCCGACTGATACACAACCGGCTATCATATTTCACCACCATGAGCTCGCCCCCAAAGAGGCTCGAAAATATGCTTTGTGTATTGCAGTAAAGATCAATGGGGTGTCTGTAGACCCGTGCTTGGTGGACACTGGTGCGTCTATAAATGTGATCTCTATAATCACCCTCCAATCATATGCGGTTGACACAGAACAGATAAGGCCATCATCAATCACAGTTACGGCCTATGACAACAGCAAAAGACCACCAATGGGGATGGTTATCTTGAATGTAGAATTGGGCCATGCATCAGTCTCTACGGAATTCCATATCCTTGATATGGATCCCACATTCAAGGCCATACTAGGTCGCCCTTACATTGAGGTTATGAATGCTGTGCCTTCCACCAATCATCAGTGCTTGAAGTTTCCATACAAGGCTTGGATTATCAAGGTAAATAGCATGCCCATCTTTTCTACAGTGGATGCCATTAATACCTCTTTGCCTTCTATTTGGCCGACTCACCGGCCAATTCTTTCACTGCTAGATATGTGTGACCCTCGCCGAGCCCCTTTAACACAAAAGCCGTTTCCAACGCCAAAGTCATGTCACCCTTCCCATTCTAAGGGATGGGAGATCATGAGAAACATTGGCTACCAACAGGGCAAAGGCTTGGGTGCACAATTACAAGGGAGACTGAGACTGCCAAACAAGACAAGGTTAACCCTTAAAGCCGGCCTAGGCTTTGAAGGGCCACTTGAAGCATATGAGGAACCTCTCACATGGACCTTGTACTCCCATTTCAGAAAGGGGCCAGTAATGCAGATGGGAGATTGTCCGCAAGAATCACATGGGAAATTGCAGGTTGCCTACTTAGCTGAAAGTTGCTCGAGAGCTACAAAGAAGGGAAAGCACGGTGACCCAGACTGTGAGTGGAACAAGTGGTTCGATATACACGACGTTTCCATTGCACTACAATAGATGTTCTTGCCTCCAAACTTAGAGGGGCCGCCTTTGATCTCCGAGGTGCCAAAAGGTGTCGTTGACATGGCCAAAATTCCAAGTTTTCCTCGCCGAGAGGAAGTTGCCACTGACGGATCGCTTTCCGTCATTCTACCTGATCATTCTCCTCAGCCGTTGCTGCTGACTCTTTCTTGGACCCGACGTTTATCTGATGATATTCCCAGGTCCCCTTCTCTGCTCACATTCTTGCGCGAGTTTCTCAGCCCATGTCAAATTTTCAACCATGATTTGCTCAATGAGCCATGCAACCCCTTAGCTATAGTTCCCTCCTCTCATTCTCTAAATTCTTTCAATTGTTTTGTAATTGAAAATGAAAATAAAAAAAATGTCAATTTCTGAACTCCTCAACAGTGCATTTCCTTTGAGGAGACCTCCTACATCTCTCACGAGTGTGCCCCGACTTATGGGCCACTCATTCAAGGTCCCCTGAGTGACCTTCTTTACCCCTCCGCTGAGGGGTCTTTTCCTGTACATTCTTTAGTTTCCCCTTCGTCTGTAGGACAAGTAGGTCAATCTAACAATAATGAGTCAAGGGTAGTGCTTAGAAGAAAATCTAAGTGTAGGCAAATTCCTCGTCGATTTCTTCTAGATTTAGCCGATAGGTGTCAAGCCTTTCTAACCATTCCTCAATTGCTAGAGAATCCCATCTAACTGTCGGAGTTAGAATGTGAGGAGGATTACACAATTGATGAGGGGTATGGAGTTTATGAGCTCACAGATGAAGAGTACCCTATTGAAGAAGGGGACGAAGAATATGAGGACGCGGCCGACGCATATGCTAGCGGAATGACGAGGTTTGACAAACCATCAGCCGCTATAGAAGAACCCACCAAAGAAATCAACCTGGGGACCGAGGAAGACCCTAGGATCGTCCTCATAAGCAATAATTTGCCGCCATCTGAAGAAGGGGAATTGATCGAGGTTCTCAAGGATTACAGGGACACGTTCGCATGGAGCTACGAGGATATGCCGGGATTAGATTCCACCCTGGTCGAACACCGTTTAACGCTAAAACCAGGGTCCGTCTCGGTCAAGCAAAGGTTAAGACGTTTCCACCCCCAGATGGCTTTGAAGATGAAGGAAGAAGTCGATAAGCTCCATAAAGCCAGGTTTATTAGAGTCGTCCTATATCCTTAATGGGTGGCAAACATTGTCCCGGTTATGAAAAAAGATGAAAAGGTGAGAATATGTATCGATTTCAGAGACCTTAACCGCGCATGTCCAAAAGATGATTTCCCCTTGCCTCACATCGACGTGTTGGTTGATAACACAGCAGGCTATGAAACTCTCTCGTTTATGGATGGATTTTCGGGGTATAATCAGATCCGTTTGGCGGAAGAGGATCAGGAGAAGACATCATTCACCACACCCTGGGGAACTTAATGTTATTTAGTCATGCCGTTTGGCTTGAAGAATGCTGGAGCTACTTATCAAAGGGCTATGATGATAATATTTCATGACATGATGCATGTGTATTTAGAGGTGTATGTGGATGATTTACTGGTGAAATCCAGGACTAGGGCAGAACACCCGAGAGTTCTAGCGAATGTGCTACAAAGATCAAGGGAGTTCAATTTGAAAATGAATCCAAAAAAGTGCGTATTTGGTGTCTCGTCAGGCAAATTGCTTGGTTTCATTGTGAGTAAGAGGGTCATTGAAATAGATCCCAACAAAGCTAAAGCAATTAGGGATATGCCACCTCCGAAAAATCTGAGAGAAGTTCGAGGGTTAATTGGAAGGTTACAATTCATTCGTCGATTTGTGTCCCAACACTCGCAAAGGTGCAAACCTTTCTGCGTGTTGACTAAGTGAGGAGTAGAATTCAGTTGGAATTCTTAATGCCAAAAAGCTTTTGAAGGATTGAAGGAATATCTGGCCAATCCACCCGTCCTAATTCCACCCACGCTAGATAAACATTTAATCCTTTACATCTCAGTTCTGGACGACTCCGTGGGAGCTGTCCTAGCACAAGCCGACGAAGCGGGCAAGGAAAGGGCGACCTATTACTTGTCCAAACTCCTCAACCCCTGTGAGCAGAAGTACATGGCTATGGAGAAAACTTGTGCCGCCCTTGTCTGGGTAGTGCAGAAATTGAAACACTACTTTCTAGCGCATGAAGTCCATCTGATTGCCCGAATGAACCCTATGAAGTTCCTTCTAGAAAAATTTATCCTTACGGATAGATTAACACGCTGACAAAGCTTTCTTTCTCAGTTTGACATCACCTACATTCAGAAAAAGGCAATCAAGGGGTATGCCATAGCTGAGCATCTCGCTCACCATCCTCTCCCCAAATTCGATCCTGTCCAGTCAGAGTTTCCAGATGAGGAACTAATGTCCATCAACCAATCAGATGATTACATGTGGACGTTACATTTTGATGGAGCTCTGAATTCATAAGGGAAGGAATCGGCATTGCCCTCCTGTCGCCTGAAGGCCTTACATTCCCACTGGCATACAAGCTCAAATTCCCAGTCACCAACAATATAGCTGAATATGAAGCTCTGCTGGCTGGCCTGGAACTTGCTCATTCTTTTCGTATCACTGAATTGCGAGTCGTAGGTGACAGTCAACTCATTCTTCGGCAGGTGCTCACCAAATATCGCACTCGTGATCCTAAGCTCAAGCCATACCAAGAACTCACTGCTGCATTTGCCAAACTGTTCACCAAATTGATCTTTGTCCATGTTCCACGTCATCAGAATATTCTGGCCGATGCCCTCGCCTCGTTGGCATCATCTTTAAGGTTCCCTCTAGGAAGATGGTTTGATTCCATTTCCATCTACAAGCGTCACGCCCCTGCAATCGATGATGCTTCCTACGTAGATATCAAGGATAGGATAGCAAAGAAGGCCCTACAGGAAGAAATCCTTGAGAAGAGGGAAATTATGTTGACAGAGTTAGAAGAAGAATTGCCTGATGAGGAAAAGCCATGGTTTTATGAAATTGCCAAGTATTGCAAAGATCAATCCTACCCTAGAGAAGCCACATCAGAAGATAGGAAAGCCATAAGGAGAGTGGCACAGAGATACATGTTGGTCGGAGGAGTGTTGTACAAGAGAAGTCTTACTGGTGTTCTTCTAAGATGCCTCGACGAAGAGGAGGTCTGGAAATGCGTCGAGGAAGCACACTCTGGTGTGTGTGGTGGCCTTGTGAATAGCCAAATGCTTGTCAAGAAAATCCTTCGGCAAGGCTTTTACTGGTCCACCATGGAAGAGGATTGTGCCGTCTATGTCCGTAGGTGTGTCAAGTGTCAACTTCACGCCGATAAAATTCATTCCCCATCTTCTTCACTTCATCTAGTATCCTCCCCATGGCCTTTCTTCATGTGGGCTTTCGATGTCATTGGTCCTCTTAGTAATCCTAACTCCCTTACAAAGCAAAAATCATTCATCCTTACTGCAACGGAGTACTTTACCAAATGGGCCGAAGTCGAAGCTTACGTGGAGGTTAAAGCATCAACAATCTACAAATTCATCATGAAGAACATCACCGCCAGGTTCGGCATTCCAAGCACAATCATCACCGACAATGAGTCGCAATTCATTTCTCAGGACCTTCAGGACCTCTGCAAAAGGTATAAAATTGCATTGCATCATTCATCACCTTATTATCCACAAGGTAATGACCAAGCAGAGGCCACTAATAAAACATTGATTAAAATCATAAAAAAGACCTTGTGAGTCAAACAAGTTCTCGGATTGGCCAGAAAAGCTGATTGAGGCTTTATGGGCCTATCGCACTTCAATCCGTACTCCCACTAGGCAAACTCCGTTCGCCTTTACTTATGGGATGGAGGCGGTAGTTCCGTATGAAATCTTGGTTCCTTCTCTCAGGGTACAGTTGGACAAGGAGCTTCCCCTCGACGAACGTCGTGATTCACTCCTTGCCCAATTGGAACTCTTAGAAAAGAAACGGCTGGCCGCTGCCGAGCATGCACGTGTATATCAGAAAAGACTCACACATTTTTATCAAAAGAAGGTCATTGAAAGGAAATTTCAAGTCGGTGAAATGGTAGTGAAAAGAATGTTTGTAAAATCTGGTGGGCCGCATTCTAAACTCCAACCCAATTGGGAAGGACCATGCGTAGTTCAGGCTGTGCATCCTGGCAATGCCTACAGGCTAGTAAATGCTGAGGGGATCGAGTTATCCCACCCTTGGAATGGGCTTTATCTTAAGAAGTACTACCCTTAGATAGGTGTACATAGTGTCAAAAAATGATGAAACGAAAAACAACAAAAAAATAGAAAACAATGAAAACAACAAAAATATGTATATATACAACAACAAAAGAACAAAAAATAGAAAAAAATGAAAATAAAAAAAAATAAAAAATTCAAAATGCCAATGCCTGGGGATTATCATGTAGTTAAGTCATTGCATTCAACCTCCATGTTGGGATAGGGCCTATTAAGACTTGATAGGTTCCGGGTCTTGGTTTGCCAGAACCGTGGAGATCCCTATCCGGCTAGTTCGGCTTATGCCCCCCTCAAAAGAAGGCAACATACATGTACACATGTGTTCTATAGAAGATCGGTAGCATCGCTGATGGTGAGGCCTCACCCAGAAGGTCTCCAGAAGGCTTAAATCTTTATTCTCTCTCTCTTCGACCGAATGAGACAGCCGGCGCCCTTAAAACACTGAGCATGGGAAACACGAACACAACCCCTAGGGTGAGAGTAGGGCCCAATTCCTCGAGCATGGGTCAGAGCACGAGAAGAGGGCAGTGTCCCTGCAGGCATCCAAGATGGATTCCATAATGTCAAAATACTATCTCCCTTGCAAAAATCTGTCAACAAAAAAAAAAATCAAAAAGAAGAACAAAATCAAAGTCAAGTGAAAAGCCTGGTCGTAACCGTGCCTGATCCCACAAATGAAACCCCTTTGACTGAAAGTCAAATTCTATACAAAAGGGGTCATGAGATGTAAATGCTCGAGATTTGGTCTGAAGTTGCCCGAAAGGGGAAGTTAAGTGCGCCCCTACTGGCTCGCCGGGTTAACGGTTCTACCGGTCCTCTCAGGAGGTTTGCCCCCAATATTCTTCCTTCTTCCTCTGAAGATGAAGGTTTAATGGAGTTCCCGAAGGGTGAAGCTTGCCAAAGCTTGTTACCTCATTTCAATACAAACATATGGTTGTCCATTTTTTGAAAAGCAAAAGCCGTTGTCATGAAGGAGTCTCCGTGTTTCTGGCCAGTCAAGACCTCTATCTACCACCTTAATCTATTCTTAAGTCTAACCTCGGGCTTAGACCAATGCAAGCGCGTCACCTATGGGTGCGACGGCGTCTGATTCCGGGTCAGCGTCGCGCGGTTGGTCGTTTGGGTTCCAGGGTGTTCCATTACATATCATCTAGAGTTGTAAGGAAATAGACCCGGGTCGGGCAAATCATTTACCTTGAACACTTTTTGGGTGAATCCCTGTGGTCAGAAGCAACTGGGAGCCTAAGCATGGCATGACGGTATTGTCATCAGGATAAGTCTTAGCCGGCGAGATTATCATTCGAGGAGTCTAGAGGCCCAAATCAACCTGGATGTGCACTTAGGATGTCTGGGAGGTTAGTAAGAAACCCCTATTCTCATGCAAGTCAGATGTTATATCGAGTGGTAATCATGCATTAGCAAAAAACAAAAAAATATTAAACAAACCAAAAACAAACAAAAAATAACAACAAATCCAAAAACCCAAAAAAAAGAGAAAAATGTATATGCAAAAAAATGGAAATGTAAAAGACCAAAAAAATAAATAATAAACAAACAATAAAACAAAAAAAAAATGAAAAAAAATGAATAAAAACACAAAAACAAAAAAAAAAACACATTTCGCATGATGGCATTTGTACGCAACATCTCATTTTAAATTTCCATTTGCATCTTTGTGCTTGTGTGCTGCATTCATCATTATCCTTTATTATTGCCTTTTTTAATAAAGGCTTGCCCCTTGACTCGTTATCAAGGATAATTCAAAACCACATCTGCTTATTGAGCAAGGGGCAAGTCAGAGCAGAAATACTAACTTGTTTGCTTAGATGTGTGCAGGGATTCGAGAGACCAGAAAGAAGTAGAGAACCAAGCACAAAACATTTTATTCCACTCTCAACCGAAAAACAAACAACAAAAGAGAGCTTACATTAGGTTCCACCCTCCTTCTCTACATTACTCATCTCGTCGCTTTCTGGGCAAGAAACTCTAGAAGGTGCTATCCAGCCATGAAAAGTGGTACTCCTACCGCTTTGTGGTCCTCTTTCTATCTCCACTCCCCGACGTCGATCTATGGGGGCAGCAAAGAAGCTACTAACACGAAAGCCACGCTCTCGTGCTCTTCTGTAGCGTTCCTCGCCATCCTTCAGCCACTGCTCGGCGAGGCCGAGACTGGTCCTCAATTCAAATAATTGGGCCTTCAGGGCCCTCTTCTCCTCTTTCTCGGTCGATCTCTTGGCCTTCTCTCTATCCCTGTCCCTTTCTCTCTCGGCCCATTCTCTCTCTCTGTCTTCCCTCTCCAGCTGAAGGGTGATCCTCAACTCCACAGCATCCCTAGAAGAGTCCTCACCTGGACGACGCTGCAGTTCCTCTTCTAGCTCGGCTATTCTAGCTTCCTTCTGCGCGGCATGCGCAAGTGCCTCTTGTGTTTCTTTCTCCTGCCATACGTTTCATCTCAGGCATATGGCAAGGTTTGAACAAGGGATATTAAACGGTGAAACCCTCACCTGTGCAGAAAGCATCCCTTCTGCCTCTGCAGCCCGTTGTGTGGCATGAGCAAGCTGCTCATGGAGTAGATCTAACTCTGAAGTAGGAATCCATAGACTGGAAGAAACGCCATCTGCCCCCATCGCCGATGAAACTGCATCGAGTTGGGCACGCTGCGACAGATAAGAGGTGACATTTAAGTGGTTAGGGCCATGAATTTCAAATCATACCAAGGAGCGTGTACATACACACATACTGATGAACCTAGAGCTGCTCGGGTGTCATTCAACTCTTGCTCCGTGTCCGCCAAACGAGCTCGTAAGTTCGTTATTATGGTGTCACGAGTATCCTACAGTTATGGCTCTTGAGTTCACAAAAAATCAAAAAAAAATGGAAATTGTAAAAGGCAAAAAAAATGGTGTTTTTACTTTACCTCCACAAGCCCCCCAAGCTGGAGCCTCTCCGCATACATTACCCTATAGAGCCGTAGGTAATCTTCACTCTCTTGCGCTTGTGATTCCACGAGCGTGCCACCCCGTTGCCAGTCTTCATACTGTTCGGGGAAGCGCACCCTCCAATCAACGTAGGTTGCCGGCCCACGCGTCTTCTTCCCAACGCTGGGTGATGTGGTCATATCCACCCATTCCTGGGCAAGCCCTAGGGTCCTCATGGCTAATCGTAGCCTTAGTGGCTCAATTTCATTCAAACAATGGAGCCAGAGGTCCCGTCCGAACCGGGCACGGCTTCCAATTACCCATGGCTGGTCGACATCGACCATATTCGAGTAAGGCCTCCAGTTCACCTATGTTGGGTTGTACATATCTTCTTAGTTACTCAAAAATATAAAAAATGGTAAAAAATGAACAAAACAAAAAAATAGAAAAAAGTATCCTACCATCGTTACAGGAAACTCTTGTAGCTCCCGTCTCAATACCATCAGTTGGTAGGATAGTGGTTCTGTGCTCATGATGGGTTACCACCGCCTAGCCAACGGGATCGTCACTGACCGCCAGTGTCGAGCTCTCCCCATTGGAATATAATAGTAGCTCCATAGCTACACCATCATGTGTCATTGGCATCAACAAAAATCAAAATAATAAGAATAATAATCTTTTACCTGGATGAAGGGCGTAAACCCATTTATTGTCACCTCTCGGCCTGTCCTTTGTGACAGACCTGTGAATAGATGCGCTAGTATGACAGCTCCCCAGGCGTACTATCCTACCCTCTCCAAGTCCATGAGCAGCTCCAGGAAGCGGCAGTGTATGTTGTCTCCCTTGGAGTCCAGCAGCAACTTGCCCAACAGGAAGAGGAGGAACCTCCTCAGGTCCATATTGGTCCTCTCCCAGTTGCTAGCATCCACGTAGTATACGGCACGGGCAACTCTTTCTGCCCTTTCCATGAATTCCTCTAGGGACTCGTCATCCCGTGGATGAATGTCAGTAAGCCCTAACACATCCATGATCGATGCCTTAGCTACTGACCTGTTCTTCCGACCGTCAAGGTCCAGCCCCAACAACTTCTGGGCACCTTCTCCATAGTCCGTGTAGGTGACGCCAGTCACCGCTTCCCCATCTACCTTCAAGCCCGTGATGCGGACCATGTCTTCCAGGCTGGGCAGCATGTGCCCCCACGGCATTAGGAATGCCCGGATCATTGGGTCCCATCTTTCACGTAGTGCTTGGATCAGGGCAAGGTCGAGCTTAATTGGCTTGATTCGGAGGAAGGCCCCGAACCCCATCACGTCTAGTCTGGCCTTCTGGTAGTCCGGGAGACCTCGATATGCCGCTACTACCAGCTCCCACGATGATGGGAATCGACGCCGAGCATGTACATTTTATTTTGCATTTATGTCCTTTAGTTTATTTGTATATCCATGGGAAAGTATATGCGCAATTGTACAGCTTTATAAGCCAATGCGTCATTCCCACGGATTGTTTGGGTTTCTTTGTAATTTGTTAGTAGGACCAGCAAGGGGGCCCTCAGCCCTTTCCCATTAGTCCACGTCACTCATGTGGGGCTGGTCAACCATCCTAGGTGGCCATCTAGAAGGGTTGAATGTCAAATGCCACATGAGTAGACAAGTGGTTAAATTGGTCCAAGGTAGGTCACCTACCTTCACCTACCATACCCCTTGGTCAAGGGGGCGCCCCTCACCCCTTATTATTGTATTAATTTTTGTGTGTGTTTCACACTTAATCCCAGCCCTTCAATCCCCACCCCTAGATCCAAGGGTTCACATTGCATTTGATGTGAATCATATAAAAGATTGTATTTTCATATGAATATTAATGAAAAATCAAAAAATTTGTTGAATGCCTTGAAGCTCCTTGCGCCCCCAGCTCCTCTCCCCCTGGTTTTCTCTCCTCAACCTCCAGTTCTAGAGTGTATCCCTCTTCTATCATCCCCTATCAACCTCTAATCTTCACCGGTGCCGCCGCCGCCGCCGTTCGTGCCGCCTTCGAGCTGCCGCGAAGCCGTCTTCGGTATTCTGTCCTGCTGGATAGAGGTGTCTTCCCGAAAATTCTGCTACCATCCACGGCCTCTTCGTGATCTGAAATTTTTATGGTGTGTTCCTATCTTCCACCCCATCATCCACAAAACAATTCAGGTCCAAAATCTCTCGTTTAGTATTTTTCCGTTTTCGTGCATCTTTCATTCCCAGATCTGTTTTGCCCTGTGTTTCTCACCTCTGACCCTCTTTTTGATTTTTCCAAACCCTCCCAATTTTACTGGGAGTTCTGTCCATCATCCCCTACATCCACCATTTTTCTTGATGTTTGATTCGCCCTCTATCCATTTTTCAAAATTCGTGTTCTATCTCTGCTACAATATTTTCAGCCAAGTTCCAGATCCTACCACCCTCCACTTCAAAAATCAGAACAAATCACCACCACCTCCAAACCCTTCATAAAAAATAGTCCCAATTTCCTATCTTGATTTCCTACAACTTTTCTGAAGACCATAACTTCATATTCGGACGTTCACATATCGGTCAAAGGTAGTTCTCAGACAAGTTCTCTGTAGATCTGAGAGTCCTGTCACTGTACAATAGCAACTCAACAATTCATTAAAGCCCAGATCCGTGCAGATCCAGGCCAGATCTTTAGGCCTACATTAAAGGATTTGAAGTTAGCTTTCCAACGGCGCCAGTCTCGTGTCGATCCAACATCGGGGCTGATCGCAGCGCTCGTTCTTGCCGGGACGCGCGCTGAAAACCAGAAGTTGCAGATCCGTGGCCGATTATTCCGACCGGTGCCGATCGGAGCCGCCCGGCCTCCGGCCGGTGAACCAGCGTGCCTCCACTCCAGGGAGCACTCATCCAGGCATCCACCACCACAGCGGTGCCACCGGGTCCCACACGGCCCCTCCGGACAGCACGTGGGCCCCACCGTCACTAGTTCGGGTGTTGCCGAATCAACGCGAGAAGCCGCCCGTCAACCCGAATTCGGTCCTCCCGGACCCCATTGTGTAGCCCTTTACCTCCCTGAGTGGAGTGGGTGATATTTTGTTGCTGTCCTCATTGTGTAATATTTATCTTGGGAGTACGAGTTTCGGCCGGGTCCGTCTTCCCCACGTCGAGCGCGTGGAGGTATCGCATTCGCTCCCTTACTAGGCATTTCGCTTATTTTCATATATGCTTTATATGCCGCTGCTAGAGAGCATGTTTTAGGACCTAGCTTGCTATATATTTTCATATCACCGCTGCTGCGAGAGAGAGCGTGACCGTCCCGTGACCCGATCCGGGCACACGAGAGAGCCGACCACCCTAGCTCACTGCCGGTTTCTCAACCGTGCACGTCCGACGCTTCCCTCGTTAAGGGACAATCGCGAGCTTGTCGTGTACGTGGTCTCGTCCCGCATCAATTTGGTATCAGAGCGAGGTTGAGTCTAGGGTGTCAAAAAAAGAAAAAAGAGTGTCATTTACGTCTAGTCATTAGTCATTGTCTAAGTCGTGTTTAGGATCATCATTGTTTTAAAATAAAAAAAAAGTGTCTAGGTTGCATTTGCATCCCTTTACTCGGTATATCAAAAGGTGTTGGCCGAACGTTAGGCTACGCCTATCGAGAAGGCCGCACACTTGCGCGAGTGATCTTCATATCACTTATCTCCGCCACGTACCGAGTCTTGGTTTACGTCTAGGGTCCTTAGTGTGCATGCATTCCAACCTTGTATAGTCGGTCTAGTGTCTTGTCACCGTGTGTATGCATGTCCATATCCGCTACTCATGGCCGTTCCCCAAGACCATGCGTCCGAAGGGACATCCTTTGTGGCCCAATCCAACGCCTTCATGGCCCGACCATTAGCTTTCACTCATCTTGTTACTAAAGCTACTCTACCCAATGGGTCCACAACGAGACTCCATTTTGCTCATAAGGATTCAGATAATTGGGTTTCTCTTGATGTCATGGAGTCCCTCTCCAAGGTGGGTAAGATTATCCGCAATGGGGATTTTGCTTTTGTCGAGTTTGAAAGGATGATCGGCTCCACTCTTTACTGCGATGGTGCATGGTGCAACCTTGGTACGCCAACAGGCCCATACATTATGTTAGGGTGACCTTGGTTGGAAGAGAGGAGAGCGATCTTTGACCGGGATACGAGGACCTGCACCTTATATCCACCTCACCTACCCGGCAAGTTCATCTTCCACGACATCCTTCGGCCGACCATCTCCGTGTCACCACCCGTCCACTCGTATCAGTCCGCTCCTCCTACGGACCCATGCTCACTACCCTTTCTTTCCGAGCTTGCTTCGGAACCCTCTCATTTGGAACCACCCAAGCCCGAGCCACCCGTGTTTCTGACGGGTATGCTTTTCATAGCCGAGCCGCTTCTTAGTTGGCTCAAGGATGGCTTGGTCCCACATCTCTTCCCCTTCATGGACCCCACCTTACCTTTAGTGCCGGTCAACTCATTCCATACCACATTTCGATCTAGTCACCATGTTGATACGTTGGACGATCTTATCATGGTATTAGATTCACAATGGAAGTTGACGCATCTATTGGCCCGAGGCTTTGACCAACCCACTAGTCTTAGCCTCACTCATCCGGCCTTAGGGTCTATTACCTTCGAGTGCACCGTGGGTTGTGTCACTACGGAGGTCCTCTTACTCCTTCCCTTAGCGGCCGAGCCCGATTTCATTCCCTTTTGCCCAATGGAGGAGTCCTATTTTCTACACATGTCCGTCGTCCCACCGATCCTAATGTATGGCGGTGACTATGAATTCCAAACTTGGGACCATGTCATGTTGGAACCCACTTCATGGGGTCACACCTTCTTCGACCCTTTTGACCCCTTCACTAGTGATCCTCCCGAGTTTTCATACTCACTACCCTTCTTCCGCGGAGTTCACTATCACACCTTTTCCACTCGGGCCAAGCAAACTCCACATAGCCATAGGTCCGAACCATCATTCGGGGGTAAGGAAAACTTTGGTTTCCCCGATCCATCTAAACCACCCGCACCTCCCGGACTTCCCACATCCAAGCCCAATGTCCATGATTGGTGCATCGTAGGATGTCTAGGGGTTCCCCTTGATGTCAACCTCCGGTTACGTCAAATGCATGCATGGCACACATTCGGGTGTCCTGGCCCGCCGTCATCCATGTACGGGTCAGACTAACCATAGATTTGTCTAGAATCATGCATGAGTCTGTTTCTTATTTATGTGGTTTGCATATGTGTGTTAGTGCATGGTGAGTCTGCATGTGTCTTGTGTCAGCTCGTTGTCATTCTCTTATGAGTAAGAGGCGATTGGACTCACTCGATGAGTATGGGATCGGTTCCATATCTACACCTGGATCTAGTCACCTATAGGGACTCAGCGGTGATTCCTAGTGAGTCTTCGAGCTGCTTCCTTTCCTTTTGAGAGTGCCCCACCCGGAGTGTCCACCTTTAGCCCATAGCAGTTCGCGCATATCGAGTATATATGGAATGAGCAGGTGACGGTCACTTGGAGTGGAGTATACCCGCGTTACTTGGCACGGTGACAGATCCGCCGGAGTACCCGAGCACCCATACCCCTACTCGACGGGGTCGAGTTCCTCCCACTCGGGGAGAGTTGATGGGAATCGACGCCGAGCATGTACATTTTATTTTGCATTTATGTCCTTTACTTTATTTGTATATCCTCGGGAAAGTATATGCACAATTGTACGGCTTTATAAGCCAATGCGTCATTCCCACGGATTGTTTGGGTTTCTTTGTAATTTATCAGTAGGACCAGTAAGGGGGCCCTCAGCCCTTTCCCATTGGTCCATGTCACTCATGTGGGGCTGGTCAACCATCCTAGGTGGCCATCTAGAATGGTTGAATGTCAAATGCCACATGGGTAGACAAGTGGTTAAATTGGTCCAAGGTAGGTCACCTACCTTCACCTACCATACCCCTTGGTCAAGGGGGCGCCTGGTGCGGACACCCGAGTAGTTGATCAGCACGATACGCCGAGCCACCGGTACCGCACACGGAGCACGACTCGAGCCACCTCAGCATCTATTTGACTTGGAGACAGCCTGGAGACGCCCCCCTGAGTCCCAGCATTTATCATATTTGTAGACACGCCATTCCTGACGTCTCCTGAGGAAGTCTCATATTACTATACGACGCCCCGCGACGGCTTACGCATTTCGAATCACTTGAGTACTTCCTTTTCTTGAGTCTTCTTCCGCCCTTTTCGGCATCCGGAATCGTCTCATCACGGCATTCGGACGGCATCAACACCAGTCAGACGCATCAAAAGGTTCCGGAACCAAGAAGGGTGTCTACCGGGCGGCTGCCGACACCCAATCCGAGGACCCGGGTGGGTCTTAATGGGGGCGTCCAGGCCCCTGGACGCCCCCATAATTTTAATTTATTTTATTGTTTTCTCAGGGCCCAAAATTAAATAAAATATATATATATTAATGGAGGCGTCCAGACCCCTGGACGCCTCCATCAAAAAAACAAAAATAAAAAATGTGTAAAATGCCAGTTGGCATAGAAAAAATAAAAAAAAAATAAAAATAAAAATAATTAATGGAGGCGTCCAGGCCCCTGGACGCCTCCATAAAAACAAAATATAAAAAAAGTATAAAATGCCAGTTGGCATACAAAAATAAAAAAATAAAAATATATATATATATATATTAATAGAGGCGTCCAGGCCTCTGGACGCCTCTATAAAAAACAAATAAAAAATTAAAAATGCCAGCCCTATCATAAAACGACAAGAAAACCAATAAAATAACATATTTTTGGAGGCGTCCAGGCCTCTGGACGCCTCCATCAACTCCCTCACGGGCGCCGGCCACCGAACGACGGTTTGTCGTGTGTGAAAAAAGCCAAATATAGAGACGTCCGGTCAGCTGGATGCGCCCATTTCTGAATCACGAGGCGCCGCTCACAAAACCACGCGTTGTGCCGAACCGCGTGCGGCCGTCGTCGGTTTTCGGTGGACCTGCTTGAGGCGTCCGGGACCCTGGACGCCTCCACAAAAGTATTCCAAAAAAATCAATAAAAATAGAATAAAATATTATTTCGGCCCTGATGGAGGTGTCCAGGGTCCTAGACGCCTCCACCTTCCGAGCTCTATAAATAGAGGCCCACCCCCTCAGTTCTGGAAGAGCTAAGCAGTGATCCGATAGGCTGCTGGAGCCCAGAGACTACGGAGTCATTTTTCTAACCTGTGGGGTCTTTTGTAGGTGGAGGTTCTGCCGGCTTCTCGGGTGCCCACGCTCGCGAGAGGAAGGTCGTCTTCATCCACCGCGCTTCTACGTCGTCCCCACGCTGTCGGAGCTCCACCGAATTTCACCACCGGCACATCCAATAAGCCAACTCTTTCCTTTTCTTCGTAGTTCTTTGCATTCATCATCTCGCATCCATCATCTCATTTTCCTCCTACTCGAGTCCGAGAGGGGTTTAAAAGATAACACCAACCAGGTGTGTGTCTTCCCGTTATTTCGTCATTTTTATTGCAAGGATATGAATACTACACATTCATCCTTCTAAGCCACTTGTCATTTGTTTGTCGTTGTTTTGCAAGGGTAGCCGAGGAAAGCCCTCTCCGTCGGCCGGCCAGAAGGAGAGGAAGAAGCAACCCGCCATCTCCCGCTCTTGAGGTAGGCGCGATCACTTTCTTATTTTGGGGTCTTTCGGCCCCTGGCGATCACATCTTTTCATCGAGGCCGCGGCGAGTCACTTCCCCAATGGCCGTTTAAATTTCTGTTCTCATATTCTCTTTATATCCTGTTATATTCTGCTCATATCATCGAGGCCGCGGCGAGTCACTTCCCCAATGGCCGTTTAAATTTCCGTTCTTACATTCTCTCTATATTCTGTTATATTCTGCTCATATCATCGAGGCCGCGGCGAGTCACTTCCCCAATGGCCGTTTAAATTTCCGTTCTTATACTCTCTCTATATTCTGTTATATTCTGCTCATATTCTCGAGGCCGCGGCGAGTCACTTCCCCAATGGCCGTTTAAATCTCTGTTCTTATATTCTCTTTTATATTCTGCTATATTCTGCTCATATTCTCGAGGCCGCGGCGAGTCACTTCCCCAATGGCCGTTTCAATTTTTGTTATTTAATTTCTGCACCATTCCCGTCCCCCCGAGGTCGCGGCGAGTCACTTCCCGCTATGGCCGTTTGAACCCCATATCTTGCTATATTATACTTGTCCCGCTCGCCCCGCCGGAGCAATCTCCCGTGGTGGCCCCTTCTCTCTCTTCTCTCATCTCTGTGTTGCAGCAAACAGCAAAACAAACAAAAAGAAGAGCCCGCGCGCTCTCCGCATCCTCTTCCCCGCACCATCAAACTCCGAACCGCGTGACGTCGCTCACAGATTGGCGATCACGGTGGGACGTCTACTGCTTCCTCCCGGCTACCCTTGCAAGTTCGGCACCACCCGTGCCTCTCCACCTTGGCGCCCACGCGCGCCCCCGTTGTGCTCACGGCAGCACCGTCAGTTCTGATTGGTTCTTTGTTTATTACATGTTTGTTATTTCTGTTGTTTTCTCACTCCATATATCTGTCAGCATTCCATTGCATACATCCATTCCTCTTTTCTATCCTTTTTTTTCATTTTTTTTGAGGATCACCCTTTCCCGGTGAAGGAAGGACTCTCCGTTTGGGAATTCCTCTCAACGGACTAGAATCTCCTACACTGGGACCTCCGTAAGTCCCCGACATCGAAGAATCTCCTCTTCGTTCACTGGGCTGGTTGTACCATTGAAGTTCCCCGAAGTTAGTCATTTCATTCGTGGTGAGACGAGAGACCCTAGCTGACACGGCGGTGAAACAAAAATAAACAAGGGACCCTATCTTGTGTGAACTTCGGATCTCGCTAAAAACACACAAAAAAATCATCAAAATCAAAACAAAAAAAAAAGGGCGTAAAGGCATCCACTTGTTTGATAATCTCTGCTACCTACTTGCTAGTGTATGTTTTTGCGTTCTGGGAGAACTGTGAGCATGTCTCACGAGTCTTCTGAGGAGAACCACCCTAGCCGTGGTTTGACAGCCGACCCGCGAGTCCATGCTATGGACTCGGGTCCTTCTCATGACCCCTCGCATGAGGTGCAGGTTATTGCCGGGGACACGTCCCCGCCACAGGATATCACTTCCTTACTGGGCGTCCTCGCCAACACGGAGCTTACCTCTGAACAGCTCCGGGCCTTCCAGGCCATTCTAAAGGGGAAATCTGTTTCCCCCACGCCCCAGGAGTCAACTCCGGCTATCGCACCTCTCCACGAGTCCGTGCAGGCCATTCCATCTCCTTCATTGGCGCAAGCCATCCAGTCTCCCTCGCTTCAAGGACAAGCGAGCCAACAACCTCCCTCATTCCAATTCCCGTCACAATCTCAAACTCCTGGTGTTCCTCACACACCGTTTCAGCCAGGGCCAACTGTCGGTGGTCCGACAGTTCCCTCTCATTCCGGGTTTCCCCCTCAAGTCTCCGGGAGACAGTTTCTCCCCCAATGGCAAGTGCCACCTTCACCCCCAGAGGAGCTCGCCCAATCGCTCCTCAATAGGTTCAATCGCATGGACGAGCAGTTTCAAAATCTGAGAAGAATGGTGGACGTGAAAGCCACCCCGGAGGTTGCTTTGCCAATCCTCCCCGTCATTCATCTCCCTCCCTCCGAAATGCCCACGTACCGCAGATACAATGGTACCGGCAACCCCTTCATTCACCTCAAGGACTTCATGTATGAGTCCTCCTATTGGCAAAACGATCAGAGGTCCCTGGCATACCTCTTTCGGAGATCATTGGATGGTCCCGCGCTTGAGTGGTTCTATTCTCTGGAGCCCCGCGAGGCCGAGAATTTTGAAATAGTGCAGAGAAGGTTCTTGCAGAAATATAGGGATAGGGTCGGTCCCTCACTCTCCATTACCGACCTAGTGGCCGAAAAGATGAAACCCGACGAGGATTTTGTCCGATATGCTGATAGATGGAGGTCTCTGGCGGAAAGAATAAGGGATACCCTCTCCGAGCCCGAACAAGTGAAGATGATTGTGTCTAATGCAACCCCGCAGTTCAGACACGTCCTCGCCATGAATAAACTTACTACAATGGAGGAACTCTATGAAAGGGCCCGATACATCCAAACCCAGCTAAAAGACTCCCCCATCATGAACATGTTTGAGTCGCCGAAGCCCAAAGTGGTCAGAAAGACAGGCGCTGGTGTCCCGGGCGGAGCCACAGAAGGGGTCGTGACAAATGAGCAAGTCAGTGCGGTCAACAATGCCAACTATGCAGTCAACCCAAGGCCTCAACAAATGCCCCGACTACCCCTTCAATCAGGTCCTTTCCCTCTCCGTCCTCCACCCCAAAATAATCCACCCCAGGATAATATGCCTCCATTACGCCAACCCCAGCAACAACAACCACAACCTCAACAACAACAACCACCGCTTCAGTACAACCAAGTTCCACCTCCGGGGAACTATGGTCCCCAACAGCAACAAAGGAGGCCGCTCGGTCCTAAGAGAGCCTACTATCCACCATTGCCAGAAACCTTAGCAGATATTTTTAATGCCCTCATGGCATCAAACCAACTCGCCCTACCCAGAGAAAGGCCCGCCTGGCCCCCAAATGTTGATACCTCCAAATACTGTGTCTACCACAGGCAGCCGGGACACACAGTGGATTACTGCTTCCATTTCAAAGATTACATCCATGATATGAATGATGAACATCAAATAGATTGGGATGAGATGAGACGGTACGTCGCGGCTCTCAAGGCTAGGAGACCTCCTCAGAGGCCACAGCAGCAGTTACAACAGCAGCAGCAGCAGCAACCACAACAACAACAGCAGCCTCAGCAGGCCCCACAACAACAGCCCGACATGGGCATAATCCAGAATCCACTACCGGAGCACCAACAGCCCAATCATCAGGTTAACCCCATCTCCTCCTTCCCGGAAGTCGGGAGAGAGCAGGTGTGGCACTAGGAAAGTACCTCCATTATTTATACCTCCAACCCTATCGTCATGCAACCCCCTCACCTTGCCCGGGTAGCACCTCTCTCTCATCAACCCGCATCGGTATCGCCTTCACCATTTCCACTACCATTACGCCCTCTCATCCGCACCCCGACCTCCTATCAACCGACACTTTCTACTACGCCTTCACACCCTCTCACCTTCTCCCACTCCCCCACTTTACCATCCACCTCTACCACATTTACCCCTACGCCTTCTAAACCCCTTATCATCCGTCCACCATACATAACCCCGTCTTTCTCCACCACATCACCACTAATGCCTTCAAAACCACTCATCACCCACCATCCACCTCAAAACCTTTACCCGTTTCAAACCTTACCTCCACCTCCACCTTCCAAACCCCTTATCCTTCATAATCCGCGCGATATCCCCTCTACCTCCGCCATGCCTCCACCTAACAAACCCCTCATCAGAATCCCTGCTCCCGTCATCACCCCTGCTTCATCAACCATTCCTCCACTACTACCCCTCAAACCCCTGTTAAAACCCACTGCTACCCCCACAGAGGTACAAAAGCCACAGGCAATGGTGCTCCGGAGTGGAAGGATTTTCCACAGGGTTTTCCCCCACAACAGTCAGAATCCCGAGCAATCTCAGCCAGAGAAGGATGATGCAGAACAACCAGAAAGAGCTATCCCTAGAACACAGTATGATCTACTGAAACACTTGGACAAGACGCCTGCCCGGATCTCCATCCTAGAGCTACTTCAAAGATCCACATCCCACCAGGCGGCCTTGATGGAATATCTTCAAAAGGTCATGGTTAATGAAGACCTCCCCGTGGAGAAGATTTCGACCGTCCTAACCCCAACAGACACACAACCAGTCATCATGTTTCACAACTACGAGCTCGCTCCCAAGGAATCTCGGAAATATGCATTGTGCATTTCAATAAAAATTAATGGGGTATCCATAAACCCGTGTCTTGTGGACACGGGTGCATCCATAAATGTGATCTCCATGAGCACTCTTCAGTTGTGTGGGGTCAACGAGGAACAAATAAGACCTTCCTCGATCACGGTCACGGCTTATGACAATAGCAAAAGGCCGCCGCAGGGGATGATTATTCTGAAGGCAGAACTAGGCCCCATGGCAATCTCCACGGAATTCCATGTCCTCGACATGGACCCCACATTTAAGGCTATACTGGGTCGCCCTTACATCGAAGCCATGGACGCTGTGCCATCCACCAACCATCAGTGCCTGAAGTTTCCTTACAATGGGAGAATTATTAAAGTGGTCAGTACACCTGTCCTTCACACAGTGGATGCTATCAACACCTCTCTGCCTTCTGTTTGGCCATCTCATCGGCCCATATTGTCACTGCTGGACGTACGTGATCCATCTCATGTTCCACTAGCACCAAAGGAGCCGGTCAGGGCAACCGCAACATCCTGTCTCCCTTTTCACTCCAAAGGTTGGGAGATTATGAGGAACATCGGCTATCAACAGGGAAAAGGTCTGGGCGCACAGTTACAGGGTATGCTCAAGCCGCCAAAAGAAATTAGGCCGAACCGTAGGTTTGGCCTAGGCTTCAAAGGACCGTTCAAGGCAGATTGGAAGCCCCTCACGTGGACTCTATCAAACCACTTCAACAGAGGGCCCGTTGTTCAGATGGGAGATCACCCACGAGAAGCATATGGAGGATCACATGCTGTATATTTGGCTGAAAAATGTCCGAGGATCACCAAAAGAGGCAAGATCAAAGATCCGGAATGCGAGTGGGACAAATGGTTCGACATATGGGACATTTCCGTTGCACTGGAAAGGATGTTCTCATCTCCACAGCTTGAAGGACCACCATTGATCTCTGAAATACCAGAGAATATTACCACTCTTGCCAAGGTTCCAAACTATCCTCGTCCTCGCCAGAAGGACTCTGTCATCGACGGATCTTCATCCGTCCTCAACATTGCCGTCAACGGCTCATTAGCCGCCATCCTCTCCATCCACTCGTCTCAGCCTTTGCTGATATCTTCTTCCTGGGCCAGACAATTGTCTGATGATCTTCCCAGGTCCCCTTCTTTGCTTACATACCTACGCGGGCTTTTCGACCCGCGCCAGGTCTTCAACCATGATCTGCTCTACGAGCCCCACAATCCTCTAGCCATAACCACTTTCCTCTCTCCTCCAATCTCTTTTCACTGCTTTGTCATTAAAAATGAAAACGAAAAAAAAACGTCAATTTTCAAACTCTCCAACAACACATCTTCGTTGAGGAAACCTCCTACATCTCCCACGGGTGCGTACCGCCTTGCGGACCACCCGTCCAAGGTCCGATGAGCGACCTTTTCTACCCCTCCTCTGAGGGGTCTTCTCCTGTACATTCTACACCATCCTCCTCATCTTCCTCTTCGTCTGTAAATATTGTCAGTCAATCTAGGAATGATAGGCCAAGGGTATTACCTAGGAAGAAATCCAAGGGTAGGCAGATCCCTCGTCGATTCCTTCTGGATTTGGCCGCCAGGTGTCAGGCCCTTCTTGCCATCCCCCAGTTGTTAGAAAATCCCATCCAGCTACCCGAAATAGAATGCAAGGGCGACTGTGCATCTGATGAAGGGTATGGAGTCTACGAGATCACGAATGAAGAATGCCCCACTGAAGATGAGGGTGAAGAATATGAGGATGCGGCGGGCGCATACGCTAGCGGAATGAGGAGATTCGACGAGCCGTCAACCGCCGTAGAAGAATCCACCAAAGAAGTCAACTTGGGGACTGAGGAAGACCCTAGGATCATCCTCATAAGTGACAACCTACCACCCTCTGAAGAAGAGGCATTAATTGAGGTCCTCAAGGAATATAAGGACACGTTTGCATGGAGCTACGAGATATGCCGGGTTTGGATTCAACCTTGGTCGAACACCGTTTAACCCTAAAACCAGGGTCCATCTCGGTAAAACAAAGGTTAAGGCGTTTCCACCCTCAGATGGCTTTGAAAATGAAAGAAGAGGTCGATAAGCTCCACAAAGCCAGGTTCATTAGAGTCGTTCTTTATCCTCAATGGGTGGCGAACATTGTCCCGGTCATGAAGAAAGATGGGAAAGTCAGGATTTGCATTGACTTCCGGGACCTTAACCGCGCGTGTCCAAAGGATGATTTTCCCTTGCCTCACATTGATGTGTTGATTGATAACACGGCAGGTTATGAAACCCTCTCTTTCATGGATGGATTTTCAGGATACAATCAAATTCGTTTGGCAGAAGAGGATCAGGAAAAGACGTCATTCACTACCCCTTGGGGAACATATTGTTACGTGGTCATGCCGTTTGGGTTAAAGAATGCTGGAGCTACTTACCAAAGAGCGATGATGGCCATATTTCATGACATGATGCACATATATCTGGAAGTGTATGTGGATGACTTATTGGTGAAATCAAGGACCAGGATGGAACATCCAGAAGTTTTGGCTAAGGTCTTGCAAAGGTCAAGAGAATTCCAATTGAAAATGAACCCGAAAAAGTGTGTGTTTGGTGTGTCGTCGGGTAAATTGCTGGGGTTCATTGTGAGTAAAAGAGGGATCGAGATAGATCCCGACAAAGCCAAGGCTATCAGGGATATGCCGCCTCCCAAGAATTTGAGGGAAGTCCGAGGTTTAATCGGCAGGCTGCAGTTTATTCGTCGGTTTGTGTCTCAACATTCACAAAGGTGTAGACCTCTCTACGAGTTGACCAAGCCAGGAGTAGAATTCCACTGGAATTCTAAATGTCAGAAAGCTTTTGAAGGGTTGAAGGAATATCTGGCTAGTCCACCCGTTCTCATTCCACCTAAACCAGAAAAACCTCTGATCCTTTACATCTCAGTCTTGGATGACTCCGTGGGAGCCGTCCTCGCACAAGCTGATGAAGAAGGCAAGGAACGGGCAACCTATTACTTGTCCAAACTTCTCAATCCCTGTGAGCAGAAGTACACCGGCATGGAGAAAACCTGTGCTGCCCTCGTTTGGGTAGTGCAGAAATTGAAGCACTACTTCTTGGCTCACGAAGTCCACTTGATTGCTCGAATGAATCCTATCAAATTCCTTCTGGAGAAAGCCGTCCTTACGGATAGGCTAGCACGCTGGCAAAGTTTTCTCTCTCAGTTCGACATCACCTACATCCAGCAAAAGGCGATTAAAGGTTATGCCATAGCCGAGCATCTCGCTCACCATCCTCTTCCCAAGTTCGATCCCGTCCAATCAGAGTTTCCAGATGAGGAACTAATGTCCATCAACCAATCAGATGAGCCAATGTGGACGCTATATTTTGATGGAGCTCTGAATTCTCAAGGGAGAGGAATCGGCATCGCCCTCCTGTCGCCGGAAGGCCTCACATTCCCATTGGCATACCAGCTCAAATTTCCAGTCACCAACAATATAGCCGAATATGAAGCTCTTCTAGCTGGCCTAGGACTCGCTCATTCTTTTCGTATCACTGAGTTGCGAGTCGTAGGTGATAGTCAACTCATCCTTCGCCAGGTACTCACTAAGTATCGCACTCGCGATCCCAAACTCAAGCCATACCAAGAACTCACTGCTGCCTTTGCCAAACTGTTCACAAAACTGATCTTTGTTCATATCCCTCGTCATCAGAATATTCTCGCCGATGCCCTCGCCTCATTGGCATCATCCATAAGGTTCCCTCTAGGAAGATGGTTTAAGTCCATTTCCATCTACAAACTTCACGCCCCTGCAATCGATGATGCTTCCTACGTAAACATCAAAGACAGGATAGCAAGGAAGATCCTGCAGGAAGATATCCTTGAGAAGAGGGAGCTCATGTTGGCAGAGGCCGAAGAAGAACTGGCTGATGAAGAGAAACCATGGTTCTATGAAATTGTCAAATATTGCCAAGATCAGTCTTATCCTGAAGGGGCCACCACAGAGGACAAGAAAGCCATAAGAAGGGTGGCTCAGAAATACACATTGATTGGAGGTCTACTCTATAGGAGGAGCCTTACTGGTATTCTGTTAAGATGTCTTGGTGACGATGAGGTTTGAAATGTGTAGAAGAGACGCACTCGGGTGTGTGCGGTGGCCACGTGAATAGTCAGATGCTCGCCAAGAAGATCATTCGTCAAGGCTTTTATTGGCCCACTATGGAAGAGGATTGTGCTGTCTATGTCCGTAGGTGTGTCAAGTGTCAACTTCACGCCGATAAAATCCATTCACCATCTTCCTCACTTCATCCAATATCCTCCCCATGGCCTTTCTCCATGTGGGCATTCGACATCATTGGTCCCTTAGGTGATCCCAATTCCCTCACCAAGCAGAAATCTTTCATCCTTACTGCGACGGAATACTTCACCAAATGGGCCGAAGCCGAAGCTTACGCGGAGATCAAGGCGTCAACAGTCTGCAAGTTCATCATGAAGAACATTCTCGCCAGATTCGGCGTCCCAAGCACGATCGTCACCGACAATGGGCCACAATTCATTTCTCAGGACCTACAGGACCTCTGCAAAAGGTACGCAATTGCGTTGCATCATTCATCGCCTTATTACCCACAAGGTAACGGTCAAGCGGAGGCCACCAATAAAACATTGCTCAAAATCATCAAAAAAACCTGCGAGTCTAGTAAGTTTTCAGACTGGCCAGAAAAGCTTATCGAAGCCCTATGGGCCTATCGCACCTCAATCCGTACCCCCACCGGGCAGACTCCATTTGCCCTCACTTATGGTATGGAAGCGGTAGTCCCGTACGAGACTCTGATCCCTTCTCTCAGGGTACAATTGGATGAGGAATTTCCCCTCGACGATCGTCGTAATTCACTCCTCGCCCAGTTGGAACTCTTGGATGAGAAACGGCTGGCCGCCGCCGAACACGCGCGTGTGTATCAAAATAGACTCGCTCGCTTTTACCAAAAGAAAGTCGTTGAGAGAAAATTCAAAGTCGGTGAGATGGTCGTAAAAAGAATTTTTGTCAAACCTGGAGGGCCGCGTTCTAAGCTCCAACCCAATTGGGAAGGACCATTTGTAATTCAAGCCGTGTACCCTGGCAACGCCTACAAGCTAATCAACGCCGAAGGGACCGAGTTATCCCACCCTTGGAATGGGCTTTATCTTAAGAAATACTACCCTTAGCACAAAACAAAAAAAAATGATGATGAAAAGATAAAAAACATCAAAAACAAGGAAATATTGAAAACCACTAAAAATATGGAAAATTCAAAATGCCGATGCCTGGCAGGCACCATGTAGTTAAGTCCCTGCATCTAACCTTCATGTTAGGATAGGGCCCATTAAGGCTTGGTAGGCACCGGGTCTTGGTTTGCCAGAACCGTGGAGACCCCTGTCCGGCCACGTCGGCCTATGCTCGCTCGAAGGAAGCTAACATGTGTTCACTTATGTATTTTATTCAAAAAAAGTTGGTAGCATCACCTACGGTAGGGCCACACCTAGAAGATCTCCGGAAGCTGTAATCTTTATTCTTTTCTCTTCGACCAAATGAGACAGTCGGCGCCCTTAAAACGCTGAGCATGAGAAACCGAAACTCAAACCCCAAAGGCAAGAGTAGGACCCATTTCCTCGAGCATCGATCAGAGCACGAGAAGAGGGCAGTGTCCCCGCAGGCATACGAAGAGGGAGCCCACCAACGTCAAACGACTATATCTCCCTCACAGAAAGAAATACAAAATCAAAATCAAGAGAAAAGCCTGGTCGTGACCGTGCCTGGTACGATAAACGGAACCCCTCAAAGCAAAAGTCTGAATCCACAAAGGGGGGCCGTGGAATGTAAATGCTCGAGATTTGGTCCGAAGTTGTCCGAAAGGAAAGAGTTAATGGGCCCTTATTCGCTCGCCGGGTTAACGGCTTTGCCGGTCCTCTCAGGAGGTTTATCCCCTACGCTCTTCCTTCTCCCTCTAAAGATGAAGGTTCGATGGAGTTTCTGAAAGGTGAAAACTGCCCAGGGTCTGCGACCTTATTTTAATATACACATTTTGGTTGCCTACTTTGAAAAGCAAAAGCTATCGCTGCGAAGGAGTCTCTGTGTTTCTGGCTGGTCAAGACCCCTGTTTACCACCTTGATGTCTTCTTGTTTAACCTCGGGCTTAGGCCAATGCAAGCGCGTCACCTATGGGTGCGACGGCGTCTGATTCCGGGTCAGCGTCGCGCGGTTGGTCGTTAGGGTTCCAGGGTGTTCCATCTTATACCATCTAGAGTTGTGAGGAAACAGACCCGGGTCGGGCAAATCATCTACCTCAAACACCTTTTGGGTGAATCCCTGTGGTCGGAAGCAACTGGGAGCCTAAGCATGGCATGACGGTATTGTCATCAGGGTAAGTCTTAGCCGGCGGGATCGTCATTCGAGGGGTCTAGAGGCCCAAATCAACCTAGATGTGCACTTAAGATACCTGGGAGGTTAGTAAGAAACCCCTGTCTCACGTAGGTTAGGTGCCATTTGGGTGCTTGCCGGGCGTTAGCAATAAAAAAATTGAAATGATAAAAGCACAAAAAAATAGAAAAGAGAAATGTACATATTTGCAAACAAAAAAAAAATCTTTTTATGATAAAACAAAAAAAAAGTCAAATATAAAAAAGAAAACAAATCAATTTTGCATGATTGCATTTACGTGCATCATCTCATTTTTAATATCGCTTGCATTCGTGTGCTTGCCTGTCGCATTTATCATCACCGCATCTTTCCCTTGCCTTCGTTAAATAAAGGCTTGGCCCCTTGACCAGTTATCAAGGACAGTCACAGTGACCATTTGCTTATTGAGCAAGGGGCCAAGTCAGAACAGAAATTCTGATTTGTTTGTTTCAGTGATATGTGCAGGGATTCAGGTAACTGAAGCAAAGGTGAAAAACAAACAAACCAAACCTTGTGTTTTATTCCAAAAAAAAAAACCAAAAAAATTTACATCAAGTTCCGCCCTCTCTCTCTGCATTACTCGTCCCACTACTCTCCGGGCAAAACACTCTCAAAGGTGCTACCCAACTACGAAAAGCGGTACTCCTGCCGCTCTGTACTCCTCTTCCTATTCCCACATCCCGGCGTTGATCCACGGAAGCAGCAGAGAAGCTACCAACACGAAAGCCACGCTCTCGTGCTTTTCGGTAGCGCTCCTCACCATCTCTCAGCCACTGTTCAGCAAGACCAAGGCCGATTCGGAGTTCGAATAGTTGGGCCTCCATGGCCCTTCGCTCCTCCCTTTCAGCCAAACTGTTGGCTCTTTCTCTCTCTGCGTTTCTTTCCCTCTCTGCCCGTTCTCTCTCACGGTCTTCCCTCTCTAACTGGAGAGTGATCCTCAGTTCCATAGCATCCCTGGATGAGTCGTCATCAGGATGACGCCGCAGTTCCCTCTCCAGTTCTGCTATCCTAGCCTCCTTATGCGCAGCTTGGGCAAGCGCTTCTTCCGTCTCCTTTTCCTGCCGAGTGTACCATCTCAGATACGCGATAAGGCGTAAACAAAGAGAACTCAACGCTGAAACTTTTACCTGTATACGGAGCATTCCTTCTGCCTCCGCAGCACGCTGCGTGGCGTGAGCAAGTTGCTCATGAAGCGAGTCAAGTTCTGAGGTGGGAATCCACAAGCTGGAAGAGGCACCACCTACTCCCATCGCTGGGGAGGCTGCGCCAATCTGGGCATGCTGCGACCATGTGAATTAGCAGCCAACATCTGGAATCTGGGGTTTTAACTAGGAACGTACTGTACACCTACCAAGGCGCTCGTAGCTCCGCGGGCATCGCCCAACTGTTGTTCCATCTCTGCCAAGCGAGTTCGTAAATTCGCTATCATGGCATCCCGGACATCCTGCAGCCTTACAAGTCAGCATTTTTACCAAAAAAACCAAGAAAAGGAGAAAGAAGAGAAGAGAAAAAGGGGAAACCTACCTCCACAAGTCCCCGGGGTTGGAACCGTTCTGCGTACTTTGTCCTATATAGACGCAAGTAGTCCTCGCTGTCCCGCGCCTGTGATTCTACAATCGTGCCACCCCGTTGCCAGTCCTCATACTGTTCGGGGAATCGCACGCGCCAGTCAATGCAAGTCGCCGGTCCCCGCGTCTTTCTCCCGACACGAGGTGGCGCAGCTGAATCCACCCATTCTTGAGCCAGTCCTAAAGTCCTCATAACTAATCGTAGCCGAAGCGGCTCGATTTCATTCAGGCAGTGCATCCATAGTTCCCGTCCGAACCGGGCACGACTTGCTAGAACCCACGGCTGGTTGGCATCGACCATGTCTGAGTAGGGTCTCCAGTTTACCATCGCTGTAGGGAACTCCTGTAGCTCCCGCCTTAACACCATCAGTTGGTAGGTTAGGGGTGCCGCACTCATGACGGGTTCCCACCGCCTGGCTAGCGGCACCATCACGGGTCGCCAATGTCGAGCTCTCCCCATAGGGAGGTAATAATAGCTCCATAACTGCTCGGCGCAGGTCATCAGCACCTTGCGAAAAACAACAAAAAAAATACAAAACAAGCAAAACCAAAAAAATACCTGGATGAATGGTGTGAAACCACTCACAGTCATCTCACGATCCGTTTCTTGGAATAGGCCTGCAAACAAGTGTGCCAGCATGGCGGCTCCCCAGGCATAATACCCTACTCTTTCAAGGTCTGACAGCAGCTCCAGGAAGCAACATTGGATACCATCCCCTTTCGAGCTCAGTACCAATCTCCCCAAAAGGAAGAGGAGAAATCTCCTCAAATCTATGTTACATCTTTCCCAGTTGCCGAAATCTGTGCAGTACACGGCACGGCATCCTATTTCCATCCTTTCCATGAACTCTTCTGAGGATTCGTCGTCCCGCCGACGAGTGTCGGTGAGCCCTAATGCATCCATGAGGGACGCCCTAGCTACCGACCTGTTCTTCCGACCATCTAGGTCCAAACCCAGTAACTTCTGGGCACCTTCTCTGTAGTCCGCGTAAGTGACTCCGGTCACTGCCTCGCCTTCTACCTTCAGGCTTGTGATCCGGACCACATCCTCCAAGCTGGGCACCATGTGCCCCCAGGGCATCAGGAATGCCCGGCTCACTGGGTCCCATCTCTCACACAAGGCTTGGATCAGGACTAGGTCAAGTTGGATCGGCTCGATCCGAAGGAAGGTACCAAATCCCATCACGTCTAGCCTCGCCTTCTGAAAATCTGGGAGGCCCCTGTACGCTGCTACTACCAACTCCCATAAGATTTGTGATTTCATCACAACCTACACATACAAGGAATGGGGGTGAGGTTTGGTCAGAAGAAAGGAAGAAAAAATGAGAAAAGGGCAAGAAAACTTGGCTTACGAGTTGTGATTGGGCCCTTTCGCTGAAGTGCCCTTCAAAGTCTGAAAGCCTCCTGGAACTACTACCACTGGACCTGCTTCTCTTCGAGGAATGGGAAGATTCGCCCTCCATCCAACTCTCAGAATTTTGAACTCCTCCTCTCCCGTAAGAACTTGTGCTCCTCGAGTTATTCCTCGATATACCTGGGAAGATAAAAGGGACAAGAATTTATAGAAATGGAAGGAGTGCGGGCCAAGATTACCTCCATCACCTGTCGATGATAGCCCTCGCAATAAGACACCGGCCAAGCGGCCCCATGTGTCGCTTCACCGCTCGCACAGGGTGATTGACTGGACGAAGAATAGGACGAATAGCCCCTATGTTGTCTAGGGATACCCTATCATGTTTTGGAGGACGCCCGCAAAATTTGGCACAACATCCGGGAAAAGGAACTAGGGCCGTCAGTATTGACTTCGACGGCAGATTCCCGTGGAAAATGGTCACAATAAGACGTGATTCTCCGCTCGAGGCGGAGTCTCGACAGATCCGTCACATGGGAACAGTGCAAAGGAGAAGAAGTGTAGGGAAGAAGGAACGCACAAGAGGACAAACAAGCATCAGAAAATCAAATCACTCCATTCATAATTCTACATAAGCTGTCAAAAACATCATAAACATAAAGAGGTGACGGGTCCACTAGCCCGCCAATCCTCACCATCACTCATCTCTCCGGGCACTCTCCTCCTCTCCCCCGAGGTGAGGGTCCCTCAGAAGCCTCCAGGATCCCCGTGCAGTAGCACCTGCCTCGCCTCTGGGCGCCTGCTCCGCAGCAGTGACTCGCTGCTCCTCCCCTGGCGTGGCGAAGAAGCCACTGGCGGCAAAGCGACCGGACTGGCGGAGTCGCTCCCCGAACTCTCGCGCTCTCTCGTAGCGCGTCTCCATCCCTCCTAGCCTCTGCACGACGGCCTGAAGGCCCAGCTGGAGCTCCCTCACTTGGGCCTCCAAGGCCCTCCTCTCGGTCAGATCCCGCTGTCGCTCGGACCTTCTCTCGGCTTTCTCTCTCTCTACCTCTCTCCTCATCATCTGCAGAAGAACCCTTAACTCCAGGATGTCTGGAGAAGGTCTCTCCTCACCACGATGCCGCAGCTCCGCTACAGTCGCCACCCAGGCGTCACGCTCCTCTTCCGCCCGGGTCGCACGGGCCACCGCACCGGCAAGTTGCTCCCGGAGGGAAGCAATCTCGAGAAAAGGGGCCGAGGAACTGGAAGATGTGCCACCAATCATCCCCGCCGTCACTGTCTGCTGGGCACGCTGGAACAAAATAAACAACGGCCGTCAGTGAAACTCCAAAATCTGAAGTTAAAAGGGCGGCACGTAACTTACCAGGAGCGACAGCTCATGTTGAGCGACGGCCAGTTGCCGCCTAGTCTCTGACAGCTGGGCGCGCGAGCCGCCGATGCCACGCGTGTCCCCAGCTTGGGGAAGCCCCGCGTAACTCTCTCTCTGCCGCCGCAGGAAGTCGGCACTGTCCTGCACCAGTACACCCCCTTGCTGTCCAGGGAGACGTACGGGCCAGTCCTCGAGCCTCGCCTTGCCGCGACTCTCCTTCCTGACGCGGCTCGGCTCGTCCGCACTCGCCCACTCATCGGCCAGGCCCAGGTCCTTGCCATGTCCTGCACCAAGAAAGGGGTCCCATATCAGTCAAAAGGAACGCGTCCCCTGTCTAGGACGCGTCCATCATTTGAGTGCAACACTCGCCGAACCCTTTCCTCCTCGCGCGGCTCGCTTCAAAACCCAAAATGAATTAAAAGAGGAAGAGATCGGAGGACCTACCGGACCGTGTTCACCTCCTCCCACGCCATCGGGCCCCTCGGGTCCCTCGGGGGCCCGAAGCGGCCCTTCCTCCTCCATGGACGCCGTTCCGTGATCGGGCGCGTCCCTCCTTGGGCGAGGATTTCCTCGTCCCTCTCCACCTTCACCACGGTCGGGCCCACCGAACTCCATCGATCAAAAGAGGAGGAAGACGAAAAAGGGGCAAGCGCGTTTCGGCGGAGGCGGGCTCGTTTGCGGGTAAGGCACGGGAGAAGAAAGGACCACCCGTCGCTTTAAATTTAAAATCAAGGATTAAGACGCGTCCTCGCGCCTGGACGCGCCCAAAAGGGGGGAAAGGAAACAAAATCCCCCCGTGCAAAACATAGTTCCCCGCTGTTCAGGGCAAGGTCTCGCGGAGCGTGCCTCAAGGGACAACTCAGTGCAAAAAAAGAAAGTGTGGGAGAGAGAAAAGTACACACAACACAAAAGCCATTTCCATTTCATATAATAGCCGAAAGTACATCATACAGTGAGAAGGGTGACGTACAAGCAACTCTCTAACTCTCACCGTCACCCTCCTGGTCATCTCCTTCCTCCCTCCTCTGACGGAGATCCCTAGGGGGCCTCCGCGACCTCTGTGAACCCTGAGAAGCCGTGCTCGCCTCGCCCTGCGGTGGCACTCCAGCCTCGAAGGCGCGACGACGCTCCTCGGCCGAAGAAACCAGGTAGCTGCCCATGGAAAAAGAACCAGACTGACGAAGTCGCGCCCCGCGTTCCTTCGCCCTCTGGTACCGCTCCTCGCTCTCCCGAAGCCTCCCCTCCGCCGTGCCAAGACTCAATCGGAGCTCCAGCAGCTGGGCCTCTAGAGCCCTCCTCTCGGTCTGATCCCGCTGTCGCTCCTCCCTCTCTCTCCCTATCCCTCTCCCTCTCTCTCTCCACGCTCTCCCTATCCCTCTCCCTCTCCTCTCTCTCCCTCATCGCCTCTCTCCTCGACAGCTCGAGGGCGATCCGCAGATCCACTACGTCGCGAGGAAGCTCCTCAGCCTCCCGTCGCCGCTCCTCCTCTAGCTCCGCAATCCGGGCGTCACGCTCTGCCACCCGGGCATCGCGCTCCTGCTCAGCACGAACAGCACGCGCCAGGGCCTCTCGGATCTCGGCCACCTGTCAAGACACGCATGCACCGTAAGAGAACAGTGATAGAAGGAAAGTAGCTAGAAAAGGGTCGCGGCCAAGCAAGCACTCACTCGAGTCTCGCGGTCACGCTCGGCCTCCTCAGCCCGAGCCACCGCGTACGCCAGCTGCTCCTGGAGGGCAGAAACCTCCGGAGGAGGGCCCCGCGAACTGGAACCCGCTCCACCAGCCATCGCGGCTGCCGCTGTCTGGTGGGCCCGCTGAAACACGGGGCAAACGTCAGTCAAAGGCTAAGCATCAAAAATCCAGGTCACAAAAAAATGCATTGCATAAACTCACCAGGATCTCCAACTCCTGTCGGATGGCCACCAACTGTCGCCTGGCGTCCGCCAACTGGGCCCGCAGGTCGGCAATCATGGTATCACGAGCATCCTGCATTACACATAAGTTAGTATCCCATGCATATACATATAGAAAGGTGGAGCAGTTTCATTTCACTTACCCCTGCCATACCACCCAAGGAGAGGCGGTCCCCGTACGTAGCTCGGTACCGTCTCATGTAGTCTGTGCTGTCCTGTACGTGGGACACTACTGGGACCCCGCCCTGCTGCCAGTCCTGGTACTGTGCTGGGAAGCGCGTACGCCAGTCCACGATCTTCGCCTTCCCCTTGGTCTTCCGCCCAATGCGGGCCGGCGCATCTACGTCTACCCACTCCTGGGCCAGCCCCAACGTCCTCATGACCAGTCTAAGCCGCAGCGGCTCAATCTCGTTCAGGCAATGGACCCACACGTCCCGCCTGAAGCGAGGAAGACCCGCTACAACCCAGGGCTGGCCAGCATCGCCCATGCCCAGGTAGGGCCTCCACACCACCTGCATCACCATACATACATCATGTTAGTTACCATTCAGTCACATGCATAAACACAAAAAAAATCATACGCATCATACCATGGCCTCGGGATACTCGCTCAGCTCCCGACGAAGTGACGCCAGCTGGTAGCCGTGGGGTGCTGCAACCACGACCGGCCTCCACTGCCGCGCCAGAGGCACGGCCCTCCTGTTCCCATGCCTAGCCCTCCCCATCGGGAAATAGTAATAGCTCCACACCTGCATCCATCATACATCATTAGTACAATAATTGCATATTTAACTGTGGAATGCATAAATAAAATGTTTACCTGGAGGAAAGGTGCGAAGCCGCTGACTGTCGTCTCCTTCTCCGAAGTCTGGGAGAGATCGGCAATCAGATGGGCAAGCAGAGCCGCTCCCCACGCATAGTGCCCCACTCTGTCCAGATCCGCCAAGATCCCGAGGAAACGGCAGTGGATGCCATCCCCCTTCGTCCCCAGCAGAAGGCGGCCCAGGAAGAAGAAAAGAAACCTCCGAAGGTCTAGATCCACCAGCTCCCGCTCGCTCGGGTCCTGGGTGAAAGCAGCACGAGCATCCCCCTCCAGTCGAGCCAAGAACTCTGCTCCAGTCTCGCTAACCCGCTGACGCGGGTCGACGAATCCGAGCGCCTCCATGATCTCCACTCGGCCGACTACCCTGCTGTCTCTATCAGTCACGCTCGTCTCTAACCACAGCAGGTCCAGGGCACTCTCTCGGTAGTCGGGGTAGGTGACCCCGCTGACTGCCTCTCCGTCAACTCGTAGCCCGGTGATCCGAGCCACGTCCTCCAGTGACGGCACCATGTGCCCCCAGGGCATCAGAAACGCCCGGCTCGGTGCGTGCCACCGCTCCCTCAGTGCCTGGATAAGAGGAAGGTCGAGCCGGAAGGGCTCGATCCTAAGGAAAGCTCCAAAGCCCATGGCGTCCACACGCGCCCTCTGAAAATCCGGCAGCCCACGGTATGCTGCCACCACCAAGGACCAGCTGATCCGGCCCTTCATCACGCCCTGCAAACCACAAAACCAACAAAGAACACATCAGCATCATGAACAGTAATCAACAATAACACTGTATATACTATTTTATTTTATTTTTTTTTAAAAAAATACATATATATTTTTTTTGGAGGCGTCCAGGCCCCTGGACGCCTCCTTCCTATTTTCTTTATTTCTTTTTTCGAAAAAAAAATCCAAGAACCAAAAATAAAAAATATATATATAATATATATATTATTATGGAGGCGTCCTAGGCCTTGGACGCCTCCTTATTTTTTAAACTTATTTTATTATTTACGTAAATAAATAAATAAACAAAAAGAAAAAGAAAAAGTGGAGGCGTCCAGGCCCCTGGACGCCTCCTTCTCTCACTACCCGGCCTTCTCTCACAGCCTCTCGCACGCCCGTTTTAGCCTATTAAACCACAGAGTGAGGATTCCGAAGTACTTACCGGGTCGTGATCGTCCTCTCCCGCGTCACCAGCATCCGCAGCAGCCTCCGCGGCCAGGAGAGGCACCTCCATCCCCTCCTCCGCAGCAATCTCCTCTGCTGCAGCCTCCTCGGCATCATCCCTCAACCTCCTCGCACGACGAGCCAGTCGTTTTCGCTTCCCTGGACCCTGGCTCGATCCTCCTCGCTCCATGGGGACTAAGGATAGGTCGTCTAGGGTGACTGGGTCGTCAGATTGAACAGTAAATGAGCAAAAGGGGGGGCAACGCTTATAAATAGGAATTAGCTTCTTTGGGGCGTCCAGGCGCCTGGACGCCCCCATAATTTTTATTTATTTCAAAATTCAAAAAAAATTTGGGGCGTCCAGGCGCCTGGACGCCCCCAAAACAAAAAATCAAAGAAAATAAAAAAATAAAAGTTGGGGCGTCCAGGACCCTGGACGCCCCCAAAACAAAAAAATAAAATAAAAATTTGGGGCGTCCAGGACCCTGGACGCCCCCAAAACAAAAAAATCAAATAAAAATAAAATAAAAATTAGGGGCGTCCAGGCCCCTGGACGCCCCCATAATAAATTTTTTTTTCAAAAAAAATATATTTATATATAATAAAAGTAAAAAAAAGACAAGAATATGTATATAACCAAACAAAATAAAAAAAACATAAAGAAAAAGAAAAACCATAAAAAAGATAATAATTAAGGGGACGGGGGTCCAAAACATCCAAATGCCAAATTTTATTCCATCAGAAAAGCAGAGTGAACTACATCAGGGGTTTAGGCACCTTAGGCCTTAACTTCCCCAGTTCGGTTACATAAGCCCTCCACGGCTCGCATTCCTCCACCACGTGCGCTAAGGCCTTTCCCGCAACACTTGTCTTCCAGGGAGCTTTAATGGCCTTCGCTTCCTTCGCGTCCGCTTCAGTGCCCAACTCCCTTTTCTTCAAAGGAACAATGTCAGTCGGTGGCGGGAACGAATGGCGTGGGATGCCAATCTGGAGGCAGCACCGATGCGCGTTGTAAAGAACAAACTCGGTCGCGCCGATCAGTTGAAGATCAACTTCGGGAGAAGGCCTCATGAGGAGATCAAGCGAAAGCAAACATGTCGGTGCGCAAGTGAAGAAGCCTTGTGTCACGGTGCGGAAGTGAGACCGCCAGTCTTCACGTTTCTTCAGCCACGGAACGCGGTTCACTACAGTACCACCAAAGCCTAACACGTCGGCTATGTGGTGAAGCGGGCTTTGTTGGAAGAGCTTCGAAGCGGTTGGCATTCCCTCGCGGTGGTCGAATTTGAAATGCAAATCCAGCCAGCAATTCAAGACAAGTGCACAACCAAATGGAGGCTTACCCAGGCTCGAGGCAGTAAGACCGCTGTAAAGATAGGCGAGGACGGCGGGTCCCACCCTCTTTCCACGCCAGATCCCGCAGATAGCACCCAGTTGGTCTTCCTCCACCATGTTGTCGGTATAAGGGAACAAGAGAGCACCCGCCAGACAAATGGTGAACCCCTTCATGATTCCCTCCAAATAGTCATCGTCTGGTGACCCTCTCAGGGCGTTCATGACCCACTCCGCAAGCTTTTGGAGATCGATCCCCTTCTGAGTACGGACCTTTCTAGCTGCGTCGGGCGGCATGAAGCTTCCAAGGACGCTTTCAGAAGTACCCCGTGTCAACATCCGCATAGCCTTCACCTTCCCGTCACTCTTGAATTTCTTCAAACCAAGCAGAAGTTCCACCTCCTCGAGGAGGATGGTCACCTCGAAGGTCGGGAAGATAAAAGTGTGGGTCTGGGGATGCCAGACCTCCACTAACGCGCCCATAGCCGCCCAGTCCATACGAATCTTCTCGTAATGCTTGGCGTGAATAAGGAGCCCCTGCAGATGCCACTTCGAGAGTATGGCCCTCATGCCAATGGAGATATTGGAAGTCAGCTTTGAAAGCCATGGCAGCTTGGAAAACTTCCTCGGGCCTGGGAAGAGTGGATATGGCTGGGAGAGGAAAGAAGAAGAAATGAAGGAAGTAAGAAGAAGGTTCACGTGCAGAAATTTGAAAAGAGTCGGCTTACCATATGCGACATGATCGTCCCACTCAGATGACCCTCGAGGTCGGAAAGTCGCCTAATCTCGCTGCTAGGCTTGCTCCTCTTCATAACGCGGGAAGACTCTCCTTCCATCCTGAAATCTCTAAATTTTCCTCTCCTTCCTCTCCTGAGCTTCCAAAACCCACCTTGGTGCATTTGAATGAGCTAGCCTAAGGGGAGTTCTTATAGGAAGGGGAGGGTGCTTCAAGACAGAACATGTCACATCAGTGGTCATTGTCAAGATTTTTGTCTAGATCTCCTTTGAACTGTGGTGCGATTCTGCTACCTTTTGATGTTGCTAACCTTTGCTGGCCTGTGCAGGTTTTACTAACGGACGTCTTTGTCCTATCTCCTGTACCACCTTTCATTGGTTGGTCCCACCATGTCATGCATCATAGTATATGATACCTACGCTACTAGAACATGTCAAGGACCTTGCGGCCCGAACGAATCTGGGATTGGAGTTCCCCTTCAACAAAAACGGTGATGATCCCGGAAGAGTTTGGGTTGTACGGATAGGCCGTCAATTTGTGATAGAATGGGGACGACGGTTCCATTCAGTGAGTTGGTACGCGGATGAACGGGCCCCAGCCCAGTATCAGCTCACCGGGTCGGTATCCTGACCCGTTCTTCACAAGTTGACAATACTATCCTTGGCTATTTTCTATTTTAGTTTGTTTTAAATTTTTCTTTGAACCCAGCATGCATTCATATAGGACTTTGATTTATTGCGGAAGATCATTCAAGTGATTCGATTGTGAAAGCCATTGTGTTTCAATTCCCACAAATATGAGATATTCCACTCCGAATGAAATACCAAGTTTCCTAGAGACGGCCCCGACGCTGCTCTTCCAAAGGAGACCCTTGTTTGAACAGACCCTCAGATATTCCTTTACCCTTTTTTGACCCACCTTGGCCGCAGCACTTCCACATTGGCTGGTAACCGCTCCCCAAAGGTGAAACCTCCGGTTTCATGACCCAGGTAGTTCCACACCGAGAAGTTGGTCCCCTTTTGTTTCGTGCCTGAGCGCACATCTCACCCTCCCTTATTTGATCTCCGTCCAAGCAATCGTCAATATTTGAAAGACCTTCTTCAAGGTCGCCTCATTGAAACTCCAGGAAAGATTCCAAACAGTAACGTCAAAAGCGTGTCTCATCACACCTTGGCATCAACTTATCAGTCCGCTCCCACTTCACTCTACTCCATTTCCACTACGTGTCGCTCCCTTGCAAAGCAGACGCCAAGGCGGGGCAGCTGTAGACATGCCATTCCTGACGCCTCCTGAGGAAGTCTCATATTACTATACGACGCCCCGCGACGGCTTACGCATTTCGAATCACTTGAGTACTTCCTTTTCTTGAGTCTTCTTCCGCCCTTTTCGGCATCCGGAATCGTCTCATCACGGCATTCGGACGGCATCAACACCAGTCAGACGCATCAAAAGGTTCCGGAACCAAGAAGGGTGTCTACCGGGCGGCTGCCGACGCCTAATCCGAGGACCCGGGTGGGTCTTAATGGGGGCGTCCAGGCCCCTGGACGCCCCCATAATTTTAATTTATTTTATTGTTTTCTCAGGGCCCAAAATTAAATAAAATATATATATATTAATGGAGGCGTCCAGACCCCTGGACGCCTCCATCAAAAAAATAAAAATAAAAAATGTGTAAAATGCCAGTTGGCATAGAAAAAATAAATAAAAATAAAAATAATTAATGGAGGCGTCCAGGCCCCTGGACGCCTCCATAAAAACAAAATATAAAAAAAGTATAAAATGCCAGTTGGCATACAAAAACAAAAAAATAAATAAATAAATATATATATATTAATAGAGGCGTCCAGGCCTCTGGACGCCTCTATAAAAAACAAATAAAAAATTAAAAATGCCAGCCCTATCATAAAACGACAAGAAAACCAATAAAATAACATATTTTTGGAGGCGTCCAGGCCTCTGGACGCCTCCATCAACTCCCTCACGGGCGCCGGCCACGGAACGACGGTTTGTCGTGTGTGAAAAAAGCCAAATATAGAGACGTCCGGTCAGCTGGACGCGCCCATTTCTGAATCACGAGGCGCCGCTCACAAAACCACGCGTTGTGCCGAACCGCGTGCGGCCGTCGTCGGTTTTCGGTGGACCTACTTGAGGCGTCCGGGACCCTGGACGCCTCCACAAAAGTATTCCAAAAAAATCAATAAAAATAGAATAAAATATTATTTCGGCCCTGATGGAGGTGTCCAGGGTCCTAGACGCCTCCACCTTCCGGAGCTCTATAAATAGAGGCCCACCCCCTCAGTTCTGGAAGAGCTAAGCAGTGATGCGATAGGCTGCTGGAGCCCAGAGGCTACGGAGTCATTTTTCTAACCTGTGGGGTCTTTTGTAGGTGGAGGTTCTGCCGGCTTCTCGGGTGCCCACGCTCGCGAGAGGAAGGTCGTCTTCATCCACCGCGCTTCTACGTCGTCCCCACGCTGTCGGAGCTCCACCGAATTTCACCACCGGCACATCCAATAAGCCAACTCTTTCCTTTTCTTCGTAGTTCTTTGCATTCATCATCTCGCATCCATCATCTCATTTTCCTCCTACTCGAGTCCGAGAGGGGTTTAAAAGATAACACCAACCAGGTGTGTGTCTTCCCGTTATTTCGTCATTTTTATTGCAAGGATATGAATACTACACATTCATCCTTCTAAGCCACTTGTCATTTGTTTGTCGTTGTTTTGCAAGGGTAGCCGAGGAAAGCCCTCTCCGTCGGCCGGCCGGAAGGAGAGGAAGAAGCAACCCGCCATCTCCCGCTCTTGAGGTAGGCGCGATCACTTTCTTATTTTGGGGTCTTTCGGCCCCTGGCGATCACATCTTTTCATCGAGACCGCGGCGAGTCACTTCCCCAATGGCCGTTTAAATTTCTGTTCTCATATTCTCTTTATATCCTGTTATATTCTGCTCATATCATCGAGGCCGCGACGAGTCACTTCCCCAATGGCCGTTTAAATTTCCGTTCTTACATTCTCTCTATATTCTGTTATATTCTGCTCATATCATCGAGGCCGCGGCGAGTCACTTCCCCAATGGCCGTTTAAATTTCCGTTCTTATACTCTCTCTATATTCTGTTATATTCTGCTCATATTCTCGAGGCCGCGGCGAGTCACTTCCCCAATGGC